>CM059999.1:10526951-11726951 GCA_030463065.1 Aphidoletes aphidimyza
CCAATACGACACGTCAGAATATATTTCATCCTGAAGCCATCTTCGTCGTTTGTGTGGCGCTTTCGCTTTGTTCCATCCAGCATTTAATTCGTTTCACATGTATCAAGAAAATATTGCATTTGCTATGTCGTAGCCGTGCCCCGGTGTAGTTACCGCTGTGAATGTTGCTTATGTTTAAATAAAGCCTCCTGCGGTTATCTGCTGTGTCAAACCGAATGAAATATCATATTTAAATTATGAGACGCACACAAATTCAAGCGCTCTGGTATTCGGTTTCCAGCGGAAATGGCTTTACAATGCGGTTTTCGCATTTAACGAGTGGTGTGTTAACAATTGTGTTCCGGTATTTTATGTGACATTCCATGAGCCAGCTGTGTGTTTCTAACTGAGAATTATTATCACTTTTAAATCCAAAATTTCTATCCAGCTTCAGATTAAAATATCGAAATTTATCTTAAGATTGCCTAAGAAATAGGGCAAAACAAAAACCAAACAGATATGAAAAAAAAACATTTAATTCTTTAATCGAGGGAGGAACCAAAAAAAGAATCTAATTTATGTGAAGATCCATTAAACGACAATCGCTTGATTTACGAGCTGTAAATTTTCAGTCATCAAAATGAATCGAAATTTGCGGTCATTTTGTATTTTATTGTCAAAAACATCTTTGTATTTGTGTCATAAATTTCGGAGCCGTAACACGGTATACGTTGAATTGCAATATATGTCAAAGCGATAGCTCAACATACACAATTTCTTTTGGTAATGCAATATGATTGTTGAAAAGCCATTCCTGATATTCATGATATGTATTACCCCAGCAACAACACAAGCACATCACATACGACAATTTATTCAAAATAGATTAAACCATATTTTCTTTCCGCTTTCTCCACTTTGGCTCATATATTTGCGCGCTAAACAGACTCTATGAATATGTACGGCACGTCTTCAATCGTGCAAGTGATTTATAGTTTCGGCGCTTACATTCCCGAAGGAACAAGTACGAATATGAAATTTCCGCGAATGTTGAGGAGCGTTTGCATCGCAAAAGCTTCTTCTGCAGATTCTCGAATGAAAAATGTGGATTATTATAATACCATATCTTCTCTCCGTTTTTTTTTTCTGGTGGTCGGGTGAAACATATTAAAGTAATATGCCGTGAATATTGTCAAACGCAACGAATAAAAAGTAACAAGAGCAGGCAATAAAGACGACGCCACTCGTACATCCAAATGATGTGTAATAATTTGACTCCAGATTGAATTATATCAAAATGTTTGCAATTAGTTATCATTCCGACATAAAAATTGGTTTTTACCCCAGAACTAGTCGCTAGTCGATTATTTTCATATCAATCCATCTTTCGGGTGTTTGACTCTATGTTCGCAGATGATGCGGCCAGTGAACGTATCTAACACGAGCGTTCAATATTCGCTAGTTTTTATACGAATTCTACTTCATATGAGGCTGAATGATCAATTGACTGTCAATTATATTATGTTCTTGGTAAACAATTTTTTATTGAGTATCGAAAGTTCGATGAACCAATGAACCAAAGTGATGATAAAATTGATTGAGCACTTAATTTTGAGAAAAAATACTAAGTACCATCAACACTGGGCACCGAACTGTTTCGTCGAACTTTACTTGAACACATCGTCATACTGCCAAAAGTCACATCTTTACATTGCAAACACGCTTAGGAAATGTAGATGACAAGACAGAAAAGTTATTATTCAATTAAATCATTTCGATTTACTTTTGTACAACTTTTGGTGTGTTTTTATCATTCCAATCGCTTTGCCAAACGTAGGAAAAACCTTTATTTAATATTTCAAAGTTGCAAGCTGTGCTTTGCGTTCCTGGTTATACCATTTTGATGAACTCATAACTTCAACCACATACGACAATTGCAATGAGGCAATATTAAGACTCTTAATTTAAGAGCCAAAGAAAGTTGCAAATCGTCACAATTTACTGAATTCCAGATGTTCAGTGCAGCGCCTCAATTCAATCAACTTGAATATTATTGCGATATTTTCGAATATTTTCAACATTTCATTGTTCGTTTGCTGCAACGACATTTTCTCACAAACGTCTGTGCCTTTTGTTGAAAATCAATGAATCAGCTGGAAAAATCGGCACCTGCGTTCAAATAAATTTCTATTCATTGTATAGATCAGCTTTTAAAAAAGAAATCGAAATTCTCGAAGCCCATTTTTTTTTAAACTTCAGAGGAAAAATCAAAAAGAACATGTGACTTCAGTAGAACTTGTGAAAACCATTGGGTAAATTGAACAATGGCCCTTTAAATGTTCCGATTTGACGACGATTACAATACATTTTGTGCTTCTTTCATTCCAAATTGTGACTTATTTGAAAAGTTTTTTCAAATGGCGAGACTTTTTCTTCGACTTATTTTATTCGTTGTAGTTTCGAACCTAAACTACTTTCTAATGTTTCATACATTATTTTCTCTTGGTTAGAGGTTCGAATGGATTGTTTTTTTGTTGTTGCGATTTTGATATCAAAATGGAATTGACTTCGATTTGTAGTTGCCATGTAACTTAATTTGTCATACAATTGATTACACAATGAGGGTAAAAAAAAGTGCTGAGGAAGTAAACAAGACGGTATTTCCGTTATGAAAACTCGATTTGGCATTCACTAATTTGATAAAAAAAACAAATTGGAAGGTGCAAGAAACCCTCGTCCAATGGGAACACATCTGCAAAATTATCGACACCCTCGTAACTGTTGTCATGGTTCTTTGAATTATTTGTTTCCTTCACATCTTCCTGTTGGCGAATGCGTTTTACTTAAGTACATTTGTTTTTTTTTGTCGTACCAAAATGCGGTCGTTTTCTTTCAAATGTTGGGTTCTTCTTGTTTCGAATATCTCGACCTAAGTTCAAATTACACAAAACACATTGTATTTCTCTGGATGGCCGTTAAGTCAACGGTACATATTCGGTTCCAGGTAATAAAAGATTGTATTTTAAGCACACAAAAAAACACACACATTAACGCCAAAGGCGCTGGATGTGATGGCACGTCTCAGAAAATCAAATAAGAAACCAGGCCAGATCAAACACAGATACAACTCTGTCTTTTTCGCTCTTATATCAATCATTATCTTAATAGTGGCATTCGGTACAAAGACCGTTTGAGTGCGAGAAAGGTGAGTGAAATCGAGTCGACGGAATGTATATAAATATGGCAGCTTGGAAAATGAAGATTTTTTGTCACTCAGATTGGCACGCTCGTTCGTTTCCATCTTTGACATCCGGCATCAATGAGAGGAAATTCATAATTTGTACATTTGATTATATTACGTTTATTATACGGCACTGACATCTCGTATCTTCAGGTCCATCCATTTTGCCAATTTCATCTTTCAATTTTTCTTTGGCATCCTCATCAAACAATTCGATTTGGGTGCTTCTTCGTTTCCCTTTTTTCTTTAAATATGCATTTTAATTTTATTTATTCTAACCTATCGATTTTCTAATTTTTCACAATCCGGACCTTTTTCGGTCACATTTTCTTTTATTTCAGGCTCAGAGGCTTTGAGTCAAAGCGATAAAATTGCATGCATTTTTTATTAAAATTGTCCGATGGGTTCTTCGAAATGATACTTTTAATGTTAACATTATTTGACCCCAAATGGAATCAAATATCGTGGATAACATTTTTCTATTTCACTGTTCGTTTTGCAAACTCAATATGACATTTTCGATATTCGATGAATTCCACCATGAAGATATGCGTGCATTTATTGAATGTTTCCATAGAAATATAGAACATAATACGGAATTGAGTTCAAGTTCGTTAGAGAAAGCACAACCTTGTATGAATCTCACAAATGAAAATAAAAGTATTTTTTTTTAGACAATTTTTTGAATAATGTTATCGTTGAATATTTCACACTAACGAAGTGTTCATTGATATTTTCTCTGTTGAGCAAATAGAGTCTTTAAAGCGAGAAAAAAAATGGTAAGCAAAAACCTCGTATTGTATAAGTATATGTGTTTTTATGTGGAGAATTTGATTATGGCGCCTCTCGTGTTCAGCAGATAGATTCAGCATATGGCATCGCTGCAACATCAATCAGAGAAAAATCACACGGATGATCGGTTTGACGGTTAGTTGGATTTATTGAATGCACTTCATTTCAATAGGTATACTTCAATTCTGTAGTCACTGCAATGATAGCACGCTCACACACAGCAACAGACCATTTTTCAATGGAGCAAATGAATATTAGTAAATCCCAAAGTGGAATTAATTATCCTCATTTAAATATCGCAGCCAATTGGAAATTATTCATGAAAATCACCGTTTATTTGTGCATTAGTCACCTTTTCAGGCTATTGAACGGATTTCAGAAAAAAACGTTTTTCAGAAAAAAATCGTTTTTATTATTGAATTATGTAAATTTTTCCAGCTATATCATTTGCTTACTTTGTGACAAATGGAAATGGTGAATGATTTATAATGAACGAGGTAAATGGAGTAAAAACAAAACTGGGCCTAATTGGAGCATTTACCAATTTCAATCAAATTATAATCACATTATATTGAAATGCGTATTTCATTCGGCAAGCTATAATTTGAATAAAAAGACCGACAAATGTAACAACCGCATGGCGAATTCAAATTGTTTTCTAAATTTATTTATTTATTTTGTATCCAGTTATGTGATTTCACTTTGTGACCCAGACAATTCAATTCAAAACTTCTTAATTTGTTCCAGTATTCCTACGTCGCGTTTAATTGTATCTCCTAATTTGCCATTTGTGGTTGTGACAACCAGTTGGGTTGTCCTTGGTTAGCTTCGTAACATTCAAAATGACGTTGACTGTATTACGCCAGCAATGATATAAGAGTTCTTTTCATTTATCCAAAAGCCATGGCTTGTAATTTAACATTTACAAAAACTAATAAAATGCTTTTGACTGTCAACAATATCACCACAGATATTACACGTGCCGCTTTCAAGTGTTCAAATTCACTCCCACCATTTCCGGTATTTTATAGAATGATGACTGCATCCATGGCGATATGAACTGTAGTGCGCTCAGTGATTTCAACCAGGCGCGTCTCTACTAGATACTATATAGCGGAAGGGGGATTTGGGGGATAGCCTCTCCATCACAAAATGGTATCAAGTCCATGGAAAAACACTCGATTTTGATGTTTTAGCAAGAATTTGATGTAATTTTTTCATAAATTTACAATGCTATCAATATATTTTCTTGTAAATTAAGTGCTGATTTTGCACCAGAAAATGGAGACAATTAAACGATATGGAGTTCATCATGCTCAAAAGTCCTCAAAAAGACTACTAATCGATATTTAGCCATTGTCAACGGCTTTTTTCACCATCAATTGTTTTTTTTTGTTCCCATATCTGTTTTTTCTGCAGTTATTTCGTATCTGCACAATCGGCGCTTGATGAAATCGACTACATTTTCCATAATTAATAAAAAAAATTAATAAAAAAAAATCACTCTTTTAAAAATTCTCCTTCCAAATTTAATTGCTTCCGTAGCAGTAAAAATTTGTTTAAACCATCCCCCCTCTCCCCTCCCCAAAACGTTTCTCTAGATACGTGTCTGATTTCAACTATTTCAGGACAGTTGATAATTTGATGCATAATGTTGGAAATGAAAGGTTAAGACTTGTGCCTCCTTCCGAAAGTATGAATTACTTTTTTGTAATTTTCAACATTCTTCAGAGTTCTTCAGTATTGCCGAGTTGTTGAGAAAAAAAAAGAGAAAGCATTCATTCTTTGTTGTTTGTATGCAAAGCTTCTCATAAAACGAACAAGCTACTCGCAATGTAAATTATGTGATAATGGCTCAATTCATTTAAATAATTTACAATCTCATCGTCTCAAGCACATAATTTTCTCCATTTTCTTGACATGCTGTGAAAAGATTAAATAACAACTGAGTGCATTTAAATTCAAGCTCCTGTCCACTTGGATTACTTACCGTTTACACCGAGTGAACAGGTTAAATGCTGGTGACTTTTTCATCGGTTCACCGAAGCACAAAGAAGTCAAGCGTGTTTTTGTTACGGTTTGTTCTGTTAAAAGCAGTCCCCAAGTAATGCTATGAAGTGACTGTATTAAAGAGCTCTGAATGAAGAATGCTTTATTCTTCATGAAAAATCAATTGTTCGTTATCATGTTAATAGAGTATATTTACTTAATGATTTTCATCACCCGCCTCCAATAAAAAGGTGAAAGAGAATACTAAATTAAAAACTATCCTATCAAAATTATGAGAATAATCACGGTTGAAATTTCTAAAGATTGACGTCTTTTAAGTTGAATTGTTATCGAACAACTCATACCTGAATTTGTAGGTCAAAAGTCACCTTATTGCATATGTTTTTAATGGAATTGAATTCACTTTACACACTTTTTTCCTTAGAAATAAAGTTGTCTCTTGTAAATACTTACATTTTATTGAAAATGTCATTTTGATATTCGTACATCGTACACAATAGGAAATTGAAAGACAAAGAAATAGAGGAAACGTCAACATGAGTAATGCAAAGTGACCGCATTCAAGTGTTACGATGAACAAAAGTGGATTGAAAATGTTTCTAAAGTTAAAATGTGTGGCAAAAAATACTCATCCATTGTTGAATTTTCATTGAAAACGAAACATACGTTTGCGTGGGCTGAAGCAGTGCTCTGGCTTGTGTTGCTGAGGTCGCGAAATGTTCAGCTTACCAGAAAGGAAGCAGATGAAATATCTCGGACACACAATTAATCTAAATAAAAATATGTTCCATCCAATTCTTTTGCACCGTTTTTTTCTTTTGTTTTCAAGTTGTTCATTTTTCAGCTGTCTTTTTTTATACGGATTTCAAATTCGCCTCGTTTTTTTTATTCTAAGTTTAATAATAAAATGCTTGAATGAATTTTATTTCTGGAGTAACGTACACATACATTTATGTTTTGGATTTATTCGTATCCCATTTTGTTATTTGTTTGTCGTTTACATTTTTGCAAGTGCTTTTCATTCCCTATCGTCTATCGTTTTAAACTTCATTCAGTTTTTATTTTTCTTTTCACTCTCTCATTCTCTCACTCTCTTGCTCTTTTGCTCTCTTTGTTGTTCAGTTGTTTTTTTTTCAATTCTCAAGTTCAAACCATTTTCTCTGTAAAGCTCTTTTCTCTCATCACAAACATCCCGTTTGTGATTGTTTCCAATGTTCAAAGTGTATTTTTATTCTCTTCTGTGTTTTTCTTTATTTATTTAACTGGTGAGCTTAATTACGGACCATTCAAACAGAGTTAAAACATACATATTTATTTTGTTTTTTTTTTTTAAATTTATATTTTACGTTTATCTTGAGTTACTGTTTTAATCTATGTGATGAAGTATTATGCTGTTAGAGTGTTGTTTAAAATGCTATATATTTGGATCGATTGTTGCTGTTGTTGTGACCTATAAATTTTACAATGAACACGAATTATTATTTTGATTTAATGTCTGAAATTTATTAGGTGCTAACATTTAAGTAAAATTCTATTTAATTCTTGTTTTTTTTTTATTTGCTGTGTGAATGCAGAAAAACACATCTATCATTTGGACATAGAACTTTGAACGGATAGTATGGATTTACTTGAATTGAATATCTAATTGGAGCTTTTTGATGCGATTTTCCACTTATTCACATCACATCCAAGCAATTTCTCATGATTATTCAGCTTTTGGCCATTTACATTTAAAATCTTCATGTCTGTTTTTACTTGTGTATGTATTGTTTAGAGGGTAGAGGGTAAAAAAATTTATGTGAAATAAATGGTTCGACCGTAACTAATCTCATGCTAAGAATGTTAGAGAAAGAGTATTTTATTCCTTTGTTATTTTGTTTTTTGTAATATTATTCTTTTTTTTATCCGAATCGCACTGATACATTACAAGATTAAAGTTCATTGTTTGATTTGCAAATTACAAATTTTGCAATACAAATTGAGGTGGGATGGATATCGGGGACGAACCATTCATTCAACCAAAGAGAATCTTTCATTCAGCAGTTGTAGGTCATTCCACTTGCTTTGTTACTTTGTATATATGAATATACAATACTTTGATAAAAACTGAATGAATCCTTTTATCATGAAAAAGGTTCCGTTCTTTTTTGCAAGCTACTGAATAATTTCTAATGGAATTGTTTCAGCACTAGAAATTGTGAACGTTAACGATACCAGATTATATATATATACTTTTAACAAATCATAGAGTGCTACCAATTTATTTTTTCGTTAAAAACCTAAAAAAAAACCTTATCAAATGGAAACATGATATTTGTGATACTTTTGTTTTTCATTGTCATTCAGTTGTGTTAAAATGACATAGGTTTGCTAACAACAATATCAACTCTATTGTTTGCTTGTCATAAAACACAGCATAATTTATCTTTGGCAAAACATGTTGACATTTTCATTTTAAATAATTTTTTTTCCTTTTTCAAAGATTTCAACATTTTAATTTAAAAAATAATGATTAATTCTATAAAAGCGTGAGCTTGTCAAAACATTAATTACTATATTTCTATTTTCGAATTGCCTCTGTGCTTGACATGTAGTTAAACATACCACCTCGAACAGCATCAGTTCCAATTGAATGCTGTTTTTATTGAGTCACGTTTTCTCAATTCTGCTTAAATTCAATTTATCCTAATAAATAAATTAAACATATCGGTTAAAACAATGTTGATGCTCTATTTTAAATGGTTATAATTTTTGTGTGAAATTGAAGTCTTTGTTGTTGTTGATGGGATGCGCTAATAAGAGTTGATGAAGTTCGTGACGATGATTACATTGTATTTACTAATAGTAAAATTTTAGAGTTATTTGAAAATATAAGCGAACATTTATTACACAATTCAAAAGTAGCACATTTTAATTGTTGCCATTTCGTTGATGAATACTTTCATTCTTTTGATATTTCCGCATCCCGGTTGGTTACTAACCACCATAGTTGAACACCGTACAGCGTACACTGTTCATGTGCATGGAACATTTACCGTGCGTGTATCATTTGCCGTTGTCTGATGTGGAGTGATGAAGATTCGCACTTCCGACCCACTAAATTACATGCTGCCACGTTGATGGTTTGGTTGTTGATGTTTACAACAAATCCGACGTGATGTTACCATTTTTAATTTCCCAATCGCTGCCAATTTTTGTAATTTCAATGGTACGGCTGATATCACGTGCCGGATAGTAAACACATGGTCCCGGCGATGGAGCACGCACACGATTGATGCGTTTGATTTTTAAACTGGTGCCATTACGAAGACTTGTCCGTTGCGTACCGTGCCGTGATAGACGACTGCTGCTTCGATTGCCATCACCATTTGAAAATGAGCTGTCGTCCTGCATTAAACCATCTGGAGAGTCACGGCCGATACGTCCCTCACAAAATAACTGGAGAAATATTCGCTTAAATTTCTCACCAAATATCACATAAATTATGAAATTCACGCTACTGTTTAACGTAACCAGTAAATTGGAAATTGTTACAATTTCCAATGGCACTTCACCGAAAAATGCCTCCACAAAGTTCGCATACAATGCCAATAAATTGAATAGAATGAATGCGATAACAACGCACAACAGCATTGTGGCCAGACCAATTTCCCGTTTCTCAGTGCGGCTCCACATTTGACGTTCGCGATTCGCCTTACGCACTTGCCGATAGATCATTGTATTGAACACCAGCAAACCGGTGAATGGTATGATGTTATTGACCACCAAAGCACTCCAATGAATATAGTATTTGATGTACGCCTCGCTATTCCGTAAGCGTGTCATTCGGGTGCAATAGATTTGACCATAGTCCGGATGTTTATCACCACATGATTCAATCTCTTCGAATCTAACTAAATTGTAGAGCACCGCAACAATTGTGCAGAAAATGACGTAAAACTTTGAACGACCATATGTGCAGAGGGCACGCTGAATGAGAATGAAAAAAAAAAACAGGAAAAATAAAGTAAGTATGAAAATGAGGGAAAACAGATGCCATTCAATGGTTTTTAAAATCGATATGGGAAATTCATAAAATACTTACCGCTCGCAGCGGGTGGCACACAGCCACGTATCGTTCCAGTGATACCAGCAATGTTAGATAGCAGTTGGCCGTCTGTGCTATCACCGCCAATGTGAATAGGTATTTGATAATGCGCGGATAAACATTATACGTGTATCGAAACCAAAACATACTGCCTCCCGCATCATCATTGTATGAGTATGGATAAATTGAGTTGAAGCCGAACAAAAACATTGACGTTATGATCAAAATGATGTCGCAACGTGCCAAAGCAATGAGCAAATAATTAATGCTTGACCGCATTTGCGGCCGTGACAATATGATTAGCGATAGGCTGTTCCCTAAAATGCCCACCATTCCAATTAAATTGATTAAAATTCCACTACACCAAAAATCAAATTCAATGATCCAAGACGATGACGGTATGGTCATGTTATTCTCGATTTTAGGCAAATAGCATGGATCATGCTTCAGTAATGCCGATAAATTTTGTGTCGAATTTACACCATTGAAGTAATTAAGATACACATCCAATCGGTTGTACATGTCATGCTGATGCTCACAAAGTGTAAGCATCTGATTTTCTATTGAATTGAATATATCCGAGTTCGAATCACTCGTAAGATTTACAGTCGGTTGATCCAACATATTGAAAACCGTGTACTTCTCTCAAGTAACAAGTTGTGAACAAAAAAACCAACAATCTCTTATGATAATAGTTTCAGTAGTTTGTATCGTACAGTATGTTTTTCACAAGTTTTATCACAATCGACAGAAGTACTTTTTAATCTTTTCATTGTGAACTTAACAATCACTCATAAATTTAATGTTATCGATTTAACCACAATGTTGATAGATAAATTGACTAGATTTATGAAAAGTTTTAGTTTTATGCTCGAATTTTCATTGATCGTTGACTGGCGCCAATCTGAAAGAAAAAGAAATTAAACAAAATAATTAATATCAATTGATTGTACATTATTCGAACAAAGACAGACAAATATTACTTTTTCACCTTCATTTTTTTTTTATTTTGAAAAAAGGTTAAATAAAGTAGCATCAAAGACTGAAACTTGCACAACATTCATTAAATGAATATTTAATTGATTAACTTTCTAAATAGAAATTATCGAAAAAGTTTGCTAATCATTTGTTATGACCATTTCGTCCTTGCACGTAACAAAATGACACCCACATTTGATGCACAGTCATACAACAACTAATTAGAAAAGTTGGCATTGGTATGCAAGACAGCGCTCGAACAATATACATAGATTTGTATGAACAAGCCATGGCCTGTGCACTTACGCAACGAACAAAGTTCGTTGAATTTATCATCAGCTTCCGACGATGTGGATGACAAATGTGGCTCTTTAAAGATAAAAATTGACTGTTAAATGACCAAAACAGCATAACTTATGCACAAAAAAACAACACAGAAATTGGAGTGACTGTGTTAAGATTGCCTACGCATCGCAACATGGGTTGTTTTTTTGGTATTATGAACAATTTGACGCACAATGAACCACGCATCGAAAACAGCGTTTATGGTCATGGCTATGGGCACTTTGAGCTTTCGCACATGAAGTATGACTGTTGTTTGTGCTCCTTCTTCTTCTTTGATTTCATTCCAGTGCCCTTTTGTTTGTTATCTGATTACATTAGCATTTTACTGAAATTGTGAATTTCCCACACAAATTATTTTCCATCTAACGTTGCGTACGCTACTCGCAAATTCACCGAACGATGTGATGCAAAGTAAAATATAACCATTTCATTTTCATTTACATAGTTCGTTGGCAAATATGAGCATGATGCTTTTATTTGTTTGTTATGTATGCGTTACAAAGTGTTGACGGCTCAAAATCTCATTTAAATGACACTTTGCTTTTCATCATTTCTGACACTTTACGCATTTTCCATACGGCTCTTTCAAAAATTGTAAGCATTTCCCTAGCAAAGGACTTTTTTAATGTTTCTTACAGCAATTTAGCATTCAGTTTCTTGCAATTGCTTTCTTTGCCCCATGTTGGCTGTGTTCACTTCTGCCTCAACAACGATTATTTATTTTTCTCTATGCTCGATTTTCATTTTATTTTGGCCGTTTTTTTTCGTAGGGAGAAACACGTTTTTCTACATTTTTTTTGTTATTGTCGTAATGGCTTCGATAAATGTTTTCGCTATAGAGACAATGAAATTTTTAAAACGGCTAGACTAGACATTTACAGAATGGAATTTCCATTTTTATCTCAATTTTGTTGTTGTTATGCCATAAAGAATAGTCTTATAGAAACCATTGCAAGGAATCTATCAAGTTTTTTTTTCAGCATAATTTGATTGATTTTCAGCTTTTGAACTGTGCAGTTATCTCAATAGTGGGACAGTGTTATGTCTCGATGCACCAAATTTCCAATCATCTATGGAATTGAGACCTTTGAGCTTTTTTCAATCGATTTAAGCAGTCATTTTTTTTCGCTTGTTTTTTTTGTTGTTGCCATGCAGAATTAGAGTAGGGAGACAATTGGACAATTTCATCATGAAAACGACCCTTTTATCATTCACTTTGTAACATAAAGTTTATATAGATATTTTACTTATCTATGCGGTGGCATTCGTAATATGCTCGAACGCATGGATTTTCGTTCTGCTTTCAATGCATTGAGAATATTTCAAGTCAGCAACAATCGAACCATGACTAATGAAATAAAAGCTAAGGATTTTGCAATCGAAACTTGCCACTTTGATGGGAAAAATTCATTTTTCAAGTCAATTGAAGTCATGATGTTGAAAAAAGATTTTTTAGAAAAATGAAGAATTCCACTCAGACTAGAATCAAATTATCAAAATAAAAATTGATGGGAAAATACAATTATGCCATTTCGACTGTTGAAAATTAGTTTTAAGGCGATTATAACTTTGCAACACAATACCTTAGAATACCTGATTTAATAACAAATATCTGGTATATTAATTTCAATTTAATTAAAATCAAATGAATTACATTCGTAATTCTGACTTTTCTGTATTAATATAAAAGTTAATTTTGCTCTCGATCGACTAATTTTCTAACTAAGTCAAAAGAAAACGACAAAAAATACCACTTTTCTAAGAATTTCGTAATTTTTATCAAATTTTATCAAGCGCGGTGGGGCTACGGTTTCCAAGCAAAACCAATACTTTGCTCATTTCATGTGCGGGAAAGTAATAATTCAAATAATAGTCGGGTATAATAATAATAGTATGTAATAATACTGAAAGGCAACAGAATAATTGCACACCAACAGACAAAATCGAAACTCAGTCAAAGTGCAAACTCAACCATATAAATATTGAAATTATTATGAATAAAATATCCAAAAGTTTTTTTTTCATATCATCAATAAAAATCATTTACAGTGGCACTCCCTCAGGTGGATGAAGTAAAAAATGCGAATATTATTGTCACATAAAAACTGCACTCAATTGATGATTGAATTTCCATTGATGTGGCCGAGTATATTTGTCAAGCTGTATAATTTATTTCTGTGATCTGATTGTTGTAATCACCCTCTCATTTCCAGGTCAATTTTGTAAAATATATTTTCATTTAAATTTCGAAAGGTTGAAAATACAAATTCAAGGTTATTTCACTAGGTTGAAAAAATGCATAAAATCATTCATGGGTGTAGCCAGGGGTATTGGCGTGAGAAGGGGCAAGAGAAGATATTCCAAGGGGCAAATCACAAGTTGTGGCATTACAATGTTTTCAAGCAGGAATTACTGGGCATTACTGAGCATTACTAGCCATTAATCGCAAGAAAATGCATTAATTTCAATATATGCAGAACATAGCGAAATCTCAATATGTCACAAAAGTAATTCCAACATTTAACAGTAATGCCTGTAATGCCTGTAATGCACACAGTAATGCCCACGAAAAATGTAATGCCCAATAAACAAGAAGCAATTCCATTCTCGAAAATTGAAATGGCTTGTCAAATTGGAAATTCTTGGAGTGTTAATATTCTGATGAATAATTAAGAATTAAACCAACTTGGAATCTGTATCCCTATCGGAAACCTAACGAGAGAAATCTGCAACATGTCCAGAACTTCACTGCTCTGGCATACTATGATCTATGAGTGTTGGTTATGTTTGAATAATATGGAGAAAACCACAATACAACAGTCATGCCAACTTCACTTACACATCTAAATTCACATAGCATAATAGAGGGTATTAACGTATATTTTTACTCAGTTTTGAGCAAACTGACACTCACAGAGTCAAGTGAATGTTTCATAAAAATATGACGATTGGATCAAATCATAAAACTAAGTAAATTGTATTACAAAGTTCGACAAATTGAATTTGTAGTATTCAAATTATTTCATTAACAAAAATAAAGACTTCATGACAAAGTAGCTTCTACGTACTTTTCTAATATCAAAACTGCCATTTTATTCATATTTTATTATATAAATAAATACATCGAACATTCTATAGAAAATAACATTTTACTCGTGGACCCTTTGGTTCATTTAATAGGAAAAGAGCTATATCCCAGATCAGTTATGAGCTTGACGTGTGCTAAATAAGAGCCTATAAAAGACATCTATTTCTATGACAATGATCAACGAAATAAACAATTCAGAAGCAGTTAAATATGTTCAATTGAACATATTACTGTGGTGGAAAAATGGTATTTTACCGTCATTTGGTTTGCATTTGTGTTGAAAAATACGACCAACGGCTGTAACCCAACTAAAAACGACTCCTAGACTTTTTTGCGCATAGACTTTTTTAATGTGACATGTAATTGCCGGAAACTCTGTATAAAAATTACCGTCACATCTAGCGTCACATGCAAACCAAATGGCGGTAAAATACCATTTCGCCAAAACATTGAGAATGTTTTACCATTTCTGAATTGAGTGTGCAGTATACAGAAATGTTAAAAATTGAATTCCTAGTCATTTGGCCAGACAGTGCTGACTCAAATTGCAGCAATATGAAATGTATGCATGCATTGCCATGGTATTCATTTAGTTATAATATAGCAAGATCCAGAGCATTCAATAAAGCTTAATGAATCATTGGCGCTTTTCATGGAAGAAAAATGTAATTTTGCATTGACATTGATTGATCAATTTTCGTTTACACACACTCACAGCTTGCCCCAAACAAATCGATATATTCACGTGCCAAGTTCAATGAGCAGGAGCATTCACAAGTGCGTGTGATACGCTAAAAGCATATTAAATTATCATAATCAGATATATATATATAGAGTGAGAGAGAGAGCGAGCGTACATAGTGAGGAAATTCGTCTTGTTGCTTTATCACGCGCAACAGAAAATTAATTGATTGGTTGGTTCGCCGTCAGCAATTGTTTTTGTTATAATTGACTATAAGAGCCTTTTGGATGATGAATTTAATGCTTAATTGACGCAATTGATAAACTGGTGAATACAACAAAACAAATGATTTTTGCATCGATTTTCGTTTGGAACGCACACGGCGTGGCAATTGCTAGCCATTTCGTGGAAAAACGCATTTGTTTTTTTCGATCAAATGCTAGTTCCGACCAGAATGTCAACGGACCATCTAATAGCGTATAATTTCGTCTAGAATTTGGTTACTTATTTACGAATTGTGTACAAAGCAGAGGCGAAGAACATTCAAACAAAAGAGAATACATAAACCGTATGAAAATATTAAGTACAAGAAAATATTTCAGCCATTGTATAGAAATGGACTCTTAGCTAGTCTAGAGTGGTGCCATTTGAATAACAGCTCACATTTTCGTGACTGAGCATCGCATTTTTGAATTGGTTGCGTACATTCTTGTGCTTGGTTCAAAAACCGTTATTGGAAATAAATTGCGGAAATTGTGCAGCAAACCCACGTATTTCTTTGACTTTACAGAAAATGTTGCCTCAATCTTCGATTTTATTGAGTTGCCCATTTCAACCAGTATCTATTTATATCCATATGGTTTGCATGAAAGAGTTCAAAAAAATCCAATATGTGGGCTATCAAAATTGCATCTTGTTGTTGATTCTCTTATAACATAATCGTATTATGGTTTGTTAAATCTAATCAATTTAGAGTGTGTCCATTTCCACAGCTTCTATATACTGTCATTGTCACGTTAAATAAATGTACTAAATTGCTCGCAGCAACGGCTTGTATCGTCTGTAAATATTTGCATTTAAAATCTGAATTTCAATTACTTGATATTTTCCAGTTCATTTGAACAGTAATTTTCGATCAATATTCCGGATTCGAGCGTATCCATTGAAATAGCTCTTCACATTTGAGGAACGAAAATCAACACTATTAACACTAAATTACACGAAATAGTTGTGCACAAACTAATGTTTGGTTTCCTCACAATGAAAATTATATGCATTTCACTCTTCTGAATATTGACAGCATGTGATTGAAGCAAACAAAATGACCACTTCCATAAGGAGTGAATTTGCCATTAATGTACCGCTAACCTCTGTTTTATATGAACCATTATGCGTGTTTCTGTTGTCAAACATTGAATAGTCGATCATAGTTATGGGTAGCGATTCATTCACTTGACAACCACCATATATTTTGTGTTTGCTAACACTTTACAGAACATTATTCAGTACCACAATCTAAGACTGTCAAACACCAACAATTGATCATTATTGCATATAAAATGTGTACTTTCAGCTTTTGTTCCGGATTTTATCGATTTACTTGATGAGATTCTTAGAAATGTATCAGTTTATGTAATACCTATCTTTACTATGGTAACAAATGCTGTGTTCTTGAGGCAGACTTTTACTTGAAAAGAGAAAATTAAAGCTGTATGGTTCAATTAACTATAGCCATTTTGTTTTTGTATTTTTCACGTTTACATTCTATACAGAGAAAAATAAACTGGTAAATAATCGCAGCCTAACTTTAATCGAATTGACAAAAAACACCTCACTCGCACTGATGCAATCTAGATAACATTTCTAGTAATATGGCATGGAAAAGTTTTTGAACTATTCGAAGAACTTTAGACCAAAAATATACTTAACTAGCGCCACGTAAAATGTGGTACTCCCATAGGTTGCTCGTTGAATGTAGGAATTCATGTTCTTCTTCTTCTTCGGGAAATGACACACGCAGCTCAATACGCACACTTCGATACCTTCGCCGCTGTAGCGTTAAGATTTGACATTCAAGTCAACAGCGCTGCAATGAGCGACGGCATTTTTCGAAACTACATTCAATGGATATGTTCTGAGAAGACTGAGTAAAAATGACATTTATAATCTCTATGATAGAGATACAGCTATCAATGTCATTTTTCCTCAGCCTCTGTGTTAGTTAAGAGCTGTCAAACGGGAGTGCGTTTAGTTCCAGCAGTGGAATTGGACATACACAAAATTTTACTATGTGGTTTTGTTGTTGTAACGCTATCCCTTCGGATACCTTTCGTTCGGCATTTGTGTGTATACTTACAAAGAAGAATCGATATGCAAGCATATTATGCTGAGTATACGATATGCTTGCTGCTAAGCTATACTTTTGCGAACGCTTGAAGTTAATGCACAAAGATAAGCTTCAAGTGCTGTATGGGTACTCCCTAAGCCCCCCCCCCCTTTGTGGGCAGGATCTTCCAGTGCGCCACTCTATTGATACCTCCTTCAGAAATTATTCATCTCATATTTAACTACAATACACTCAATTGATCGTTTTTGTCTAGGTTTTTGCATGGGGCGAACAACTACCAATACTACTAAACAAACGTCAAAAGTACCGACAAGTACTGAATCAATATCTGCACATACCGATGTGCGAGATGCGATTCTGTCGATTCTCTCTATCTGTTCAGTTTCGCATGCCTTCTAGTTGCGCATCAGTAGATACAGATTTTGTTTCAGTACTATCCGGTACTTTTGACGTTTGTTTAGTAGTATTGGTAGTCATTTGCCCCTCGGGTTTTTGTCTAGGTGCATTAATTTTACCAAAGCGTAAAATCACATTGGCATTCGAACTACCACAGAACCATGTATATTTACCACTTTATATATTTCTCTGTGTAGTTTTTTCAATTTTAAATTGATATTTATCCCCCCAATCCGTGTGGGTAGTTGTTGAACATATTCAAGTTGTTCCAATTTGAACAAATCTAAATATTTCTAACTCGCAAAACAACATTGAAGTATCAGTTTTAGGTTTTTGAACATTGTTACACCAGAAAATGCTTTGATAGTGCTTCATTGGAACAGGTGCAATGTTGTTGTTGAAAACCATTAAATTATTAGTTCAGTCGATAATGTTCGCAATTTCCAATATCCCATTAGCACAGTATCCTGTCGAATATTAAATTAAAATTGCTATGGACATGCTATGGACATGCCATGGACATGCTCTTCTAGATATTGTTGAAAACATGACTATAAAATGTTCTAGAATCAATTGGTATGTGAAGTGCCTGATTTCTTAAAGCTATTAAAAAATATGTTTCCGATTACCGTAGACAGTAGTGTGTTTGTGCTCAATGTAAACATACGATGTATCACGTAACGCAATCACCATTCCGAAAATTAATCCATTTCCATCATTAAATTTAATGGGTCCTTATTACACGATGCATCATTTCATATCTTTTCATGTTAATAGAATTTATTTAATATTTTTATTGTCTGCTCATCTCCTTCCCAGCCATTTCCCCCGAGACAAACATTAATGATGGATTTCGATAAACATTCTGTTGTGTATCACAAACACCGAAGTACCAGTTGATACTAGACTAGTATTACTAGTTCATTTTGGTTTTGAATTACATGACAACTTTTTCGTCTCGAAAAGGAGCACTAAACTTTATATTACAAAACAACACTACAAGAAGTTTATGGGATTTTCACATAGCTTTTTTCAGAATAATGCATTTATCATTCATTTTCTAGAGTTTACTGTTTGTTTTTTCTCGTGGAACAATATTGCGTGACTTCTATATGAAAAGAAATGTTTTCAATGTGCATTGCATGAAGAGAAACTGGCATTCGATTCAAGTTAATCTAACTGTAAAACGTCTGCATTTTCTCAATGCACACTTCTTTGTATTGCTTTTTTTAGGTTAATTGCAGTTCTTAGATGTCGTGAGTGAAATGCCAAGCAGATGCTCTATTTAATTGAAATACGGAAGTTAAAATGCCAGTTGATCAATCAGTGCAATCGAAAATGGCTTCGAATTAAAGTGTCGAAAAGCTTATCATGAGTGAAAATAAAAATAATGTTCCAGTGAAAATGTGCAGTTCAGCTCATGGTTCAGATGATGTGAAAATGATATCAGTTAATGTTGATATTGGTCATGGGTACGTGCATCGGAATGTGATGTGAAAATCGGTTGTTCAATCATTGTGTGTTGACCCTAGTGTTTACGGTTCCATTTGAGAGAAGAAAGGCCAAGGAATTCTATCGCATCCATTTCGCTCCATAAAGTAGCGCACAAACGCACTCATATATGTGATATATGTTCTATTAACTGTAGATTAAACATTACAATTGAAAGCAAACTCGAAACCAAGATTCATCATATAATTTGAGATTAAAAAGAACCAAGATTAACGTGCGTCTTTCAGAAATTTAATTATCCTTTGAAAAAAAAAAACGAAAAAAGAGCATTCTAAATCATGCAGATCAACAACGTCACAACCAGAATAATCATCAAAATACGGCGTATTTATTCAGCAATTCAACGCTATTAAATTAACATTTCCACACCCAAGCATAAATTGCCCGACTGTAAAAAGGCGTTTAATGAAATGATTAGGCAATCACTTTTGTTATTATTTTGTTAAGCGTGCCACTTTCGTACAGCAACAGTACGGTGGCCCAAAGCTAAGATTTTTGTGGCATTAAGTCACGCACAGTTCATTCAATCGACAGCCGTACATTTAAGGTGAATGCGAATGTGATGTGATTAAGTTTGGTAACAAACAAGCGCATAAGTTCACATTCCGTAAATTGGTATATACGTAACGGAATAGAAAACACAAAGCGAAATCAATGGCAAATATTTATCTTTTATTCATTGGAAAATGTATCAAGTCAAAATACGATAAAATACCGTTCGGGCTTGAAAATGTGGCTTGAATCATTGACATAACGTGCGCGTTCACAACTCAATTCGAACATTTTCCACGAATATCGAAAATGTTTCATCAGAAAACGTAAAATGAGTCAACCGAACAATGTGTTTATGGTGGTGAACAACATTTGTTCTTGGTGGAGAGGGGCGAAAAGTTGTCGAAGGCCGTTAGAATACAGCCGACTCAAGTACAAGTTAAAGCCGACTACGAATGTCAGCGACATTCAACGTTCCGGGAAAGCAAAAACAACGTTTTCCTAATAATATACACACAGATTGGATTGGTAAATGTTGACAGATTAAATGCTACGCAAATTCAGTGATTTAAAAATGTGGGTCTCTTTGATTTGTCAAGCGCACTCTTGGCGTCTTTAAACGAATTTATCTATGAATATGCTGTAACAAAGCACTTTGACGCTAATATTTGACACGACGACACAAAACGACTCAAGTTCAAATAAATTACTTTCGGGGGAAAAAAAATGTAAATGTAAAAAAAAAAATTGTGGTTTCACATCGAAATAATTTGCAAAGTGGATGCGTCAAAATACACAGCATACAGCACACAACTGGTTGGGCTCTGCGACTGCTGCAATTTTTGCATGACGATGAACGTGCAATGTATCGTTTAAATTTTCGCTTGTTTCGGTTCAATTTGAAAAGCTGACAACCAACATTCAGCAACGCATAACTTCGTTTATTCGTTTCAGTTGGTTGTTCGCTTACTCACACGTTGCAACTCATTTTCGATGCACAAATATTTACACAGTTCAAACGGTGTATGTGATCGTGTATAAGGTCGTAGCTTCGTAGAACATTCATTTCAATATATTGGATGTTGTTTATGAGCTTCAACTAGTATACAAATTTCTCTTGCTAACGTCACTTTATCGGAGTGATAAATGAGCTTGAACCACCTCATAGTAGGCTGAGTTCTGCGCTTGGCATAAAAACCGTACTCGAAATTTATGCGAAAACTTTAAATATGGTACCGTTCAAAGTTAAAAGAGTGCCTATTGTGCACTGCTCTATTCTCGGCAACAGCACAACCGTTACCAGTAGATGAATGTCATGACTTCAACACAGTGAAATTTAATGTGTGCGCAGCCGAACATCTTCACATCTAAATAGAATATTGTACTGTAAATGTTGACGCTTAGTCAACGCAAGTGATTCTCGACTGCCTAACAATGATCCAAACAACCATGAAAATTGAATGCAAGTTTTCCTCGGGCCAAAATGCGTACGTCATTCATTCAAACTTCAACTCTCAACTTAATTTTTCATATTCTCATATTCGTTCAATATTTCAATCATTTCAATGACAATTCATTTCAGTATAATTACTTTCATCACTCATTTACTTTTAATGAACGAAATGATGCCGGCAAATTTGTAGAACTTAGCATTGAGTGAAGCTGTTTCATGTGTTCATCGGTCAAACTGACTGTTGAAGTTAGTATTCTATTCGTGTTTTATGTCAATCATATTTAACATCTTAAGTGAAATGTATTCCCTAGGGGGGAATAACGAGCAGTACATGTGGATTTGACATGATTTGAATGAATACGCGTGCATAATTGTGAATTCCGGTGAATTCTGGTGAATCTTTTGGTATCATAATGTCAAAATTCACACATACAAACGCAAGTGCCGCAGATCAGTAGCAATACACATACTTCGCTGTTTCTCGTTCAAGTAAGTAGCGGAGCTGTTACTACTAGTGGTGCTCTTCACACTTATGAAAAACTGCTATTATAGTGGAGCTCTTCACAACTGTGTGTGCAGACAGTCAGGAAATCACTAAAATTCGGCAGATTCACAAATATTCAACGATATGCATTGAATTCACCATCGACAATTATGATGATTTGTTGTGAATATGAGTGAATTGAAACGTTTTCTTGGATTTTAATAGATTCCGTGAATATGTGTGCATATTATGAATAAAATGAATGTTATTACCCCCTAGTGTATTCCGCAGATGGTGGAAAATAGCCATACCTCAATTTGAGCCATATATTCATAACTATTCTTTTCTTTCCATTTGTATTTCATTTTTATCTTTCGTTTGAAATGTCATCGCTTCCAGTAGTATTTCCACTAGCAAAGGTGTATTGCACGTCAAATGGGTAAATGCAAAATCAAAGAACCGCAAAATAACGCTCGACATTAATAACATTTAACCGCATTAACGATGTAATGATATTGAGCAATTTGTTGCTATGACATCAAAGTGAAAAGAAAATACACACATACAGGGCCCTCTATCACAAGAAATTCACGCTTGAGATTTTCTGACATTTTTTTCTAAACATTTTTAGTGGCATGCCTCAAAATACAAAACATCCAAAAATTACATCAAATAATAATGTCCCCATTGTTTGTGGTTCCTTTGATCCAATTCTTGCGGGTATTTCAAATTTTTTCGAATATTCTTTGAAAATATGTTTTCGCACTAAAAAAAAAAAGTGCAATAATTTGAATTTGCAAATTACTTTACATGGAAAAACAATTGAATTAGCATATCCAATTTTCCTTGAATATTTTCATTTGTTTGCACTTCATAGTGTAAAAATCACATAGTGACATATTTTTATAATGGATACAAAATATTCTCAGATGAGCACTTGTGGTACGATTGGGCCCAGCCCGGATCAATCATAAAATACGAACGACTGAGATTGAGTTGTTTGTTTGGCAGCGAAAACGAATAAAAACAGAAAATCATCCCCGATTGCAGCTGTTTCATGCGACATTGCATCGGATGATTGCATCCGAGTGACGTGCTTGAGTGCTCCATGCTGTGGGGTCGAAATTGCGTTCAAATGAATGGAACCGAGCAAGTATATAAATTGCTATATTTTTTTTGCGCACAACGTAAATGATTCTATTCCAAGTAGATTCATCAAATGCAAACACTAGTAGGTGATCGTTTAACTTTGTTCTCATTTTTTTTATATTTACTTTTTGTTTACAAAATTCTATTTTTGTTTACGAGCTCACGATGGCAGCGGAACATTCGTCGTTTACAACTTTCGTCATCATGAAACAACATCAATCTCTGTGCTAATCACTTCATAGCAGAGAAGCACATTCGATGAAGCGAGACATAGTTCATTTTTTGTTGTTGTATGTTGCCCCGTCCAATGGGGTGGAATTTGTGATTTTATCTAAACGACAGTCAGAGTGTTACATTAGAAATTTTACTTTTATTAACTTTGGAAACGCGAAAATAGAGAGGAACAACTACGTCTCGTGATGACGCTGATGTGCACCAAAAAGGTCACTTGCTGTGTCAACGACTGCTTCATCAGTAACTAAAGCCATTTTTCGTGGTTATTATTGCTGTTTGTTTTTTTTTTTTTAAATATATCCCTGAATTGAAATTTAAAAAAAAAAACGTTCATTTTTTCGAGTTTTGCTTAATATTTGTGAGTGGTTTTAATTAAGATAATAATCCCATCATCGATGTTTTGTATATCAGCCTTCAACTGCGCAATGATGACAAACCTGCCATTCAGCTGTGTTATTCATGTGCCTGAGCATTTTGTGAACTTTTCATTTCTCACGTTTGTATACGTCGCATCGATGTTTTCCGCAAGCATTTTATTTTTGGATACAAACAATTTTTCCGTTGATTACCTCACGCGGCGTGTATGTGTGTAGTGTGTCACCGTAAAAATGCGCTCATAAATAAAATAATCAACTTAAATCAAGAATTGTTCAATGTCATACTTTGAACTTAAACAATCTTTCACAATTTTATTGGGATCATTTTTTTCTGCTCAAACAATTTCAAGAATTTTTCAGTTGAACGTCAAATTATGCAAACCATAAACAAACATTTACTATCACCAATCGAGCAGTGGCAATAGAATAGCTGCTTCTGAATCACAAATTCAATTTGGCAGCTTCGAATACTTCTTAAAAAATACTTCGATGTGGAAGTTTGCCCATAGCCAACCACTTAAGAAGCTTCACTTACGAAAAAGAGTGTATTGTTTGGCTTAAACCCAATGTGCTATGCTTAGAATTAGGTTTTCAGCATGTCCTGTTTGAAGGTTATGTTTAGAACCTAAAGATCTGACACGAGTTTTCTTTCAACAACGCTTGAGAGAATTGACTGAACAACTGGTGTATTTTGAATTAGAATCTTTGATAGTTGATTACTCATGCAAATATTTGAAAAGCATTTAGATTGTTGTAATATAAAACAAAAACTCACAATCGAAACTCAACACGGGCTAGAGCCTACACACACAAAAATCAGTGTCTAAATTTTGTAATTTTAATGTTATTCAATAGTGGTGTCAACGCATAATGTTCCGGATAATTTTGAACAAATTCGTTTTTTGGACGAAAAAAGTTGTCGCCTGAAATTTTCCGGAACTTTGTGCGTTGACATCTTATTAAATAACATTAATAAACTCAACCATAAGAGTATTTGAATTTCGATATGTGCGTATGTTTGAGTGAATGGCAGATTGCTCGCTGTAAGTTTGAGCGTCTAGTTTGTGCTTACTCTGTTACGTCAAATATGATTGACCGAACAAATAGATTCGCATCAATCAATATTCTACACTTTGAACGATTCCTTTATATTTCAAGCCAAACAAGTGTTTATTCTTTACTTATTATTTATTGATTAACTCCAAAATGTAGATACTTCAATGTCTAAATGTGTATACGGTTTTTTTGTGTGTGCAATGGCATTCTATTATAGAAAAGTAATAATACAAAAGCAATACAAACACTACTTTTGGTAAATACCATAATATAGAGAAATTAGATATAATTTCTTTGATTATTAAAGCAAACGAAGAACGACAGATTGAGTAAACACCAACAAGACACAACAGGCGAAAAAAATTGTTGCGCTTTATCCGAAAATAACATCGATAAATTAGTCGTTGGCAAACAGAAAACGTGTTGTTCGCTAGAATAAATAGTAACACGTATAGCAACGTAAATGCAAACACCATGGAGCACGTTAAAATCAAGTCTCTCTCGTTCTATCGAATCTTTTTTCGGTATGATTTTACGTGCGATGTAAATATTCATAATTTCAGGGTGGTCGAACATCCGTCCTCGAGCGGAACACACTGTAGGCAATGATAGAAAGTTGTTTGGCCATTTTGTTTCGATTTTTATTAGCCGAGAATTGCTTGTTGGATGGTAACACAGTGACGCTTTCTATTAGAACAAATGATACACTACTGTGTACTTTGAACATTGAACAAACCGAACATACACTCGACTATAGTTATTGTGAGCTTTTAGTTCCATTGTTTTCAGTTGCTTAAGCCCAATTAGATATTTTAGTTTGTTGTCATATCATATGCTTACATTTGCATTGAGCCTAAGGGCTGATGCCAATATGCATTCGGAAGTTGCCGTCACTCGGTCCGAATCACTCGGATATATTTTGAGTTTCAATATTTTCGGCTGTCCAAATATTTTACTGAAATATAGAACGGAACACAAACTTGTTCGGCAAAGTTCACAGTGCACAACATGTGCTTTGACAAAACTTTTCTCTCTTTGTTTTTTTTTTCTCTATCTCTATCGTTTGCTTTTGGATTGTTAATAACACACACAATTTCAAAGTTTATTGCATAAAATGAGATGCAAATTAATTTGTGGCCGGTTAAATTTTGTAAATGTTTCCATTCATGTTTTGGACATTGTATTAAATTGTTGATAATTTGTTGCGGTTTTTTTTACTGGTAAGAAAACAGTTGCATTTAAGCCAAATATTCCAAAAAATTCTAAAAATATTGGCAAATTTTTGCTTTAATTAATTGAAGTTCTCAATTAAATTCGTAAAAACTTTGGCTAAATGACAAATTCAAACAAACTATTCGTCGGAATGACAGTTAAATGGAACCCTCAATCATTTTGGAAAATGGTCAAGTGCAAATGACCGGAATCTGGCATTTTTACCACAACATACGAAATGGCACTGAATGAATAACAAAACTTTGATTCAATAAATACGCATACACTTGAAACTGTGTGTGTGTGTGTGTGTGCACAATAAAACCAACTGACTGGTTGTAAATATTCACACAATTTTCTAGTTGAATCTCACTGGGAATCATGCCAAATGTTTGTGGTTTTTCAAATAGATTTCTTTGTATTTATCATTTTGTGACGAACTATAACGAAATGGATGAAATCAATTTGAAACAAAGCCCAATTATGGTCAGAGCGTCATTGTTAAAGTGGTGGGCAAAGTGAATTTTGGCAATGAAGCTCTTCGATATCAATTGCATTTTGACCATATTGACACTGTGTATTCGCCGCTTCAATAGTAATGCGCTGTTCATTTGGCCGTCATCATTAATTTTGAATAATGGAACAGGCGTAACAAACAGAAAGCAACGTCAATGGAAGTTTTCCATTGTGTTTTGGCGACATTTTTTTGTGACATATGAAGCATATTCGCGGCCAGTCGATTGACACATGAATGGGATAAACAAAAATCTGACTCCTATCGATTGATATATTTTAAGCGCCGTGCTCAATGTTCATATGTTGTCATCAAATTAACCACATTTCGTCATCGCTAGCAAAATTCCGTATCAGAGGCTATGTCAATGGTCCACTCGCGTTCAACGTGTTGATTTTCACGAAAAGACTATCACGCACATTCGCATCCATCATATCACGCTCTATTTCCAACCATTTTCGAGCTCATATTTAATAACATTGGGGTTCAACACAAAATATTTTTCGTTTTATAGGATCTACGATGTTTTTTTTACGCCAACAAAATGGAAGCAATAAATTCATAAAACCAGTTCTCATAATGTTGCTTATTTTTGGTGCCATATCTCATTCTTTTTTTCTTCTTCTAAGCTTCCTATTCGTTCAAGTTTAACGCACAATTAAATGAATTAAGATTTTTATGTTCTTTCTTTCGTTTTTCTGCTGCTTTTGCTTTCTTTTGATTTTCGCTTCGTTGCGTGGTACTTGTTGTTTGATAGCTGTTTTTGAAAATTTAATGAAATATGAGGATTTGGAATTCTTTTTTCTTATCTTTTTCATTTAACAAAGCAGATGATATAGTGTAAGCACATTTTTCTGCCTTTATGTCCATTAAGCAACTTTAGTTAAGTTTATTTTTTAAAAATCATGGCATTACAATTCCAAAAACATTGAAAGTAACCAGTGGCGCGACCTCCTGGGTGAGTGACTGATCGTGGCAGGATTCCTCCCTAGCCAATCAATGGAATCAAAGAAATTGCTATGCAAATCCAATTACAATTAGAGAGAAAATATATTTTGATTTTGACATTTTTGCTGAATTTATTTCATATTTTCAATCGAGTGCACAATAATTTCCCAAAAAGTGAAGTGTTTTTGGTGTCATTGATCAAAATTAATTTCCTCATTGAACAAAATGAAAAAAATGTACAGGATATCCAGTTACTACCGTGCATTACCATTTTTCATTGGACCTTTCTCCGATTTGGCAAACAATTAAAGGAAAAATCAGAGAATATTCTACTTGAATTGTTTGTATGAATAAATTATTATAATAATTGTAAATATAGAACGAATTCCTTTTTTCGAAAAGTTGATTGCTGTGGATCCACAGTTCGTGTACAAAAAATTATGACTTTACCTTGAACCCATCTCATAGATAGGCGTCTATTGATTTAGGAGAATTTGTTGGAATTCGTATTTTGCGCCGCTGTTGGAATTTTGATTTCATTTCGTTGATTAGCTTTCGCAATAAAAATCAACCTTTTTTTTTGATTGGAGTTCAAGGAAAGCCGTCACATTACGATTAATCAACTTTGCTCTCGAGAAAGTATTTAAACATTGAACCGATCATTGAGTGTTGAAATCGGTTAATGCAACAAACAAAAACAAAAACACAAAGTGCTTTGTGATAAAACCACCCCACAGAAATTCCAAATTACAATCACTTTTGATGAGAATGTTCACTCCAACAGCAGCACTCGTTCATTCAGAAAATTTATGAAATAATTGGCGAAAAATATTATATGCTATATTTATATCGTGGGATGTTTACAAAAATGCTTATCGCATACGATGCGTATTTTGTTTACAGAAACAAAGAAAATATTTCGCTCTCAAGGCCATGATTAAACATTTAATAAATCACGAATAAATCTGAACGTCAGCCAAATTCTTAGGAAGGGATCAACTATGACAATAGATTCATTTTGTCATTCGATCAAGCATGATGAAGCACAGTGACACACAAAATCACAACAGACTGGGTTAGTGGATTGAAGTCAAACTCCTTCAACCGTCTGACATTTGCAAATGAATCGAATTCGATGCAAAATTTTGTTCAGTTTGGTTTTCTGTTTTTTTTTTTAACTTTTCTGTTCCATTTTTTATTTCGTTATGATTTTTCTCATTTTTTGGCAGTTTACTCTGTATCAGGAGTATTTCCTGAGCGAGTTAAATAGAGCGAACTGACCGAATCATCAAAATGTCTCCGTTCGAATGAATAATGGTGTTTGAACGTGAAAATGCTTATGTCAAACATTTTCTACACACGGTTTATCGAGCCAACAGAGAACCAATTTATTGTACACGATTTTTGACATTATTTTCCGTCATTCATTTTTGTTTTGAATTCAACGAGTCGGCTAAATTTTTGGTTGACATTAACTACATTAATCTCATATAGAACAGTTGTGTCATTTTCTTTAAAAAGCACTTATATGGATGATTTGATGTGTTATGACATGAGCAATTTATTATATAGAGTGTTGCGCCCTTTCCAATCGATGCGAGAACTGCTATCGCTATTCAATTCAAAAATCCTATAAAATCGAGATAAATCTGTTCGTTGATAGTGATACCAATTTGAAAAAGCACCAAGTGTGTATTTGCGCCCGGAGAATAATTCGTAGGCCGGGATTTTGATGTATTGCCCGTGAAATACTTGGCATATGTTATCTCTCTAAAGAGATCAACGCTCGATTTCGATTCCTTTTGGCATTTTCACGTTCAATGCAATTGTTTATACAAATAATAAGTGAGTCTTTTTTCTTGACATTGAAATGTGTCGTCAACATTCGGTCTTGCTGCCGTACGCAATCTTCAAGTCAAATGTAGTATTTTACTACGAATATCTCGTCAAATTTCCTTCAACCAAAACAACAATGGTGATTCCACACACCGAAATGACGTATAAATGTGCAGAGATTTTGTTTCTATCTCAACCAGAGATATTGAGTTATTTTTCAGTTTCACTTGAGGATTATCCGCTGTGATTTTTGTTTTGGGTGTAAATGTAACAAATAAAATAGATTCTAGTCGTAATGTGATCAAATAAGTGGAAATATTGGGGGCTTTCATTCAGTATGAGATTGTTTTTATATTTCGTGATGTTCTGCATACGTCACCCGAATAAAATGGTTGGCAAGTGCGAGTGCGAATGTGAGTGCGAATGTTTGTGTTTTTCAGTAGTATTGAATCATAAATTGTGAATCTCTGTCAATCTGACACATTTGCTGACATTCTCTCTCGTATTCGCTTTCCACGCTGTCTTGCTGTGTCCGCATGAATGGTGAATGCGTGTATTTCGTTCATCATTCAATATGTATGAAGCAAGCACCATTTGCGATACTCGCATCCATTTCATCATATTTTGTTATTTGAATGGAATTCACACATTGACGATAGCAATTGCGCGTCACTTACGCGCATTTTATACAATGCTTTCAACTAATATGAATCTGGTGAGATTCACTATATTCTCTCGTATTATTTGTTGGAACTTAAATTATTAGTGGAGCGTGTGATAACATGGCTTGACAATTTTGTATCACGGTCTTGACGCAAACTAGCATCATATATGTTTACGACAGTTTGTTTCGAGTCTTGTGCTCCATCTGCAATTGTATTGTTCATTGGTAGGCATAAATCACATTTGCATGGCGACAAAGTGATTTTTTCGCGAAAAAATACAAAAAATAAAACATATACAAAGCAAAACACAGGCACTTTACATTAATAAATCCATAAAGAATGGCTAAAATATCACTGGAAATGGAAAATGTGGCGACTTAACATCGCGCCTCTGATCAATCCATTTCATCAAGTTCGTTCGTCTGTTCAACTATGCATATGGCAGCCGACGGTAGAGCCCGTCATGTGTGACATTTTATTGCAATCGATTTATGTTAATGTTGTTCAGAATTTCACTATAGCAACTTTAACGCCCTACCCCAATAAATTTGGTAATCTCTATGATCTTACAGTCAAAATCCCGTGGCACGAACTTCAGTAAATCCGGATCAATCGGTTTTGTTTGTTGCCATTTAAATTCGGTGCAAAGTGAAAGAGATTAAACCCAAGGCGCTTATTTGCTTGAACTTATCTCTTGCTTTATGTTCAAACGATTGTATGTCGTTAGCGTTAAATTGACTGCGATGCAAAACTTGTCCATCATTTTTGCATGCTAAATTTGCCACAATGGATTTTTTTAAAGAAGTATTTTGATCGTGTCATTATTATGCGTTCGCACGTGATTTTCAGTCATGGAATCGCCTTTCATTCGTTTGACAATGTCAAAAGAAGGAAGTTTTCCTTATAAGACTTCTTAAATCTTGTCGTTCGTGTTTGTTACATACAACCGGCTCTCTAGAAGCCGCCTTCAGAAAGTTATTTATTCTTTCATTTCGATGCCGAATTTCTCTTAATATTATTATTTCTTTTACCGTTTTTTTCCAAAATTCAATGTGAAACTTTTTCTCCGGTTGCTCGGCTGCACGCAACAAAAAAACTGGGAGCAGGTCTTGAATGGAAATTATTTTGGCCAGTCCATTTAAGCGGCATTGTCGTTTTTTTTAAATGCCAAATAAGTTAATTGAGCAAAAACTTTTAGCACTTGTTGCTTTAATGATTAACTTCTATATAAAGCAGGCTTTGTGGCTGTTTTTTTTCTCTCTTGAGATTCTGAATTGGTCATTATGGAAATTCCATCGTTAATTCAACTTTTTTTTTCATTCTTTCGAATGAGCACGTAGTCCGAAGTGGAATGAATCACTCAATATATTGAGGATATCATTGCTTTGAATGCTTCAGGCTATTACAAAGCATTTTGGTTGTGAATTGAACAAAAAAAAAATTCAACAGTCGAATTGTACGTACTCGTACATTTATAAATTCAAGTGTTAGCCATTAAAAAGATTGATATTGCCCAAAAATCTGAATACTTAGAAAAAATTGTTAAACGTGCGCTTCTGACATATTTCGTTATCTTTACGGCATCAATATGAGCAGGTAAAATGCATGAAATTACTAGCACTCTGATTTAAATGGCATTCGGAGTGCGTATAAATCATTATTATTTACCGGTGAAAGCCTAGCAGCGCCAACAGAAAATTGTATTTGAATTGCTATCAGTGATGTGTTTGCGTCTAAAAATACCTCTTGTAATGTGAATTTTGACAATAAATTGCCATCATTATCAGATGTAACATGCTAACGGAGATGAGTTAGTTGCTGCTATCAAGCTATTCAGATACCTCGATAGCTGGCCATTAAGCTGCCGTGCATACGGCACACACACACGCAGGCAAATTGATTGAATAGATATTAAACATTTTCCGTATCGATGTGCATCAATGAATAATCGCAATCTGCGCCAACTCACGAATACTATGCCAAACATATTTATTTACACTTAGCAATCGCTGTTCAGCATAATACGTTAGTTATAAATCACATGATGTGCCTGGGTGGAACTGAATTTTCTATTTAAATGGCAGCGTCCATATGGAATGTTACTATATGGGCCAACTGGTAATCAAATTGAGTTCGAATTTGAATAATGTACTTCTGTCGACAGAGGGATGCTGTACTTTTCTAAGTATATGTTATGAGATTCTGACTTTGGAGTGTTCATCTTTTATTTAAGCATTCGCCGGTTTCTGTACAATAAATGTCAAAGTTTTGACAGAATTCATATTTAACACTAAAGAAACACCAAAGGTACATTGATCTGGGAAAATCTAGCGCAAAAATTCAGAATTAATTCGGGAAAAAAATGTATTTGAAAAATAGCTGGGAATTTTCGCTACGAAACTACGTGATGAATCCTGTTTTCGTTTGAAATTGTTTTGCCGGGTCTGCGGGCCAACATTGCCGTTAAGGAGCTTAAGTTATTGCTTTTTCATGCTTTTTTCATTCGTCTTCTTCCATTTGCATTTGCAATGATGTTCGCGCCCTGTTGTTCGTTTTCAATTTTCATGCACTTTGAACGGGAACACAACAATCGAAATAAATAGAAAGTGATTTTTTTCCCTGTGTGAGCATTTATTCAATTATATGTTGAGTATTCATTTTCATGAAAGTGATGGTACTATTGTAAACGGTAGCTTTGCATTCTCATGGTCTTCTTTTTTCTCGCTTCTGTCTTTTGTTCGCACAGTTTATGGATCCAACAACTGTCGGAACCATACATATATTTGTCTGTTGAGCCAACCACCATTTCTTCTGAAATCTGAATGGTAAAAATGAAGGCAAGAAAAGTAGGAGAAAGCGACACAGGCGTTTAATTTTATGTGCAATATGTTTTTTTTTAAACCAAAGAAATCGTTTTCCTTTTATCTCTTAAGCAATTTTCTAACTTCGCGCCAGTCAGAAGTAAAACCAAGCTGAACATACATATAATGAAACCATAGACCGTTAAAACCCATAATATATTATCGTGCTATCTGTTTCGGTAATTGTTTATGCTCAAGCCACGGAATAATAGTGCGTTTGCAACAAACGCTTTGCATTTAAATAGCAATAATACATGGGGCTTGGTTGTGGATGTTAGGCAATATGAAAAAAAAGGAAAAAGATTTTCAAATTGGAAAATATTCGGAATTCCGTAATTTGTTACAAGGTTAAAAGAGCTAGAAAAACTCGGGTATGACCGTCAGTGAAAGTAGGTACATAAACAAGTTCAAAACATGGAATTAAGCATAGAATTCGCATCAGTGCGTCTATGCAACGGCAACATTCACATATACCATTAATTTCATACGGATGACTTAAAAGAAACTCCAAACCCAAGACCCAAAACTGATGCTAATTGTATTCGTGAACCAATGTTCACGTACTAGGCATTATTGCAGGGCGTGAAGGCACAATGCAAACTTTTTTCTAAACAATTTTCACATTTTTTTCCCCCTACTCAATATTTTCAGCTATTGATTTAAACGGTTTGACTCATTTAATAAATAACGAGTCAAAGTTAAAATTTACCAGCGCAACTTTAATACTCATTCATTTCAGATTGAAATTGAAGTTTTAAGTTGAAAATGCTCAATTTTTATATTGTTATGTTTGCTCAACGGAGTTATTCATAGTTTCCGCTTGAACTATAACATAAACTTTTAAAATATAAAATTAAGATGTTTTAATATGAAGTGTTTCATGAACAGAATTGAGCAACTGTTCCGATTCAAGAGTAAAATTTATTGCGGATAAAATTATATACAGCAAATACACGAGTTCATTAGTAATAGAGAACCTTTCAATCTACTCAACGAATAAACTCGCAAGAATGTTTCAAGTCATTGTAATGGTTTTATTGACATAGATCTAATTGAGTGATGTTTTTAAAATGAAAACAACATGATTCTACTTTGTTTCTGTGGTGTGCGATTAACTTCACAGATTGCTTTGAACATTTTCCATTTGATACATACATTTGATTACCTCAATTACCTCTTCAACATTTATTGGTATTAAATTGAAGTAATCAAATGACGGAACATCTAAGGAGGTACAATTCATAGGAACATTGCTTCAATCATCGTTTGGAGGAAATTTTCTGTTCATATTTTCGAAGAAAATAAATAGGCGTTCGAACGTAAGTCGAACTTTTTCGCACTGTATAACGCAGAGATCTCGATATTTATTTCTACAACATCGTGTGATTATTTATATTTATTGAGCCGTTACAATTTTAAAACTAGAGAAACCACTTTCGAAAGTTATTATAATTAGAACTTTTACTAAGGTACAGAGAGTGAGGGACGCTATTCGACTTATGACACACTTACACCAAAAATGGATCGAAAGCAAAACTGAGAGTATTTCGTTTTTGAGGTTGTTTGCAGCACTGCAGTACTTTTGCTACACTACGTATACGGAAAAGTAAAAGGGTCTGTCCAATACGACGAATAAATTTACCATAACGAGATGGAATAATTTTCCACATCACTTGCTACATAAAACATAGCATGATTGTGCTGAATAAAATATGATGAGAGTTTCTTTTTTGTTATTTGGTGTTCATTTGGTAATTTACAAATTAAAAATTGAAGACCAATCCTTATTCATTACATTTCTGTGATTGTATGCATGCACTTTGTACTTTTTTTTACACTTTCTTTCATTTTTTTTCAAAATTATTTTTGAAAGTTCGATTCGAAGCAGTCTTTGTTACTGGCAGCAACGTACTGCCACATAAATATTCATCGATAAGCCGTGAAAACTCAATTATTAAGCGGGATTAATCGAGGGGATGGTGTTAAAAATGATTTTTAGAAGACCCATTGTTATCTTTGATGAAAAGCTAGCTAAATACACCATCTTTTTTTCGTTCTATTCGCATATTCATCGAGGATTTTGGGATCATAACAATCTTTCATCCAAATCGTTAGCTAAATCACACCGAAGTGTGTTATAGTTTCTTTCACACTTACACCAAAAATACAAGCTACTAAGCGGTGGTTTTTTTTTGGGGAGAATTAAGCTAACACACAATAACCAAAAATAATTTATGGCTTTCATCCGCACAAAAATCGCTGATTTAACAAATAAAGTTAGATTAACCATTCAAACAGCACAAGTGGAAATCTATGGTGCTTAGAGTGATAAATCATTTTTCGACTTAGAAAGAGAAACCATCAAAATGTAACCATATCATATGGTCCATATGAAGTATTTATCGTTGCAGATAAAGTCATATGAAAAAAAATTTGCTTGAGCCAAAATAAATTCAAAAAACCCCACTCTTTAAACGGAAGAAAAAAAAAAGTTGAATCGAAATATTACACTTGGAAGGGAATGTTATGTGAACTGGATGTGTAAATTAACAAGCGAAATTTCAGTATTTTTTATAAATGGCTTCGTTCCGTTTGGCATCACTTCCGCTATAGCCGTGTAACGCCGTACTATTTTTTATTCTTCCTTTCTGCAGAGTAGCAGCTATACGCAGCGTTGTTTTAAGATTTATTGAGCTGCAGACTCCATATTTATGTCGAGATTTTAAGCAACACTCTAAATTTAGCAAAATATTTTACCAATACCGAATGCTTGAGACTTGAAAATATACTTGAGATGGTGCGGTGTGATTGCACAATTACAAATCCAGGTTGTTCCGCTGCTTTTCTCACTTGTAAAAGCATCCATGGAAACTGATGTAAACGAAAAAGTCAAGAGAGTAGCGTAAAACATGAATATTGAAGTTGACATCCTGAAAGCGTCGAAAAATATTTTGCCTGTTTTTAAGTTGCCCCTGAGATGGTTTCCTTCCATCAATATCTTAACTTTTTTTTTTGTGGCTAGATTATACTTTTCCAATCATATTTTTTCTTTCCATTGCTTTAGCAGAAAACAAACACACAAAAAAGCAGCTTTAAATTGAAACTTAACTCAAAGTGGAATCAAAACTTTGTATATTTTTATTTATTCATTTTGTTGGTTGTTGTGCAACAATCGAAAGTGATAGACGATCTAATTATTACTTCGACCGCATACGAAGAGTGAAGAATTGTGTATCATTAAGTTGCCGCTTATGAAAAAGTTGAAAAAAGTGATTTTCACAATGGTTTTTATTTTGTTGTTCGTCGACAAGCGAAGCCACGTGCCACAAAATATATTGAGAGCAGTTTAAGAACAAATGATTCAATCTATGCTATTAAATTATGGTCCCATAATCGTCACACTCTTAGATGAATAACAGTCATTTGGTGTGAACATTTATGGAGCTTCCCTGGCAATTTGCTCAATTTGAGGTCAGCTCACGTTGCTATAGCATTGTGAGAATTTACAGAGATTATCAGCTCAAGATTGGATAGAGAGAAAAAAAAAACAAGAAACAAACAATTGGATACACCAAAGACGTATTAATTCATGTTTCCAGAACTGTTGATTCGAATAAAAGATGAAAGAGAATGGCAGAAAACGGATGAATCGAATTAAGAAAGGAATGTTTTCGCAAAAACTTGACCCAACCGAATTTTATATATCCAAACAAACTTGCTGCGATAACTTTGTGCCACTGTGTGATTATTTATTTAAGTGAAGCGAACACTAACAAAAACCAATAGCTAAAAAGTATTTGTAAGTACAAACAAAAATGGAAGATCTTGTGAATCAAAAAAAGGTCAATTTTCTGATACAGCAAAATTCCACTTCAATAAGTTTTGCTGCGTAGTTTTGTTTGGATGTTGGAAAATATATGAGACGAAAGGATTTGATTTTTTGACTTTTTCTTAATCTAGCAAATGTAACGGCACAAAAATCACAGATAGGTAAAGAATGGACAAATCATGTTCGTATCTCTTTTTTTAGCCATTTTAACAATTTACACTAAATGGCCTGAGAATATTTCGACATCATTTACCATTGACCGCATTCTATGTTTGTCACAACCAAAATGGCTTATTATATCTTGAGGGTTGATGGTTGCAGCTTGTTGATCGAACTTTTGTAATCGAATATGATTTGAGCCTTGGGAGTTGTTTGATTTGTGTCATCTGTCGCGGCTTCTATTGAAATCTCATATTTATGTAATTTTACAACAAATAACGAAAATGAGCTGGAGAATTTTTAGTGATCTTGGCGTCAGTATCGATTCATTGATAATGTGATATATTTGATTTCATTATGATGAAATAAAAACATATTTGTCGTATGCGATCAATAAAATATGAGCCAAGCACACAATCGAATTACACAAGTTTAATATAATTTCTTTGCGGCGCCATTGCTGCCGACTTCATATTTCCGTCACTGTTCTATTCTTTTCTACTCTCGAAAATTCCGTTGTTTATTCTTACAAAATAAACAAGTATTTTTTTATCATCTTAGACCCAACAACAGAAGATAATATAATTTTCGCTTTATTTAACATTTTGAAGCCTCTTGTATATTTGCTAGGCTACTGAAATCGACAAATGTGACTAATTTTATAATGGTGGCTTTAGTGTTTTTTTTATGGATTAAGTGAAAGTGTCATCGTTAATAGGCTTTACTAGATTAAATGAAATCCACAATTTTAGGTTTTTGCTGTTTTTATGACACGCTATCGCAATTCGTATTTTGGGTTATGCGCTTTGCGCACAAATTAATTTAATTACACCCGAAAAAAACGAGCGATACATCAACACAAAGTAGAGAGCGCTATAAATTGCAACGCAAGCACTAAAAGCGATGGATAATAAAATAGCGTTCTCGGCTTTTTGTTATTGCAATTGTATCTAGAGTATTTTACTATCCGTATTTGTCCAAGAGGATATCAAAAAAATGCCAGATAGCTGTTAGTTTGGAACAAGATTGATTCTTGTTGTTGTTGTTTTACATGTGACGATGTATCAGAAATATATAATGTTGCAAGGTAAAACATTTTGGTCTGATTTTTGTGGAAAGAAAACCCACGATTGCCCCACCCAAATGAGCCTCGAATCGGTGAATGAAAAAAAACTGTGTGTTCGAGGTGGAGAGAAATAAATTCATGTTCTGCTTACGAGAGCTCAAAATGTCGGAAACAACAGAAACAGCAGAACCAGCAGAACTAGCAGAACCATCGATCAAACAAACAAACCAAACAAAAAAAACAATAACACCATTTAAATCAATCGGTTTCAATCCATTTGATCGCTACCGGGGGATTGAGTTGCTTCATCAAATTGCATTTCAACGCAAATCATGCTCCATCAATTTTCATGAATAAATCACTCGCTCTTCGCAAGAAATGTTCCAATAAATCCGTTTGGAATGTGATTACTGCCATTGTTACTGTTACAGACGTGTGTCTAACAAATGTTGGATGTATCAATTAGTCTCCGTGTACGATATGTATTTAGATGATGGTGTTTGGCAACAATAGCATAAACAATCAATCAGTGGATCGATTTGAATCTCTCGTACAAACTTCTCACTGTTAACCGTTGCCAACCGTTGGCAACATTGTCGTTCTTTTCAATCCCCTTCGTTCTTTTCTTTCTGCCCCAAACATCAAACTTGCAGTTGCGTCAAACTAATGTAATGTATATTGATTAACAACCTATCTTTGGGCACTGCGTACAAAACCCGTTCACATCACATTATTTTTCACATTTACTCAGACAGATTATTTGTCAATGGAATCACACTAATACTAATCCGATGTGAATGGGCGAGTGTGCACTATGCAGTGTGCACTACGCATTTTCAAGCCATCTACAAGATTGTGGTTGGACGCTTTGTGTTACACGATATAGATTACTGATCGAAACATGAATTATTGTTTAACGATCGGCCAAAGTGGTTGTGTTTGCTTTGAGGCAGGTAATGGAGCTTCTATCTAATAAATTCCAACCGTAATCTCGTCTCTTTTTAAATTACAATTTATAGTTGAACATTGAACTGGATTTAGCGATGCAAAACTGCACCCCGTATTTCTTTTTTTGGTTTATGTCCTTTGTCGGTGTATGCCAAAGAATAGCTGGCATCAAATAGTTTTCATAAAATGAATGGGACATCGCCAGTGGCACTGAAAAATGGTGTTTCCATTTCATTCTTGTAAAAGATACTGTGGATGTAACCTAATCGCTGGATTGTTGTGTGCTGTGTGGTGTGAGTTGAAGGCGGCGGAGGGTTTATTCCGTTGTTTTCACAATAATGCTTTAAGCATCAGGTAAACAAGTGTACGGAGAGCATGGCCCTGGTTCCGTTGAAGCTTTTCACAACCCAAAAATCATTTGAAGTGTTAGAAATTTGGGTTTCGATAATAATTCCACGGCACTTGAATGTCATTATCTCATGGAAAAGCCATAAAATAAGACGATGATTGTAATGAATATTTTGTTCATTTATTCGTGTTTTCTCATGTTTTGATTTATTTCATTATAATTTATGATGTGATGAATATTTTATGCAGCTCAATGAAAATGGTAAAAATCTTCATCTGTGTGATTTACAATTGTAGTTGAGTTACATTGAAACAGTAAATTGGATTGCTGTTTTGCTCCAGGCAAAATGCTATGCTGTTAATAAAGTATCGTTTTCTGTTGCTTTTCCCCCTTTTTCTTTATTTATTGCGTTCACATCTCCATTCATTCAACTACCGTAGCAGTGCAGATTCGTAACCAGCATACGAAATTAGCTTTTTGGAAGGCCTTTTTTTCCTCCACTGTTGACTGTTGTCCATTGTTCCGTATTTATTTGGTAGTCAAGCAATGTTTTGTTTGATGTCTTTTGTTCAAATGAACAATTTCAATGCGATATCGATACTTTGGTAGCATCGTAAAAATATATTTCAATAACAAATGCAAATCAGAGCCCAACATTTATTGACTGTGTCCGATTTTGTTGCGCAGTGAAGAAATTGTTTTTTATTTCATTATATATTTGATTTGATTTGTATTTCTCATGTAAATTCTTGATTTGTTTACTTTGTTTTTTTATTGAATTTCTTTCATCATTTGGCTTGAATAAAAACTCACTCGAATATCTTGTTTATTGGCTAAATAGCATGATAAAAATGGATCGCAGCTGGAATATTTCGGTCACAGATGTGAATATATTGTTAAAATTGAACCGAATATCAGTAAACACCCCAAAAAAATATTCACCAAATGAATTGGTTGTTACTTTTGTTTTGTGGCGGTTGGCGGAAACAAATAAACTTCCGTATATTTTAATAACGTCTAAAAGAATGTCTGGAATTGACATGTCAATAATGTTCAGATATTAACAATTGCCTGCACCCCTCACATGCTTCATGCTTTGACCTGAAAGCAAAGGTAAAATGCTCTATAAACATCGTTTAATTGTGGAATTTTTCTTGAATATCCTTCGCATTTATTTAACTGTAACTTTCATTTCAAAAACATTTTACATTTTGATTATATCCTTGGTTAGCAATCTACCAAACAGCTCTACCAAAGAGCTAAATGATGTAACTTACATACACACAAATAAATTCAGCGAGAACTGCTATAGGGATTTCCTGTGGTATTCGCATTCACAGGAATTCACTGTAGTTATAATCGAAATAAATAGAAAACCCTATAGAAATTGACACATTTCTGTCAAACTATTGAAACACCGCATGACAGCTATGCGTCAATTTCTATAGGGTTTTCTATTTATTTCGATTATAACTACAGTGAATCCCTGTGAATGCAAATACCACAGGAAATCCCTATAGCAGTTCTCACTGAATTTATTTGTGTGTAGGGATTCCTTTTCACTAGAATTTTTCGCTTAATATGTTCTGTGTACAATTTTCTCTTCAATTTTTATTTTCAATGGGTTATCATTTTTTTTCATATTTATATGTATAATACAAATTATAAACATCATCTTGCTCTTTTTAAAGAAACCGTTGGAATTGGAATTAAAATCACTGAAATTCATTCAGTGCGAACAGTGGAAACATAGACATACCTTGTTTATTACATACAAATTGTTACCCTTGTGACTTAAGATTTCCACTAATGCTCTTCAAAATACTTATGCAATCTATTTTACCTTTCACCATATTGAATAGGATGCGAAACGTTAATAAACGTCACACAACGTTTATATCATCACCATCATTAAAGGTTGTAAATCAAATTCATTCAATTCAATCTTCTTCCATTCTATTTACCGATTTTATGGATTCAAACAACGTGACATGGAAGACATGGAAACAACACGACTATTTCGAGAACACTGCAATAAAGAAAAACGTGTGATTGACTCACTTTCGATGTGACAACTAAATGTGCAAAGACATAATACTCTGCAACAATGAAACAATTCGCTTTGTTATCATGAAATTGAAAAGCTGCTTTCAACTCAATAGAATTCATATGCAGCACACACCCACAAAAAAGGAGCGAAAAAATAAGTAAAAATGCTCGAATATTTTATGGTTGCCCATTTTATGATTGATATTTGTGGATTTTGTTGAACACACTTTTATGACAAAATCTTGAAATGAAACCCAAGGAACGTGGATCATAATAACGTCGATGCGTGAAGAATGCTGAATACCATATAAAACTACAATCAAGCATCGGCCGTAAAATAACTCGAATGATTAGTTTGGTTGAGTTGAATGGGATGCATGTATAAACCCATTGAATAGATATGATCGGAAAGTTTCAAGACAAAGTGGAGACTCATCGAGATAAAGTGATTAAATAATAATATCGGCGCTTAATATTTTTGTATCCGCAAATATTTGCCACAAATCACCGACATACTTGTGTGTGTTTGTTTGTCTGTGTGTGTGTGCGAATGTGGTCTCGCTTGTGTACCGGTCCAAAAATAGTCTGCATTCTTTTGCAAATGCTAAGTGGTTTTATTGGATCAAAATTAATGTGCTTTGAAATTGGTTGGTTGCGATTTTGTTACATTACGAGACTCGACGCATTTATTTTTCGCCAAGTTATCTCATTCTCATGAGTCTTGATTGATTAAAGTCTGGTTGATATGATGATTAAATATCAACCAGCCTTCAATTTAGCAACGCATTTTGTATGGCTATCAAGAGACTTTTGGTTATGAAAGTTGACGCAATTGGCTCATGTTCTAGTTGAACTCTTCAGACTTGAGTGCTGCGTGTGTGTGTGTGTGTGTGTGTGTGTGTGTGTGTGTGTGTGTGTGTGTGTGTGTGTGTGTGTGTGTTTGATTCGGTTAAAATAAACACACAACCTTGTAAATTGGATTCCGATTTATTGGCTGGGTCATAAGAAATCCATTCCATTTTGTAATTAAATGAAATAGCCGCATATGATGATAAGCATTCGGATCGGTATTTTTTGCTTTTTCATTCTTTACAAAATTCATGTGCCTTTCTTTGAGCTATTCAAATTGGCAATGATTTTATCGATATTTTTCGATAAACAATTTGGAATTTTTATTGAAGAATGCGGGTCATCGAATGAAAAGCGACACGGCCTACGCATGATCAAATTTTAAAATGCGCCCATAAATTACACAATGAAAAACGGATAAAACGAAGAAAAACAATTGAAAAATGCTTGTCAGCCAATAAATTCCTTTCAATTAAATTGGTTCTTCAATGCGACAGTTGTCGTTTTGGCGTTGGGTGCACTGTGGCTTAACATTCAATACATTTTGGCAATCAACATCGAGTGATTCATATTCGTATGGATTGAGTGTTGAGAGTGTAGTGCAGTGAGCAAACGATGCTTGAATATAAATAAATCATATTCACAGACAAAATACGACACCATGACGTAAAAAGACAGGGATGATGCCAGACTCGGTGTTGAAGCTCTGATAGTGTATACTGAACATAGTGTACACATTTCAGTGCACAGTGAACTATGAACACTTTTTAATGTTTACTATGAAAAAATGTTTTAATGAAATATTTTCAGTGAAAACAGAAAACTCGAGATAACTTTCTTTTAAGCCATAATCAAATCGATTAAGACACCAGAGCTTAGGCGTCTTCAGTATTCTGTGAAATCTTGGCAGTGGCACAAAGTCGATGGCATCATACATTTAAATAAATTGAATTTCAATGTGCTAAGTTTTGACAAAATTATAGTTAGTGTTTTTTATTCTTCCGTGGTACAGCTTTACTGTTTTGACAAGCATCGGCAACTTAGCACATCGTTGCCAGTTTTTTTTTGCAACCAAGAAAAAAAAAACGGGAAACGAGAGAAAAAATGCACTACATAGAACTGAAATGCAATTTGTGAATTGAGAAATGTGCCAAGTTTTTCTGTTCTGCCTACTAATTATGCTAGCAAAAGCTGTTAAATTAAAAGTGGATGGAGACGAGAAAAAAAAACACTGAGAAATGGCGAAACATTTGAAACATTGAAACTTTTTGAATGTTTTCAAAGATGTAGTGTAATCGACAAACTTTATTGATACAAATTAAGGCCAAGAATTCTGTTTTTTTGTAATTGCAAATATTGTTTGGGACTTATTGAAATGGAAATGTTTTGATAATGAACTTAAAAAAGAACAAAAGTAACGAAAGCAACAACAACAAAAAAAAACAAACGAATAAATGAATGTTTGAATTTAATGAATCAATCGAACAATGTAAATGTTTCAGCAAAAATTGTATGCAAATTGATTAATACCAACGAATAATAATTGAATACAAACCTTCAAAATGTTGAGTGAAGTTTCTGCTTGTACACACATGTTATTACAAATTACTGTAGTTCAAGCGCCCGAAAACTTCATCAATCATTGTAATGATATTAACGGCAATGTACATAAAAATAAGCCCGAACTGAATGGTTCTGTTCGTTTGAATTTCGTTACTGTCGAATGTAATTTCTCACGCCTTCCGCAAATAAAATCGTTTTTGAGGAGAGATTTCCTGGATTTGTCAGTGCAAATTATAGAGACAAACAGTTAACGGTTTACAGTTAATATTCGCTTTTGTTCGGATTTTATCACTGAAAATGATCGTCTACTCAATATCAAATGAACGAATACGCATTTATATCACATAAATGGTTTAGTTTCAAAAGAAATTCAATTTCAAATGCACAAAACCGTTATAGCTTATGCCAGCATGGATTTTAATTAAATGCAACAACAAAAATGTCTTTTTTTGCGTGAAAGTTTATGTCGTCGTCCAGCTTTTCATTTCAGTTTGATTGTATTCAGTCAAGATTCATAATGAATTTGAACATGACGTTGCACTTTTTATCACACGAAAATTTCCCATAAAGAGAATGGCAAGAGAATGCAGCATTACAATTGACACAGTGTACAATCGTTCTAGAAAACTTCATGGAGATGCACATGAGACAAATTTTAATGTTAAATCCCGTTGAGACAACGCCACACAAACACACAGAACTGTGTGGTCCATAATTTCACTTTAGTTTGATGTTAATAATGTTATTAATGAATGCACAGCCACTATCACCGCTAACAAAAAAAAAGAGCCACAAACATGCGGAACACCAAAATCACAATTAATGCGACCAAGTGGCCGGAGCAGCAGCTTAATGCATTGTCATGCAAGAGCGACGTGAACGAACGAACGAACGAACGAGCGCGCGCGCGTGAATACAACATCAGTTGTGCACCATGAAAATATGTTACACAATGCTTTTTAATAAAAAATAAAACCAACAAAACCAACCACACTTTGACAATCGCACCAAGATAACAGTCCAGCGAATAGCAGTTGGCTACAAAAAACTTGTTTTATTTGACATATTTTTTTTGCGATGCGATAAAAAAAAAGAAGAAGTATCCGCCAGCGATATCGAGTAACACGCATACACAGATACGCGGAAACTGTGAAAGACACGAATGAACAGACCACGATTGATATATTCGTCCTTAGGTTTTTTTTTGTTGTATTCGTGTTCTCTTATTTTCACTGGTTCTCGTTTTTTTCTCTTTCTTCTTTCAGTTCGACCAAAATGTAATGCGTTTCGATGGCCAACAGTGGAATTTTTCGCTCATTGCTCAATACAATTTATGCATTCACGTTCAGCAGGCATTGCCAGGTTTTGGTATGTTCAATTGTGGCCCGTTAAGTAACTAAAAGCGAATACGTTCCATGAAAAATATATGGGCCAGTGTTTCGTCAGACACGAATTTTGTGTTACGGACTGTATATGGATGCCGATGTCGATACTTTCTTTTCTCTCTTTTTTTTCGTTTCTTTTCATCTCTTTTATCTGAGCATCTTTTTTGCAGGCAAAATTATTGCTAATGATAGCATTTCTCGTTCACCAGTGTTGCATTGTTTTGATCTTTATAGTTTTCCTTCTTATTTATTCATTTCGATGTGTTTGCACTGAATGCGATGATTGGCCCTAAATTCGTGAAATTTGTTACTTATTTCATGAGCGTTTTCAATGCATTCGAACAAGGTCTTTTAATTTTTTACAGTTCAAATCTTCAATCATTCAATCGTATTAGCTTGGTATTGATGTGCTTTTTTTCTTTTTCAATTCCCTTTTTTTCATTCGCAAAACTCGGTTGCTTCGAATCGATTTCACAATGCTAATTAACTGCAAAAATTCACCGAAAATTAAATATGAATGGCAAAAACCAGGGAAAAAAATCGTTTTTGATTGGATGACAACCGTTATATTTAGTCGATGAATGCCAAGTGCACAAGAATACAAATAACACTGCACAATTGACGCTTTTTTTTTCTTGGCCACCACTTAATGTTTCATTTTTTGTTTGTTTGCATTGCATTTTATTTTCACATAGTTTAAATATAAATTATATTTCGTCACAGTTCTCTATTGTTATTATAATCTATTACACACAAACATTTAAACACTTGTGAAAAATTGTGCTAAAACTGAATCAGCCCGGAATTCTAATCTGCACAACAAGATCAATACAATGACCGATTCGAGGAAGATCGCCATCAACTGAGCACAACACAGACATCGACGACGAATTGTTGTGAAAATGTAAAGAGCTCAGCGAACGTGAGATATTTTCATGTCACACAATGAAATAAATATGAATAAATAGAGTTACACCAAGCTCAGCATCTCATCTATACGCCAGACAAGGATATTTTTATAAGACATTCGTTTGCTATGTTTATATCTATATTTTTAGATATTCGGGGAGATTTTATCTACAATATTCGTTCGAATGAAATTAAATTTCTCTTTCGTTTCGTTGATTGCCCGTGAAAATATGTGTATCGGAACAGTATCTCGATAAATTTAGGCCGGATTGGTGTGTTTGTTTATGTGTTTGTATTAATATTTATCAACAAAAACAACACCAGTAAGAGTGTGGTGTATGTGGTTTTTTTTTTTGTTTAGTTCATTTGTATCGCGTGGTCTAATGAACAATTTTGAGGTCCTCGTACAATGATGTGAGAGCATCACGGTCACAAAACTGATAATAAAATATATCAACCAAAACATGCATAGTGTCTCTCTTTCTCTCTCGCAATGAAAATGTTCAACAACGACGCCAACAATCAACTCGAATAGTCAATTTCAACGAACAAAAACACACATGACAAATTTAAAAAAAAAAAACACGCACACACACTGAGCCGTCAATTTATTGGTTTGGCCGAAAGTAAAACACTACACTCATTTATTTTTATCTCTTCGTCTGTTTTCGTGCAGTCGTGTCTTTCATCGCATCCGTTGGCGTCAATTTTTGCCATATATTCATCAATTCATAACACTACGGTAGTTAAAAAATGATAGCAACAACAACAACAAAAAAACTGTCGCAAAGTTTGAGCTGTGCGAGATTTAATAAAACTTTTGCCTAACTTGATTTTAAATGGCGCGGTGATCCAAACTAATTGGTTTCGCTTCTTGCAAATCTATCTTTTTTTTTGTTATATGTTTTATGTCTTCTTTATATTCATTTCGCGGTTTTTTTTTACTACTTTACGTTAATAACACTTGCAAAACTAGATGATATTCAAATGGTTCTCACGCTCGATGTTGAATATCGAACGATCGAAAATGAAGTGGCAAAATGAGCAGCGGCAATAAACTGTACCGTTCAATCGAAGCGATTTTTGGTTACTGAACGCACCAAACTCGCACCAACCGATTCACAGTGGAATTGTACAACACACAGAATCCCGCAGTCAGTGCATAGCTTGACATTAATCGGTCTCGCCATGTCTAACATTTTCTCCCAGTGTACACCAATTCGGTTGAAATTATCGAATATGGAAAATCCAACTCAAACTCAGAAATTCACATGGAAAATTCACTCAACATAATGTGAGTGAAATTGTTTTCCCGCCGAACATTTTACGGCTATGCTGTGTAAATGCATAGCGTTGAACTTGAATTTTTGGTGAATGGCAATTGCACAGTTTGGTAGTGTGATGGCACGTGGCTTCATATGTTTTGCTCTAAATTGTGTTTTCTCGCTCAAAAGCGAGCTTCGCATTGATATACCGGTTTTTACTCATCAAATGAGCGCTTCTCTTTCAATACAATTGAGTGAATCCTATTGTTGCTTTGTAAATAGTAGAAAACCAGTTTTCAAAACATGCTCTACAATAATGCGAAAAAAAAGCCATCAGACCGCTCTACTAAATTAGATTCACGTGGATTTCAGCGAATTTAAAAAGCATATTTTCAGACGCTTAAATAACAGGTAACAGATGTGGACGATGCATTTTCGGTTTGCAGAAATATTTTACTTACAAATGAAAAATCCTCCATGATTTTGTCATTTACAAATTACCTGGTTCATATTCAAAAGCAGCCGTACAGTCGTATTTCTCTCAGAAATTGCCACCAAATGTTGTTTTGTCAAGCAACAAATAAAAACTAAGAACACAACACCAAAAAAAGGCAACTTGAATTATACGAAAAAATGGCGTTGCACTTGTGTAATTCACGATAACATCGTTAGGCAGAGAAAAACGACGCTTAAAAAACGCTTTTAAAAAAAGGGACGTCATCACTTGATACAAAAACTAAATGACTTTCAAATGCGCTCGAATACACTCCAATGCACTGCTTACGCTTCCGGAATGTTTGAAAGCAAAAACTATGAAACAAATGATACTTGTCATGGTTTTAGGTGATAGCTAGAGGAACGTGAGTTGGCGGATTAAATGCCGTAGCGATAAAAAAAAACTGCATACGTTTAACTTGCGCTTGGCTGGATAATCACGGCTCGCACACTCAATCGTTGCATGTGCACTATATGGTCCAGGTGATGGATAAGCTCCGTATGTATCACACTTATTGCATTCTGACTGACCAATTTTTTTTCTCTCTCAAAAATCTTGTTTTATTCGCAAATGGTTAAGTGAAAATTCATTGACAGACAGTCCACCAAATGATGTTCATGTTAAGCAGTTTGGGTAACGTGTACTCGTGCATACGCATTTTCAATGATTTGTAGTGTGCTGTGAGCACATGTTCGAAACATATGTCGTTGTAACAACCATTTTTTTTGCTTCTAATGTCATACAACATACCATTCGTAACGGATTATCTTCAGTTTGTTTTTGACATTTCGCGAAAAATCGGGTTACAACATTACTACTGTACGATTTTATAAAAATCAATACGCATTTTCAGTGGCTGTCAGTTATCAGGCCTAAGCCATTTGAACTCAAAATCATACGATTGACACACAATGCATATTGGTGGCATAGCAAAACAGCGGCTTCTAACAATCATGATTTTCAAATTCACATTTCACTGGATGATTTCAGTTTTTGTTTTGTAGTATCTGTCATAAGTAAGCAGCAAATTGTTCAATTTCTCTCAAAATCCTGTTGTGATAGGATTACACAGTGACTGACGAACATCGAACATTTGAACAGCTCCATAAATAATTACAAACAGGTCCCACTGGATCAATGGAACGTGAGTGATAAGAATACCGTTCAGCAACATCTAATAATATCTTAAATTAGATTCACTAATACCAATTCCAAAATCCGTTGCTTGAGATTTAGCAAACACCCACAAATGCACACTTTGTCACATTCGAACACGTTTTCATGCTATCGAACGCCTTCGAATTGTGGTCCTGAAGAAGCGAAACAGAGAAATACACAGCAAACATAAATTCACAAGATAATGGCACCAATAAATACGAATAAAAATACTGGGCCAAAATATATTGGTGGCATTTTCGATTGTTCATAATGCCACAATCAATATTACGTGAAACAAACGGTATGAATGCAATCGATAAGATTGCGTGGTAAATCTTTGCGTTTCCATTGTAATATTTGTTTCGGATTTATATTCAATGTCTTCGTTGATTTCACTGAAAACGATAACAAATTGAGACAATGTTCAAACATCTTTGGAATGGTGTGTGTGTGTGTGTGTGTGGCACGCGTGTTCAAGCAAGTAGAGTCAACAAAAACTGATTTTTTTTGTCTGTGGTATTTTAACTAACACGAATCCAAGAGTGGATATGAATGGATCAGCGAACATAAAATTGTCGTCATAAAGATGTTATTTGGCTATTTTCGTTTAAGAGATACTGGCATGGTTTCAGCAAATTGGTTTGCCTTGTTGCTGTGAAGATTGTTTGGATGTCAAAACCACATTATGGACGCTAAATCAAAGTGGTTATTTTATTTGACCTGTGACCGTTTTTACTTACCGGTCAAAAACAGACTCAGACACTCAGATCGAAGAAATAATTATACACAACACGCTTGAATAAAACACAATTCACGATCAACCGTTATCTGATTTAACACTCAATGATATCACAGGAGTCGGTGTTAAATGTTGTTAGAGGTCAGGTTCTAGGTCAAGTGGTGTCAAAAAACAATTTGGCCACTTATTTTGTTTGGTTTATTTCAAGAGTGCTTTTATGTAATTAATAGGTGGCAAATTGTAAACAACATTTTAAAGGAAAACCGTGATAAACTTAATTTATTAACCGGGCGTTTTGGAACGAAACAATGGCAAATCCTCATTGTTAGCTGTCATAATGTTGCGCATCACGCTCAGAGCATCAGAGGTTGATTTTCATTTATTTTTGGTATGCTTTACACACGCCATGCATTTTAAACATGTTAAATCTCACAATGAATTCACACTAGAATTCACACTTCGAAATCAAATGTGCATTTGCGCTTCGAAATAAATGTTATTCACGTTTCTATTTTGTATTGCACAATTCTGGGCCAATTCATTATTTGAAATAGTAATTTGGCCGGTACTGAAACTGACTCGTTAAATTTAATTTCTCTCCTCAGGCGTGACTCAGACTACACACACACACACACACACACACACACACATTCAGTTCATACGCATAATCACATGAAATGCCTACGCCACTGAATGCTACATGTGCTGGAACTGCACAGGTGAATTTTAGACAACCTAAAATGTTATGCCATTTTGCATATTCATAAGCGTTACACCAACCGCATTTATTTAATTCAAATGACATTCCGATCTGACACGTTCACATTCGCCATTTAATGGCAGTAATTCAATCGAAAGCATCGAATGAAAAGCTATTGTTCTATTTATTTGTAATGCTCTTGGTCTTGCTTCACGGCTGCCAGCCTCACTAATATTTCATGTAAAATTCATATTATGAATTGGATAAATTTATGTTCAAATTCTCATTTAATTTTATGGATGTATTTTAAAATAATATTTTCTTTTGTTCAAATTGCGATTGTATCTAAAGTTGAAACGAATTTATTCCCCAAGGAATCGATAAATTGTCTTCTAAACGGTAAGTATTATTCATAAAATTTCATTTCCATATTTCCCTACAAAACAAATAATCTAACTGTCAATTTTGAAATTTTAAATTGAGCTCGTTTGGAAAATCGTCCAATTCATCTACCACAAACACGAGCATTAATTCAAAATTCAAATCAACCAAAACAATGTTAAGGCGAGGCTTTTCTTTTCGAAAATAAATTTCACTTGATTGAATACGAATGCGTCTACGAAGGTTCTATTGAACTTGAATTTTATTGAATAAACGCAGATGAATATGTATTTTGGGATAGAATGCCTACACTGTCTACTTTTCAAGTGTCGAAAACAAAGCCTTCTTGTTTTATCTAGAGCTTAAAGGAAATCTTTTGCATCATTTTCTTAATGATGATTTTCCTTCGATATCATGGACTTTGCCTACTGAAATGATAATTGCTCAGTAAATTTAAGCTCATTCTTATATGTTCTACTCCCCCGAGCTCCACCCCAAAAACCAAGACAAACCAAGTCACTTAGTAAAATAGCTAAAGAAACTTTGCACATTGAGTAATTTGAAGCCTGAAACGAAAACCACTTCAACTGAATAATCAGTTTGTAAATGAAATTTAAAATTGCGTTGCATTGATGGTGTGAATGGATATTCGTTAAAGCGTAAAGTATTTAAAGCTGCCATTATTGTGTGTATTGAGATAGCTAAGATATAGCTGAGATATAGTGCAATTACACTTGCACTTGGTACTTGGCACTTGATTCTTGCATCAAAACAGTGTGCATGTACATTTTACACAGTTCACAGTACACTTGTACATATCCAGTTGCTTAGTACCGTTCGATTGCCATGCCAACCAGTATTTATATTACGCTGTTATCTGGCAAGTAACGTCAACTCCTGAAGCATTTTCCAAACCAAATGACCATTTTCAGTATTTCAAAATTACATTTATTGTGATGTGCAAAAGCTGGCAGCGACTTGGTTGGACAAATTCGAATATTTTATCAGTGTTTTGTGAGAGCAAAAGATAGTTACGAAGTGTACTTCAAGCTGATTTCGTAGCTTTAGTTGGAATGTTAGTCTTCGAGTGATTACCACCTCCCATCGAAAGCGAGAAGGCACAACACATTCTGGTGCTAAATCTCTATCGTGTGAACGGAACACTTTGGAATAATAGCTGAAAGGTATGTTGTTTTTATCAGAGCCCCTGACAATAACTCACTTAACGGAGAATTGATGTTATTTAAATAGAGATCGCTTGTATTTAAATTCATCTCTCACAATCTATCTCATTATCTTCATTGCTCGCTCTCTCTCTCTCTGTCGTTCGCCGTAAATATTATTAACAATGTTAGCTTTTCATATGTAAATAAAAGCGATACTACATCATACTTGAATACGCTTTAACTGCAACCATAACACTAATTTAAAATGGATTAGAGCATAATCAGGTTACGTATGATATCCAATTGTGTTTTGTGTGTATTTATCACTTATTTAGAGTGAACTATGTGGAATTATGTGTGACGACATCGGAGGCTGGCAGTTACACCGGGTATTCCAGTGTTGAAAGACTTACACACTCCTCCACTGTGTATAAACTGCACTCAAAAAAACAGCCACTTGATAATGTCACATCGAATACGCTAATCCTTATTGAAAACCCTGTATTTTATTGGTTTGGCAATTACTGTTGCCACGAACACAAAATATTTTCATGTTGAAATTGGCGATACGAATAAGACAGTAATTAATGTTAAATTGTTTAACGTTGTTGATGTAATTTAGTTTAGTTTAGGCAATGTCCCAGGTTTCAAAATTATTGAAGCCATGTTGAATTCCCATGAAATTGGTATCACATTTCACAGCGCATTCGATAGCATTGAATCAACTTTCATTGACATTCCTAATTGTTTTATGATCTTCTCATCTTTAATCATCAAACTTTTATTTTACATTAACCGCTCGAATGCGCTACATATTTATTATTTATGTTCATTAAGATTAATTATTACTTGAAACCATAAGTCTCGTGTGCTTTCTTTTTCGACCGAAATTAATGACAACGCTGTCTTTTGCTTCACTTCAATGCGCCCGAGACGTTCACATAAAATGTTGCTATTTGACTGGTTCGAATTGTATGGTGCAGACGATGTGTGTAGGTGTGTCATTTTGCCATCTTGGCACCGACAAGTGTTGGTCTGATAATGCAATTTACGGTTTTACTGTAAATCAATTCAAGCATGAAAATCAAATGAACCGTAATTATATCAATTGAAATTTGGTCGGTATGTTTATACAGTTTTAGTTGACTGACTGTACGTCAGTACAGATGCAATGATATCCGTGACATCAATGTGACATTGTGCGATTTAATCTATAACGATGCAATTAAATTTTAAATCAAATTGCCTGGTCGCTCCCTTTTAAAACATACTCTTCCTATTAATTTGATAATTTTGATGTTGATGATATCCACTGAATGCCAGATGATCTGCGTCATCAACGTGAAATCGTTTGCAATAAATGAAAAGCGATTAAGGCAACACATAAACAGCTTTGGCGTGCATTTTCAATTGCGTTGTTGATTTTTGCGATTATTGTGGCCAAAATATGACCAAAATGTGCTTTAATGCTTGGCTTTTTTTGCAATGCATGCATATTTTTTTGGTGTTTGTTTGAAAATTTCATGCTAGAATGTGTGATAGCAAATTTGGATCATCGTTCTATGGTCCTCAGGGTATATCATCCAGCAGTTGTGTGTGATTCAAAATGCACAAGTTTGGCCTCTTCAGTGGCACCCAAATGTTTTACTAGAATTCACTTGCAGATGCCGCATGTGTATTAACAGTTGACCGAGTCAGTTCAGTTGTATTCCACAAATAATGTATTCATAATGCGTAATGCATTTTTCGACACTGCATTTTAAATTCCAAAGAATAAAACAAAAAGCGGGAGAATATTTCCAACTTTCATGTTGGAGTCCAAAGAAATGTATTGGAATGGATGCTGTCGATTATTTTCCATTGTAATATGCAGTGGCAAGAGAGAAACCAAAAAAAAAAAAAAAAAAAAACAGCGAAAAAGAGCAAAACACTTATGGGTTGGATGAGATCAGTACACATTAAAGTGGAATGCATATTATGGTCACCATTGAGTTTTATGTTCTGATACAGTATTCAGCAGCAAATAGCTCAATTTAGCTGCATGGACAATATTGCCTTGGGCCAGCGTCCAACAGAAACAAAATACAAATATAAAAAAGCAATATGATGTGCAATTGTTTTATTGCAAGCAAATGGCAGACGCAACATATTCAATAAATGAAATTAAATATCTGAAAATTCAGTAAAACAAAAAAAGTGCCACTATTTTGTGCTCTTATCCATAACAGGAAATACAATGGAAAATAGGCATGGTGCCAATTTCAGCCATTCACATTACAATTCGCTTATGTTTATTTACTTTGGCGATGTGAATTGCTCTCTCACTTAGTTTCAAGTGTCATTCAGTCAAATGGGATTGTCGAAATTTCAGAATTGGCGCCTCAAAATACATACTTGCAAATAGCGAAAATAATTGTGTCTCTGTATAACATAAAAAGGCTCAAACTCTTTTGAATGCTGACCGGCCATTTTCTATGGAACTTTTCATTGAACAGTGAGATTGTTTGGTTAAAACTGTGGGAATGCTTCTTCCACATCAACTTTCTCGTGTGCATTATTATTCGGGTAAAACATTGGCATATAAATGAATGTCTTGTTTTAAGAACTATGAACCGTGCATTAAAAGTGGACCCGAGAGACGAAACAATGGACAATATAATCTCAACATTTCTGATGCACGTCTTAAGGCCACCTCACTCTAGGCCACCGCAAGCAAGTTTCAAAATGCTCGAAGGCTTTTATTAAATACAAATCAAAGGCCAATGAAAAACACAACCGACAAATCCACAAGCGTTTGCATGATAACGTGCAAACGAGTGTACATTTTGTTATGTTTCCATATTTCTCTCTTTCTACACTCCATTACAACATCGCATATACAAATGTATGGTGAACAAAGTTCAATGAACAAAAAAAAAGAAATGGCCAAAAATAAATTTGGATTACAATTTTTAAAAATTACCGTAAATCGCTTCACTGCGAATAAATTAGTTATACGAATTTGTGAACGCTAGTTGGTTCAATGGCCATTCGCCCATTTGCCCATCGCAATTTTGGTATTCGATTCACGATCAAAGCTACGGAATTTGAAGAACAACACAATTTTTTTTCCAGCTTTGGCTTCTTTTGTGTTCGGTTCTGTTGTACTGTATAAATTTACGGTTCATTGAGCTCTGCCAAAGCAGATTTTGAGTATATACGTGCAGTCCCATAACAAACGAGGGATGCGTCCAAAAATGAAATGTGCGCTAAGTGAAAAATATTGTTATGAATTATTTATTTGGGTTGTGCTTAAAGCGCAAAACATTAAAATGCTTTTGTGTGTGTGTGTATGTGTGTCTGCGGCTAACAAGAGCGACAGTGAGCCAACAAGCGGAAAAGACAGCGAGGGTGTTATGGTATCATATAACACCCGAACGTAACAGTACCGAGAAATCCTTGCTTATGCGGTTCGTTTGTTTATAAATTACACAAAAGAAGGAAATTTCCGCCGTCCAAGATTCGAGTTTTGAGCATTGTTTTTATTTCAAAATCTGGGATTTGCACAGTTTCCTCGTTTCCACTTCCTATTTGTTTTTTTTTTGTCGACTTGCACTTTCAACCGATGAAACAACAATTTTCCTGTTTTCTTTTTTTTTATGTTGTCGACCGTTGTCGTTTGTCTCCCTTTATGCAGGATTTTTTGTGTGTGCCGAAAATGTTGTTTTGCCTCATGAACAATTCATCTTCGGTTGACCTAATTTTGTTGTTGATTTCATTTGTTTTTGCTCATCCGTCGAATAGTGAGACGGTTTTATGTAGAGCAACCACTAAACTACACTCCAAACCTGGATCGGTATTCAAATTGCCACCAAAAATACATGCAAAACATAAAAACGAACACAATTTTTCGTGCATGATTTCAGGAAAAAAAACGGAAGCGACAATACATTTACCTCCATCCGAGCCTCCATCAAACCGGCATTTCATGTATAATACCATTTGCTTGTGTGCATCTCGGCTACAAGACATGTATTTCAAATTCTAATCACCTGGCACAATGATAAGTGCCAAGAATTGTATTTCACATTTCCCTCTATCGCTTTGGAATGAGCATCGTTTGGGTAACAAGTAACAAGCCCGTTGTGATGACGAAATTCAAAAGCATACACCAGTTGTCGAGAAACATACATTCATGTTTACTGGAGCAGCATAGGTTCTGACGCCGGAGAATTTAGGGGGGGGTAAAAGCCAAAATCGTTGGGGGGGTTCGAAAAAAAATCGATTCTATCTAGTGTAAATTTGGTCTCAGAAAAAAGTGATGACCTTTTTTTTTTTTTTTTTTTTAGGTCCTCACTTTTGAAAAACGAAAAACCCTAGCAAATTGAAAGAATGAAGCGGAAATTTGTCCTAAACATCAAATGTTTTGTTAGTTTCAATGAATTGTTATTATTGATTGAATAAAAATTCCAGCTTAAATAAATTGTGTACATTTCTTAACGGCAAATTGGATTCGATACATAAAATTCCAGTTAAATCTCAAAAAAAATTTCAGAGGGGTGCAAAAAATCTGACGGGGGTTCTAAAACGTTAGGGGGGGGTAAATTCGACCTATTCGACCAGCGTCAGAACCTATGCTGGAGCAGTGTCCATTTTGTGTATTAGACATATTTATTTACAACAGTATTCTGTCGAAAATACTCGGAAGAGTTGTTGCACAGGATTATTTGGAATTTGTATTACTCAACACTTTAACGAGGACTAACCAACAAACACTGTGTCGCCGACTGGATTCAACAGCTCAAATACAATACTTCCTTTAATACAAGAACATTGAGCTCGACCTTTTTTGGCATTTGACAACCAATTGTGACATTAACTGTTAGTGTTATACTATAAATTATACCTAATAATTACGTGCTAGGGGAACGTGTCCATTTGAATATTTGCACTTGTATGTGGGCTGTGTGACATCATGTAAAAAGAAGCTGCATCGTGATTTTTTGATAAATTGAAGCTGAACACGAATTCACATTTGCCAGATAGCGAAAATCACCAATTTCAAAACAAAATTAGAATGTACAATGTACATGTACATTATACAATTACATATTAACTACCTGTTCTGGGCTTCAAGATTAAGCGAAGGCTGAATCTAATATGGCAATTGAAGTGAATTTTTGGCTCATTACGTTTAATTGAGAATCTGTTTGTGAATAACTCAAAATTTAATATTTTGTGTTCATTTTTTATTTTTCGATAGTCATTTGTGCTTTTGATTATTATTTGTCACTAGAGAAAAATACATTCTTGAGTTGAGGTTCACATAGACATATATGTTTAACTCCTTTTCAGTTGGTAAAATTTCATAGGTGATTTGGAGAAACGCCAAACTACTAATAATTTGAACACAGATTCATTCAAGTGTTATCTTTTTCAAAATGAAACTTTGAGCTCTTTTGGGTGTTTTCCATTAGTACTCACCTCAAATCCGAAGCCAATTCATAGCATCTGTTCTTACCCATTAAATATACGTGCAATCCATAATCGATTGCAAAGAAATGTCTAGCTCAAGAGATTGGAATGCTTTTATGTATAATAAAATTCAAACGAGGCCTACAATTGGTATATTTCAACCAAATGTATTATACCAAAATTATTTAATATAAATTCCATTTAACAACAAAACGGTTCGAGAATATACTTAATTCAACGAAATATTTAGTCTAAAAGCGAGCTTTTACAATAGAAAAAAATCCGATTGATAAATTGTCTAGGCTAATTTCATGGAAATCAGAGTCTGCAGAAGTGATCCAATTCTTAATGGTGGAATGCATATACAACGATAATAATTCTTCTGATGATTGTAATATATTCCAGATAGACCTGCGGGTCTGGATGATTCACATAATTACAATCAATTTTATTTGTTTGGAGAAATCTTTCAGTCAACAGTACTCTGCCGTGGGCCAATGGCAAATCATTTTGCTTTATTGAAGGCAAACATAGTGCTCTGCGTACTCATTGCAATTGTAAACATAGGAGCTGACACTGGCAAATCTAGGAGGGAGGAGGGGGGTTCTGGCCGAAAATAATATCACACGAATCTGAAAAGCACATCGAATCGACAATAAAATTATATTAAAAGTGGAACGATAAATTTTCCGTCGAATCGACGGTATCGATCCAATGTGGAATTAATTCATTGTTTGCCCGGATATTGTCAGTTGCCTCTCATTTGCTCAAACGCTGGGGGAGGTCAATCCGACCTCTCCGACCTACTTCTGAACCTATGATTGTAAATATTTTGTCTTAAATCTATAACAAAATTCGCAAATGCTATTCACATACCAAATGACGACTTTTCGACGTAGGACGAGAAAATCGTATGTTGATTCCCATCAAATCAACACACAGACTGTTTTGTCAGATGCAAATCATGATTTTCCATTGGATAATTTGTTGTCATATAAAAGAAGACGCCGGTCGCACGTCTTGATGATACTCATACTCATTGCTGTTTATCTTTCTTCTGTGTTCAATTTTCATTTGAAAATTGACATCAATGACTCTCGTATTTGTTTCTTTTTCGAATGTCATGAGCACATTTATATTTTGTTGAACACCTGTTGGCATTTATGGAACGTACGAGATAAGTGCTTGTACAAAAAAAATATTCACGTATCCGTGTTTTACGTGAACATTTTTTATAATAACAACTTGTTGTCTTCACGCTTCATCGTTTCAATTGACAAAGAAAAATGATTGGTATTTTTTTCTCGTTCTGTTAACTTTGAAAACCAAAAAGGAGTGTGTTTAGCTGAACAAAGTGGTGAAAAAAATTCAACGCAATTCAAAATTTCGCATATTGAAGTTTTTTTATTGCCTCATAAATTGAACATTGAATCTTTCATCTTTAAATATTTTGTGTGTAGTGTGTGGGTTTTTTTCAGGTATTGACACCATACAGTTTGTATGATACAAATAGATAATGTAAATATTGAACTCAAATATAAGCAACAACTGATGGAAACGAAATCGGGAGGAAATGAAGTTGTCGCATTTCAAACCGGTGGCAACAATTTTCGCAGAGAGCACAACAACACTGCCAACAATGAGAAATCATAACTCCGTTTGTTGATACATCGACATTATTTTGCCATCAAATAATAATTCATCTATCCCTTTTGTTGTGAAATTTCACTTAAGAGGATACTTCTTTTTATTTACGTTCACTTGATGACATACCATAAACTAATATAAATATCGGATCTGAAAAGGTTGAAGCCCCCGGAGCAGAAAGTGAACCATTTTTTGTGTACATTTTAAGCGTCTTTCACATCTTTCACATCACTCTATCAAATGCATATGGCATACAAGCGATGCGATATTGTCAAGGAAAAACAATAAACTCGGTTTGGGAGTCTATTCACAACAATCAAATCGAAACGAAGCGTTTAAACGTACACATACACATACACATACTCACCTCAAATTGGGTGAAACATTGAAAATCAATTGTGTAATAAATAATGTGAAGCGCTTATTGAAATGTCCTATACTTTAATATTTCTTAAGCTGAAATGGGACGCAAAAAATCCATTATTTTCAAAGCCGAAAAAGAGACAATTTCTGTGGCATTTTTCCGTTTTTTCCCATATTTGGTCTATGGCGGTTTATTTTCAACATTTAAAAGTGCAATAAATTTTTCATATTGATGAACCCAGCAACACACCTACATCATTTTTGGTGCAGTATGTGGGTTATAAAGCACACAGAATGTTTTGAAAATGGATCAAACTTTTGTCGGTCAGTTGATGGCACATCGTTTTAGCATAGACTGGCACCAATTCTTTGTCAGTTTCATGAAATTTATTGAGATTAATGCTATCGGTATGTTAAATCTGAGACGTTTGCCAATTTTACGAGAGGCCCATTGAAATTGCTATGAAATATCCCCAAAAATAGCCATGCATCATTGGACTGTTGGTCTTTCCCATACTTACTGTAGTTTCAATTTTATTCACTATTGTTTTCTGTATATTCAAAATAAAACGGAGGAAATCTGGAGCGATGACATATGGTTCCGATTTAGAACTTCACGACGTATTCAAAAACTGCGAAAAAAGCAGAAAATTCAACCGGATGGCTGCGATGACAAGGCTCACTTTAAAGGGTTTTTTTTCTGGCAGAGAATGTTGGAGAGAGACGGATAGATACAGATGTATATTTCCATCTCTTTTTGTTCTGTGTTCACATCTACAAAAAACCCTACAAAGTGAGCCTTGTCATCGCAGTGTGGTCATTGCCAATCTCAATTGTGAATATTTCTTGTTGAGGTTATCATGAACATAAAAAAGAGCTTCCTATTCGCTTGTGGCTTGAGGCCTCGCAATAAATTGTAAAAAAATGTGATGGAGATTGTTTATTGAATTTGTCAAAGCAAATTTAAAATTATTAAGCCCAATAAAATCAAAATCCGAACACAGATACGAATTTGTTGTATGGTGACGGGCAATAATGAAAATCCTCTTTTTTTGGCTAAATTACATGCGTTTTTGGCTACATCGGTTGAGGAGACATTAAGAGATGAGAGGACAATAATAAATCTAGAGCCAATGGCACAATAGACTATTGATTTCCAAAACGAACGTCTTTCACTCATGGCTCTATGTCTGTTACCAAATCAAAAGCTCACGTTATTTGGTATTGTGCGGATAAATTTATATATCATTGCCATTAACACCGCTTACGTATCGTTCAAGTGTGAAACGGGCAAAACAAGCGAATATAACGAAATGAAAATGGATGATTCTGTTGAATCAGCAGTGGTGCAGCGGTATATACATCCAATTATGATCGTAAAACGATTTGATATTGTCCGCAGACAAATCAAATTAATAGGTGTCGAGCGTCTGCATCGTCTTCCACCAAAATCCATCAGCTTTTGAAAGGAAAGCAATTTTCGAATTTATTAGTATCATTGACTGTAGATATGTATTGATGCGATTCAATGCACACGCCAGAAAACGCTTCGAATCGATATGGAACAGCGCGAATCAATTGGGCGAACGATGGCTGCTCAAACTAGCCATACAAGGTTTGTCTCGTTTGTTCGCACAAAATGTGGCATTTGTCAAACTATAAAAGTAGTTAAAAATGTCCATTTCAGCTGATAAATGTGTATAATTCAGTGAATGGGCCAATTCGTTTATGTGGTATTTTATGTTGACACGATCAAATTTTATATCGTTTAAACAGCAATTGCCAACGAATTTTGACGATCAACATTTTTTTTTTCACCCAACAACTTTAAAATAATCGGTCATTAACAGTCGATGCAATTATGTTGTACTTGAACAAAAACTTTTGACAATGCAATCACACGTATGAAGTTGTCTTTGTAAAAATATCCTAATGGCATAAGAATTGCCTGCACAAAGCCAGACAGCTCAGCAGTAAATTTGTCTCATGGCGCACATAAAGAAAAAGTGTAAACTGAACAAAACAATCAAACGAATTTAAAGTCTGCGACTGCAAAATCGGGCACAAAGTTTTTGAGATGGAAAACTTCAGAAAATGCTTATTTTCTTGCCAGTCAGCACATCTTTTTCTTCAGAGGAATGTAGAATGCACCCCAAAACCTATGTGAACGATACACAATTACAATGAGCGAAGCCTATCAAAAATGTATGAGGCGATAATTGCTTACTCGTACTATAAGAATAACATATTCTGTACGCGATTTTCATTTTCCGAACAATTTTTAACTGGCAATACAAAACGTCAACGACATTTTTATGCTGAATTTTAATTGAATTTTTTTCCCCCCGCATCTCGACATTTTGGCTTATCACAAAATGTTACATTTGTAAGCAATAAATTTTGCAAGAGCCGCTGTATTTATAATAACACGATGTGAAATTGAATGGGGCGTCAGCATTGAATATTTAAAATTGTTTTCTTAACAGCTTTATTTTTGCCAAGCATTTTAAATCCAATAAATGTTTATCAGAAACATGAAATGGATGGTAATTCAGTTGAGTTTCAGTTCGGTTGTGTTATTGTCAAGCCGACAGCGTAAAACAACACAATGAATTGAGTAAGACATACAGGCGACAAGTGCAATAAAAAAAAATGCACGCACATTGAATGTCAGATTTATTTAGCGTCCGCACAGTTTGAAATTCAGTTGATGCCACACAATCGAACCGCAAGCATCCATCACTCTCAACTCTCATTTTCGACATATGTAGAGAAAAACTCACATGCCGTTACAATTATGGGTGCACGTCTAGCATTATGCCAACAGCCGCATACACTCACACATTCATTCACATGCCACATGCAACTCGTTCATCCATTTGGCGTTGTCTTCTGTCAGACCCGGTTCTTTTTTTCGGAAGTTTTTTTTTTGTTTGGTTTTGTTTAAAATTTCACCAAGTTCTATGGCGACAAACGTCAATGGATTCTTTTCCCCACATTATTTTCATATGTAAAAAATCTCCATCAAGACACATATTCAAACATTTCAAAATAGTTCATGTGAGCTCACTGAATTATGACGAACGCGTTGTGAATGCCTATGCTTAGAAGAGTTTGCATCCCCACTGACGTCTTAAATCCGGCAGCAAATAAATCTTCCTAATGGCTTTTCATTGAAATAATGCTGCAAGCGAACTTACACAACCGTCTTAATAATATGAATGATGAAGCTAATTTAATGCTAATTTATGTACATCTTTTTGAACAATTTTCACTTGCGCTTCTGGAAAACAGCAGCGTAGTCCATGGATTAAATGAACATATATAAGCATAGTATAGCCACAAAATTCAGTCATTACAATGGCGTCTGTAAAGTTTACAAAATCAAAGAATGCGACCCTGAAAAAAACCAACTGATTTTATTTCGAAATCACGATTTTATATGAACTTTCAGGCACCCAAATTGAATTCGTTGAAATGGATTTTTTTTTTACAAAAAAGAGAAGAAAATGTTTTTTTTTCCAACGCAATTGGATTTTCAGCAGCAGCCATCATCATTGAAAATTAAATTAGCAGTCAAGTCAATGACAACATTGCACTCACTAGTTACTTAAGTTGAAATGTAAAATGTTAAAAGTCGTCACAATCTGGATAAAGTTTAAATACTGTCATGTTAAAGATAATCGGATAGTTAAACATTTTATAATTGAAAGCTAAATAGCGTCATCATCTACAGCATTGATATATTTGCTGGCAGAACTATCAAAAGGTCGCGTGAATTTTCCGCTATCTGAAAGAATGAAATGGAAATGATATGTTTTGCATAGACAATTATTATTGTGTTTATTATATTTTATATTTACATTTGTCATATTCAAGGCCAACAAACGGTGCAATAGAATAATACATGAACATAAGCGAGCTGACATAATATCGATTATATTGCTTGTTTTAACTTTGAAAACTATTTCAATATAATGTATCAAAAGCAATAAAAAGTTTTCTAATCAAAATAAAACGCTATGATAGAGAACTTTGGTTTTTCGTGGTAGCACGATACGGGTGCTTATGGTGCACTGGAAGCAAACAGGCTTTGTCAACTACGTCTGCATTGCTCTGAGGAATTTGCTGTCATCGTTGTGCCAAACAGTATCACAAACAATTTCCCCGAATAAAAACGAACCTCTGTCCAATTTGTTATTGTTCAGACAACCACATTTCGTTAAAAATGAGCAGTTAATAATGAACCATCATTTTCTGCGTTGTTTTCCTTTTACCAGAAGCCAAATTGAGGTGCAATTATTTTACCCGCACCCAGCCATAGGATATCACGTTATCATAGGGGGGTTAATGAAATTTGCAAGGGGGTATTTGAAAATGTTGGAAATGGGAAGGGGGTAATTTTCAAAATGGTTATGCGATTTCAGCAAATAATACAGTAACACTTATGGGAAGAATTCAATTTGAATGCTCTGGGTGGAGGGGGTAAACGCCTTAAAGTCTAGCTGTGATATGAAACTAGACACAAAAAGAAAAGGTCTGGCTAGGAAAAGACTTGGAAAACCGAAATACCTCATCCTCCTCTAAAGCGGACCCAAAAACAGACATCAACTTTGAAATGAAAAGAGAAGATTTAAGGGCCTAAGGCATTTGGACTAGGATTTTAGAGCTCACACCTCCCTCTGGTTAACAATCATCGAACTTTTGACCTCGTACATGTATGAGTGTAACTAATTACGATACTAATTCCAACTATTTCCAATTGTTTTCATGTAGCTTAGCGACAGTGAAAAAAATGACCATGGTCAATTTTGCAAAATTGAACAATCATGTAGAATTAATTATTTTGTTCTTTTTTGTATCAAAATTAAATACCAGCATACAATTAATAATTTTTCCACTTGACAACAAAAGTTGAAATGAAAATCGGAATCACTTTTTGCGTCATATTTTCGACGAGTTTATTTATTATTGTTATGCGACACAAAACTTTGAAAATGAAGTGTGTGTGTGTGTGAAAGCTGTGAGATGAATATATTGAAAAGCCAGCACAAGCTAATAAAAATCACCATAACGTGATGAAAGTAACGCCTGTTGACATTTTTCTTTGAAAAAAGGAATATTTTGCATTATTTGCACTGGTCATAGCGTGACTGTAAATTGTGTTCGAACTTAATATTTGAATGCGTAATATTTGACAGATTGGGAAGTGAACGGTATGACATCAACAACAAAATGAACATTTTTTTCCAATGTATTCTGTCACACTTCACATTTTACCATTCAATTTTGTTTTTCTTTCAAAGCACTTGAAGTGCTGACGACAGACTAAAACATGAATTGTACACATTTATATTTGAATTGAAATGCGCCATTGTAGGAGACGTGCACAAGCAAATGATAAACGGCTTTATGAAGTCTGAAAAATATAAGCACACAGCGCCAATTTGTGACAACATTTCAAATATGAGTTTTGCTGAACACTTGTTAATACTACCACATCCATTTAAGTGTTCTCGCATGATGCAAGTGTCTTTGTTTTCATGTTTGTGCCATCGATATACTTGCGTTTTTAGTGTACACGAATACCAATGGAGAAATATTGTTTAGCTCTTTTGCTACGCTAGAAATTTAATTTTTTTGTACGGGCTAAGCAATTTAAGCAGTTTTACGAGATTCGTGTGTATTCAACGTTTGATTTGGGAAAATAAGATTAGCTTTGAATGAGTGGATGTTTTGAAAGTTGAAAATAAGTTCAAGTTCACGTTCATGTCCGACGATGATAACGTAACGACTTTAGACAGTCATTCACAGACAATGCAAGTTAGACTCGAACAAGTGGATAGATAAGTGTGTTTCACCTTTTGTTAAACCTCAAACAGGAATCGGATATTTTAGATGGAGTGTGAATTATCGCGGCAGGTCGATACCACCACATTAAGATGTCACAAAATGAATAATTCAATGAATGAGCTGAAATTTACACATACTCGACTGTATTGGGGTGAACACGTATATTTTATTATCGAATTTCTCAGGCAGACATGAAATGGATTTAATGTGGCATTTTCACAATTTAATCTCAAACATAAACCCGTCTGATGTGGGATTTTGTTTACCTTCGCAGCTTTCATTAATATATTCACACATGGACCATTCTACGGAGAATGTAAACAAACCTAGTTGTTGTACTCGTTTGGGATTGAGCAAAAAAATTTAATTTTGCCGTTCAGGTCAAAACTGATTTTTATTGTATGCACATTTTTCGCATCTCTCGTGATTAATTTTCTATAACGACTGGTGTATTGTGTACTCAACAGAATGTTCCGTATGCTTATGCAGTATACAAATATACACAATAACATGCATCGTACTCCATTGTACTGCTTACAAATCAGAGATTTCAAACAATTTTACTATAAAAGTTACAAGTGCGTTGTATTTAGTATTTAAAGTCTAGAATTCACTTTGCACAGTAATTACACTAGAGCTCCTTCTGCCACAAGCATGTGCGATAGCACCTGTGAAATTATTTACTGTTTGCAAATAATGCAGACTTTTTGATTTGCTTCAAGCAAACTCTTTTTTAATTATTTTTCTGTGTGTGAAACTTTTCTCATTAAAACAACATTTATTTTTTATCTTTCAAAAGCGAAGGGAAAAATGAATGTTTATTTTTGGCTTCCACACATTCACTCCATTCCTTAATAAATTGTTTATGAATCTATGCAGTTGCATAGCAAATATAATTGGAAATCATTGCTATTTCTTGCAACACTTTGGACAAATATGTGTAATTTTAGATTTTATTATTAAAATACATAAATATACACGTCCACTAGTAGTTTTTTGTCGAGATAGAGAGAGAGAGAAAAAAATAGTATCACTTCAAATTTGCATATGCAGTGCCATCTTAGCAAGTTCAATCTGTACTAAATAAAATCTAGTTGGGAGCAGGTCCTCAACTCAGCCTGCCCTCAGCTATATTTTTGGTACAGGTTTTGTAGTACCGCTTGGACATGCTAAGATAGCACCGCATATACATATTTGTTAACTTTTCTATTCGACTCTCTCGTTTTTTGTCCAAGTTGTTGCCGTCCATTTAAAATTCAATATTCTCTAATTGGAAAACGGTATGCCAATAATTGAAGTTTTTAGAAAGATTGCCATTTTCATCCCACATTCAATGGATTGGAATTTGTTAAATATTTTGCATGTGAATTAATAATGCTACGGAAAGTGTTGATTTTAGCTGGTTAACTATCGAAACATGTGCCACTTGTAAAATGCTTCAGATCAATTCACTTGTTTACTTTTTCTAGGCGTACTTTTAGGCCAGCAATTTATTCTGCAAGTTATTAATCATAAACTGCTTATGCTCCTCATCTAGTTTTCTGCTAGGTATTCGGTGAATGATATTCAATGATTCAGGTTTTAAAAATCCAAAGGCGGTTATGCGGCGCCGCCGAGCTTAGGCAGATTATATTATAGAAGATCATTTCTCAATTCATATGACCAATTTTATTTTAGCCTTTTTAGTAAAACCAAATTAACTATGAATGGACTTCTTGGTACCGTTAGGTTAACAAATTGTGTAAACCATAAGCAAACTCTCTACAAACTCACAACGTGTGAACGATTCGATAGAAAAATTTTCGGCTGAATAATTTGTTGAACATTTTATAGAAATATTTTGCCAATGAAATCGGTGTTCGATTGCGTACTTGTGGAACGCACACGCAAATTGCCATACATTGCATTGGGTTTAATACGAAACGCTAAATACATGTTGAAGTTACTTCAATCGTCTCACAGTATATCATGGACTATCTTCATGGTTTTGTAGAAGATATATTCTATCATATATTTGGTATATGCAGATTGTAATGTAAAACTTCAGTTAAAATTGGTGAGATTGTGAGTAAGCTGTGTGATGTTCATGTTTACCTTGACAAAGCTGGTTTATATTCCTTACTAAGAATTTAACCACATATTACTGAGCATTGAGCACATATTTCAATAAAGTGTAAGTTAAAATAACTACTTCAGATGCTAAGACTTTGATACAATTATCTAAATTTAAACCGAACCACAAACGAGAGTATTTCAATTTCCATGAGATGAATGTAAATCATACCAAATGGGATTCCATGCACCTGTCTCAAGAAGTGCTTGAATTGTTCGAGTAGCCGAAGTGCATTTCTATTTAACGGCATTACATTTAATTCAAGAACATGAATATAGGTACAAACAGGCCAGGATTTCTGTTTCTGACGCAACATCTAGATTTAAATGGCTTATTCAATGATATTTTGTCATTCGGTGAATATGCGTTCTAAATTACTACTGTTAACGATACCACCACACATCGTAGTACCGCATATAATTCCCTCATATTTCTATTCCATAAAGTGTGAATTTTATTTTAATTCCACAATAGTTTATGCACAAAGGATGACCAAAATTACAATTTCTAACACTTTTCTGCATATTTTAAAGAAATTCAAAATAAATTCCATCTGTTCTGTTAAGCTGACCATTGTATTTAAAGCGAAATAATCGTTTGTATTGTGAAAATTCTTTCTCCATTTCCATTGTTCCATATTTAATATTTCAGGTGTGTGGAATTGCGGGCGACCAAACTTTCAAGGCATTTCATTCAGGTAAAACTATACTACTTAATAGAATATTTTTCATCTTAATATATTTTTTATTGAATTTCACATAACTTCAGATATCATCTGAGATGACCGTGTCATAGTTTTGATGGATATATTTTACATAGTTTATGTTTAGGTAAAAATCAGGTCCAAAACATGTTTCTCGCTGTTTCGAATTTTAAATTCGCTTGCTTACTATGCAATACCTTTGAAATATATATAAGCCATTAAGCTAAATGGTATATTTTCAGGTAGAATTGCCTGATAACAATACCTGCTGACTGTCAAATCTTGAGCTTAATGAGATTCTTCAGAAGGTCCTTATGTACTGATGATTAGTATTTGGCATTTTCAACATTTTTGGATATGATCGTAAGCAAAGTTAAATTTAATGGACTTCATTTTAAGATATAGAACACAGTTGAGTTGTAGCTCTCGAAGACAAAACATCTGCATTTCAAAATGAAAACATTCATTATTCTGGTGTTTGTAATCTATTGTTCGTCAGTGATTGGATTTCCGTCAAAAAGAGTCATTTTTCCGACCGAAAGTGAAGAAAGTGGCGATGATTTTGTGTATAGCAATTTAAATTTGGCAACAGAAGATATGGAAATCAATAGAGAACTAATTGCAAAATCAAAACTAAAACCAAAACTACAGTTTCGCATTGATTCGACGAGTGTTCCATGTTCGAATGCAACAGTTCGTTTTTGTGAGGACGTAAGCCAACACCTTTATCCATCACAGCATGTTAAAGCAGTACTTGAAAAGAATGCCGATCTCTATACAGAATATTTCAACAATGTGAAAACACGTGACGATTTTCCTGAGCCAATGAATTTATGCGATACATACAAACGAGTTATATACCCGCAAATGGCAATGAATGTTGATTCGGATTGGCATTTTATTATTAATTCACCGGAATATCGACAGCCGATCAAAGTGGAATTGTGTCAAAAGAAATCAAGCCAATGCCAATTCAGTGAATTGTTTCCTCCTGGTTATGTGTCATCATGTACACAAAAATTTACCAACATCTCATTGTTGAGTCTGGATGATAACGGTGAAATTGTGAAGTTTGAATACGAGTTTCCATCACATTGTCAATGTGACTTAAATCAAACCAAACCGACAAAAAGTCAACCATCCCGAAGAAATTAACAACATTCACGATGACAAATAAAATGCAACCCGCCAGTCGTAATTGGGCTGCAAAAACTAAAATTCAACGGAGATTTGTGGGCTCCGGATCATTGAACCTTTGAAACATGCTGATACATTTAATAATTATACACACCCAAAATGGTATCAGAAAAGTTTTTGCGGTGCGTTGCCTTCCGATGTGATATATATAAATTGGGATATTTAGGCCTAATATTACCTCCGGCAGCCCGCACGCCTGCACTAAACCTAATGATGTTTTAAGCGATTCCACTTAAAATACCATTTTCACTGGAATTTTAACTTTGTATACCAATTTTTCATTTGGTTTTGAACTACTGATTTTTGTGAGCTGACGAGAGTACGAAAGGGATTAAGCCATTTAGCCAAAAATTGAATGTTGAAAGTCTCATAGATTAAGCACTAAGTAAGAAACAGATGTGAATTATTATAAATTGAAATATCAAACTAATAAAAAGCGATGGTTTATACATGTTTTGATTTTTTTTTTTGTCTTCAAATTTCCTAATGGATGGCATTAGTATTTCTATAAGTTTTAGTTATGGAAAAAAAAGTCAAGGAAATGTGGTCTAATGTTGGAAACATAACCAGGTAAGCTTTTCTCTTATAATATATTCCACTCACGGATTTGTTCGTAACAGGAAAAGTTTCTTGGCAAAACAAATCACTTTTGAAACCCTGAACTCCATTTTGAATGTAAATCCTTTACCAACAGCATTCTTAGTGGTTAAGTATAACAGGCATTCTCCAAACAATTTCTTTCTATAAACTGTTTCGTTTCAACATCTTTTCACTTCCTCGAAGTAGACTCATCGAATGTTTGGTTCATTGAATATTCAAATGCTTTTATTTGATTTCCAATGCCAAATTATGCGATTAAATCGAAGAGATAATCTCACATAGGTCATGAGTTCATTCAATGTATTTGGTTGGATTTTATAAATGTATCACAAGAAAAAAAAAGTCGTTACAATCCTTATCAACTGGATATGGAAGAAAATGTTCGATTTTTTAAGCCACAATAAGACTGCAGTGATAAAAAAATGAATAGAAAAAGCACACAGCAATGGACCATTTTCAAGAAGTAAGGAAATAACAACGAGTCATACCCCATAAAACAGGTTTAAAGACCTATGACGGATTTTCCTTCTGTATGGTTGCAAACATTTCAGATTATTGCTTCTAGAAATATGGAAAAAATTAAACAACAAAATTTCCCCGAAATCCAAATTGACTTGGTTGCTTTCCAATGTGACCTTCAAGTGTTCTTGTTCCAATACACGTGCTGGTTATTTGTATCATCAAAACAACTTTTTTGAAAAGGAATGCCAATTAATATATTTCTAGGCAGTTAATTTATAACAGCTTTATTTTGGTAGGATCGGCAAAGAATGGTGAGTTCGTCCTGTTGATGTATTTGATTGATTGTTATTAAAATTAAGACTACAAGTAAAAATCGATAGAAGACTAAAGTAACGTGCTAGTATCAAATGGAAACCACACAATAGCATGACATCCACAAATAGAATCCGGCCGGCAATTTAACTGACTCAATTAAATTTGAAAAATTGGATTGGCCAGTTGTTGTCATAAATGAATTGAAAACAACAAAAAAAACACGCATAGGCAAAAACTTTTGCGTGGCATTTTTACACGATGGTGTCAATCCCACACCAATGAAACCAAAATAAGCAGGAGATAGGATTGAAGAACGAACTGAAAAACCTCGCACAGAAATTGATTCGTTGGAAAACTTTTAATTGCTCGTCGGTTACAAAGTTGTAGATTTTTTTTTTCTGTTATGTGTTAGTTCAAATACACAGGCTTGAATGAATGAAACCGTTTAGTTTCAATAGGATCATAAATAACTGGAAACAGATTTTCATATGTGAATGCCACACAATATTGAATGAACAATTCGTATCACATTTGTAATCGCAGTGACTGGCAAAGTAATGGTGTCAATATTTTAAAATTTGCATCGCGTGCTGTTGCCAAACACACGTATCGCAGAAAAACTTTGGCTCGGTGCGTCATATCGAATAAAAAGTTGATAAATGAAAACGGGCTGTTCGCATTGAATAGTTTTTGGGAAAATATTCATCGCAAGCTGTTGCTTGCTCAATATTGAATAGGCAACGCGTGAATTTGAGCACAAAAAAGGTTTTATAGTTTTGGCCCCAGCGACCAACCATTTAAGCAACATATGATTTTCGATGGCTGTACTTGTAAGTTAGAAGTTCTAACACATCCATGGTCATAAAATGAGTGGATGAGCACTTCGCTTGCAATGAAATTCAAATCTATGGAATTTCGTATCAAATATAAAGCTATCAAACTATAACTATTATATAAACTATAGTTAATGCTTTTCCGTAACTAGGCAATAAATTTAATTTTATGATTGTTTAATTAATCGGACAACTAATGCCACATCCTGCAGCCATTCATATATCTTCATGACAATGGCTTTGAGGAAGGCATTTTCTGAGGCATTAAAATATGGCAATAGTTGAAGTTGAAGGCTACTGTTGCCAATGCTCTCCATTTCTTTATCACATCTTTTTTCCCCCTCTCAAAAATCATCCGCACTATGCTAGTCACACACTATTGACACGATATTTGATTTTTATTCATTCGCACATTCGCTGTGCATGGGACAACAAAACCAACAATGCGTGCCGCATAGATCCGGCTCAGATGAAAATAGCTTTATGCCTTATTTTAGTATCAATAACATGCCTATTCTCATCGTTTCATGATCTAGACAAAACAAACATAAAAGCGCAAAAAACTAAGAGAATGCCATAAAAATAAGAGCCAATAAAATGCTTCATTTAGATGGACACTAAACGTAAATTGGGTCAAATGCTATCAAATGCGCCGGAGAGAATGAGCACAACACATTTCCGTGTTCGTTTTCGGCTGCATTATTGTTGCCATATGCATTGCTTTCGAGCTTGCACGTACACAATCACGCATTTTTTTTCTTCTGCTTGGATTTTGGCTTTTAATTAAATGCCGTTGCTATGGAAATGGCGTTAAGAAGTGTCAAGCGATAGAATTTGTAATGTGAAGCAAGCAAGAAAACTAGGCAAAGAGAATTTCTTTCAACGACAAGTTGAGAACAGCCAATTCTTAAATAATGTCAATTGAACAAATCGACGTTTAATTTTGCACGAAATCTTCTACTTTCATGCTGTGCTGAAGCATAAATTAGGATTTCACGATAAAAGTACTCATTACTCATTTTGTTCGATTCATAAATAATACTGAAGTGCTAAATGCTAATTGGAAATGGTATTTTTGTAGATTGGTATTTAATCATGGACTCTAATTGGTGGAAAGATTGAACATACACTTTTTTGCATCGATTTGGTTCAATCAAATATCCTTGAGTAAATTTTTTTTTTTCAAGGCAAACAATTCGAAATGATTAGCTTGGGTCTTGAGCTTGTTCAGCCCACACACACACACACACATTTTGGCTCAATTTCCGGACTCTTTTAAATTAGTGGATCTGTTTGATGTTTCTGCGCCAAATATTCAAATCAATCAACTTTCTTATACCACCTACGTGGCGCACAAAAATCAGTAACACAAATTATTCTAACACACTGCTTCATCAAACTGTTTTTTCATGCAGTGGCCTGAATTCCGTCGATTCAATTGATTGTGTACTGTTCAGTGAAAAGCTCCCTCGCAATTTCAATTATGTTGTGCATGTTCTTGTGTGTCAGTAGGGTGAGAGCTCAACGTCAGTATTAGTCAAATCATTTACAAAGTGTGGCAACTTCACCACAAGCCAATTTCTAGTTCCAGACATGCGATTGAAAGCGGTTGTTTTGACGCGACTTTCGTATCTTTACATGTTATTGATTTTATTACAAGTGTAAGTTTTTGATTAAAAAGTGTCACTCTTCCATAACCACGACATCAACGAATCGCATGCAATAATGCTTCTGTGTCATTGGTTTTGAAAACTTTTGAATAATTCCCGAGGGAAATTTATTTATGCCAATGAATTCCAGTCGACATAATGGTTCGTTTGTTTACATTCAAATTCCAATTTATTGACATTCACGTCTAGACACGCGAATTATAATCGATGTTTTATTATTGTTTGCGATTTGATTTTTCCAAAAATTATGACAACAAATGAACATTTAAAATTAGCTTTTATTCGATCATATGCATATTCGGGACTTTCTGTGTATACATTGAACAGTCAACACGAACCCAAAGCATATAATTATCGATGTAAATTCACCAATTTTCATGCTACAAATAAATCAATACAATTTGCATTAGTCGATCATTTTCATCACTTTTCAATTAATACTTTATTCAAATTATTAACAAACATTATTTATAATTCTTTCAATTTCAAACATTAATTGGCTCAATTTGGGCATCGTTATTTTTATTCAATTGAATAAAGTATGTTTATTTACGCACATGTGCATGAAATCGTATTACCAATCACCATCCATGCTTAGCATCTCGTCTGTCATCCGTAATGTATCTTGTCTTCACCTACGTTAAAAATCGTTTATAAATTACATGGTAAAATAAATCAACTGAAATTTAGGATTGAAATTTGGAAATTGCTCAAATCCATTAAACAAACATCGCTGATTATGTATAAAGTATTGGTGACTGATGCTAAAAAAAAGAGGAACAAAATCGATGTTACTCACATACGGCAAATGAAATTGAGGTTCATAAAAGATGAATAATGAGATTCATGTATTATCTTGGATTTTCTTTTCTCGTTTATTTTTACTACGACGAACATCAAGCGTTTACGCATTCATTCATACATTAATCGTTGTACAAGGCGCGCTTACTCACACACACACACACACACACACACTCACGCACCAACTGCTATATGTGCTGTGCAGTGTGTACACAAAAATACGCATTCGATTTCATTCAATCGAACATAAACTGATTACACATATTTGAACGGATACAATTTTGGCATGAAGAAAACATAAGCATCGAATTTCTCAACACCCCAACAAAGGAGTATATACAATTACTTTTGCTTTGGAATGTGGAAAGTTACCGAAAAACTTTCATCTCCTTATCGATAGATAAAGATACGCAGCACACCAAATTACTCAATCAATGGCAAACTTTGAAATGCTGACAAAAAGTTAAATTCTCATTAAATGAAGCCATCATCATCAACAGATTTAAAGTTTTGAAATGGAATGAAAATCGATACTAATTGTGATATGATTCTAGTCGATTCGATTTTCAATTTTGATTGGAATATTTTTATCTCATGCTAGAATCAACCCCCTATCAATGTTTAAATTGAAGATGTTCAAATGTAAGAAAATTGACCGGTGAATCATTAACTAGCGCCGATAACTAATTCTATGATTATTCGTGAATACTGTTCAATACATTTCAAACATAAATACACTAAGAATGTTTGATTGCAGAACCTCCCGAACATCAGCGCCATCTAGGTACCACTAGATGTTCCAACGTATCGAGGTAGCTTTTCGATAAAGTTCTAAAGTTTGAGATGCGAGATGCGGGATGGAAAATTTAACTGATGCGTTCTAGTGGTGCTATTTTTAAATTCAGATGCTTTGAAATATCGATAAACTAATAAACAAATAAACAATAACAAATAAACAATAACAAATGTTATTTTATTAAAATCTTTTAATGACTATTCAAATTGTTGATGTAATCTCGCCAATATGGCGATTTCTGGTTGATATCCGACTTGTTTCATGTTTTAAAATGTTTATGTCCAATTTGAAACAGTTGATTAGTATTTGGTGAACGCTATTCACACGGAAATGGTTATATAAAAACAACGACACTGAACTAAATAGTTGTACTGGCCGTAGCATAGTTAATATTGGCAATTGTCATTGTCATCAATGCTTCCGATTACAATTGTTTTGATTAAACAACAGAAACCAATAAATGGAATCGTGTAATCACATCAGCCATTCGATACGGATTCGCTAAAGATTATGTGCGAAAATTAAATCAATTTGCAACAATGAAAAAGCGATAGCCATCGGCTACAATGTGTCGGTGTGCATTGACGAAGATTTATTTATTCGAAAATTCAACGAATTTAATGGATAATTTCCGTACATTATTAAAACAGTTATTTTGTCTTTGCTGTGAGGATGTTAGTGCAAGGTTCGCCGTATAATATAATTCTTCGTTTAAATGCAAAATAGTAACGATTTGGATTTACAATGAGCTGCAATCATTCTGATCACATTTGTATGCTTTTGACCGGCACATTTATTTCTTTCAATACATGCGAACGTAATAAAGTCACTTGGTCACCGCGTGTGTGATTCCATGTTAAAATAACGATTGTGATGCAATTACGGTAATCCAATTAGTGAAGGCCACGCGTATGAATGACGTGCTATATGGATTATGTACAGCATAGAGCACAGTTCTCCACCAGAACCAGTGAAGATCATATGTAGAAAATGTCGCTGGAAAGAGATTTGCAAAACTAAATCTTGAAATGTGTCACTCAATTTTTTTTGTTTGCCTAACTCATCTTGTCTCTAGAATACGATTGAGCGTTTATGTCTCGAATGTTACCGGATTTCCAACGAGAATCATAAAGAAGCACAACAAATTGGGATTATTGTGATAAACGATTGCCATTAATGTTGTCAGTGTCATTTCGTTTCACATAGCATAAGTGAAGTTACATTGCTCACTTCCTTTTGATGGTTCAACTCAACGATACAGAAGATTAAAAAAAAATGCACATCTAAAACTATGCACGCCTTCAACTCTGGTTCATTCCAAAGAGAAAGCAAATCTTTCATTTTCATTTATGCATCGAAATCACTGTATATAACTTAAGCAACGCCAAAACTCACTAAATCCGGTTCACGCGTTTCTTTTTTTGAAATGTTGACACAGGAAACATTTCCATATTCTCTGGACTTGAAATTCGTCAATACGCTTACAAATGCATCAAGATGCATCAAGATGCATCAAGATTGCAACAAGATTCTGGATTAATGCCTCTATATTTGCACGATCACATTGAAAATCCGAGACTAAACGTATATGTGATTCGTACTTTGGACAATGGACACACATGGAAACATTTCCATTTGACTGCTTGCTAGATCACTTGATTGAAGATAAACGGCCAACAGTATAATCGCTTTTATCATTGAGATGAATTAATTCGATTGAAGAAATCTTCTTTGCACGGGATTTAAATTGGTCTCGATTGATTGTATGTGAAGTTCACGTGCTCATCGTAGACCAGCGTTGTCGTTGTATTGGCGCGGGGGGGCGGCGGCGACGGCCAATTTTTGCTATCGCATTTGATATCCTATATCATCAGAAAGAGTGAGAAGAGAGAGAGAGCATGAAAAAATGCAGATCAGAGGAAAGAAGCAATGATGAGCATAAATGGAATCGAATGACGAAAGCAAACCACGCACACCACTCGATCACATTAATGGAATATCACCGAATGTAGTAACAATTACCATTCAGAACAATTCGTGATCTTGTATTGTGCGAACGTTTCGCGGTTTTGTTCCACAATCGAACCAATTTGTTTTGGAGAGCGAGTGAAAGAAGAACAGTGTGTTCTCTGTACTGTGTGTTTTGTGCGTGGTTTTTGCGATCCAATTTATTGGAATTGATCTTTGACCGCTGTGAAGCTGCCACCAAATTTGTACTTGGAAATAAAATACCTGTGCTTCATTTATGTAGATATTTACTACACATATTTTATTAATTGAAAACAAAAAAAAAAGAAAGAAAGAGTTTAGTTCACTTCGAGAAAAGGATCAAGATGGTGAATCAAGGCGCCGAAACGATCGATGCATTCGAACACTTCAACACAGCTCATTTTATACCGCCAAAGCCAACATTTCGGGAGTTTTTGTATAATCCAAAGACAAAATCTATCCTAGGTCGCACTCCGAATAGCTGGTGTAAGTAAACCAATTCGAAAATTGATTGTGTATTTGTAGATTTTAAGATGAAAAATTTGGTTTCATAGAATATTTGCCACTTTTCTCAAAGTTGTAAATGGTGAATATATTATTCATTAATGGTTTAAATTGAATATAAATTACATCTACTCTCATATTGATAACTGAAGAACTGAACATCATCAATGGAAATCTGAACATTTCAGTTATTTATTCCAGTAGACTTTAACCTGCTTTAACCATTTCTATCGTTTTCGACACCGTGCAAGAGTCACATAGGCCAATATTAGTTGGGAATTCATTGAGCCGATCCGTAAATTAATTGCTTAAACGTGGACGGTAAAATGACATCAAAAAAAATTTAAATGTATTTGATTGTCAATTTGTATGCTTGCACTCATTTAAATCATAATGAATGGTATAATCACGGAACACATTTTTTTTCGTACTCTGAGTGTATTTCACAGTTGTGTACGGATTTTGCAAACAATAAATGCTCTATGATAGCATACATGTATTCAAAACAGCGGATATTCATTATTACAGCCAATTGAAATGATTCAGAGCTCAGTAACAATATCATTGTTGCTCTTCGTGCATATCCAACGAAGTGATTATCGCCCGGCCAAACATATATCGAAACGAAATGGTTTTGCGTTCGTGGGTTTTTCTTTGGCTTCGTTACACACACACATACACACTCACACACACGCACACATTTATTCAACGGCCTCCATACGCCTGTCTTATTCTCTGTTCACTTATCATTGTTATCACACTTCAACCTTTATGCACATAAAAAAACAAATTGTGTTCCATTGCGAAATGATTACGATGCATACAGTCTCGGACTGTGGCAGCCAGGAGAAAACACAGCAAATCCAGTTCAAATCAATTACGAATTTAACTCATGCTTGGTCGACATTACATAAATTTTGCCATGTACTTTTTTTTATTCTTTTTGCGTCATTCATATCAATTATTTTCATAATTTTATTACTTATCTCTGCAGAAGGGAGATTAGATGAGCTTATTTTTTAAAGTATGAAACAAGAATTGTATGTCGATTGTTCATATTCAAATGATTTTTGCAATTAGTTTGAGTACACAGTATGCCATTGTGCTGTGAGACAATGTCGAATAGTATGAAGAGTATTTCTTCGGGTTTGCAAACAGTTTGGAATATTGACAACTTTTCTATGTTAGGTGTAAGTGGCAATCGAAGTAAAATCGAACATCGGTCGACAGTTCACTGATGTGTGATTTTTCATATAAAACAGTGTGAGATAAATTGCGATTCCTTTCCATAGACGGTAAGTGTACCGTCAACAAATAGCCAGATTCGTATGACACATCACATTTGGATAATGTATCCAGTTCGAACTGGATTGTGTATGAGCTCAAACCACATGAAAATTTATGGATCGAAGGGATGCACCATCGCCAATGAATTTTACACCGAGTATCCAGTTTTGACTGGATATATACTTCCCTTGATACAAACCATACTCGTCGTCGACGAACACAGAAGGGATGTTATGTTGTGTTTTGCGCAGAGCATCCAGTTCGGACTGGATTTTTCCATCTACAGAAGCCTACCAACGTACACTTGGTACGTAACGCCAAAAATTATTACACATAAAGTGTTCAGTTTTGATTAGGAGTTTTCTTCTCGCGGATCGAGACTCACGAATTTGAAAAATAGTACAATAAAAGCCCTCTGTGTGTTCAGATACCTATCGAAAAGTGTTCAAACGTTTCATTTTAAATTCACTTATTTGTTTACCATTAATAGTGTACAATTTTATATTACTAATTTGCGTGTTTAAATAGGAAACAAAGTGGGGTGAACAAAGTAGATTCATAATTAAACACAAATTGACAATAACTTTACAAAAATATTATGGTTGAAAAATAGTTGATAGAAAACGAGGTCAAACACATTTTTCATATTTTATTAAATTGGAAAGTCTATTTTAATTATTTTGAAGTCTGCTGTTTTCTACTTAGATTATCTATTTGAATCAATATCAATGGCTCATTAAACGTGATCTTCAGCAATATGTTGAATGATTTAATGGTTTTAATCGTCATTTGAAACATACATTTTATTATCGCATTTCTGTCATGTTTTGTAACTTGTGAAAAATCACATTTCCATTAATTAATCAAATTGAGTAATATTTCTTGGATTGAAGAATAGAAATCATTGAGTGACCATTAATAGAATACAAAGGAAAACTATTGAAAGTTCACCCTGAAAAAAAATTCGATGAAGCATAGCAAGCGTAAATGTCTAACTAAGGTTTTTTTTTTAAATGAAAAAGTTAAATGTAAACCAAATGGTTAATGCAATAAATTGGTCGCTATATTAGGATCTCTTCAAATCAAGAATTTCGGTGTCCTCATTGAAAAATTAATGGTCTAATCTAACATTAAAATACGAAAATCGATTCAATTGCTCTCCAAATAGCCTCGTAGAAAATGTCCACATCGATACCAAAAAGAAAAAAAACCAAATATTTGTTCAATGTACAATGTACATCCATCAATCTTCTGAAGCCCAAAAATAAAGGCCAAATGTGAGCCTATGACGCAATTTACTTTCATGTTAATGGTATTAATAAGATTATGTTTCCGCCGCTCAACAGTCAGTACATTGAGTTTCATATTCATTTGCTTTTACGCACGTGTATTGTCCACGATTGAAAAAACATAAAGCATAAGAATTCCTCAAACTGCCAAAAATTGCGTCGAATATATTAAATTAATGTAAACTATATGGTGTTTGTGTTACTTTCAAATTTCTCCAACCAAAGAGCGGTTAGCAACAGCATCGTTCGTTTGTTGAGTCTTTTGTTCTTTCAAAGGACGCCTATTCCATTCATAAAACACAAATGAGGCTAAACCAGATTTTTCCGGCTTTGACGAGTAGCGGAGCGGGTAAGGGAAGGGGAATCATTCACGTGTTGCATTTTCGGTTGAATCACCGCCAAAATATACTTATTGTGTGCTTTTGATTTTTCATGCGCAGAAATGGCATATGTCCAATGTTTTGAACGGCGTTTAAAAGAGGGGTAACGATCCTTACCAATTTATAAACATGGAAAATATTTCACCCGGAAACTGCCAAAAATTCCTGTTCTATTACATCAACCCTCGACCGTTAGGTTTTATCTGTTGGAATTCAGTTTGAACTGGTTTCAACATGAATCCATTGCTGTTGAGCGTTTCATTTTGTACATGCGTGCACTGCATATATTCACCGTTCAATAATACCACACCATTTCACCTTAAAATGTTTAGAATAGCAAAAGAAATGAAGTTCAGTTTGCGGAAACAATTAAAAATTGCGAATTTTTGGTAAAAAAAAATGAGAAGAATCATCATACATATGCTGTGTCATTTGCAACGTTCAATTCCCTTTAGATACATTTGATGCGGTCATTTTCTTTAAGCCAACATTCACGTTTTGCTTTCGTTTAATGCTTTGTTTCTCCTTCATATTCGTTTCACATTCATTCTTCGCATCAGTGTTTACATGCCATACCGAAGAGCACCTATACCTTAGCTACCAAGGCAACGTATTAGCCGTATGTTTCGTAGATGGTGCCGCTCGTATCGGTCGCATTCAATTCATTTCAATGCATTAGCCGAACGACTACGCGGCTTCGGTGCGCTTGTATTGAAGCGTCTGTATGTATAACGAACGGAGTGCGAAAGATAGAGACAGAAATGCTTCTCCACCATAATGTATTGCTGTGTGGATCGATCTTATTTAGTTACATTTGAACTGGTTGTTGTTTAGCACGCTATGTACGGAGCTTAGCCGAACAAACACAACACTGAATCACGTTGAAGTTGTTGATTCAACTATTTTTGATAATTAAAATATAACACCAAGAAAAAAAAAGATCAAACAATTATTTTTGTAAATATAGGAAAAAATTCAAAGTGTTTCAGCAAAAACTTGTATTTACCTTAACATTCAACAGACGAACGAACAAAAAAAAAGAGTATAAAACGACATCGCCGCTGTTTGTAAAAATCAGGAGATCGTTTGCGTAAAAGCGGGCGTGTAGTAATACATGTGTGTTCATTAATTTAATACAATTTCTGTTCACATGAAACACACAATCCTTGTGCTAAAAATTGCAGTGTATTAAACCAATTCGATTTTAAGTCTATAAATAACTCATCACATAATCTTTAAACCATTCCGTCCGATTTGAATCTCGTTTTATAAATCGAATTTACAACCCAAAAAAAAAAAATGTCGAAAGAAAAATACGCAAATGAGTCACAAGAGAAGCATTCAATCGATCCAGCTTTCTTTGATGGACGACAACCGCCATTCAAATTATCGCGCTTTCTTTACAACAAACAAGAAGGCAAGGTTATGGGTCGTACTGCAGAATCATGGGGTAAGATCAAGTGCATCAACGACATTAATTACTTTGAATGCGATGTCGGTGAAATTCGATTAAAAAAACATGTTCCCAAAAATTCGTTAATGGTCGCAAATAGTGCGCTTGGTTCAAAAGAAAGTGTTTGTTCATATTCATTCTGTTGTCGAAGAAACGTTTTAAATTGTGATATCAACCAAATTCGCGGCGTAATTGTTTGCAGCATTTAATAATAATAAACAAAATGTGCATTAGAATGCAAAAATACAAGAAATAATTCCAACATAATTCAGAAATTATGCGTTTGTAGCACACATACATGAATAAACAGGTGTGTCTCTTTTGGTGAAACGCATACACAAACAATTGAAACAACACTCAACAAACAAACACTAATACGTGGCCACGTTGTTCATTATTGCTTGTTTGGACGCGGTACACACCGTACGATCAACCGAAATGTTCGAAGATATTAAGTGAATTGACATGAACTATTCAACGGCGAGTTGGAAGGCATTGTGTGTGTGTGTGTGTGTGTGTGTGTGTGTTTGTGTGAGATTGTGTTGGTGTACGTGGTTCGCTTCTTATACACAACATATAATTCGCTACTATTCTATTTTCTTACTCTTTCGATAAATATTTCTCTTTTATTCACCAATATGTGCTGCTGATGCGTACGTTCAGTACATTGTGTTAAACATATTGTTGTATAAAATATTCATCGTTTCAATTTCGTGTGGTTGGTGGTGTGAGTGGTCAATCAAACACTTCTGTACCGTTGATGAACCTGTCATTAAATGTGTTTATATCGAAAGTTTTTATCTGTCAGAATATATCGTTTGTTATTTTTTCTGTTGCTTGTTTTTGTTTTCATAACAAGATTTATAAATACGGAGACCACTTTCTTTGAGTTTGATGTAATTAATTGTTTGTTCTGATTTGTTTGTCAATTTCGTTGCTGAGTGCATGAAAAAATCATAACAATACGGCTGAGAGCTGACAAACGTGAATCAGTTCACCTTCATACTATTTTCAGACAATCACCCACCAACCAATTGTTTGATTCGATTGTGTGATTTTTCCATTCATTCTTACAGTAAACAAATGTACATTTGCATTGAATCGAAAAAGTGCTGTGCGTCCACAGAAGCGAGCGTCGATATTCATTGAACATTTTCTATTTATAGACGTACAGTGATGAGCTGGCGTTGTTGGCTCAGCCGACCAATTTCCCACAATTTAAAATGATCGAAGGTTTTAATCAGCAAGTGAACACCGTGATGCCCATAAACTAGGTGCTTAAATGATGCCGATATGGAATGGATGAAATTGAAATTTGTATGTGTGTGTGTGTGTGTGTGTGTTGAATTAGCAAAAAATGTTTGAATAAACCTGATTGTTAATCTATTTTCTGATATAAAATCAATAGAATTCAGTTGTTTGCTTATTATTTTAAATATGATGAAAATTATGAATATGAAAATTAGATTATTTGATATCACAAATTCAATAATATTAATTGTAGGGATGATTGAACTCATTGAAAAGACTCATGCGTGACTCTATACAGTCTATAACCTTACAGTCTACTACTCATCCCAGTTAATGCGTTCAGTTCCGTCTGTTCACGGACTAATTCAAATTGAATGGAATACAAACTCTAATTGCCAACAAGAGCTCCCGAAAAAAACGCATTTGTTGCTTTAATGACTCATGTGTGGCGTCGCGTCTGTTGTATGGAAACAATAGCATATGTTATGGTTTTGTTTTGAAAATCGAATGAGACGATGAGTATCGCATTATAGTACTAATATGCACACAACGTTTCTATGACGGGGAAAATGGCACAACGAGAGCAAAAGAGACAAACATGACATTTAATTTAAATGCATTTCACTAGCTAACACACTAATCCAGGCTAAACTGTCCCTTTTTTTCCCCTCTCATTTCAGTTAAAATTGGCATATTTTATTCCATATTCTATGCAGCATTAGCTACATTAGTAGCAATCTGTATGTGGATATTCTTTCAAACATTGGATCCACGTATACCAAAATGGAAGCTGAGAGAATCATTGATCGGCACGAATCCAGGTACGCAGGGCAAAAATCTTTGTTAATCATTTGTCTTTCTAAATACGGAAATTATTTGATTGTTGTAGGTCTTGGTTTTCGTCCAATGCCACCGCCCGAGAACGTCGAAAGTACGTTAATTTGGTATAAGGGTACCAATTATGAAAACTACCGTACATGGACCGATGCACTTGATAAATTTCTCGCAAGTATGTGAAAAATTGACTCTATTGAGATATATGTATTTTGCGTGTACCACATATTGAAAGCAATCTAATTGTTGAAAACGAAAAAAAAACCAAATGTTTCTACTTTCGAATAGTTTATAAAACGCCTGGTGTGACGACTGGACGTGGTCAAAACATTTTCAACTGCAAATACAATTCACCACCGCCGGCTGGCAAAGTGTGCGACGTCAACATTAAGGATTTCAAGAAATGCACTCAAGAGAATAACTACAGCTATCACAAGAGTTCACCATGTGTATTCATCAAATTGAATCGAATTTATGGGTGGGTGCCAGAGTTTTATAATCGTACCGACATCTTACCGGAAGCTATGCCAAAGCAATTGAAGCATAGAATTGTCAACGAAACGGATCCCACAGAGGTAAAATTCAAATGATTTTAGTTCAATCAAATGACATTTTAATGACAAACACCATTCGATAAACAAATTAATAAATATATGCTATTAAAACTAGTTGAACACGGTTTGGTTGTCATGCGAAGGTGAGAATCCAGCCGATCAGGAAAATATCGGCCCGATCGAATATTATCCGCGTCAAGGATTTCCTGGTTACTATTTTCCATACGAGAACTCGGAAGGTTATCTGAGTCCATTGGTTGCCATTCATTTCACGAAACCAACACGTAAGCCAAATTCATTTGTTCGTTTGTTTCATATCGCTCACACTCAAATTGAGCGAATGACACGTTGATAAACTATTTATTGTTGTTTCTGTTTCGGCTGGACTAATATTAGGTGGAATTATTATTAACGTCGAATGCAAAGCATGGGCATATAACATTAAACACGATCGAAAAGAGCGAACGGGTTCGGTGCACTTCGAATTGATGATTGATTGAAGCGCAAGTGGTATAAAATTATACATTTTTTTTCTTCTTTCAATATCATGTCAATATGAAATTAGAAGAAGAACATAATCAACCGAATGGTGCCGTTGTCATAACAAACAAAGAGACAAAAATCGTATAATCACATCAAGCAATTTCAATTCAAACGCATGATAATAATGAATGAATACTTTATTTTTCAAATTGTCAGTCCATTTTTATTTGTTTTTTTTTTCTCTTTACTTTCTGTTTTAGTAATAATATCATTTGAAATTGATTTATTTTTTGTTGTTGTTCGATTGTACAAAAGGTTTTTTAAATCTAAAAAAATAAAATAAAATGAAATGAAAACATATTTTAAATTGCAACCGATGAAGTAGCGACGGAGTGAACAATTTTCAGTATTTAATAATAAGAAACGGAATAACAAACGCCATTCCATTGGAACTTTTGAACAGAACAAAATCATTTTAAATAGAGCGAAAGGCGATTAACAAAAAGAATAATACATTGCTGCTTAGTTTGTAGAATATGAGAGTCTCGTACATTATGTATAATTTATAAACATTGTAAGGCAATAAAATTCGAAGAAGAAACAAAGCCAAAATACTGCACCAAATGTTGTTTTATTTCTATCAAATGTCACTTGTTTTCCAGATGATGTGTTTTTTTTTCATAAATTTCGGTTAAGTTTTTTTCTGCTGCTTTGAATGAATGACTTGAATTACAAATCCGACGTCTATTCATGATGCATATGCAGCGCCATCTATGGCCGAGCAGATGAGATAAGTGCAACTTAGCTTTGGCTGTCACTGAAATCACGCAGCACGAACTTTAAGCAAATAAGAACCGTAGTATGCCGACTGAATTCCTCACATTGAACATTGTAAATATACCGTAATCATCTATGAAAAATTATTTATGTCACATATATGTGTTTAATATATGGCAGCATTTGGTTCAAACTAAGGTATTTGGCTTCAACAATTTCGTGATAGCGATTGATAACTTGACGATAAGATTATCGCATTGGTTCAACGATACAATGAATTAAACAGCTGTAGTTTTGTATGTGTGAGGCGCGCGCATTAGAGATAAACTTGTGTAGGAATCAAACTGTCAAATGGCAAACAAGAAAGGCAAGAGAGCAACAAAAAAAAATAACACACAAATGTACGGAAGAAAAACAAACACCGACTCGCATAAGGGCCAACCAGAACTAGTGTGCGAAAATAAATCGAAAAGAATGAACAAAAATATCCCACACTCGCGACAACAAAAGCCATTTTACGCATAAAACATACACGAATTTCAATTGCAATTGCTGGTATTAATGTGTATCTGTGTGTACAAAAGTGTAGTTGCAATAGCAACCGAAAAAAAAGAGCCTGTGAATTAAAGCCGCAACCACACCAGTGAAATAGGCACCGCTAATCGCCAAAATACATTTGCATTTTGAAAAAGAAAAGCCAACAGTTTTATCGCATTTGCTGTTCGCTCTCTTCCACTCGCACAAAATCAACAACACACGAGAGATGAGACAGTGATAGAGCAACAACAACAAAAAAAAAACCAGTGAACTAACGAATACAACGGAGCGCGATTTTAAGAAAATCTGCTCACAATATGTCGTTGAAAAACAGGCTTAATTTCGTCGCTGTTTGTGCTATTTTTAAACGTTGAAATTCTTTTGGTCGTTGAAAACATTTTAGACGTGATCGTGCAGCCGAAATAAAATTCAATGTTCACATTTGATAAAAAAAAATAAACACCGAGGCAAAAGAGAAAAACGAAATGAATTCACTCAACGATTTTCTGATGATGTTTAGACCAACAGTCGAGTGTGAGACATTCTAGCTTCTACATTGTGTTCCGTGTGCTATTTCAATTGAATTTTATCTCTTGCGGCAAGAAAAAAAAAGAAAAAAAAAACAATTCAATATCTGTTGAATTCTATTACCAAAAAGTGAAGTGTTTTTTTTTGCCGTCGTGTGTACAGTGTACAGTGTGCCATCATCGACAAAAAAAAAGAGAGAAAAAATTACTATACAGATATTATTAGAGAAATCCAAGTTAATTAAAAACGACAAACGTGAGCGTACTCATAACGCGGAGGTGTTAAAATTGAACGTACCACAACACGTACAAAAACACATACGACCCAAAATCAAGAGAGAGAGAAATACACCGAGTGGAGAGAGGAACAGAAAGAGAAAGCAAAAACAAAAATGGGTAAAAAGAAACCAACAACATCGGGATCAATTACGGCTTCTCGAGTACCACAACAGCAATTTGCGGTTCGAGAGAATGTGTCAAAAAAATTGTCGCAACAAAAGCGCAACGAAATCAATCAATTATCCGATTATCTATTGAAATTAGGATTTGATGCTACAAATGGCATTAATGAATTGTACACGCAATTTATTGAAATTGAAGCGAATCTGCAGCGTCTTAAAGCCATTGAATCGGAATTAAAGGCAAAATCATTTAATGGTAAAAATCGGTTGGCAACCATTGAACGATTTTATGAATGGGCCAAAATGAATGGTGCACAATTTGATGGTGTTCGTATTCAGCAATTTCCACACTATGAGCTCGGTTTAATGGCAACCAAAGATTTCAATTGCGGTGAATTGTTTGCCAAAATTCCGAAGAAGATGCTGTTTGCATTGGAAAATCTCAGCGAAACAGCCATTGAGGTGATGGATCAATTGCCCGTGCTTGATACAATGCCCAATGTAAAACTTGCATTCGCTCTAGTCATTGAACGATTAAATGGAACTGGAAGCTTCTGGAAGCCGTATATTGATATGCTGCCCGAACGTTATCCAACTGTTATGTACTTTACACCCAACGAAATTGGCGAACTGAAAGGGACCGCTGCATTTGTTATGGCTCTTAATCAATGCAAGCATATCGCTAGACAGTACGCGTTCATACGCAAAGCCATACAAAATCTTCAATGCAATCGACCCGAGTCCATGCTTGCCATTCTCAAAGAACGATTTACTTACGATTTGTACTGGTAAGTTCCCCGTCCGCCTTGTTTTTTTCTCTCTCTCTCCCAAATACATGAATAAAGAATTCAATTAGAGTCACACAAATAAAGAATCACATTGATAATAGATACCATTCATTCATTCACATAGATTACATTTATTTTACTTTTTATTATGTCTGTTATTGTTCTTAACTAATAAATTTCTTAGATTACTTTTTACAACACAATGAACTGAATGTGTAACACACACATGTAGCTTAATATACGCAACGGGCAACGCACATGTTTGCTACAGTTTGTGTGTAACTATAGTTAGTCTACTGCTACTGCTGTTGCTGTCGTTGTTTCCGCTGTTGCTGTTGTTGAGTCGTTGTTTTCGACAGTTTCCAATTGAAACGAGAGTTTGTTTTTGTGCTAATGCATTGAATTTGATGAAATAAATATGTGAGGTGATTGCTATGGACAAACATTCAGTTGAAAATTCAATAATATGTTGTCAGATGTGATTCCTTTTTAATATGCTGAAAATGAAAATAGTCAAATTTGGATTTACGATAGTTTTTATGTTTAAAAGGTTTGTTGAAAGGAGTGTTTGTGCTATTTTATCGATATTTGTTGCGTCAAAACAGATTCATCTTTACTGATTTCTCAATTTGTTGCTCTTATTTTTCGCATTCCTCATTTTAATAATAGTAACTTACATTTAAAGACATTAAGATGAAACATCTGATTATGTGTGCAATGCACACTAAGAATTCTCTTCCTCTACTTGAATTAATGAAATGTTGAAATTGAATCTGTTTTTGTGTACGTGTGTGTGTGTGTATGTGGTTTTTGTTTTTTACAATTTATCGTTATTACGTTAGTAGTTCGTCTACAAATTAACCTTATAAATAGCATTTGTGTTCTAATGTATTTTCATTATTTTGTCAATGTGACGACAAATGAGCGATTTATTGGAATGGTTTTCGCATGGCATCGTACAAATATTCTTGCACTTCTGGTGAGTTTGGATCCATTGTATTCAATTTACTGCTGCGCCGTGAACTATTTGCGGCACTTAAGTATGCAATGGCCGGACTAGTACTACGTTTGGATGGTGATGCATCGCGGCTGCCTAAAATAGGAAGGCGTCCTCGAAGTGCTTGAAATCGATCCGAGTAGCAAATTTTACGCTTTCGTCGTTGTCGCCATCGACAAACCATGAAAATGATAAAGAATATCGTTAACGAAATCAATACGATGCTTGCACTGGCCACAATTGCCGATCGTACACCGATCGGCATCTGAGCATTTTCAATGAGAACATTATTACGTTTGTAGCCGTGACCGCTGAGCTCGAGGTCAAGCGGATCATGCGAACGAGCAGCTGCATCATTTCGATTTTGATCGACAATATCATGGAATGCGGTATTTATTTTGGTCTCATCGCCCGTTGATGGCCGCAAAATGTGCTGTTTTGATGAAAATAATGATGCGGCCGGTGATGAATTGTCTAAAAAGTTATGCTCGCTGCGCGGTGTGTTTGCGTCAATCGATTCAGTATTCCATAGTTGGGTGGGTATGTTGTGCCGGGTAGCACTTTCAGCCAATTTTATGACAAATGGTTTACGAATTGCACGTGATTCTTTGATAATTTCGGCTGTTGGTTGAATATTTTCAATCGATGTGAAGTAGCTTGAGCCCTGCGAATCGGTTTTGATTTCATCTGGATTCACACTTTTTACGCTGTCCAAATTGAAATCGGGGAAATTTTTAAATGCAGTTACTACATCAACGTTTGACGAATGCTGTTGTTGGGGCTGCGTTGGTGGTGTTGATGAGACTTCAGTAGCTTTGCTACGATTAAAAAATATTTCAGCCAAATGTATTTGGCTTGAGCCGCGTTTTCGATGGTCAAGCAATTCATCAATCGTCATATTTCGTTGCTTCAATACTTTAACCAAACGTGCTCCGCTTCTTCGATCACTCAGCAAATCCATTAACTCGGTTTTGTCATCAATATATCGCTGTGTGATGTCGGTGAACAGACCTGGATTTCGTTCGGTTACATCCAATTTGTCAATCGTCTTCCGGATAATGTTCACCAAATTTCCACCGAAGATTTTCAATGAATTTGGTTTTTCGGATTTGAAAATGTTATCAGATCGCGACGTTGATGAAGCATGCACAAATTCATTGTCCAATTCACCAGTGTTGCTAATCGGATCCATGCTATCCGAAATGAAGAGATCTTCTAAGCTAGTCACCTCTTTTGATTTCGATTCATCTTCCAAATCAACCAAATTCAACTCTGGAACCGATTCATTGAGTTTTTTATTCAACTCATCGGCTGGCTGACCTTCATCAAATATTTCATTAGCTTCAGATATTTTTTGCTCACTTGATGGAGTTGTAAATGTCATGATGGTATACGGAAGAGACTCTTCGCTTGTTGTTGTGATTTTACTTGATGTCACTTCAGGTGATGATTGAGTAGATGATGGTTCCACCGAACCAGTTGATGTCGGCTGACTTGACGGGACATTTCTCAGTCTGGGTGGTCGAAGTGCCATTCGTTCACGGAAATTCATTTTGGGAGCTGATGCCGTTGAGGTTGACACTGATGCTGAGATCACATCCGCTGCAGTAGTTGACGAAATGGTTTCATTTGTGTCGATCTTTTGATCATCATTCCTTTCAGGCGATATATTTCCATTTTCTACACTTTCATGCTCTTTCTGAGCTGATGAATCAGATGTCATACTTTCAGAGGTCGAAGTTGCTTTTGTCTGCAAAAACTTCATATTTGGCATTCGTTTGCGCGAATTTGAATTATTCAAATCGGATCGAATGCCAGGTGTGACCTCCTTAATCATTTTACCACGAGTAGATGGTAAGCGTCGTACAACTGATTCATCACCATATTTGCTAGTTACATCAGCCAAAGAAGTTGGAATGGTTGAAACAATTCTTTTCTCAGGGGATGTTATTTCACTGATCGAAACCTCTTTAACTTCATCAGTTATTTGGGTGGTTGGTGTTGAGCTTATTTCCGGTCTATTAACTCGAGTAGATCCATTGAAGAAGTTTCGTCTCGGTTTCACAACATTGAGATGTGATAGCGAAGGCAATCTTCGTGTTGTTTTTGCCGAACCATCTTCGGTTGGTTCATTTGATGGTGGTGGAGCTGTATTTTGAAGGGCTTTCAATGCATTTTGCTTGCCTTTTAGTAAATCTTCCAATGATAAATTTTGCTGTTGCAAAATTTCACTCAAGCTCAAGCCGCCCGTTTGCTTCAAAATATTCCTCAAGTTGGCGGTTTGTGCGTTGTCACTTGGTGTTTGGCTACTTTTTTGCTCATCACTACGTCGACTTTGAAACGGCTTTCGATATGCTTTGTTATACCGTTGTGTGGTCGAGGAAGGTGTTGTTGTGGATGACACAAAACGTTCACGTTCACGTTCCCGTTCTCGCTGAACCCATGGCTCATAATGGGGCCGATCAGACACTTGACCAGTCACTTGATCAGCATTAAATTGACTTTGCACTTGAAGCACAGGTGATTGAACAACGCCATCCGGTTCAATCGATTTCCAATCATTTCTTCTATCAACTGCTGGCATTGTATCTTCCTCTCCAAATGATTGTGTGGCTGATACTACAAAACCAGCGGTTGGCAGTTGTTCAGCTGTAATAATTGTGGCTGGCTGCCAACCATCGCCTTCTTCATCTGGTACGTCTTCATCGTATCGCCTTTGAGCTGGATTTGATTGTTCTACACTTTCATCTTTCGATTCATATAATTGTGATAAGTCTGCAGTTGGCACAACTTGGTGAAGTGTCGGTCTCCACGGAGTCTGAAAAGGTATAGAATTAAATAAATACCACTTGATATATTGGATCAGTAAATATTTATGAAAGAGATAAAAAAAAAACATAAAGAAAGTGTGTTTTTGTGAGCTTGAGCTTTAGAATTTCATTTTCAATTGATGTCGTTGTGTTCACAGCTCTTGAAGACATTAAAATCATCAATTACGGCTCATTCAGCTGGAATCAAGAGAACATGCAACTAATCTATTTTGTAACATTTCATCATAGAAATGGAAAATGTTAGAAATGGAAAAATGTCGAAATATATCGATAGCAACCGCAATCGAAATAAGTGCAATGCATTTAGCTCACTCAGTTCTGTTTGTTACAGTATATCTTCTAAATAGAGTTAGTGCTGTCAATCATACTGAATGAATAAATTCTTTTTCGGGTTTCAATTTTGAGTATGAAATGTGATGAGCACACGACAAAGTGCTTTTTCGATTGAAAGATTGATGTGATTTCATAAAAAATGGATTCGTGGAATGGTAAAAATTAGTTCAAACCTCAATGCACTTCAATTACAATTGAACGCTTGAATATATGATTCGCGGTATGTGGTGGTGTGATAGGTATTTGTAATACGGTATTACAAGTGCTGTATGCAGTAAACCCCAAAACATTTGTGTGTGGCCAATAGTATATTTCAAGCACGAATGTCGCAAAATTTTAACGGTGTGCCTGTGCACGATGCATTCGATGTGCATAACCCAAAAACTTCACTAATAAATCGAATTACGAGCCAATATATCGGAAAGGCTTGATATCAACAAAATCAATCATGTGTGCCGAGAACACTTTAAGCTTGCTACCATTTGCTATGCCATGAGTGTGTTCGTATTTGTTCGCGTTTCAATTTTTTTTTTTCTCAACTTCGCCTAGTTACAACACAAGACATACAGAGTAATTCCGATTTCATCACCAAAAATTTGTGGAACATTGTGTTTGCTGTTCCCTTTGGTTCGATCGGTGTGCATTGTACAAAAGCTGCTCTCACGTGAATACGTGAGCTGTTATATTTGAATAAACCATGTCTCTTGGCATAAAAGTTTTCACTTGTGTACCGTTTCGTTGTTTTTTTTTTCTTTATTATTTTGATTGCGTCACTCGCACACGATCGAACGGGTAAATGGTTGTGCGGGAGCACATTTATTTGCATCCGTACGGAAGTCGGATAACAAACAGCACAACGAAATGCATTTGTTGCATTGGATAAAAAAGAGTGAAATTTATCGCCAATGGAATTGAGAATTTATTGATTTCATTGCACACTAGATTCAGCGAATGAGTACTTTTTCGCCGGTGTTTGAGAGGTAAAGAAAAAAAAAATCGCAGTTTTCCACCCTTTTTTCACCAAAGATTATCTTGAAAAAAAATATCATTTTGAATCAGTGATATTTTGATACGGCATTCAAAAAACCATAATAGCATTTCAATCTCCACATAAATTTCCATTCACTGTCGATTTATTTATTTGGAATTGGAATTCATGAATTCGTCGAATTGTGATTTCATACTTTGCACTTTCCACAAAGGCCACTCACAGTGCATATTTCCAAACCCATTTGAAAATTATTTTGCCCAATAAATCGACATGCATTCATGCTGTAATATACTATCACGTTTTCACTTATTTACACCTACATAATATTTTTTTTCCGTTTTTTCCCGTTATTTGTTCGTCTAGCCAAAGAGCATTTTTATTTGTGTAGTTTCGTACGTTCCGTATGAGCGGACCAACAAAAAAAAACTAGCAGCACATGTTACATAATCATCGAATATGTGCATATTTGAAATTGGCAATCAACAGCTCAAATGGCCGACGATAGTGACCCTGGTGGATGGTTGGTTCTTGCATTTCCATAGAATAAAACCAATTGCATCAAAATGAGGAAATAACCAATGGAATTCGGTTTGAAACACATTTTGGAATTGCTTCAATTATTAAGGGTCATTTGGCATTTTGATGAATAACATTTCTATTTTCGTTTTACTGCCACTATTGCAATATGGAATGTTATACCGATGAGTTTATTCGAATTCCAAATATATTCTGAATATTTGTGATAGTTTTTAAATTCTAACGAAATATTGAATGCAAAGATAAAATGAAAATTCAACAGTTTAAATAAGAACTCGATTAGAATGGTTTTAAATGGTTTGACATTTAAAATGCCACATTTTCAGTTACGGCTTTTCGTTTAATTTGGATTATTTACAGGGGTTTTTTTTGTCTCCAAATGAATTCAATTAAACTCAAAACCGTTACGTGAAGTTCGGTTTGTTTGACTTAAAATGATGATTATTTTACATAGTATCAATTGAATGGAGAAAAAAATTCCCCCAAATTAAATTAGCCATATAAAAAATGCATAAAAAATAACGGCAATACGAAAAGCCAATGGATAACTTTAATTAAAACGGACATCCAATCGATCAGTTACATCCAAATCCATTCATTATGGTTTCATTAGAAATTGACTACTACGTTCACCATTCTATATTCGATCATATTGAATATGTAACATTCAGTAGTTTGAATAAATCAGAGCATATTGTCACACAAAAAAGGTTATTTCAATAGAAAATAGCACATGATTGACATGAAACTAATTAAAATAGATATTTTCGGGTATTCTGAATGGCATTGCAAGATAAAAAAACGTGCAATCATTCAAGAGAATTGTTATGGCATTTTCATTAGTAAAATATAAATAAGGAATTGCTAAATATGAAACAAAATCCAGGACAGTTCAACAACAACACATTACGGATTTCAGTACGATTACCGCATTCCGCTTTAAGCATTTTGCATAAAAGAGTCTACGAAATATGAAAATAAATGGATCCCGTGCACTGAATGAAAACCGATATGTATGCTCTATTTGTAAGTTTATCATGAAATTTCTATTGTGTATCAAACTAACCAAAAATATACGAATTACCTTACATCGGATTACTTTTTAGATGAATTTTGAACATATTATCGTGGCTCATTCTCATTATTATGCTGGTATGATTTACAGTGTACAAACCCATTAAAACCGTTTGATATAATTTTGAGAGCAATAGCTCGCATCCATTCATTTCGATTTAAACCCATTTCCTTACATTATTTTGTGCATTTGTTGTAAACAAGTGCGCATACGTCAAATATACTTGATATCGACTGTAAAATGAACTGGTTGCACATTGCATGTTCCGTGTTTGTTATCGACTCAGAAATTGTGTAAATAATGCAATCAACATTTATTCCGACAGCAGAAAAAAAAATTATGATTGCCGTTGAATATTTATTTTAAACAAAAAGAGAAAAAAAAACATTCATATGTATAATAGTTTTTACATGAGATTGGATTTTTATTTTCTATCAGTGGCAAGTGTTAATTAATATTTTAATTGAATCGTAATTTGGTTTCCATCGGTAACTCGTTTGGAATTCACAAAAATTTATTCGCTTGGCATATTGTTGTTGATTGTTTTTTTTCCGCCGTGTGTGCCAAATACAATTGAAAAAAAAACAAATGCGTATTCATTTGAAGCGCAATATACGTGGCATACAAGTGATGAGCCGTTAAATAGCGTCAGAAACAGCTTCAACAGCAGGTAAACATTTTTTTGTTTGGCATAAACCAAAATGCATTGTATTCAAATGAAATAAATAATCTAAATAGGCATAAATTTGGTTTTGTTTGCAATTCATTTTCGGACTTTGAAAATATCCCAATATTAATTGCATGTATAAAGGCTGTATATATTTTTTTTGTGCGTGGCTTACCCACCATTTTTCCACTGATATTCAACAACGCAAAAAAAAATTACCAAGTAAACATACGGTTTTCATGGTAACATAAATATGGCGTGGCATCATGTTTTTTGAGTGATTTTCTGAATCGAATGTTTTTGTGCTCGCGCTCGATAGAACAGCAGCAGCAAAAAGCAAATCTGAATGAGAGAAATATGCATGTAATTATGGAAATGCGAATTGAAAGCAATTAATATGAAAAATGAGCGCAAGTGAAATTATGTCAAATTCCATTCAATCCATTTGATTAGCATGCTGTTTTGTGGTAGCAACACTGTCAACGGCAACGACAACAGCCATCGTACAGCATAGCATGCGATCGAATTCCTCCAAAATTGCGGAGAATTTATAGCAGCCAATAAATCGCGCCAAAATAGTCACACTGCCAATCGGCTTATATTGCGATTGATTTGATGCTATTAGAACTGATGTATAGATCCACCGTGAAATGATAAAAAATGAGAACAGGTTTTTGCTTTCATTGAACTCGTGCGAGTAAGGCCATTCGACTTGTCAGTGGTGGTGCTTTGGTGTTGTGTGCTTTCAAATTCAAAGAAAGTGCCGTTCAATTACGTTCATGTATATAAAATCTGCTCATTACTTATTTATCCGTCCTTCATTCACCTCTCTCACTCTCAACATGACGGGAGTCATTTTAATTGCGGTTTAATTGAATTACACATTTTATGCATTGACTTTGTGTGTGAAAGAGAGAGAGAGAGAGACAAAATGTTCAAATCCTCAAGAGAATCACTAACCCATACCAATATTAAGCGTGGTTGATGTGGTTAAGTTTTGCATCTGGTTCTCTCTTACTATTTCACGTTTGAGTCTATATCAATGGTTTGCTTTGAATAGCATTAAATGCATTACATACAAAAATACGAAATGTGATGCAAACCAGTTTTTTTTTCATTTTGAATTGCATTTCTCTTTATCACGCATGGTTTTAGATGCATGTACACAGAAAGTGAGCGACATAGATCCAGCGACCACAAATACACAAAAAAAATAAATATAAAAAACAAGTCTTGTAATTAGTAAATGGTATTTGTTGTTATTTCTGGTACGTTTTCTCCATACTTCAAGCGATTTAAAGTAAAGTCACCATATCGAAAGAGTTGGCCGCACTCGTGCACTTTTGCACGCTCACACGTTTCCGTGTGGTTTGGTTGTGAATGGAAAATTGTCTTATAGCAAAGTTCGTTCACTTCCTATCAAATTGCAAATCGATTTGGAGCAATTCTGTAAAAAGCGTTTTCTTTGGGCGAACATCGCCATCAGCTTTAAAAGTATCCAGTGTATGTATGTGTGTTCGTATTTGTTCAGCACAAACTATATATTGTCAATCGTAAAATCGACTTTCCGGAAGTAGTCGTGCCTGATCACTGGCCTAAAGTGCTGGTGCTGAAATGGCAAACATTAACCTTTCATGAGAATAAAATTTCCGATTATCACAAGATCAACGGGACAAGCAGCACGTTATTACCACATCAAATGGTGTGGCCTTTTTTTTGCTTCCTCTCCACTTACTTCATTTCAATTATATTAAAAGCATCAAGCGACAAAAAGATCAAAAGTGAAGTTTGTTAATTCGGGCCAGTGCATTTGTGTTCAAGTGTAACTTTCTTCTTCGTTAGTTTATATGCTCAATGGCTTAAAGACGCATAAAACCAACACTTGCACACTCAACATACAATTTATTTACATATACACAAGAAATAGCGTGTGTGATCTAATTACCTAGCAGTGAATCGGCGAAAAGAGAAAATTCCGACAAATCGAATTGACGAAAGCGATATGTATTGAAACCGCGCGCGCATTTGTTCATTCGATCACTTGCTATGGAGTGAACACACACACACACACACACACACACACACACTTTGGTACGAAGAGCAAGCATGCAATTGAATGAAACGCTTTACATTTTATTTGAAATCAGCGAATTTAGTTCGCATGGTCTTTGATGATAAGAGCTCGCTTTGTTTGACGCTGCGTGGAGGCAAATAAAAAAGAATAAAAGAAAGAAAAAAAATCAATTAAACGGATTGTCCATTGGACAACTCTATCTATGTGCACACCGATGCTTTGCATCTCTTTCTTCACACACACGCAGTTGCTCACTACTCAGATTTACCGTCTTTTTTCTACGAATACATCAGATACTGCTCGATTAACACATAAATATAGATAAATAAGTACAAGAGACTACTTAAATTGCTGTGATAAAAAGAAGAAGAAGAAGAAGAAGAAGAAGAAGAAAAACACGCAGCGCCAAACACATCAATGTATGTTATTGGTTTCACATGCTTTTATTTCGTTTTATTCGTAGTTGCTTGCCGGCGCAAGCCAGAGCAACGGCATGAGCATCAATGCATCGATCGAATCAAATCCAAACAGAAGAAAACATTTATTGAGAGAAATTTGCGCTTGTTTTTTTTCGATTTTCTTTTTCCTTCGATCGGATCGGCGCGCATTGATTTCGCACAATGAAAAAGATGTCCGAGCAAAACATGAAATGAAATGATGTTAAGTGGACTGACAGTATGTTCACTGTTCACTTTTCGTTGTTCACACACACACACACACACACACACACACACACACACACACACACACACACACACACACACACACACACACACACAAACTCGCATGCTACATGCCGCATACCATGGGGTGATGTTGCTTTTGTTTGGCACATTTAGACCTTATTTACAGACATTGAGTTTTCCGTTTTATTGATTTATAGCTAGTTTTAGCTTGAATAGTGCACACTGTACAGTGCACACCATCCGTATTATTAGTTGCTTCTATTAGAATGCACTTGTTCAGTGTACACTGTACAGTACATTCTGTACACACACGTCTCAAAATTGCTGGCCAATGTAAAAATGCAACCAATTTATTGGGTGAATGAAATCGAATTTCGAAAAAGACCAAACAGAAAATACAAATTATGAGATGTGTAATTCTTGCAAACGAATTTGCTTCGACCAATGGAAACATGGATTCATGTGAGCTACTTTATCGAACAAAAGAAATCAGAGCTGCCGTTGGTGCTGCGGCTGTTTGAAAATTCAGACTCTTATTGCCACGGCTGACTTGCGCATTTCGAAATTAAATTCGCGTTGATTATTATTTATTGCTTTTAAAAAGCAATCGACCAGGAAATGAAAAATGATTCGAATTGAAGAAAAATAAATAAAAACACTTGCTATTAATGATTTGTCGACGCAATTTGCTGAAGACCCTTTTACATGTATAAAATCGTTTTGTTGAATTTAATGAATTTTATGAAATGTATAACATCTGGCAAATAGCAATTCATAGCAAACAATAAGTGCACTTATAATCATTCCAAGTAATTCACTTTATGATTTCGTTGAAACACTGGTTTTCCTTTTGAATTTAAAAAAAATACTGCACTATTCTTCTGGTTGATACATGATAGTTGAGCAGTAAAAAAGTTGTGTATTTTGTCAACAACATTTTCGCATATTATCGCATCCTAGGGGCATTTATGTATATTTATCGAGGGAAAAATATGCGATATTCAAGAGTTTTGTATAATATTCACGTATTTTGAGTGTTTATACGCATTATTTGTCAATATACACGATTATATTTTTTTATTTTTTCAAAATGGCTGCCGTATATTTCAATATATGCACTATATTCGTGGTTGATTTTGGAAAATATACGTCATATTTTCGGTTTATAGACGTTTATAGATGTTTATATATATTTATATTTTAAAAAAAATATATACAATATTTACGCTTTATACACATTTATAGACGTTTATAGGCGTTTATATGTATTTATATTTTAAGTTAAAACCCCCTAGATCGCATCATATCATGGAGGTGCATGAATTGGTGCGACGACGAAAAAGAAGAAGAACAGACACAACGAAAAAGTAATCAAATAGAGTCAAACCATAAAATGTTAAAACGATGAGATGCCGACAAGTGATGCCGTTCAAAGTTTTCATTTGATTTTAAGATAATGTTTTCGATTTTGTGTACAGTACATTTATTTCGCCATATTTTTTGGAAAATCGCTCTTCATCATTATGACAACGGCAAAAAACACGATGAACATTGCGAAGATTTGAAACCCAGATGCTTCCAGCATCGATGTTAGATACTGTGTGTGCATCAGTCCATTGTTGAAGAGCGTTCGTGACTCTTTGTTTCACCAAGCGACAGCTGATAAAATGAATGCAAACAAAAAAAATTTACCGTCCATTGTACTGTCACACAAACCTACAATCAAATGCTCACTCGAGATTCAATGCGTGAATTATTATTAAAAATGATAATTAGAGAGAACGAAGAGAGAAGAGAAAAAAAAAGAAAAAAAGAAACAGTATTTATGGCCTACTGTCTCGTGCACTGTTCTTCGTCTCGTTTGCACAGTTTTCATGTCGTAAATAAACATAATGTGAGAGTCTCTATTGCTAGTGTAGTGTTATCGCCAACGTTGATACTCTTCGTTTACGGCGACTATATCTGTGATGGTGTGTATCTTCTGGCTCAAAATAACTGTCTTTTATAACTAAAGAATCGTGAACTATCGTTTCACAGAGTGAGCAAAAAATACGAATCATGATACGAATAAAAAAAGAAGCAACAACAACAAAAAACAACGAGATGAAGAGAAAAACTATTAAAAGAGATTTATATTTTAATCTAGTGTGACATAAATTTCGAAACACGTCAAAAGGTATCACCGAAAGAGAAAAAAAACAACCAACGAATCCAAATCGATTTGCTGAATAGACTTGATTAGGTTGAAAAAAAATGGTTCAATATAGCTTAATAGGTGTGATGTGAGCGCTGGATTAATTTCAAATGAAAAAGATTCGTGGCAAAAATTGGCCATATTGAAAGCCAAAGTGAAACAGTGATGGCAAGAGAGAAAAAATGGATCAGAAATCAAGGTCTTTCTCGTGGCTTGGCATTTCATTTCCCTTTTTAAAATACTTTTTTATAGTTTCATTGTAAAATTTGTGAAAACTTGGCGCACACAGTACGAAAAAAGTGAAATTTAAGAAAAAAGAAACAAAATTCTTCAGATTCGCCAAAACCTGACTCAATGAATGCCAAAATGTTTTGTTAAAAAGTGCATATTAATCGTTGCCAAGGTTTATTTTTCTGCGTTTTTTTCTCACATGCTTCTAATAATGATATGATGCCCAAGTCGAGAAGCGAGTCTAATTAGTCACAATATTTAACATTGTATGGTATGTTATATGCAATCAAAGATGCGGTTGCAGTGCAGCGCTTTGTTGTTGCTGCTGCTGCTGTTGTTTCAAAATGAATTTTTGCTGAAATTCTCGACTATTTTATGTGGGTTCATGGCATCTTTGACTGTGGCACAGCATCATCAGTAGGTTTCATGGTGTGCCACAAAAAAAAAATAACAAATATTTTTCAATTAAAAGATGTGTTTGTTGATGGTGCCGAAGGAGAGTGCATCACACACAATTTCAGTTTCGTGTTTCATGCAGTCTATATTTTTCATGCGCTTCTCTTTGTCTCATTTGTAGCAAATTTTACAACAATGTGTAGTTTTTCGTTCACAGGCAATAACAATTTTCGGCGTGCCATACAGTTGGCATGTACTTGTACAAACTTTTACTTAAAAATACCCAGAGCAGCAATTAGTTTAATGAAATAAGCGTATTGCACGTCAGCAACAACAGCACAAGCGGTAGCTCAAACACAAGCATCTTATCAACGCCAAATAGAAAATACCATCTGAAAAGCTGGATTGCACCAAAATCCCCGAAAAACAACGTATATTGTGCGCATCAACGAGAAAAAAAAAACTCTGAAAGAGCGATAAAACTATGTTACCATTTTTGAAAAGTCACGTCAAAATCGCCGAATTCACGTTTCACGACGCAAATATTTGATTTTACTGTAACGCTCGCCATTCAATCAAGTTAATGGCGTTTTTCCAGTAGAAAACGCTGAAACTTTTGCACCCCGTTTGAAATGCATACAATTTCGTTTCGATTTTATGTACAATTTGATACGCTTTGTTTGCCTAAACAATTCGTGCCCATCTATAAATTGGGCAAATGTTTGGCGCTTGTTTTTGCTTTGTTTTTTTGCAAAATTTGCGGCCAAAAGCAGCAATCATTAAATGAAATTTCATAGCGTACGCAAAGCCTCAGGCATGTGTGTAATACGCTTTTACCCACTCACTAATTACGAGAGAGCTATCGATGCGAGCGGCAAAATCGGAATCATACGTTTAATTGCAATGCTTCACCATTTCACAAACGCATGAAAGAGCAATATTATTTTGGATCAAGAATTCCAGCAACACCACAATCGTTTTCGTGGCGAGCTGCACTTTTCCAGCAAATGCTATTGCTGATGCTTTAAATTGCTGATTCGTTTTTTAGATCAACTTTTATTTAATTCGGTTGCAATTTCTCTTGCAAAATTGAACGGTGTGAATTGTGATGATGGATGCACATCTTGGTGCGATATGCGATACACATTTTGATAGCACCAATGTTACTGTTTACTCAGCCGTATCATGTTATATTTGTATATAATCATTTTGTTTTGATTTGATTTTTTTTTTGTATGAACTTGGCTGGCTTAGGCTTTCCAATTCGAATATGGATCAGTTGCAACTTTTGGAAATATTCTAATTATGTCAATCAAAATACAATTAGCTAACCGTAATGATGGCAATACAATGAAATTTTACAGTGTCGTTTAGAGGATTTGCTTGAAACATTTCAATTATAGATGTTAGATAGATTTAACATGACAGCTAACGTGTCAAAATGAATATATCCATCTCACAATTTTATGAGATGCATTTGAAATGACCTATTAAATCCTGGACCTGGAAATGCACTTTTAGTTGATTGTCTCACAGACAGACACAAGGAATTAAATAAATTTTGAACTTTTCCAACCTTTTTGAAAAAAAAAAACCAAAACAACAGCAAAACCTCATCTGCAAAACTGTTGAAAATGCTCTGTTGAAAAGTGTTCAAAAATGTGTTTTACCTGTACATCTTCATCGTTGATTGCATCAACAGCATCACCGTGTGCCGCATTCAACTTTTCTGATAGAATCCATATGAATACTGGCAAAAGTTTTATGAAATACCATTTGATCATGTTTTTGCCGGGTTTTATCGCTTTGGATTTTTTTTTTGTCGTCAGCACACCCACACTCGCACACTTTCCTCGGTTTTTCTCCAATAATATTTTGTGATTTTCACTTTATTACTTCATTAGAGCATTTCAGTTTGGAGTGGCAGTTTTTGTCTCTACACTCAATGACTGGTTTGTTGCTTAACTTTTGTATATCATGAGTTTTTAGTTTTGAACAATTTAATTATAATTATTTTTTCCACGGTTGTTGTCCATAACTTTTATCAGTCTTATTGAATTGCAACACATAACAATAATATTTGTTCACATAATTCAAAATCGACGAGATAGGTTGTTCTGTTCCAAACGCACGAAATCAATCACAATGATAAAGAATGAAGAAGAAAAAACAAATACGTCAATTCAATTAAAAACTTTCGATTATTTTCCTTTTTTTTGTTTGAGTTCCCTTTTCCAATAGGAAAAAACTCACAATCGATTTGCAATATTTTACGTTTTGTTTAAATTCAATTTTCGTTTCACTTTTTATTCGACCGGTTATCTATCATCTGCATAAATACATATTTTCATTTCGGATTTAAAAAGTGATCACATTTGAAAAAAAAAACAACCCAAGCGATTCAATCAATTTGATTTCCGGTAATGTCGATTGATGAAAATGTTGCCGTTAAAAACTTGAGAGCGCGTTTTATCGAATAAACGAATGAATGAAATCGGCAGGAGTTAAATTTTTCTGAGCGTTGTGTGAGAAACGATGCACCTTCGGCCACGTTCAACAAACAAGTGAGTCTTCAATGGCAAAGGCATGAAAATTCGGTATCGCAAATGCAATGCATGTGCACACCGTACACCTCCAATTCGAATAGTTCGTGTGCTACCTCCAATGTTTAATCAACGTACAATTTGCAATGACATAGCTATATTTCGAACATAGCACAAAACTGGCTGACTGTGTATGCTGCACAAGCAGTGGCTGCTCAGTGGCACACAGCCGATTTTCAGCGGCATGGAACGGAGAGCGCGTAACGGCTCACCAATACATTGAAACGCGCGCATATGCTTCGCAACGGCTGGAGATGAAAAATTGCTATGCGCTCGCCGCACAAAAATGGAGAAAAGAAGAAAATCAAAATAGAGTAGAAGAAGAAGAAGAAAAGATGAAAAAGTGCCAACAATAATATTATCTGTGCACATGAGAGTATGATGCATATATTTATGATGTGTAGCAAGCTCTCAGTGGCCAATCGACCATCAATACAAATTGTCGCTGGAGCACAAACACGATACACATTCGTTTATGATTCATGAAGGGAAAAAGCCAACGATTTGATTTCGATACACGAATCTACTGTTCAATGTAAATATAAAACTATTCTGAAAAGGAAGTGACCCCAAAAGAGACACGAGCGCCAAAATACAGATTGTATTATTTTATTTTGAAAAATAAAAAAAAAACAAAATAGAAAACGAAAACTATCTGCCATTTATTTTGAAGGTATGAATTCTTGTTGTTATTTCATTGAAATGCGTCAAGAACGGAAATAGATCAAAACCGTAATGGTAGCTGCCTCTGTCATATTGTCTATTGTGTTGCTTGGATATGGCATCTCTGAATAATGAATTGTTAGGACTTCAATTCGTCAGTGAGATACAATGATTCCGAATTCAAGATGCCATTCATTCACACGGTGTCAAACAAAAAATAAAAGCACACACATTGATCTGGCACTTTTTTCCTTAGCATTTCTATGGCAATGCTTGCCATGCTGGTGAGTTTTTTTGTTGTCTACCAATGGAATTTCGTTCATTGGCTCTATCGTTCGAAGTTTTCAACACCATTTTTTATGTACCAGCATATCGAGTATACTTTGGTAGCAAAAGTGTAGCCGGTTGAATTTATATTTATACAAAAAAACGAGGCTGAAAGAATGTGAAGCTTTCCTGCCACTGCATCCCCTACTGCTGTCATTGTTTGCTAAGATATTAAGCGCAGAGCAAAACATTTTTCTGATGCGCCATTGGTATGGGTCACAACGATTATGTAAACAAATCGAATCACATAAATGAACGAAATGCCAGAACGTGAATAGAAACAACAACAAAAAATGCCATCATTTTTTATACGTGCTTCTAATCGAGAGGGGAAAATGTCAGAAAGCCGAAAGAGGTGAGGCGGCACAAGCAGAACAAGCAGAACGAAATGTGTGTGTGTGTGTGTGCACCAGAGAAAACCATTCAGAACAATGATAACAAGCACGACAGAGTACAGCAATGTGATTGGAAAACACTTAGGTTGACAGCGTGGATTTTCCGTTTTGTTAGGTAAACGGGCAAACGAAAGCGAGAAAGAGAAAATGTTATCTTGAGCATGCCACGAGCGAAACGCTGTCAATCCAAAAACTTTACATTGGAATGGGTTTATTTTTTATCATTCCCATGTACAAGCTGTATTGTCGCCACCTCATTGTTGTATTTCGACTGTGTGTTTGCCATTCGTAATCCTAATCCAAATTTAATCCGTTTATCTCATTTTGGTGCCGTTTCAAAATGTTGCAAAAGAGTGAGCGGTGCGGCGCATTCAATGCAGCATATAGCATCTCTGGGCACATACCGGAATGAAAATTGAGAGAAAATTTGGAAAATTCTACAAATAAAGAGATCAGGTGTTTATTTTCTGCAGTATTTGAATCGCATTGTGTTTGAAATGGCATATATTTGACTTTACATTTGTGTGTACAAATAAACAATCGTTTGGCGTCGGAACGAACACAATAGTTCTTAAATAGGCCACTCAATATCAAATCGCATGCATTTATATGCATTCACATGCAAATATTGAAGCGACCATTTTCAGATATTTGAATTATTATTATTAAACGTACGTACAGCCAGCCGAACGGTCAACATTTGCAATTGACCCTGCGCCATTCCGAAACGCTTGTTTGTGACATCTACTAAAAAATAAATTGGTTCTATCTGTTTCTAACCGGTTGCTAATGTGAATCATTTCAATTAGATCACAAATTGCATAATTGTGTTTACTGGTTGTTTTTGGTCGAATATGTGCGAATGCTGGTGTTGTTGTTGCTATTGCCATTTGTCATTGCAATTTGGTCGCCAGGTTGCGGCTAATGATTGTCTGCAATTATGTAGAAAAGTGATATATACTCAACCAAAATATTTTTGCACACATTTTTCGTGTATGTGTATGATAATCAATATTTTCATTTCCGTTTCACTCTTTGATTTGATAATGGATTTTGTGTCGATGTGCCTACGCTCCCAAATTCCAAATTCGAAACCGCATCATACACAAACCATCATGTTGAGGCTGTTTCCAATTCAATTGAAATAAATCCACTTCATTCTCTATGTCCATTGTCAATTCTCTATTATCCATACATCCAATCTACACATTCATCTCATTTTCCAATGCATTTTCCTTTTATTAAATTGGTCGAGTTCATAGCTGACCTGGGTCAATCGAATCGACATGATTTTCGGTGCAAAATGTCATTTATAATAACGTTGACATCATTGATTGTCGATGCTGTGCATCAGAGAACAAAGCACAAACACGTAAACAATAGTTTGTGAATTGGCATGCCATCGCGCACAGACATTTAATTTATAGCGGAAATGTAAAAGTTTTGTTTTAATTAAAAATTTCCTTTTGCTTTCCGATTAATTGTGATGTTTGAAAAGATGGTGTGGCACGTTCATTTCATCGCAAACTTCAATGGGGTTTTAATTCAGGAGTGAAAATACACAGCAAAATCAATATTGCTATCGAAGTGTATCAATTTTCTATTCACGTCAATAGTTGGCCGGGCCCGTAGCTAAAGCAACATGGGGCTCCCGAAGACTGAACCAGGCTATCAGTTCAAAATCCATTTTTTGACAATGTTCGGGCCTCTGAAAGGTCCCCTGAACCTTGGAGGCAGTTTCCTTAGTGGTAATTCTTCGATAGTGCTTCATTTCTCTCTATTGTTTTTTAAACGAAAACAATCGACACGAAATACAATACACAGCCACAACTAAAAAGCAAAAGTTTTTCGCGAGCAAATCAAAAACTTTACACTTATACATTTCATATTTCTCTCATTGTTTTATGATTATTTCTGATATTTTTTGGAGAAAAGAAAATTTGTGAATATACATCAATCTCAAATGTTGTGTATATATATTTATCTAGAACGAGCGGGTTTCAGTACTTCAGTTCTGAGTGGTTTTTTGTGTGTTCCAAAAAGAGAGTGATGCAAAAAATTCTAAAGTTTCACACTGTTAAGTGGCTTTTCGAAAAAGTTCCATTCTCTAATAGCAGTTAATCGGCTGTCATGGTTGCCGTGTGGTGGGTCTCTTAAGTTTTCATTCATAATTCAGTAACTTTTGTACACCACTTAGGTTAATACTCGTGTGTTGTTGCACAATAGCGAATCTCCTTCGATATTTGCCGGAATGTTGGAAAATCGACAAAGCAAATATATATACTACAGTTGAATATTATTCGTGCAAATGGAACAATGAGAAAAGTAGAAAAATAGAGAAGGAGTAAACTCGAAGTGTCTCTGTCAACATGTAATTGACAGATGGAAATGCGACACATCTATATCTCAATTTAATTTCCATTTTCTTGGCTTATGGCTTGCAATACTCATCGAAATAACGACAATTGTTTTGCAAAAATGAAGAATGGGCTTCTCATCGATACAAACTGTTTTATTGCTCTCCATAACGAGAGCGCCATCTATGCGGAAGTTTGATAAATGTGCCACAAAAAACAACATAAAAAGACTTTCTTCTCTTTAATTTTATCATCTTTTTGATCATCCACTTTTCAAATACATTTGAAATTTACACATGTGTAAACAACGTGATAGTGGCAGTCACTGTCTAGCTGTCATGTACTGTATGTATAGATAAAATGTTTGGGAAAGCCACCGAACAGATGACGTTCTCGTCAAGGAGAGCAATAAAACACGCCGATGAGGCTTGTTGTAACGAATTGAATTTAACGGGCAAAAGTGGTTCAAGTTCATAACAACAACAGCAAGCAGCAGTTGCAGCAGCAGAAAATGCTATATGGATTGCCTCATGCCAAAGAACTTCACAATATCTATTAAATAATTTAATGAATAAGATGGCAACGGAGTAAAATACAAAATGACAAATTGCTAACGATGGATAGAAAGCAAATGCATGTAAATTAAGGCTTATGCTCGAACTATATAATTTTAGCCGAACACAACGTGAAATTAATTATTTTGAATGACTTTCAGAGCTTGCAAACATTGGCTACATAATTTTTTTGTTTTCATTTTTATTTTGGGCAGAGACCGCATGATCGCATGCATGAAATAATTTCGTGTGACTATATTAATCGCAAACATTTTCAAGCGGTTTGAGTTCAAGCAATGACTATCAAAATGGTCAAAACTATTTGAAATTACTACAAATACCCCGAAAAACCGCCCGAACCGTGTAAATTACGAGCAGAAAAACAAAGCTGCGGTACAAATTCAGTGAACTGAAAAAAATGTGGTTCAATAGGTTTTAACTCTGTTTTTTTTTTGTGTTACAGCAGACCAAAAACGCACATCCACGCATACGCATCTGAAACTAAAACAATTGAATAAACTGTGCCATATTTTCATTTCACTGCGGTTACCATTTCGACTAATTATGATCAATCATTGAACGCATGTGAACAATATACCATTTTACCGCTTAAAACATTTGAACTTCCGTAACTGGAGTCCATCAGCTTATTACATAACCGCTAACTAAATATTATTGAATGTATGCAACATTTATTTCTGAATTTCAAAATAGAAGTACAGTATGGTTAATGTACTTTGTCACACTGCCAGCAAAACTAATTGCATAATTTAAGCGAATATTAGACGCATTGAGAAAAAAAAATCCCCACTCTAGAGTAGAGCTGAAATTGTGGTTTCTGATGCTCGGTGAGTTCCTATGCTTTTCTCTATTGCTTTGCACTGAATGAAAATTCCCATTGTTCGAGCATGAACTATCAAATAGAGAAGCTATATACGTTATAAAAATATTCTGCAGTATTTTACATCATTTTAAGTAAATTCATGGAAATTTCATTCTACGTTTTATCAAAGTAGTGCATTTAAAAGTATTACAAATATTTAATTCTATAGAAATACTCATTCAAGGTACTGCCTTTTATTCTGTTAATAATGAAATATTCTGTTTTATGCGCCCCTGCTTACCGGCAGAGAAACACCAACTGGCGGTTACCAACCGCATATAGTTTAAGCGTTAATTCTTTTTACCGTCGGCGTTCCCTTTTTGGTGAACGGGAAAACTGAATAGAGATCGAAATGAAAACAGGAAATATGATTACATTGATGACAATACCACTCTCAATGGAACGTCAAGACTAAATTCTCTGAAGAACTAGAGAATTACATGATTGCAGTTGATATTTTTTTTTTTTTTCATTCCAAAGAGTAGATGGTAAATAACAAAATTGTAGAAAAATATCTTACAAAAATGATATACAAGCATCGCATTTCAAGCGTATCTACTGTAAAGTGGTTGTTTCTATATTTGATGGCTCTGTGGTACTGGGGCTTTTTTTTGTGTGTAAATTGACGCATTTTATGTTTGTACCATCATTCGAATCGTTGTTTGTCACCGTTGCAACGCAAATAACATGTTTCTGTATGTTGTTCATGACGATTTTCAAGCAGTTGGAACATTCGGTGAAACATTTCAGCATCGTATTTTATTTCTTGTTTGTGCAATGAAAAAACGCACATCATTTTAGTTGTTATTTCGAATCAGCTTCCATGAAACAATTTTTTTTTCCATTTTTATCGTTTGCAAACGAAAAGCACTTGAAACGAGACCGAGAGAGAGAGAGCAATACAGAGAGCAAAACAGATACAAAAAATACTGGATAAATTGTAACGAATGGAAAAATAAAAAGATGCTTTTGTTTTGATGTGTGCAAAAGCGTTAGGTTTTTCCAAGCAAAGCAGAGAAACGATGAGATGAATAGAAAAAAAAATCATTATTTCATTCGCATACCGAAAAGAACCGAAACATTCTGAAAAGCTAGCAAATGGAAAATGCAAGATGGTGAACAAATTGTGCCTTTTCTCTGTTCATGCATCGCATACTCACACATACATACATTCAAACAAACCAAATAAATTATGGCAACTGCATATTTTTCTGTTCCACTTTGCTCGCCATCTTCCTGCCACAATCGTTGGTTTTTTTTCTCACTCCTTGCTTTTTTGCTCTTTTGTAACGTAGAACCTAAGGCAATGTGAACTCTAATACTAGCTGCTTACCATTACACATTTCTTCTTTGTAATGGCAAAACCCGTTTTTGTTCGGAGAGCGAGCACGTGAGAGAAAGAGAGGAGAGAATACAAGTAGCAGTGAAAAAGTGGTAGTTTTAGTAGTTTTATTTACGTAGTTCGTTTTGCTAGCTGTCGTTTAAGTTCAGGCAACCAAACAAAAGGGATGAAAAATTGCACCGAATCGCCTGCGAGTGCGAACGCAAAAATGAAGAGAGCATGAAACAACACAAAAAAAAAATTGGATGCATACACAAAAGTTTTGAATACAAAGGAAGGTACTACCAGCAACACCATTAAGCTTACAAACGCAGGGAAAAAAATCAACGGATTCCAGATTGACACAGTGCACAAAAAATGAAGTGTTAGCAAGAACAAAAAAAAAAAAACATAAATAATCTCGCACATACAGCGTACAACATTTCTGCGATCTCAAAGCGATTAGTGTTTTGCAAATGCGAACACACAACAACTGCACCCCGGCTAAATAATGGCCATGTGATATGATTTATAGAGCAAAAACACTTTGATATTTACCATTGTTAGTCCGAACAGAAAAAAATACGAACGCGATTACCATTTCATCTGAAAAAAAAAAAATTAGCATTCAAACCACTTTTGCCTGAAATTGGCTTGAAGAATTAGAGCACAAAAAGCCGCACTCTGCCAAATGGTAATGACCACACACAAAAAAAACCAAAAAAATAGAACCGGAAAAGTGAAGCGCGCCAGAATTGTGCATGTCAGCTATGTAAATAATGCACTGATTTCTAGTGGCTTCTATCACTTTAAACATCCATCAATCATCGCGTTAATCGAGTGCTCTCATTTCAATTATGCATCGCACCTGATGGCGAAGAGCACGAAATAATGAATGCGCAGCAAATGTGTAAATAATCGCATTTGACAAAATTAAAGGTGTTCGGCGTAATTGAAATCGGTGTACATTAAATGAAACCAACATCATAATAAGCGCATTATTCGCTACATTTATTGGATATAATTTGGTGATGATTTATCGTTTATTGCTTGATATTGTGTTGCTATGCAAAAACTATTGTACGTATTGTTTCACGATATCATGTGATTTGCATGGGTTTAATTAATAATGAACATGCGGAAAAGAGGAACGATGAAAAACAAAAAAACGCCTTTTTTCCTTGTTTTGAAGCTGAGCATACGAGTATACGAGCCAGCGATTCAATAACTAGATAAATCGGGATGTGTAGAGTGAACAAAAGGTGTAATGCTGGTATTGTTGATGCTGTAAATTTCGTTTGCACAATGGCAAGGTCAATAATCTCTGCTTGATTTACTGTTCACATGCATTGAATTGAATGCAAAGTGAATTTAGTATACAAAGAGCATTCAGCCCATGCACTTGGATGATTTAATGCCCCGGTTCAAGATGACAGGCCATGAAGTTGAGGTTCAGTAGCAAACACCACTCGAATGTGGATTCGATTGTGTGCACTTTACAGTTCGAAATCACTGACAGTGAGCTGCGTTGCCAGTGATAAATTTTCGATTGCGACTGCATTGAGACGAGAGCACACAATCAATGTTTTCAATGTGTTTATCGAAAGATCGAGCATCGGATGCGTTCGCAAATATACTTTCACTTTCTTGTGTTGAGGTGCTTGTTCGTTCAGATGGTGTAAAACTTGTACACAATTGAATACACAATGAGTGTACATTTCATCGAAACGATTAAATTAATCCCCGTTGTGTGTATGAATATATTTATTATTCAATCAGAAATATGGAAATGAAGAATCTCATCTGATTAAAGCGTGCATCATCATGCCAAACAAGCGCAAGCCTAATGGAAAAACATAATTCTCATCAAACCAACATCAGTAGTAATAAAATCATTTCATTTATGAGTATTCACTTTAAATGGTATTGTCTCGTATGCAGCGTACAATCCTAGGGGCTTGGAACTATGCAAAATCATAATTTTTATGCACTTTCTTCGCAGTCTATGGAATTTTTTTTGAATATATTTAGTTAACAATTTGGCGTGTCAATTGCCACATATTTGATATTTGTGCATATAATTGCGTATAACGCGAATATTTTATGGATTCGTTGAGATTCAAGAGCTTTCATGTTGTATAGGATGTCAACAAATTCGTGAAATATCCACTGTATACGCAATTATATGCAGACATGTGAAATAGGTGGCACTTTATACGCTATATTTATTGAATATTTTGAAGTTACGAGCCCCTAGATACAATCATTGAATGCGCATCGAATCACAACGACTCACAACACATCCAATTACATTTTGTCGCCTTTTTTTCTTGTCAGATGCCAGACTTTTTTGTTTTGTTTTTGTTTTTTCCTGTGTAAATTTGAATGCGGTAATTTTAATCGTTCATCAGCACGCAGTGGAAGTTTGTGTTCTTTTTGACGATGAGTTTCGTCATCGATCCAATGTAATACGAATTGCAGCAATTTGCTTTTGCACATTGAATTACATTTGTGATAAATATTTACCAATCCATTCGCTGTGTAATTGATTTTATGCGATTATACAGTTGAATTAATGTGATTGAAGCTGGTAACTAGGGGGAAATCGCTAAACAAATAATGTAAAAATCTTGCAAATATTGCGAATAGAACAAATGTTGGAGGTATATTTGCAAGCATTTACATAGCACCATTCGCATCATTCGCACTATTCGCTGCGCACACACACACTGACAACTTGTTTGAATTGTTTGTTAGTATGCGCGCAGAACTACGAATGATACCGTGTAAATACGCTTGCGAATACGATGCAAATATTCGCAAATGCGTCGTCTAAATGCGAATGGCGAATAGCGATTTCCCCCTAGGCTGGTAATATTTGCCACTCTTTGTACACACTATTTGCATATCAATTTGCTTGCGGTATTTAAGTGCACAAAATGAAAAACTTTCACAAATGACCAATCACAGTCGTTTTCCTATTCATTTATAAATATATATTTCCTGTGTTTCGGTTGTCTATGTCAATATTTGAAATGGCAATAAAATGAAATACAATCATTTAACACTTAAGCATCTTTTTTTTTATTTCGTTTGTATTTTACAGTTGGGCAGTTTCGACAATGATGACACGACAGAATGATATACCATTGAATGAAGCAAATAACAATGCTGCGAAAACGGATGGCCAAGAAACGCCAATTGAGGAAAATCAAGCCAAATCATCGACGGCAGAATGTGGAAAAATGCCAGCACTAATTCCACTTTGGGATGTTGCGAATCACACAAATGGAACCATAACAACGAATTACAATCCGGCCGATGAAGTAGTCGAAGGTGCAACCATGACAGATATTAAAAAAGACGAACAAATTTTCATTTATTACGGAAATCGAAATAATGCCAATTTGCTGATTCATAATGGGTACGAGATTTGTTTCCAATTGAAATTTCCAGTTACACAATTTAATTACGTTAAAATCGAACTATTCTGAAAATCTTTTTCATTTCCATTTATTTTCAGTTTCATTATTGAAAATAATCAATCGGACAGCGTGGTCATTCGTTTAGGACTCAGCCAATCGGATCCGCTGGTAAAGCAGCGAGCTCAATTATTGGAAAGCATTGGAATTACAACACACAGTGAAAATATAACAGTATTACCAGCGCCAAGATTTATATCACCGGCATTGCTAGCATTTGTACGCATTTTCAATATGAATGAAGAGCAACTGAATCACTGGCTGGCCCCAGAAAAAGTTGCTAGCGATTTAAAATATTTAGATTGTGCACTTGATACGGAGCTCGAAATTAAAACATGGAATTTCCTGAAGATGCGACTCACATTATTGCTGAAAGCATTCCCAACTTCTTTGGAGGATGATCTTAACTTACTCGAACAACATCAAAAGAAAGGCCAACAAAAATTGAGCCATAACAAAAAAATGGTCATTCAATATCGCATCACCGAAAAACGCATTTTACGCGACGCTTTAACTTATATTGAAGAACGTTCCAAACCATAAACTCATTTTACCAATCCAATTTCATTTTTGTCACAAAACTATAACTTTTTCCTCAATTCAACTCTTAACGGACAGCATTCAGATGCCTATTTGCTGAAATGAAGCGATGTTGTTTGCATTCAATTTGGCTCAATAATTACTCTGCTGAGCCACCAAAACCAATTCGAAATGTTCGCTTCAAATTTCAGATTTCTATTCACAAATAACCTAAACTCAGTCATAAATTCAACGAATTCTTCACAACGAACTACTTTAATAATTTTGATAACTAATTTTTTTTTTCAACTTTTTTGTTAGAGTGATTTTATAATAATTATTATTTTGAAGTCTACGATAAATTATTTGTATTTTCTGTATAAATAAGGAAAAATATCAACTTCCAAAATCTTTTTACGAGTACAAAGTATATATTGAACGATGAGCGATTACGTAGCAGCATAAAAAAAAACTAACTCAACTAACAGTTCATTACTAAATCAAAATATACAGTTGTTGTTCTTTCGATATACCAATTAAGCTCGTCTCACACAATTATTTTCAAATTAAATTGTTGTATGTGATTTTGATAAACCAAATAAAATGCTCGAATAAATGTAATTTGTTCGGTGAGGTGTCAAACGGATGGTGTTTTTTTTCTGCTTTCCATTTGTGTTCAAAGGAATGGACGTTGCAAGGATAATTGAAACAATAGGTAAAATATTTTTTCTAAATATGTAAAATCTTTGGATAGATAAACTTAGGTATAGGTCTATTGTGTCTACACTCATTGGGCCTTAGGGCCAGTTAAGGGTTCAGGAGCCCTGAAGTGGGGCCCTTTGATACACAATATTTTTGTTTAAACTGTTTGTTTAAATTCAAGGGGGAGCCTTAAGTGGCTGTTTCAAATTTTGTTCGATAATCCGTTACTGTTGGGTCCTAAATAATAATTGATCCGCAAGAGAATCTTTATTGTCTGATTTGGATATTGAAACACCCCTGTTGTTTATGTTCATATTATTCGTATTTATTTGTTATTTTTGTAACTCATCAAAGTATTTTGTCATTAAAGAGAATTCTGGCATCATAAAAATTAAAATTGTATTTCAGATTTTAAAAGTGCAAAATCGTGAATCTGTTGCGTATTACACGCAATTGTATGCCAGATTAAATATGAGTGTCTTAAAATTTGACTCAAACAATCTCGTTAAAAAAAAACATTTGCAGCTTAAAAAAGTGCTTGATGATGTTCAAAGTTTGTTTTGTTTGTTTTGTTGTTTTTTTTTCACTTATTTTCAATGATTTTGCTTGGATAGAACTTAAATTGAAAAGAAAATTCATTTCCTGAATTCCAAGTATACTTAAAACTAAAAATCAAGTATAGAAATTTTTCAGAGATGTAAAAAAGAAACAAAAAAGAAACTGTTTCTGGTGAAATGATGTACATCCGAAATGTTTGGAAAAGTGTGAAAAAATTCAAATGATAAGATGTTTGTGAGTTTATGTATCACTTTTCCACAGTTTAATTGTTTTATCGTTTTCAAGTGCAGCCGATGCAATGATGTTCTCTGTCGGATGGCATGCTGTACAAAGTACGACATCTGTATGGCCTTGTAAACGTTGTACGACTTCTTTGCTTTGTAAATTCCAAATGTAAACCATATTATCTTCGCTGCCGGAAACAATCCACTGCAATTCAACATTTCAAAAAGAATTTTTAAGCAATCAAAATGTCAATAACATCCAAAATGGATGAAATGTTCGAAATCATTTTTACCTTTCCGCCGGTGACTGAGAAATTGGCGAATATACAATACTTTTCATTTTTGTGGCCATTGTAAGTTTTCAAGCATTTGCCTTTGGAATAGTCCCACAATTTAAGTGTATTGTCAAGTGTGGCCGCCAATATATATTTGCCATTTGGTGAAAATTTAACGAATGATACTGGTGGATTGTCATCATCGATGAGTGTTTTCAAGCACTGGCCAGAGGCCGTATCCCAAATACGGCACAAACCATCGTAACTGGATGACACAATCAACGAACCGTCTCGATTGAAATTCACTGCACTGACGGGATCCGAATGTGCCGGTAGCGTTTTCAGACATTTACCGGTTCGTACATCCCAAATGCGTACACTTTCGTCAAAGCTTCCGGACACGATTAAATTGCTTTGTGGATTAAAATTACAGCAGAATACATAATTGCTGTGACCTTTGAGTGTTTTTAAACATTTGCCGGTGCTTAGTTCCCATAATTTTAGTGTTTTATCGTCACTGGCACTAACCAATAAACGACTATCACTTGACCAGGCAACATCGCTAATGCCCAATTTGTGACCGGGAATCGTTTTTTCGAATTTCCCATCGTACGCACCCCAGATTTTGATCAATTTATCAGCAGCTAAATTTTGAAAGTGGGATAAACAAAAAATTGTTTATTTTGATCGCCAAATCACTTCTACTGCGAATACTCACATGAACTGGCGAGCCATTCACCATTAGCACTGAACTTGACTGCTGATACTGCTTTTGTATGACCGGCTAATGTAAATTTTAATGTGTAATTTGGTTTCTGCGAATTACATTTGAACAATTTTGTTTGATTAATTAATAGAAATGCCAGAGAATCGAAAAACTATAAGTTCATCAATACGTGGGCTTTGGTCAATTAATTGATTTATGACTTACCACTGACGATGCTGATTTGTTTGACTGATTGGTTGACAATGTGTTTGGTCCGGATGGTGCACTCGGCATCGATGGCATTGAATGTGGACCATGAATGCTATGCGGTGCACCTGGATGACCAATTGGCACCATTTTTATGCGATTTTTCTAATAAATTCTCTTAAAAAACAGACACAAATTGAGCGCTTATGTTGCTCTAACCTAACTTTTTGCCAATTTATTTGCCAAGCAAAGTGAAACACCACAAATCGAACGGTTGAATTGGAGTTTCACTTTCAACGCTGCCAAACATGAATTTCAATTAAAACGATTGTGTAATATTTGTATCGGGTTTTGTATTCTCTATTTTAAAACAAATAAATATTTCGAACGCGTGAATAAACGCAATAGCTAGTCCTGTGTTTTGACACAAACGACGGAATAATATTCAACATGAGTGACGGCTTGGTTGCTACAAATTACTACATTCATATCGGGCAATACTGACAGTGTTGCCGCAGCGTCAAATGAAAAATGCTGTGAGTTTTCAGTAGAAGCGTGAAAAATATTTTAAAAGATAATGAAGAATCAAATAATTTTGTTATTATTTCGTGATTCATATTAAAAAATGGACTTCAACTGTTATTTATACTTCCATGCAGACATTGACTCATTAATCCAAGCCCAATCTCGATTGGGAAAAACACTTATTTCAAATGGTTCAGTAGGACCATTGAACGTATGCACACAGTTTCAATTTTTAGATGACATATCTGTCATTCTGTTCAGTGGGAAAAAAAATAATATCTAAGTTTCGCAGTCAGTCCTCGGAACAGAACAATGTCAGCTTTAATAAAAACTGTAAAAATCCTCAATCGGATAAATCAAAATCCGGCACCGATTTACACAATTCTGCGAAACGCTAGCCGTAAGTTGGTTTTTCAAGTGAAAATTTCCAATTCGATGCAAACATTTGATCAAACTGAATTGTTGAAAATTTTGTTGGTTATTTACGTAATACACATAACACAAACACAGTTTGAACACTCGATGACATGCACCTGCAAATCAAAATCAAAATGATTAAATGAACAATTCATTCAATTTATTTTATGCGTTTTTAGATTGGAATAAAGATTTCAAACCAAGTCCATTTCCACAAACTGAAGAAGAGCGTCGTGCAGCCGCAAAAAAGTATGGTTTGCTACCCGAAGAATATAAAACGTATCCAAATGATGGTGAATAGCAGCACAATTGACTTAGCCGAAATGCAAGTGCTTAATGAGTTTGGTTTTCTTTTTTTTGTGTGGTAAATTTCAGGTGAAGGTTTTGGTGATTATCCGCATTTAGAGGACATACCCGTTGAACAAAAGGATGTTTACTATCCATACGATTTTCCCGAATTTCGAAGAAATTTTAATGAACCAGTGAGATAAATTATTGCAGGTTTAAATCAAGATAAATACTCATTTATCTACATTTTAAGGTTCATGCTGATTTCGATTACTATGATGAAACACGTGTCGGAACACCAACAAAACTTCGCTATTCCATCGGGGTTAGAGAATTTTATTGACTTTGAAAAACCACTTCCGATTCATGTCATTCAAGAACATTAATTTATTTCGTTGTTGTTGTTTTTTTTTTATTGAAATAGACAATGTATGCTTGGTTCCTTGGAGTGGTTGGTGGAGCATTTCTACTTACATGGTGGCTAGAAGATAAAAAGATGTTTAGACCAGCAATGCCAAAACAACTTTATGGCGATGGCAAAAAACATTACACTTTTGAACCAGCCCGATAAGGTCGTTTTTTGTTACCACTGAGTTCGTGCGACGGCGGTAGAAGTGTATCCAGCTGTTATTTGTCTTAAATTAAGTGGAATATCGAATAAAATCTGAATTGTATAAAGAAAATGATTTCATGTTTTTTCTTGCATATTCCGAATACAGAATATAGCAATTTGTTAGAGCTGAACACACAGATATGCTGAGTGATAAAAAGTAGAACTAATTAATTTGTTTGTGCATTGGTGGCAAATTAAATTCCAATGTTTTGAACAATTTAATTAGTTTTTTTTTTCATTTGAAAAGCATGAATTCAATTCGATCATGAAAGAGCATATGCAAACCAGACCAAAATTGCGGTACACGATGTTTATTGGGATTATTCAGTACATAAAAATTATTTTCTGAAATATTTTTATATGCTGTCAATTTTCTTCATGAATGATAAGAGTCAAATTGAAAAGTACGATTTTGACAGTAGTTATAGTTCGCTTGCTCACAGTTAGAGTGCATTCAATGCGGTCTAACGGTCCAGTTGTAAATGTAATTTTGCTATAGAATGGAAATTTACGCATTAATATTGGTATACATAGAACCCCAACCCTCCATGCAAACACACATACACACACACATTTAAAGGATATATCCTAGATCGAAATATAAATTGTTTTGTATTGTTGAACCATTGCCATATCGTACCGTACTAAGTGTGAATGTTAAATTATACCGCTGCAGACATTTTCCAACTACACGAAAATGTAAATAAATCACCACGAACGGTGGTGTTTTGCTTTAAATTTTATTCCAATTGAAAATGTGTGTAATGCGCACCAACATAGATTTTCAAAACAGAATTTCATATACGAACACAGACGACATACATTTCAGTCGCTTCTAATAACATCGATATTAAACAAATAGACATTATCAAATTTCAATCCATTTAAATGCTTTCGAAATAAATCTTCACCATAGCAAAATGTAATTGAAAGTGTGAAAATTTAAATGTGCGAATATTTTTGAAGGATTGTAAATAAGAAAAAGGACATTTTCAGTATGAGAGAATTTCAAAATATTGCGAAAAACACAAAACAAATGCTTAAATTATGTCGCATCAGTGTATTTCATTCGGTCACAGTTTTTATGCTATAATCCAGTTTTAAGTATATGTGATCAAGTGCATTTGTGATACAAATGAGGAATCAAACGTTTACTGATATTGTATTTATTTAACGACGCGGGTGACCAAAACAGTATGTGTGTATGGCATTTTTACAGCCATTGCATTAGAACAAAATATGTGTTTCGTTTCTCTACGCTCATCACTTCTACTCTCATAATGTAGTTATTAAATCCAAACAAAATGGAAACAAAACAGAATGCCCAAACAAAGTGAATAGGAGATTCTTATAATTTGTCCCGACAACGCACACAACGATACATTTCAAGAGCAATAAAAACAACAACGAAAACAATTGATTCGAATTAATGTGTATGCTTGGTTCGGTTATGTTATGAAGTTGCTAATAATGTGTATGTAGATGTACGGCACAAAGCGAAGAGGAACAGAATTTGATGAAAATTTTAAATAACATTCTTTTTCTAGTGACCTTACAAAAAGGAATAAAAACAGATGTCAAGAGAGTCAAAAATTAAAGCAAATACTCTTCATTCAACAGTCGTGTGAATTGTTCGTGTGTGTGTTTATCGTATGTGAGTGTGTCGTTTATTTTGCATGAGATGCACATTTCCACGCCTCCAGTATGTGGCTAATGTGAGTGCAATCGCTATTCAATTTCAACTTCACAACAGTCAAGTCAACGTTTTTAAATATTAGACGGGCATTCGATGCGGTTCATAAATTTATAGTTGTATGCTCACAGTTGATTATAACTGGTGATTGATATACGCAAACAGTTCGAAATCAATGAAGTTCAAACACTTGAACCACTCCCGTAGATAAACTCAAATAAATTGTGAGATTCAAAAATCGAAATTGGGTTTCTCTTTTACATCATCGAAATACTTTTTATTCCGGAACAGTAGTTTGTGCGTGTAGTTCTTTTTTTGACAACAGAAGTGTTGAACAAAATATTAAATAGGCGAAACAGAAGGTGCCCAATATTATTAAACATTATCGAAAATAATACAAAACAATCATTTTTGTTTACGCATGCAAATAAGTATGGTTTTTTTTTTGGTTCGACATTTGTCAAGCAATTATTCAAATAACACTTTTTAGACGGGCAGACAAACGAAATTGTTAACAACGACACTGTGAAATTGTGGATTCCAAATTGAGTTTTAGTGATTCAGTTGACTCTAATCTGTGGCCATCTTTACGGTCATTTTTTTTTGTCTCCGTTCATCATTTGTCAGAATCCGAAAATTGCTAATGACATATGCTAGTTACTAATCTGAATGGTTTGAATGTGAACTTCAAAATATTGAATTAAAAAGACCAAAAATGCCAGTTTATTTACACTGTGCCAGTTCATTGAGTTGAAATATATTTCTATTTGACCGTTATTCGATCGCTTTCACGTTGATACAAAACATCTTCGAGTTTTAATGTGAAAAACTTGTGTGAAACTAAATATAGATAGAACCGAGTGATACACATTGATGTAATATACATATATTGATGTAACAGGATTACAGCTGAACATATATCTGTTTATTTAGTGACGCGCGTGTTACGCACAACATATCATACATTAACAGAGAAACAGAATCGATGTTTTGTCATTCGAAGGACGTTGTGGTGTTTGATATGCAGCAGTAATTAACAATATAGAACTGAGTAAATCGAATGCAATATATGCAGTGTAATTGATTGACGAGCTGTTTGAACAGAGAACCATAACGAGACGGAGAGAAATTAACGAAAATTCAACCGGTATATTGAAACCATCGACGACATTCAAATGAATCAATTTGCTGCAGTAAACATGGCATCAACGACATACTTTGAGATATTTGTGATATGCTTGATATTGTTGTTGCCATTTCTCTATGAAACCAGCCATGTATTTCGATACTACTTCAAATTTGGCATCTACTATTCCGTTGTATCGTTTAATTCCATCATTTTGATTCCGCCAATGCTGTTTCGTCCATGTGATGTTAAAAATTTATTGTAAGTACTATTATTTGAACGATTTATCGAATTCTCTTTTTTTGCATGTCGCCCAATAGACAAAAATAAAAAGCGATAGTCGAAAAACAAGTTTAAAAATAACAATCAGTAATTTTAAATTGGAACGAAAATTGGAAAATCGAACATAAAACGATAGCATCAAATCATTTCGAAGTTAGTAAAATATGGATAGAACCCGTGTTGAGTGTCGAAAAATTGCAAACATCATGTCATGCACTAAATGAAAAAAAAGCAAGACTTCGTTTTGTTCCCAAGTGATTCCAAAATAGACTCGTGCTCATAACACAGTTGGCAACGTTTTCAAACCCAACAGCAAAAAAAAACTCAGCTTGGCTTCAACTCTTGGTTGCGGCTCGATTCGTGTCAACACTTATTTTTTTTTCTCTTTCTTACAAATAGGGAAAACATTCCTCTATGAAGTTTCGTGTATGCGAATTGATTTGGCTTGGTTCGCCTATTAATGTCCATTTTCAGAACGAACACGCTAACGCGCATATGAAACATCTAATGAGGAACCGCAGCGAAGCCGCAGTGAAACCATTTCATCAACTTTAACGTCCGACTCGTTTGCAAACCTACACATGCAAATGCATTTAAAATTTAAAATGATTCGAATCGACATATCTTGCACACAGTTCGTGGTTAAAATATAGGGTTTGACCTTCCGTGGAAAAATTTATGTATTTTTGTTTACCTGCTGCAACACAGCCAGTTCAGTTCTACATTTAATACACCTCTTGATGTGATTTTCGTTCTGATTGTAGAATGTATACCAATTGCCCGCTGGCATTGCATTTTATGCTGTTCTTAGCAAATGTGTCTGCAACGAAAACAAATAGTTTCGTTAGTATTATCCGGCGGTTGTCTCCTTTATTTACGTCTCGGAAGTCTAAGGCGCTCATTAGTAGTATATTTCAATATGAACAGACCATTACCATTCAAAACGTTCGTAGTGTTTTTCATACAAAAGATTGACTGTACTTGGCAAATGTGATTAGAAAGGATGAAATGGAAATAGTCAGCACTTTATTGTGTATAGCTCAGTAGCATATCATGACGAGTATTATAGAATAAACATTCAAATGATGGAACTGAAGAATGCTAAATAATAATTAGATCGCAATGGGAAGTGTTGGAGATGGGTTCGATTGAATTCGAGCTCAGATTTTCAATGTCAACAGCTGACAATCAAGATGTTGGTAATGTGATATGCTTCCATCGTACCATTTCTGCAAGCATGTTTCATTGAGTTGAATAGCGTAACGTTTACTTTTGATTGCGCATTTACTCAAAGCACATCCGTATTTCAAATGTAATCACAACTCCGAATCGCTCTGGCAATTGCATGCAATTGATTCAATGTAATAGGAGTGTAAACAACTTAGTCTGGTAGTTTAATCAACGTTTCTATCAATTCAATAGCATTTCTCTTTCTCTCGCTCAACAACTCCAATTGAAAATAAAAGTATTCAATTTGAATTGAGCTCCATAAGCAGCGATTAATTGGCTTATTTATTTATTCGGTTTGTTTGTTTGTTTGTTTGGTCAATGCATTACTGCATATACAGAACGTTCGATCTATCTTTATTGGGCGATTTTGCTTTGTTTTCAGTTTGATGTTTAAAAATAAGGTGTCGCCGACAGTCAAACGTTATTCGAAGTTCAATGAAATATTAACACAAAAACATTGAAATAGATCCGTTTTTGGTTGTTCGCTTACAATGTTTGCATATAAAATGGCGTACATCCATTGTGTTGCATTGAATATTGGTTGTAAAATGAAATTAGTGACGTTAATATCGGGCGGCACCAAACATAACGAATTTACGCCAAACCCATTGTGAAAGAAGAAGGAAAGTCCACTTTAGAGGTTTGCGTTTTGAATAAAAACAGATGACAATTCACTATAATGTCGATTATCATCAACTTGTTTACATTAACAGCGATGATTGTATCACAAGTACTCTCTGTAAACGAAATACTCGTATGTCTGCTCATTGTTCACCCACATTCAATGAGAATACAAAAACAAATTTTGTTTGCATTCGTTTGGCAACCAAAATGTTTTTAACCCGATATAAAATATCTCATTATACGCATTCCGATGGGGCATTCTCTGCATAGCCTTTGAGCACAAATTTAAATTCAGCACAATGCTGACGGAATTAAACAAAAAATTTAAACAATTTATTGAATGTGAAAAGTGAAATGAGCACCACTTGTGCATTGTGCACATTGTGGATTGTAAACTCTTCACTCATTCAGAACTTGTTCATGGTGGTGTTTCAAAATGGACTTACCGATATGCTCGAGACAGAAGCAAAAAGCACTGCTTGACACATTACCAGCTATAAAATGGTGTAAAATAGTTTCTCTGAGTTTACTTTTGGTTCTGCTAGACGTAGATTCATACATTTGAACATTGAGGTAATAGGAATTCTTAAAATTGAATGAACCTTTTATCAAAAGGTTTTAATAAGAAAGAGAATACGATTCAGATTCTGATATAAGGTGAACGTTAAAAGCGCATAGAATATATATTTGTTCTTGGTTGAAATTGTGATGGGAATTTGATTAACTCCATCTAATTGCATGAATATTCGTTGAATGCGTTTTGATTACTTCTTTATAATTCATGATTGATACTAAAGCAGTCGGCTGACTCTATTTATAGAAATGAAGGAATATGGAAAATTTGCTTCATTTAATGTTTACGTTATTCCATTGAAACCCTTTTCGAAAATCTTGTGTTCCATTAGCAAGTCTCTTAATGCAACTGAATTAAATTTTGTCATCATTGGCAATATCTTGTGCATTATATTTTAAAGAATATTATGTTTGAGAAAAAGTAAAAATCTGAAGTGACTCATTGCTATGGAAATTGAAAACATTTATATAATCATGCATATTTACAGGTCTTTGTGCTAGTCTCTGTGCCATTGCGTGTCATGGGGCTCATGCTTACGTATTTCTTTGTAGAAAATGTCACCTGCATTCTACATTCAAGTATTTGAATCCTGTGTGTTTGCATAATATTATGTTCACATTCTGATTCAAAGAGAAGGGTAGCTTGAACAATATATGCTAGAGAATAATTGAGGAGAAGAAAATATTGTTGCAGCAATTTAACCCTTCCTGCAATAAAAACTCATCATTGCTGGTGTGTTTCTATGTGAAAGCAGAAATCAAAACATTGCCATTTTAGGGCCCTTAAACTACACTGTCATCGACCAATCTTCGTGATTTCAATTCCAACTGTCCGTTACTTGCCACTACTCTGGATTATACACAGTGCATAAATGCCACTCATTAATTATTGAATGATGACAATTGCTGTTGGTCTGATTCTTGACGCAATTCAAAGAAAAAATCAAGTTTATGAATCAAAACATATGTCATGCCTTCAAAAGTGCAGCTTTTGCCGTGGGAACATTGACTGTTTGTCTAATATCAAGTTTCTTGACAAACAATTGTTTCAATAAACAATCTATACTTCTCATCTATGTATACTTCTCGTGAAAAAATATATCCGAAGCATAGTAAAAAATTTATTCGGTTCTCCATATTCGTGATTCACTATTCGACAGTTCAAATAAATTGGACGTTTAAAGATCGCCACAAAAAGTCCAAACATGTGTTGAACAAGTCCTTTTGAACAAGTCGAAAAAAACGATAATTTGATTTCTATGCTTCACCTATATACTTTTTGAGTACAAAAGTCGGCAGACAACTCGCGTGATGTCTCGTATGGTAGCCTTGAATTTCAAGTAACAATTGGACTTATCGTAAATTACTAAATTATGGAATTTATTACAATCGTTCGATGAGTAAATAAACCTAATAATAACTCTATGTATTCTATTGATAAACATTCAAGTGAGCTCCACTTTATTGAAGCAAATCAAAATAAACGTCCGACAAAGAATATCATAGCTTTTCAATCGATTTTTTAATTCCATTGAATAAAATTGTATACTAAACATGATATGACATTGTTCGTGGAATTTTATATAAAAAGGAATGATAAATTTATTAGCTGTCCGCTATAATTTTGGTAAAAATATCCATATCCGTAGCAAGTTTAATCGGTGTGTTAGCGTCAGATTGATATACAAATTGAAAAAGACATTTTATCGAGCTTATCACAGTCATAAGTCACTCAAGAACGATAACTGTAATACTACTGTTTACGGCTCAATCATGAACATAAAATCATTCATTTTTTCTTTTTATATTGTAGTCTTATCATGTATTGATGATAATTATAATATAAGTAACTTAAAAAAACGCGTGATAGTGTACAGCACGTGTTCTGCATTCGATTCATATTTAAACGTTGTTGGCCGATTAAAATCTACTGTGCGCTGCTAGTTTTCATGACAAAACATAGTAAACATCAACCAAAATCACAACCAAACAAATCTGTCAACAAATCAAATTGCGATAATCCTGGCTAATTTTTAGTAGTGCACAAAAAGAAAATCCTCGAAATGCAGATTGAATTGACCAAAATTCGCTTATTTTTGTCTATTTCTAGATTAGCCAGCTCGTTTTGCCATCACATATCAACGGTGCTGGGCCTGAAATGGGAGCTACGTGGAAAAGAGCACTTGGAAAAGGATCAAGCATGTATTATTGTGGCCAATCACCAAAGCTCACTGGATATTCTAGGTAAGACTACAGAATAGACACATACATTTATTCAGTTGATGAATTTTTTTATTTTCGTTCACGTTCGTTTGTTTGATTTATTAACGTTGACTAATATGTTATTGTTTTTATCCACAGGAATGTTCGATATATGGCCTGTGATGAATAAATGTACGGTTGTTTCTAAGCGTGAACTCTTCTATGCATGGCCATTTGGTTTGGCCGCATGGCTGTGTGGCTTGATATTCATCAATAGAATGCAATCGGATTCGGCACGCAAACAGCTAAATGAAGCTTCAATAAATATCAAAAATAAGAAGATTAAATTGTGGATTTTTCCAGAAGGAACACGTCGAAACACTGGTGAATTGCATCCGTTTAAAAAGGGTGCATTCCATGTGGCCATCGATGCGCAAATCCCCATTTTACCCGTCGTTTTCAGTTCATATCAAACATTTTTGGACGATAAAAATAAGTATCTGAACAGCGGCCACATTATCATTACAACATTGCCACCGATACCAACGGCTGGCCTAACAAAATACGATCTCGATCAATTGATTCAACGCACATACGATGTAATGAATAAAGAATATCAATCAACATCGAAAGAAGTCATTGACATGTATGAATCGTCCGAACGATCAATGCACAAGTCATCATTTTTCATGAGAAATATAGCCACACCGTTTGTGAATAGCATTCAAACTGCTCAAACTGTTGGCCTAAACAGCAGCCAACACTGTTTAATTGACGATGACACAAATGAGTTCAGCCATCAATATACAACAATCATTGAAAAACATAACCATAGAGTGACATCGCCCCCTACGGCCAATTAAACACAAACACATCTGATTCCGTCTGAATTGTTGTTGTCTGTCCCATCATAAATTCTGGTCTAATTATACAGCAATGGTAAATATCGATTGATGACTCATGTTTTGGTCGGAAGGCACCGAATGAAATATGTTATGCCCATATGTTGACATGTTTATTTGTTTTAATATTTAATCTGTATTTAACCACTATCACTTGGAATGTCGTTTGCGAAGTGATGAATCGCAACATTCATGGCCAAAAGGAAAACCATGCTTTTTAAACAGTTTATTCGATCATTTTATTCGAAATCAAAAGATGATCCAATGAATAGATGGCAAGTCTTAGTATGATTTACTGTAGTATATACTGTACTTTCTCACGCTGAGCAATCACTTTCATTTGAAGCTTAGTATTAATGAAATAGTTTTACCAATTATTCTCAAGTTATCGCTACTATCACCACTTAAGCTGACGAGAGATTTTAATCAAAGACCAAATCTACTTAGACAAAAAGTATTCTGTCACACGTAAACACACAAGGAAACAAGGACTCAAGAAACTAGTAAAAAGCTCTTTTCAAATATTTAGATATATCAAATAAACAGTTTTTATATTAAATTCTTTTAACAACTTACTTAGTTCTCTTTTTCTATAATATGAATAAACGTTCTTGAAACTTTTTTCTACATGACAAAAACCAACTTCTAACTATACCACTATAAACACCCAAAACATATAAATTTAAATTAATCTCACAAATCGAAACATAAATATTATTATTATGAATGAATTTATTAAAATTAATTGCAGCAACAAACACCAAAAAAATACGATGCAAAGAAAGTAGGCGATTAGTACGAATTGAGTATTTTGGAAATGATTCCAATTTTGAATGCTCTAAATGCAATTGTTGTACAGCCAACAAACACCTTTTGAAGATATCGATAGAACTATTTGTATCAAAAGATTGGATAAGAAAAGATTGACAAATTTTACGAAACATCAAACAATTTACTTGGTGAAATTTATTCAGTTTTTGAATTAATCAACATTTTTTTAATGTAAAACTATTTGAGATTTTTAATCATGCTGATTTTTGTCCATATTTCGACGGGCAAACAAATTTCGGAAATAATTGAAATAAATTATTTAAAACATATTTTTTTAAACAATTGAATCGATAGATTTTATTGTGATTTATCGATTTGGGCTGAAACAATATACACTTTTAATTTATTTTAAATAGTTCATTTTTATAATTCGCAAAATTTTGAACATTAATCCGAAATATGGGCACTTAACTCGTTGTTATTCCAAGTGAATGTGAACAAAAATGCTTTTTTTTGATAAATTTTGAACATTTTTTTTTATAACAATATAAAATTGGGATAAAAATTGATGAGTGACAATTTTAGCGGAAGATGTTTTTGTTGGATTGTGTATGTGAACATTTCTATTTCGATTTTTGAAGTAATTTTCAATTCCAAACATAAAATCATCTGCTATTTCGTCAATAATTATACGCTTATTGGGAAAGAGATAAAAATAAAATAAAATAAAAATAGATTTCAAAGCGCAAGGTAAAGAGCGAGTAGCATTTTAAAATAGTTCTTTCACACCTAAGCGAAGAGAGATCTCATAAGATAAGCATGCATTTGAACGTAAAAATGGACATTTCAATGTAAATTATGTATGAATAAACTTTTAAATTATTCAATTGAAACTGATTTATTTTTATTATGCTTTAAAATTGACATTGTTTGGATTTCCAAGTAGCGCCAACTGGTGGTGAACTATACAATTGCAACGTCAAATTGAAGGTGCTGTCAATTATTGCATGTTGATGACATTTCGACCGAGCGAAGAGTACAAGAATCACTTGATTAGTTTTGTTTGATTTTGCGACACTTTCGACCGTACGTGAAGAAAAAAAATTTCCCAACAAAATAATGGGTGCAAAAAGCTCAAGTCCACGTACGGTACAAATTGAAAATGATTCGCCGGTCAGTGTGATTGATGTTTCCGAGGCGGTTGTGCATCGTTTAAAAGGATTACATACATTGGGTTTGTGTTGATTTGATGATATTAATAATAACCTCAAATTGTATTTATGATTTCGGAGTGTTTATGTAATCGATTTGACATCACAAAACGGTGACGTTGATTTTTGCCTGAATTTTTTACCATTTTCATTTCATGGATTGTGAATTTTCATTGGATTAGATGTTGCACAACAGAAAGAGCATGATCGACAAGTTGCCGAAGCAGCCGTAGCTAAAGCTCGACTCGAATGGGAAAAGCAAGTACAACAGTCGCCAAAACAATCAACAACACAAGTCAGCCCAGCACCAACTACAACCATTATTCACAGCGGTAAATTGTTTGCGTGACGCAATAATTCGTTAAACTTATCTTCGATCGATCATTTCAGGCGGTTCGACAATTTCTGCATTAGAAATTAGACGTCAAAAAGAAGAGGAGTTGCGTAAAAATGACCAATACTGGCAAGCCCGTCTGAAGCAACAAGAGCAAGATCTTCAGAAGACTGCTGTTATTTTGGAAAAAGAATACAATGAAACGGTAATTAACCACTGCTCAGTTGGTTTGCGCTTGTGTTTTAATCGATTTTTATTCATTGCAGTTTGAGCAAGTTCGTAAACGCTTTGAGAATTCAGCGCCACAACATCAGTTGCCACCCTGCAAAGATTTCAAAGCAAAACTAGTCGAATGCTATAAAGCCAATGGTAATCAAACTCTCAACTGTTCGAACATAGTATCCGATTTTGAGAGCTGTGTGCAGACCCATCGCACGCAATTACTCAATGAAAAATATGGTTTGGCTGAACAACAACAACAACCAATAGCGGCTGCATCATAATTCAATTTATCGTGTGATTTGAAATCCTGTAAAAAAAAATTAAATTGTTGCACTTATTTCGCGATGGTCAAACATAAATTTGGAATTCAATTGATGCGATAAAAATTGTTGAATTTGCATCGGATATTAGACCCGTTTGAAAGAGAAAACAAAAAACCAATAAAAGATGTCATCGATTCTGAATATTTTAGGCGAAATCGGAACAACAGTTAAATCTTGACCTTTATTTAAAAATAAATACATTCTAGGATAACAACAAACCATTAAAAAAAAAATCATATAAATTTCATTTTGATCATCCCTCTTCTTCGTCCTGTCCGAAACAAATTTGTCTGAGCCTCTTTTTTTCATAATAGAAATCACTTTAGCTCCAACACATTTTGAATGTCCTCGAAAGCAGACCGTAGACATTCAACGAACTCTGGAGCGTTTCGTTTGCCCGTGTAACTAGTGAAAATGATGCCCAACATTTGATCTTGAACACCATAGCCAATTCCATATCCGTCCGGCACAACAGGTCCAAAACTGCCAGCCAATAAACTGTCCGACGACAAACTTGATGTCGATAAGATGTTGTAGTTCAATTTACGATAGGCATCTGATTCATAAATGGGATCCAATTGGATATTGTGCTTTTCAGCCATATGCTTCAAACCAAACATATGACGATCAAAACCTTGTCCCATGGCAGCCTCTTTAATCAATTTGCCATGTGTCTGCGAACATTTCAAAACCATGTCCCGTAATTGATTTTTATCCCAAAGCTCCATTTTACCAGAGATTGCATCACAAAAGTTTTTCGTGTCCATCGTGCACGGGCGAATGGTTTCGGTTCGGCCATGTTTGAAAGCAGCCGTGCTGCATGATTCATAAGTGCCAACGTATTCACCATGTTGCCGGAAATAGGCCAACTGAAGGCCGAGTTGCATGATTGCATCTGGACTTACTTTATGTTGCTTACAATATCCCTTTGTAAGCACATTATTGATCATCGTGTGCATTTCAAGCGATTTAACTACGTTCGTAAAGCGTTGATGAGCCTCCGTAACAGCTGCCTTCGATTTGTCATCGAGGTTGAACTCTAATTTCATAAAATAACACAATTATTGAAAAGTCTTCAGCATATTTGTTACTCTACGTTATCTCACCAATTTTGAAAATATCATCGCCAACATCCTCAACCAAGTCACTGTGAATATCAGATGGTTGACAGAGCGGTTTTGTTGTGGTTTCTTTATAAATTTCATTGAAATAGCGCAGTACAGCAACACCTATAACAAAAATCTACCGTTTAGTATCGAATGTTGATATATCAGTACATTCTTGAATATGCTCACCGTCACCCCACGAGTGTTCAAAATTGATGCCTGCATTCCCATCTTTGCATACAATTAGCGAAATTGATTTGTCAAACCATCGATTGATCAAGCCATGTGAATCTCCATGAAGCATATTTTGAACGATTGGAACTATATCATCTGCTGGATAATCAGCTTTATCATCAAGTGACAATAAAAATAGCGCCGAGTCAATTGTATTCAAGGCGGCCTCATTGTTTGTTTTCTCCAAATGTTCCCGAACCTCAGCCCAAGTATCGCGATTTTCGGCTGTCAATACTCCCAGCGGAAATTCGGATGCTTTGCTTGATGCATCATCATTCAAAACGAACTTCAACCGATTTGCTATGCTCTTTGGTGGAACGATGTTTCCTATTTAGGAACAAATAATTATGTTTTTTGTCTATTTTATCTATTTAAACGAAAATTGCTTACCATCATTATCCAGAACATTCACGGCATAAAAATGGCCATTTCGCATTACACAGATATGTGACGATTTTTCGGTACGTTTGATTTCATCTTGACCCTTCTTTGGGATACGTGTAGCACCAAACAGACCTTGATACTGCAACAACATAAATTGATAAATTATTCAAATAAAATTCGTTTTTATGGTCACATACCTGGCTCATATCGAGTGGAAAAGCTTTAAATGCCCATGAAACCAGTGTGGCCATAAATTCAGGTGTTCGGCTCAGGAACTTTCGATACCGTTCAGTGTCGCTTTTCTTTGGATTCATATGATACACTTCTGGTTCCAGAACTTCTTCGCGAAGTGAGCGCATAAAACGCAATGATGTTATCACCAAATTGGTTGTGCGTGTCAATTGATCATTATATTCCGGCCGGGTGTCGAGTTTCATTATCAACGCCGGATTATAATTAATGGGCAACGGTTTGCGATCACTCAAATACATATCAAACCATGGTTTTGAAATGTAGCTTGTATTTTTATTTGCACGATCATATTCAAGCAGTAGCCTTTGCAGCTGTGGACCAGTTCCGGTTGTACGAAATTGAGTCACCAAATCGATGAAATTATTATAGGCTGTTTTGTTTTGGCTTAGTGGTTGCACCGCCGCTAGAAATCGCTCACAGGTTTTTTGTAATTCAGGTATTTTCAAACGTGGCAATGATCTTTGAAAATGCAACATTGGAATTTGACCTCTCTGTAAATACTGATAGTCATCACTTTTGTATGGTTCAGTGGAAAAAGCACGAAATATTGTTGCATTCTTGCTTATATTGACAGCACGACTGAGTGAGAACACCGATTGGTTATGACATAGCACACGCTGAATCGTCATTTTTTTCGTCTGCAAAATAATAAAATCGCGGTCTGTAATTGTTTATAGGCTATACGGTAAATGATACTAAAATTGGGTGCTTTGATATTTGTGATGTGTATGTTGTCACTTTTGACAGTTCAAACACTGGTTGCGATGACAGTTCGGCATTTGACATTTGACTATATTTGTAGTTCTCTTAATTTTTCTTTTTATCTTGTCGACAATTCTCATTAGACAATACAAGATTCTCATAGCAAGTGGTTTTATGCACATGCAGGTGTGTCATGAGGTGTTTCCATAAAATGCAGAAATCTTTCAAATGAACTATGCCAAATTGTTAGATTTCAATGACAAAAAAATTGCAGCAATTGTATTGATTTTCATGCGGGTGTCTATGAGAACAGACAAAATGTTACGAATTGACAATATCAGCTGCCAAACACACAACTACATTAACTAGCCCACATACCGATATGAAAGAGAGAAAGAGCGACTGTGGTGTCGGAGAGCGATTGTAAACGTTACAATACTCTGGAATTTGTGTAAGACACCAGAGAACTTTTGCTGTCATCTCCGATCACTGCTGATGTTAGTACGTGAATGAAAGTGTTACGAGAATGTTTGTAATTGTTTCGGTGTCTCAGGTTTGCAGGTTTTTTTTTTGCTCTTTTAATGGATTGATCAATATCAGTGTGTTTGTTTTTGCTTTTTCGGTGTGTTTGATCTTGTCAGAGTTTGATTCTGTTTTAGAGTTAAAAATTGAACATTTAGTTTGAAAGGTGAAAATAGTTAAAATGTTAAATTACACAAATGTCTATTACAATTGAAACGGCAAATTGTTTAGTTTTTTGGGGCAATTCAATTTTAAGAAACAGTGATTGCTTTTCACTTGACATCGATTTTCGAAGAACCAAAAAATCAGTGCTACTAATTAAATGCTTGTATCGCCAATCATCATGCTCATGCTCATATTTTACAATGTTGTGTTGCTGTGTTGAAATTTCAATAACGTAATTCAGCCAGTGCAAGTGCCAGTGCCAAAAAAATCAACGTAAAATTTCCAGAAATTGTGAATACGATATGACCGAGCAGTAGCTACTTTGCACAGCATCCACGTAACAATTCTCCGTGTTAATTATTATTATTGTTATTATTCGGTGCCGTTGCCGTTGTCGCAGTGTTAGTGGTGCATGTATCATTTTATGTGACATTCGTTTGAGTTTGAGAATGAAATGAGCATACACGAAACAAAACTGAATAAGAAATCCAGCGACGAAAAATAAAAAAAAGCACACACACAAAATGAGCAAGACAAAAAAAAAATTAAGACAGCAACGAAAGCATTCTCAGTGTATTTAAAGTGTCTCTCTTGTTCGAACTTCAATTTACCTAATAATTTGTGTGTCATGTTGAGAAGTCGCGCGCGCGATTCTCTATCGAATTCTGTTATGGTTTGGATATTCTGCTCTGTGTGATGTTGTCTCTCGCTCGAGCCGAAACACGAGCAATCGAGAGCTTGAGAGAGTGTAGTTGTGTTTGCTTGAACCACAATTTATGCCATACCACAAACTGATAAGGTTTTTTTTTTTGCTCGGTTCATTTGATTCATATGACGCAACGATGTTTTCAGTTTCGATTTTATTCGCTACGTTCACGACTCGTTCCTTTGAGCTCTTCAATTTTAATTTTTCTATTCGTGCTTATCGGTTTTTCTTTTATTAGTATTCATTTTTTCCTTGGTATTTACCTTTTGAATAGCTTGTTTGTTTATTTTTTTCTTTTCAAACCATTTCGGGTATTTTAAACAAAGCGTTCAGCATACAAATGAACAAATGAGCGCATGAAAACCTGAATATCTAATCAATTACAATACAAATTTGTGTGCTAAAATTATGTTTTTAATTAAGAAGCAGTGAAATTACAGTCGTTGTTAAGGTTAATTTTTTTTTGTGTGCGTCTCGAATATACTATTTAATTTTGCGTTTGTGTCGGATCAAACTGCGAATTAGATTCTTCGAAGATCTTCGGGGAAAAAAGCAACAGCATCAATCACAACAAGACAGAATGAAATAACATGACTGATTTTGTGTTTGTTCAATCAAAATTATTAGATGAACTACTCCGTCTATAAGTTATGGTTTCTCATTCTCTCTCTTTCTGTCTGTCTGGCTGGATGTAAATTAGTTTTCTTCTGAATATTAATCTGGCAACGAATAGTATTTTATACACAGACATAAAAAAAAGTCATTACTATGCGCTTGAATTCAGTTTTTTTTTCTTCGTTGAAGTGTGTGCTTTTTTTATTCGCTTCTTCGTGAGGTTTTCGATTTTAAATACTCTACCGAGTTACCCAGTACAATGCATAAGATATTCATTTTCATCGTAATCATTAACAACAACAAAACAATGCATACATTTAATTGGAATCCGCAATTAGCATGAATTCTCGTTAGTTTTTATTTTCAAATGAAAAAAAAAAAAATAAAATCAAGAAATCAACAACAAGAAATTACAAAACACAAAATGTGCTCAAATGAGATAAGCCACGATTTGCAGGAGCAATAGAATTATGATTTGTTGTTCGTCATTGGAAAAAGACAGAACAACTCTTGAGTTTGTGGTTTCAAGTGGAAAGACATTTGTATGAACTAAATGTCAATTGGAATTAGAATTTCCACAGAATATTAAATTTCCAAATTCAAACCGACATATGAATTATCGTGAATGTGCTTGAAAGCGTCTACTTGAAATGTGTGAATCGAGGTTTTAACATGTTGTTCTATTTGCGATCAATAATATAATATCAGAATATCCCAGTCCCAAAGGAGCCACCGTTTACCCCGTGAAAGACCGAAAAAAAAAACAGAAACAAACAAAATGAATATAAAGGGGACAATTGTGTGAGACAACGTTTTACTTGCAAAACTCAAACACAACACTAAATTGCATCAATTTTAGCGGTAATACGGTGTTCCAATGGTTTTGCCATCAAAAATTTATAAATGCGTAAAAATATCGACTCAATTTAATGTATCGTGTCGAGGCATACCAATTTGTAAGCAATTCGATTAAACGAGGCATATGTTTCATACCATTCAATATTCTGTGTACGAATGCCATGTTTACAAAGTAAATATCTGTACTGTTCACAGTGTATATGAATATCGAAATGTTTCCGTTCAATTGCCTGCCGTCAATCAAATTTCCATTCTTACCGGTGTATAAGTTTTTTTTTTTGGCCTGTTGCTCAGCCTATTTTTATCCATTAACCTATATTGTTCTATACTGTTGAAAGTTTTCCTGAATTTTAATAAGACACACAAACACACACTTCAATACGGTCGATTGTTATTTTATTGATAAGCTTTTATCAGCTGTGGCAATTCGATGACAAATTTAGAAATAATGAATATGTAATAAGAACTTAACGATTGACACACACACATGTCGGAATGGGGTGCCGTTTTGGGGATTTAATTTGCACATTCAATTTGTCACTTATGGGCCTTCAGCGTGTTCACTCAGTCATTTGAAGTGTAATAAAGTTAAATAAATATAAATGTCTTACGGCTTATGGGTCAGTAAAATTCCCCAAACAGCGGTCTTTTAGACATTCATTGTCATTGCTTCTTTTGTGGTTTCATCGACAGTATTCATCTGTTGATTGTTTGCCATTTGAATTTTTTTGTTCATCAGTCATTTTAGCCACATTCAAAGTTCATATTGAAAACTTAATAATAAATTCAAAATTTATTTACGAAATAATATTATAATAGATGGTATTTCTAAGCTTGAATATTTGTATGTCTGTCAATTTGTGCGAAGACATTCTGTTATTTAGCACGCAACAATTGACTGGCATCAAATAAAAAAAAAGTTCGAATGGAACGATTCAAAAGACGGCACATATACTTTCAAAAGAAACAACAAAACACTTCATTGTTATTTTAATTGTTGTTTATTTTTATAGAATCCGGTACATGAAGCGATTGTTTGACTGTACACTGTACAGCACAAATGGGTTTGTGTATGTGTGTGCGACACCGGCGTTTCTATTTAAAAAAAAAAAAAGAACGGAACGAAAGTAATCTGACCGAAGTGACCGAGGCGGTCGACAGTCATAATGGCATACACGATATGACCTGCAACCGAGATCGTTGTTTTACTCATTTTTTCTTCTCAATAAATCGTAACTTCATTTTGTCCTACTTTGAGTACGATATAGTTCAATGTTAATCACACTGAATAAGAAATTGTATACTCTATTGTGTTTTATTCATTAAAAAAGATACATCCTAAAGCTGTGAATGAGTAATTCGGATTTTTTTCTCGAAAAAAAAGAGAACACTATAGAGATGATGTACTACACATCTTATTCGCGGTATTCTGAGCACTGTCACAGCAAATATGAGCGCCTTCACACCGCATGCGGAATTAATACGTGTTTTATTTTTCAAATAAAAAAAGAATTTACTGTCAAGATGACATAGACATTTTTCAAGCGAATTAAATGCGATGTCCAAAAAAAATGCGCACGAATATTTATTATGTCGCAGCGTAAAAGCACATTCCGCACAGCTCCGGTTGCGTTAGTATTGATGTAAAATAATAATAAAATAAAAATGTGACGAAATAGTTCTCGTTGTCATGCTCGCTAGATCATGCGATATATATATATATATATATATATATATATATATTAAGCCGGTTTTATTTTGTTTTGCTATGTTGCGAAAATAAATCACAAACAAATAACATATGCTTTGTGCGTGTCGACCAGATTCTATTAGATCATGCGGTAGAATAAACGACGGATTGCAAGGCATACACAAAAACACAACAAACTCCGAACACACCGAACGAAGGCAAAAAGTTGTCAAATAAGTTGAAAGACAAAAAAAAATCAGGTGTCGCATCGCAATTAATTGTATTTATTTATGTATATTTAAGCTATTTAGTGAAAACCTATAAATGAGGAGCGCGCGCTCACATAAAAGCTGAAACACAATACGAACACTTATCAACCAATAACTAACCGACGTCTAAATGTATAACAGACCGATTACTTATTTTGGGTGTACATAATTAAGGTGAAACATAAATTGCTAAATTGAGCGTTCAAAATAGAGGCGATATTGAGTGATTCATAGTGAGAGAGAGAGAGAGAGGGCACGAAAATTGAATTCAAATGTTTAGCTGAAAGTGATCATCGAATTCGAAAGTCAACACACAGTAATCGAATTTGACACGAATTCCCATCATCTTTAACTGTTTGCCCGCGCGCACACGGAGACTATGAACGATTCGAAAATGGATTCGTCGAGTTTTTTGCATCTTGGCGATATTGTGTCGCTGTACGCAGAAGGCAGTGTTTGCGGTTTTCTCAGTACGCTCGGGTAAGTTGGTGCACACATTTCGTTGACAATTCACTAATTAAACCAATTAAATTGATTGATATTTAAATGTGGCAATCATTGTTGTTGTATCGCCTCGCTCAACAGATTGGTTGACGACCGAACGGTTGTTTGCCCCGAAGCTGGCAATTTAAACAATCCACCGAAAAAGTTCCGTGATTGTTTGATTAAAATATGCCCAATGAATCGATACTCGGCACAGAAGCAATTTTGGAATGCGGCCAAACAAAATGCACATAATGCAAACGGTGGACTCATAACGGGTGCTTCAAGTACTGGAACAAATACGGACACAAGCCTTCTCAAGCGGCTACATCATGCGGCCGAAATAGAAAAGAAACAAAACGAAAGCGAAAATAAAAAACTCCTGGGCAATATTGTTCCGTACGGAAGCATTGTACAATTGTTACACTTGAAATCAAATAAATATCTAACGGTGAACAAGCGGCTACCATCATTTTTAGAAAAGAATGCAATGCGAGTGTATTTAGATGCCAATGGAAATGAAGGCTCTTGGTTTTATATATCACCATTTTATAAGCTTAGATCGACCGGTGACAATGTTGTCATTGGCGACAAAGTCATTCTTAATCCAGTGCAAGCCGATCAACAAAATTTACACGTCGCTGCCAATTATGAACTACCTGATAATCCTGGCTGCAAAGAAGTGAATGTACTTAATTCATCCACATCATGGAAAATTACACTATTTCTAAAGCATACCGAAAATCAAGATGATGTTTTGAAGGGTGGCGATGTCGTGCGACTGTTTCATGCTGAACAGGAAAAATTCTTAACGATGAACGCATACAAAGTAACACTTAATACTTAATTGAACGGATAAATTGAACGAATTGGCTAATGCGAATTTGAATTTCTTTTTTTTTTTAGAAACAACAACATGTATTTTTACGTACGACTGGTCGAACTAGCGCAACAGCTGCAACAAGTAGCAAAGCATTATGGGAGATTGATATTGTTCAACATGATCCATGCCGAGGCGGAGCTGGCCATTGGAATTCGTTGTATCGATTCAAGCATTTGGCCACTGGATTCTATTTGGCTGCTGAGCTAGACACATCTGCGCCTCCAGCAGCGATAGCCGGTGGACCAGTGGCGCATTGTTCAACAATAAACAGTGCAATGAATAGTGCAATGAACACACCTCTAGCCCAAAGGCTTGGCTTGGTTGATATGGTTGAATCGACTGTACCATCACAACCACCTCCAACATATCGCCTAGTTCCTGTTCCATATTCAAGTGACTTGGCGTCTGTGTTTGAATTGGATTCGACCACAATGACACGCATCGATTCATTGGTGCCACAATCAAGCTACGTGCGTATGAGACATTTGTGTTCAAATACATGGGTTCATGCCACATCACAGCCAATCGATGTGGATGAAGATAAACCGGTGATGTCAAAGGTTTGCTGCTCATTCATTAAGGAAGACAAAGAAGCGTTTGCATTAATTCCCGTGCCACCCGTTGAAGTGCGTGACCTGGACTTTGCGAACGATGCATGCAAAGTAAGATGATTACAAACAAAAATATGTCCAAGTGGCCAATTACATGTCATAATTGATTTCCAATTTACTATTTATTTCGAAAATGAAAGGTTCTTGAAGCGATGAATGCAAAGCTGAAGAATGGTTCATTGTCACCCAACGAACGTCGATCGTTAATTGCCCTGCTCCAAGATATCGTGTATTTCATTGCCGGCTTAGAAAATGAACAGAGTAAAACCGAAGCATTAGACCTAACAATTAATAACCCAAATCGAGATCGCCAGAAATTGTTGCGTGAACAAGAAATTTTGAAGCAATTGTTTGTGCTTTTAAAAGTGAGTTAATTTAATATAAACGTGTTTAATGAGCACATATTAACAAAATTAAGATAGTTAAGAAACATAAAAAAAAATGTATTTATAGAGTAATGGAATGTTGTGTTTTCGATTGACAGGTCCCCTTTGAAACGCAAGTGCCAAGTGAGGACAATAGCAGTGAGATGGTTCCATTTTTACGGCTTGATGAGTTAAATGACCCCAAAAATGGCGTGTACAAATATGTATTTCGGCTGTGCTACCGCATTCTACGTTTGAGCCAACAAGATTATCGCAAAAATCAAGAGTATATTGCCAAACATTTTGGCCTAATGCAAAAGCAAATTGGTTATGATATTTTGGCAGAAGATACAATTACAGCGTTGCTACACAATAATCGCAAGCTACTCGAAAAGCACATTACAGCCGCTGAAATTGAAACATTTGTCGGTTTAGTGCGTAAAAATATGGCCAATTGGGATTCACGTTTTCTCGACTATTTGTCCGATTTGTGTGTGTCAAATAAGAAAGCAATCGCTGTCACACAAGAGCTCATTTGCAAAAGTGTGTTGAGTGCCAAAAATTCCGACATTTTAATTGAAACTGAAATTATCGAATGTGAACCGACGCCATTAATAATGATCGATAAAGATCCAGCAGACAAAACGGAGGATGAAAAAGATCTAGAAAACGATAGCAAAGCTGATTCGAGACCATCGTTTCAAGTGCGTCTACTTTGGCACAGTAGAACGGTATGCTTAAATTTGTTTATCGATTAAACTCAATTTCGATGACATTGAATACATTGAAATCGATATCAATTTTATAATTTCACAATCACCATTTTCAGCAAAGCAAATCAATGCTGGAGCTATCACTAAACGATGAACATGGCATTTTGGACTATTATCGCCATCAATTGAATTTATTCTCAAACATGTGCTTGAACCGACAATATTTGGCCTTGAACAATCTATCGCAACACTTGGACATTGATCTTATTCTAAAGTATGTAACTGACAAATGTATGTGATTTCCCTTTACTAAACCTAAAGATTCCCATGCTATTTATATACCATTTAGGTGCATGTCCGATGAAACTGTTCCACATGATTTACGAGCATCATTTTGTCGATTGATGTTACACTTGCACGTGGATCGAGATCCACAAGAACCGGTAACACCAGTCAAATATGCTCGACTGTGGTCTGAAATTCCATCCAAAATGTCTATTGATGAGTGAGTATTTAAGTCGTTTGTAAAAACATTGAAATTCACTTAAAAATCATTCAATGATTCATTCTAAAAATAAATTACTGATTTTTCTATAGTTACGATTCCAAGAAGCAGCCAGATTCAAATAAAGAGGCAGTCCGTGCTCGTTTCAATACGACAATCACATTTGTTGAGAATTATTTATGTAACGTTGCGATGAAAAAGTGGCTCTTTGCAAATCAAGATCAAAATAAGCTAACATTTGAAGTGGTGAAACTGGCACGGGACCTAGTGTATTTTGGATTCTACAGTTTTAGTGATCTGCTACGGCTTACAAAAACATTGCTCAGTATATTGGATTGTGCCGATGCAAATGGAGCGAGCGTTGTTGGCGCAATGCCAACCGGTGACATTGGCTGTAAGTATTACTCTATCAATTCGATTGCGTTCATTCATGAAATTGTCATTGTAAATCGGGTTTCTTCTCAAATGAAATTCATTTACCAAAGAAAATACGTTGTCATTTGTCAAAGTCATTAACAATTGTTCAAACACATTCATGCTTTCGCAAAATATGCATACACACACACACACAAACAAACAAACAAACAAAAAAGCGACTTCCGATGAGGAATCTGATAGCGACAATGATACTAATACTACTAATAAAGAGGAAGACAGTAAGTTCAAGTTTAAGCTTGATTGTAATGATGTGCTTTATTGAGAATGTTCCCAATCTTTTTCATTTTCGTTTTGATTTTAATTTTGATTTTTATATTGGTGTTTTTTCTAATGCATGCACCAAACCGCAGTGTACTTGGCACTTGTTTTATTGCATGCCACTATGATTTTGAAGTGTTTTTCAAGATGTGTATAAATTTGACTTGGGAATTAATTTGTTATTTGTTTGTTTTTTTTAAATAGCTGATGGAGGAGTGCTACGATCGATTGGCGATATGGTACGTTGAAAGAAGTCAAATAGCATGAAATTGTCTTGAACATTCAAATCGAACAATTATTTCAATTTATGCCTGCAAAATGTGGTTTTGTTTGATGTTTTCTAGGGTACCGTAATGCTAGGACCTATTGTAACACCGGCTATTTCAGTGCAACAACGCAAATCAGTTACACAGCTAATGAAGGAGTATCCTTTGGTCATGGACACAAAACTCAAAATCATTGAAATTCTACAGTTCATATCGGATGTTCGGCTGGACTACAGAATATCGTGTCTGCTGTCAATTTTCAAAAAAGAATTCGATGAATGTGATCCACAACAATCCACGGATGCCATCAGTTTGCGACAAAAGAACATTGATTTGGAATCGATTGGAATGCAAGCTGAGAAAATCTTCTGTGATGAAGAACCATCGAATCTAGACCTTGATGGACAAGGTGGCAGAACATTTCTTCGAGTTCTATTGCATTTGATTATGCATGATTATCCGCCGTTGGTGTCCGGTGCACTGCATTTACTTTTCCGTCACTTCAGCCAACGACAAGAAGTGTTACATGCATTCCGTCAGGTGCAGTTGCTGGTTAGCGACAGTGATGTTGAATCTTACAAACAAATTAAATCAGGTATTTAGCTAATGTTGAGTTCTACTGAAGTTCACGTATTTTTAAAGAATTTGTTTTTTTTTTCGCAAATTGAAAATAGATTTGGATGTGTTGCGGCAGTGTGTGGAAAAGTCTGAGTTGTGGGTGTATAAGTCAAAGGCCTTAGATGAATCAATAGCAGCCGCAGCAGCAGCAGCGGCAGAAGGTTTAGATTCCAAAACAAATGTGACTGACAATTCTTCCACAGGGGAAAACAATTCCAAAAAACCGAATAATTCGGTACTAAAAAAGGATGACTCTAGTTTTGGTTTCTTTTTGGATGATGATGGCACTCAAATCGATCACAATCACGAATACAACAAAGTCGAACAAATTTTACGCCGAATGAATAAGCTATGTGTTACCGTTGGTCCGGGGGACAGCGTTAAACCGCGCAAACATGAACAACGGCTTTTACGGAATGTTGGTGTTCATACAATTGTACTTGATCTGCTGCAAGTGCCATATGATGAAAAAGACACCCGAATGCATGAATTGATGTGTGTGGCACATAAGTTTCTGCAGAATTTCTGCCTGGGCAATCAACAAAATCAAGTTTTGCTGCACAAACAATTGGACATGTTTTTGAATCCGGGCATTTTGGATGCGGAAACCGTGTGCAGCATATTTAAAGATAATTTGGCACTTTGCAATGAAGTCAACGAAAAAGTGGTTCAGCATTTTGTGCATTCGATTGAAATTCATGGTCGCCACGTTGAATATTTGAAGTTTTTACAAACTATTGTGAAAGCTGAGAATCAATTCATACGTAAATGTCAAGATATGGTGATGCAAGAGGTAAGCACCAAATTAGATTTTGATGATTTAATGAATCCTCATGAACTTAACAAATCCTCGTCATTCTAGTTAATCAATGCTGGTGAGGATGTGCTCGTGTTCTACAATGACAAATCATCGCTAAACCAGTTTATTGCTATGATGCAGCAACAAGCAGCTGGTACTCTGAAAGATGACGGCCCAATCAAATATCACGTTGAGCTCGTTAAACTGTTAGCTTGCTGTACAATGGGAAAAAATGTGTACACTGAAATTAAATGCAATAGCTTGCTAACATTGGAAGATATAATCGCTATGATTTCACATCCAGATTGTCTGCCCGAAGTGAAAATAGCTTATGTCGATTTTCTCAGCCATTGTTACATTGATACTGAGGTCGAGATGAAGGAAATCTATTCATCACATCACATGTGGAATCTATTTGAAAACTCATTTTTGGCCGATATCAACCGTCTGATTAAGCAATCGGTGCCAATTGTAGTAACGACGGACAGTGATGCCAAACCAACTCCGGATGTACCAATTGCACCGCCGCCCGAAACTGACGGCTCATCCAACTTGGCCCTACAAAACTATGTGATCTATGAAGTTATGAATTGCTTGACAACATTCTTCAATAGCCCGTTCTCCGATCAAAGCACCGTTTTGCAAACGCACCAGAGCATTTTCATTCAAATCGTTCAATCAGCATATCGATTAACAAAATGTAAATGGATAATGCCACCACAAAAATTCCATGTGGAAAATTGCATTCGAACTCTAACTGAAGTCGCACAGAAGCGTGGTATAGTTTTCCCACTTGAATTGGAAAATCAACTGTTGATGATGTTCAACAAGTCAGCCCTATTAACACGTCAAACCAGCAAATGGCTGTTGGCTTCGAAGCAACCGAAAATTGAACGAGCTCCATCGCAAGTGATGCGACTCGATCGCAGTATCATTGAAGGATTACAAGACATTCTGGAGCTCTTGTACAATCAATTAAAACCACTTGTTGAAGCAGAACTCTCATTGCTCGTGGATATTTTATATCGATCTGAATTATTATTTCCTGAAGGTTCTGAATCTCGAAAGATTTGTGAAAATGGCGGTTTTATTCGACGTCTTATAAAACATGCCGAAAAGTTGCTGGAGGAAAAAGAAGAGAAACTTTGCGTAAAAGTGCTAAGAACTTTACGTGAAATGATGGCAATGGACACTGAATATGGCGAAAAAGGGGACAGCCTACGAAACACATTGTTGCGGCGATACTTTGGAGACACATTCTGTAATAAGTCACACATTGTTGCAAACTCAATTGGCAACAACACAAATGCGTTGGGCAAAACGTTGGTCTCAAAGCCGGCATCTCTATCAAATAATATTGGATCGAAATTGGGATCAAATTCATCGGCTCTTTCAATAACACATGGGCCGGGTGCGAAATATTTGCAACGAGCTGAACGAACATTGCATGAGGTGCAAAGCCACTTGGATCAAGAGGGCGCTTCAAATTTGGTAGTCGAATTGGTCATCAAATCAGTGAATTCACCGTCAATTTTTGTCGAGGGTGTTGAATTGGGCATTGCTTTGCTCGAAGGTGGCAATCCAATCATTCAACGGAGCATGTTCAATAAATTCCAAAATGCCGAACTGAGCCAATCGTTTTTCAAAGTATTTTATGACAAAATGAAAGACGCACAGCAAGAAATTAAATCGACTGTTACCGTTAACACCTCGGATATTGCATCAAAAACGAATGAATGCAAACAGGATCCAAAAGAAATGGATAAAATTGCAAAAAAGCAAGCGAACAAACAATCGAATGGCATTGTGATAACGGATGAATTGCGTGATGAACTGAATAATGCTGGTTTGGCAACGGCACAAGCGTATGCGGCGGCACGGAATCTCATTCCACCAGGAAGTAGTTGCAATGGGAATGACGATCAATTGACTGTCAATATGGGAAATGCTCTAGAGGAAATTCTAGCCGAAAAACTTGAAAAGCGCAAAGAAAAAGACGACAATAATAAATTGTCAACAAAAGTATTGGTTATGCAACCAGTGCTTCGATTTCTGCAGTTGCTGTGCGAGAATCACAATCCAGATCTTCAAAATTGGTTACGCCATCAAAATAATAAGACAAATTACAATTTAGTATCAGAGACACTAATGTTTTTGGATTGCATTTGTGGTTCGACAACTGGTGGACTAGGCCTGCTTGGCTTATACATTAATGAAAACAATGTGGCGCTGATTAATCAAACATTGGAAACGCTCACGGAATACTGCCAGGGGCCATGTCACGACAATCAAAATTGCATTGCAATTCATGAATCGAACGGTTTAGATATAATAACGGCATTAATCTTAAATGACATAAATCCACTGGGCAAGAATCGTATGGATCTGGTTTTGGAATTGAAAAATAATGCCTCAAAACTGTTGTTGGCCATTATGGAAAGTCGAGGTGATAATGAAAATGCTGAACGAATTTTGTATAATATGAATCCAAAGCAACTGGTTGATGTCGCATGTCGAGCATTCCATCAAGAAGAAATTTCTGAGAATGATCATATCGATGATATATTGGACGATGATCAAGATGAAGGCGGTGTATCGCCGCGAGAAGTCGGACACAACATTTACATTCTTTGCCATCAATTGGCACAGCACAATAAAGAATTAGCTGCATTACTCAAGCCATCCGATGCGGTTGCATCGAATCTCACGAGCACACCCGGCACTGGCACAACCGCACATCCATCCAGTGAAATTAGCAAAATTAATGCAGCACTACAATATTATGCCACGCACACTGCGCAAATTGAGGTAAGCGATTAGGTTTTAGATTTTCGCCACAGTGTTGATTCGACTAACCAAATGCTTTGTTTTTAGATCGTTCGACATGATAGAACTCTCGAGCAAATTGTGTTTCCTATACCTGAGATTTGCGAGTACCTGACAACTGATACAAAAATTAAAATATTCCATACGGCTGAGCGTGATGATCAAGGCTCAAAAGTGGTCGACTTTTTCGATAAAACCGATGAAATGTTCAATGAAATGAAATGGCAGAAAAAGTTACGCGGTCAGCCAGCCTTATTCTGGGTCAGCAGCTACATGACACTGTGGAGCAACATCCTGTTCAATTTAGTTGTTCTGATCAACACCATCATTGCATGCTTCTATCCGTTTGAAAACAATGTGCCGGGTAATGAAAAGACTTCTGTTTTATTGTTTTTGTTTCATTCATTTTAATGCACAAAAACTATAATCAACTCCCATTCGAATATTTTAGAGTTGAATTCCCATTTGTCCGGATTGATATGGACGGTGATGTTGCTGTCCATAGCCAGTATGTTTACAGTACCGCGACCGTCTGGCATACGCACCTTTGTGGCCTCAATCATATTAAGGATGATATTTTCGATTGGACCATCGCCCACCATTTGGTTACTTGGTTTTATGACCGTTATTCTTAAAGGTGTTCACATAGTCAGTTTGATGGGCAATCGTGGCACATTAGAAAAGCATTTATTAAAAATTGTCACTGATGTTCAGCTGATTTATCACTTTGGTTACATGATATTTTGTTTGACCGGAATGTTAGTTCATCCATTTTTCTACTCAGTCTTGGTAAGATTACTCGTGCCCATTTGTAAGGCCTCACTGTTCTCAATTGTTAATATTTACATTTGATTCTAGCTCTTTGACGTGGTCTATCGTGAAGAAACGCTTCTTAATGTCATTCGTTCTGTAACACGTAACGGGCGATCGATCATATTCACAGCTGTTTTGGCACTTATTCTCGTGTATCTATTCTCCATCATTGGCTTTGTGTTCTTCAAAGATGACTTCTTGGTACCGGTGGATGATGAAATTGTTCCGATGTCCGGTGATGGTTTACCATGTAATGAAGTGCCAGATGTCACAATATCTAAGCCAGCCAACGGCGATGCGCATCAAGTTTGCTCAAAAGATGCACTCCAAGAAGTGGATGATGGTGGCGGCGAGCGCAAGGAGCGTGCATGTGATTCGCTGGTTATGTGCATTATCACAACACTTAATCAAGGATTGCGAAATGGTGGCGGCATCGGCGATATACTACGAGCACCAAGCAGCTCTGTAAGCATTGTTCAGTTTACTCTTTCGAATTCTTTAACGAAATTGCCGAAACTTATCTAAATAAGTGTTTTGTTTTTCTTTCTAAATGTTCAGGAAGCATTGTTTGTGGCACGTGTTATCTACGATTTGTTGTTTTTCTTCATCGTGATCATCATAGTATTGAATCTAATTTTTGGTGTGATCATTGACACATTCGCTGATTTACGTAGTGAAAAGCAACAGAAAGAGCTCATTCTCAAGAATACCTGTTTCATATGCGGGTTGAATCGTTCAGCGTTCGATAATAAAACTGTTAGCTTTGAAGAGCACATCAAAAGTGAACACAATATGTGGCACTATTTGTACTTTATTGTATTGGTTAAAGTGAAAGATCCAACGGAATTTACAGGACCCGAAAGTTATGTGTATGGAATGGTCAAATCGAATACATTGGATTGGTTTCCACGATTGCGTGCAATCTCTTTGGCTGCTGTTGAAGTTAGTGAGGAGCAAATTGAATTGCGCAGTTTACAAGCTCAATTAGAAACCACACAAATTATTGTGTCACGACTTTCGGAGCAGCTAATGGAATTGAAAGATCACATGACTGCACAGCGCATGAGCACAACGGCAGCCAAATCAATGATGTATTCATCATCCTTACATTTGAACATAGGCAAATAGATTCGATTTCATTTCCAATATTTTATCAAATGTTTATTGCTTTTTATTTTCGAAAGGAATCTATTTTGGTTTGATGCAACCATTTTTTAAACAAAATATAAATTTGTAGGAAATTAGAAACAATTGTTAAAAAAAAATGAATTATCAAACAAATCAATCGATATTAAAAGTTGAATTTACAAGATTTTAGGCATCTATTCCATAGGAAAGTGTTTGTTCTGTCTGGAATTTCCAACGAATTGTTTAATTGGAAAATGGCCAAACATATTTTTACTGTTAATTGTTATTGTTCAGATTATTTTTTTTTTTGTAATTTTCATGCACCCTAATGAATAAGAATTCTACACACGCAATCTTCCAGTTATCATGAGCCTGTAATTTTACTAATTGCGCTAAATATCTAAATTTTCCAAACTACATAACAATCAATCACACGATTTTAATTGATGAAATTTATCATGTGAAAACAATCATTCGTTAGTTTTAGTAGAAAGAAAATAGAATCAAATTTGAAACATTTACAGGAAGTCTATTAGCAATCTGTTCAAACAAAATTAGAGCACATCTTAAGAATTAAAAGAAAAAGTTAAAATTAAAATTAAAATGAAAATCAAATAAAATAATTAAATTTAAAACCATATCTTTGTTGTCAAGATTTTTCATCGGAATATAAAAGCACACAATATTTGCATAATTATTATTATTAATATTTGACGTGACTGAAAATTGGTGGTGTAATTTTAATCTTGCACACTTTTTAATGCGGAGTGCACACTCCAGTTTTATCTTCAGATCTTTAACTGCTGACACAATTATTAAATCCAAAATGGATTTACATATCATGTATAATTGGTCGAACAATCAGTCCAGTCTAATATTGTCATCATGAGACGAACAAGCTCAAACAATTCGATTCGCACCGCTAGTCTCGATGAAATACAGCCTGAAAATCACATAAACAATACCATCAAGTATGAAGCTAAAGACATTCGAAAGATTTATTGGGACTTGAAAGAGGCCGTTCAGTTTCCGATAAGACTATATTACTTTGTGAACAGCAGCTATTTACATGGTGTCCGTTTTTTGGACAGTCAATATGGAACGCTTGATCGGTGGGCAAAACCAATCGATTGCATTTTTTAAACATCAAGTTTGATTATAGCTAATAAAATGTTTCTTTTAATAGAGTGTTTTGGATTTGCATTCTCTTTGCGTCCTTTGTTGGCATGATAGTGATTTTTGTATACACAACAGATTTATACGCAAATGATGCAATATCTATTAACTTCGATACAGCCCATTTGAATTGGAACAGTACATTTCCAGCAATTTCATTCTGCATGATGGCACCATCGAATCCACATGCAAAAGAAAAAATTAAAAAATTCGTGAAGAAATATTATTTCGAGCATAATATTGAAGAGCCCAATAAGTAATGGTCGACTGTAAAATTTCATACCAACAACAATTTAATTCAAATTAAATTTCACTGAATATTGCAGTTTCTATTTCTACGATCATCTTTTGGACTTGCTATTTCAAACCCCAACTGATGATACGGGTCATGAGATGGATGAATGCTATAAACTGAACAGTTCTTGTGGTGTTGATCTCGATACATTGAAACGTTTGGTCAGTGTTTTAATGTCATAAAAAGTGGTTTTAAAATATTTATCGCAATTTATATCCATGCAGTTAATTCCCAGCGATTGCAGCATAATCTTCTCGAATATTCAGTTCAATATGAACAATTTCAGCAACTGTAATGAAATATTTAAATTGCAAACTACCGAAATGGGAACATGTTTTACAGCGAATGGCGTTTATTTCTAGTATAATTTATTTTGATATAATCTTTTTCTCAATCAAGTTAAACACTTCTTTTGAACACCATTTTCATTCATTTAGTAATTTTGATTTGAATCAACTCCCATTAACTTACGGTAAAATGGATTTACAGAGAAGATTCACCTTTGAATTTTTGCCAGATTTTCTATATAAGCCTTATGTAAGTAAAACAAATATCAAAATTTGAGCTCGAAAATTGTCCATTGAACGAGTTCAATTCATTCTTCGAATATTCGATATAGATTTTCATACACAGTCCAGAGGATTTTCCAAATTTTAATTCCAAAATGATGTTCGATCCGAGGAGCTACGACACACAATTTGTATATTTAATACAGGTAATTAGGATTCTATTATATGCGCAATCTAAAAAGTTTTAAGAAAAATCCTTCACGCAAAGACACTTGAAACGGAAAATTCAGTAAATACACGAGAAGAATCGATTGAAAAGCGTCAATGCCGATTCCCAGATGAACGTTGGCCTAGCACCGCAACACTTCCGTACAGTTTTGCTTCGTGTTTAACTTATGTTCGGGTGCAGTTCGAATTAAAACTCTGCAATTGCACAATACACACATCGCCGCTTGAATGTAAATAGCATCTGTGAATCTCCTGGGCATTTCTGCTTGAATGTACGAATTTTTATTTTGATTGACTTTTTCCACACTAGATAAAGATCGAATTTGTAATTACAAGCAATTGCAATGCATCAGAGAACAGGAAACTGCAAAAAAAACTCTACACCATCATCATAATGTCGAACCATGCTTGCCTTCGTGCACCGAAATGGAAATTAATTTAGTTGGGTATGCCATTTGTTCGAAATTAATATTGAAGAATGCATTTAGTCCAAATATTTCTTATTACAGTCAATATACGAGGGGAAAAACCGTGTATGAAGCTGAAGATGAATTGAGAGAGAACAGTTTTATGCTCGAAGTTAGCGATCAGAGCAAAACTTCGACTGTTATTATTGAAATTCAAAATAAACCAACACTTCGTTTGATTCGCAATGTGTCATTCACTCGTCTTGATTTCGTTGTTTATATCAGTGGTATCATTGGGCTCTTTTTTGGTGCATCCATTCTATGTTTGATTGAAATTATTTATATTTGGATAATAAGAAAGTTTTAAATTTGTTTACATAAATAAATGAATCAATAAATAACATTTAATGCACAAACTGTAGCAGTTATTTGATTTTTTTTTTTAAATACTTTTGATCGTTGTACCAGTTCAAAATAATTAGATGTTAATGTATTTTTGAGAGTATTCCAATACTTATGAAGTCAAATATTGCCGAATAAAATTGTGAACGTTTCACATACACATTTAAGATGGTTTAAAACGATTCCGATAATCGAACTGTCAAAATGTATCATTTCCTCAACTCACACTGTTGTTAGCGTCAGTTTTCGGATATCAACGGTACAGAGTGCATTTGTACTGTGTTTAGACAACAGTGTTTGGGCGCGAGAAATTGACATTCATTGAATTGATTGGATTTAAAATTGTTTTTTGTTCTGTGATTTATAATTTCCACAAGAATATTGGTAAAAATGTCATTCGATGAAAAAAAGTATCGAACGAAATTACCAGAATGTCCTGCTGATTTTGTGATCAATGTACCAAGAGTCATATTGAATTGTCGCAATAAAATTCAATACGAGTGTATCCAGTTTATTGGCTCCGTGAGTATACTTAAGTGTCATTTGCTGTCACTTTTAATACGCAATTGAATTATTCGAATTTGTTTATGGTTTATAAAATTATTTGCCACTTTCATTTCACAGGGATCTTATGGAAAATGTTTTGAAGTGCTAAACAAATGCACCGCCGAACGATATGCGTGTAAAATTTTTAGCAAAAAAGTGCTGGTTGCGTATGATGAATTCAAAGATTTGGTGCAGAATGAAATCAAAATTCACCGCAGACTCAAACACAAGTACATTGTTCCATTTGTTGAATCGTTTGAGGACTTCAAACATGTGTATATGATTCAATCATTGTGCTCCAATTACACACTTGAAACCCTGAAAGTGAAACGGAATTTTTTGTCAATCGCCGAATCCCGCTATTTTGTGTATCAAATACTCGAGGGCGTAAATTACATTCATTCAAAGGGCATCATACATCGTGACCTGAAACTCAGCAATATTCTGCTCAACGCAAATGTTCAAGTAAAAATCTGTGATTTTGGTTTGGCCATTGACATGAATGCGGCACGTGGCACGCGTATGATTTGTGGAACCAAAAATTACATTGCACCCGAAGTCTACAATGGACATGGTTTTGTGCGCCGTTCAGATATTTGGGCCATTGGTGTCATATCATTTGTGCTGGCGTTTGGATTTAAACCATTTCAACGAGGCCTTGCATTCAGTAAGTTCAGGGAAATCATAGGCACAGACAACAGGTAAGAAATTTTTTCGCATTGGTTGGAATTTCATAATTTTTTTTCGTTTTGACATTGGTTCTCTTTGTATCGTTTTTCTACAAATATATCAGCATTGACATCGATTTCCAGCAATTTCTGAGAGCGGTTTTCCAAAAAAATGTTCAACTTCGTCCAAATGCTGAAGAATGCTTGAATTTGGACTTTTTTACAAAATACTGTATCCCAAATGCTTTGACACTTGAGTCAATTTTGGTTGAGCCATCGGACGTTGAAACATCAACTAGTATGATATGTTATTCAAATTGAAAAAAAAAACACTTTATATTCAAAGTACGATTGTAACATTTCAGTTCATTCTACTGCATTAGGTCCACATTTGGATTCTCTCAATGTAGCTGTCGATTATCCGCAAATTCAAGTTCAAACTGAGCCTTCACTTAACTTATATGACTTGATTGAACATACAAAGTATGTTCAAATGCTGGAAAGAGTATCTGAACAATTTGACGATATCTGTCAGGTAATTGGCTATTTTGTCAAAATAGAGTTGATTGGGTCACGCTGATGAGAGCAATTCATTTTTTTTTAAAGAAAAAAATCGGTTGTGGCGTGACAAATGTTTGGGATCCGGATCTTTTTGAGCCGGACTACTGGGTAACACAATGGGTCTACAACACTGATATTCACAATGAGTTCGCTTACCAGCTCTCTGATGGAACATTCGGTGTTAAACTTCCACAAGGACGTCACATCAAACGCACTCCCGACAAAAAGTGAGAAACAATAAATCAGATTATATTTGTGAAATACTATTTCAATGCGAACAATTTTCACTGTTTTTTACATGTACACATTTTTCAGTTGTTGGACACTAGAAACAGGACACAATCGTTTTCGTCAAATCAACGATTTCGACGTACAAATTCGAAAAAAAGACATACAGAAATTAAATGCGGTTGAAAGACAACACAAACAATTTTTGCAGTGCTTGGCAGAGACGCATTATAATCCATTGAAGTCACCATATCTGTACACATGGTTCCAGACAAATGAGGCGATAGTTATGCTCTTGAGCGACAACACCTTTCAGGTATACCGTAAACCTTCATCTCCGAAAATCGACTGCGAGTCCATATGATTTTTACAAATACTCACGAATGCGTAAGAATATCGTACGAGTAATGCAGAAATATACAGTGTGCTTGCGTTCCTACGAATCTAGTAAAAGTAATTATATTTCTTTCGCCTTAGCGCGTATAGATACAAGCACTCATGGACTTGCAAATAGAAACAAGTAGATAAATTCCCCTAGTCATAAACTAACAATTTATATTGATATTTACTGTAGTAATTAAAGCGTGTTTCATTCCAATTTTCAGATTAACTTTGCAGCAAGCCACAAAAAAATACTTATTTGTCCACACAATGCAACTGTCACATTTGTTACCAACCAAATCACTCGCTCCAACTTCAAGACCATCTCGTTCTCAACTTTGGCAAATCATTGGCTTCCTACGATTGATTTTGATCTACTCAAGTACACAACGGCTGCACTTAAATTTTTAGCTCAGAAATTAAAGTCAATGTTGTGATAGCTCCACCAAATGTCAAATGAAAGGAATAGTTATTGAATAACTGAATTTATGAATTTAAGTATAAAACTAAAAATGTTGAAACTTATTTGAAATGAGCAAATAAATATGGGAAAAGCAAAATTCTGTAAAAATGTACGGAAAAAAACGAATAAAAGTTATCACATGAAATTTGGATACAGTTAAGTCGTCTTTCCCTTGATTGCGTATGCAATTTTTCAACTTCAAAATTGCTATCATTTTCGGTCATACTCTTCAAACGTTTCATCGAATTAAATTGTACATGATAATAATCATGCCTCGTCTTGTGACCACAACTAAGATTGAAATACTCGTTGTATCTAGATTTACAGGTTTTACTAAAACATCGTTGCCATCGTCAAATTGCACAAATTTTATATAAGATCAGTTACCTCTGAGAGTGGAAAGAAGCATCATAGCAGTCATCATATTTCGTATCTAAATACACCAAGTACACAAAAGAAAAGCACTCAACTGACTCAAGCTCCAAACGAATAAATATAATTAAATTTATTGATGAACTGCAGAAGTACAATTTGTTCAATATTAATCAATAAAAAAATGACACCCATTTTTGTGATTCTACACAAATTTCCGCTCTGTTTTATTATAAAAGCACAGTGAAGTTGGCCAAAATATTTTGATTTATGCTTAAAGTGACTGGACCTTTCATGGCATCAACACGTTTACTAAAATATTTGCTAGTGCTAACTGAAAGGGGCTATCAATTTCTAGAATATGTTCACCATCGATCACAACAAATTCACACCTACGAATCAAAAATCATGAACGTTAATTCAACATCATTTGATCATATCAAAATAAGGTGACGCTACTCTACCTATCATTCTGAAGAACTCCCTGGTGTTCAATTAAATGTCTTCTCGTAAAATAAAACATGCCAGTTTCAATCAATTCACCTGGCCAATCTTGACGTCTTGGACGCTTTTTTGGATTGAAATTTATGGCTTTCAGCTGTGTAGAATTTGACACTTCTTGCCATCGCAATTTGAAACTCCTAAATTTAACAAACGTGTAATTTCTGCGTTCAAATGTATGAAAATTGTGTAATTTACAGCAGCATAAAAATGCTTAACATTTACCTATGAACAGAAAACACGCATTCAACACTTGGTTCACTATTGAATAATTTTATGGCTGCTTCCAAATATTGTTCGTAGATAAACACCGATGTGCACTGTATCAGAGCTATGTTCTGAATGTGCGAATGACCATTTAAGAACTCTTGAATCGATTCAATTGATGTTGCTTCATCGCGAGCCGAGTACAATGTGCGATAGTGAACATTGGCATTATAACGACGTGCTTCCTGAGCAATCAATTCATTATCAGTAGACACCCAAACTTCGTGAAAACAGCTGCGACAGTTGTGAAGCACGCGTAACGCTCGTCCTAACAAAGAAACACCAGCCACTTTGGCCAGGTTTTTGAGTGGAATCCCTTTTGAACCGCCTCTTGCCAAAATGACGGCAACAACATTTTGAGCCGTGTTCGCTGATCTACTATGTCCTGAGCATCTGTTCCGGTATGAATTTTATGAATACATCCTAGAATTAGGAGAATTACAATTAAATTGTCTACTTACTGATTTGAAAGTTCCTGTTTTGTGAGGAATGTATTCACAGATGTCAATAATAATAATATTACGAATCCAAGGAGAGTCCACAGTATTTTGATCGAAGAACCGCACATGTTACATTCGTCGTATCACTGACTAATATTAGCATATGCTGATGCTTAAAAGAAATCTTCTCGATTGTTTAACTCAATTATGGCCACGTAGAACAGATGAAACGACCAAATTCTCAAATTGAATTTAACTCTAACAATGATTTAAATCAACGAAATCACAACATCTCAATTGAATAATGCCTTATTCATGGCAATAAAAGACCACTGAAAGTCTTTGAAAAACTGATTCAGTCATTTTATTAACGGTTTATCTAAGTTAATGTAATTTTTTTGGATCAATGTAACAAAATCAGCGACCTCTTGTTTTTTCACATTTTATTTATCGCCAAAAACATTTCAATTTACGTTCATTCAATAATTTCGATAAGACTGCTCTGAATTTTGGGTTTTATGCATTGACAGTTCGAGACATGCGCGTTGGTGGTTTGTGATTACGTTTAACACATATCTTAAGACTGGTGTTGATGAAAGTTTCTTATGAGCTAAGATCCAAGTTTTTTTTTTTATTAAAGAATGAAATAATTCACTGCATTTTGTAGTGAAGTAACATCGCGGAGCTGACCGACAGATTTTCAAAGACAATAGCCCAGAACATCAAGGCTGTAAATGTAAATTGAGCTAACAACTAAACAATGCCACGTTTGAAATTTATTCATATTTTAATTTTTCATGGCCGAAACAGAATCTCTATAGTTTTCGATTTTTGGCAAAATTTCGTACCTCAACATCATAATTGATCTATTAACTATGTTATATTTTCGTCTTGAGGTTATTTTTAATTTTTTTTTTTTTTTTTTGATATTAAAACAAATAATTTTAAACCAATTAAATGGAATTTGAACATAATATCAGAGAAAAAATCGAAAATTGTATTACGTGTATACAATATTAGCGTACACCTTGCCAATGTCATTCGTCTTAAGCTTAGTATCTAGCTCATATGTCAATTGGTCGATCTGCATCGAATTGTTAATTGAAGTCTATTTGGGGATTAGCTTTGCATAGCTGACTTTGACATTTAAACGATTTCTGGTTGGAAATAACACCACACAGATTTGCACAAATCAAATTAATTCGGAATGAAACCAGATGACCGTATGAAAGATGAAGAAACGTATCAAGAATCACACTGTTCCCAGTGGCGCACCTCAAAATACTCTTTTTGAGTACAACACCACATGGGACAAAAATAGTCGGAACTCCGATTTGACTGAAAATTTGAACATCGAAATGGAAAATCAACTTGCTGGTTATTTATGAATATCAATTTGATTGTCCATAAATGAGATATTGTTGGGTTACATATTCGACAAATCATGTATTTTGACTTTTTTTTCAAGACTGTGTCTCTGCGGTGAGTAGACTTGACTTCAGCTATTGTATGCATCGCGAAGTAATAATTGTATAATTATCTCTTTGTTCATGCGAAAAAGGTCGTCGTACTATGTGAGACCATTTATTCATTAGAAATATCCCCATCGCAAATAGATCGATGGTGTTTGCATGGAAGTAACTAAAAATCGTGCTCTTTCAATAGAATTAATTTCTTGGAAATACGCAATTTAATCAATAAATCCATTTAGCTTGCCATTTCATTTCAAATAAATAGAATCTCACACGGTGTGATATTGCAATTTTCCGTGTTCTTTAAATTCGATTAAATAAAATATTTCGAATACAGTTAGCAGCATTTACCACATGCACAGTGCATACATGTGGATATGCACCAACTGAGAATTTCTCTGCAATTGTAAGGGTAAAGAGTCAAGATTTTCAGAATAAATACTCAGTAAATATTGTAGTTTATGTTGAGCGAGATAAGCTTCTTCGTTCTGTTCTGTTACGCTGAAATTAAACGTTTTGTTGATTTTATACCGTATGTTGTTTTATACTGCATCAAACTGCAAATGCCGATATTTGCGAAGCATTTAATATGTTCTCATTAGTTCGGCCAGTCAGCGGCAAAAAACAAGACCAACAAGAGGAAAAATGGTTTCAATTGCTTTTGCACACTGAAAAGACAATAACACACGATTGAAATGATTTCAGGACAATGTTTTACCACAACTACGGAGTATGGTGAAGCTAGTTTATTTTTATTGCAAGTAATATATACTTCATGCTCGATGTATTGCCCTTGGCTGTCGTTTTCACATGGCTTGTATTGTGTTACTCTACCAATTTTTCGATTAAAAGCTGACTTGTGCGGCAAACCACAGAAACATACACAAATAGATTGGGATTTTGTTTAATTTTTATTTGTGCATTCTGCTCGCCATTATTCTTCAGCGCTGCTGTTATGTGAATGCAGTGCTCAATGCATTTTTCCGCATTGTATTTTTTTCCTACATTTCAACCATAAATCTTATTTAAGTTCTTACCGTATTTCAATTACACATGGGCGTTATGCTACTCATTTGCGCTCACAATTATTCTTTCGCAATAGAAATGAATTCAGAAAGTACATTCTTTGAAACCTCAAAATATTCTTTGATCTTTTTGATAATTACATCTTGTCCACGGTGTCATTGGATAGAGTCGACCGATTCAATTGTGTAGAAAACTATAAGCTCAGATTATTTGACCCTTGATACAAAACATTGATCACATTCACGAGATTAGTACCAAATTGTCCACCTGTAATTCCGTTTTTTTCTATTTCACTGAACGGAAAAGACACTGCATCTATGGTTTTGTGTTGATAGAAAACAAGACGATGGCAAAATTGGAATTTGTGAAAGAGCTGGAAGCCAAGTCGCAAATTTATACGATAAACAAAACCGGAAAATTATCTCAATATCCAGACTATGTCTTCAATATGGAAAAGTAGTTTTCTTCATTCAACCGCATTTTTCACAGAGCATTGACGATGACGACGTGTCTGATCGACTTCTTCTATTCGCTTTCCTATTAAGACGTACGAAGTAATGGAAATATAATAAGGTTGGATTTTACGTAGCATCACAAGCGAAAATCGCAATTTGACTTTTCAATTTAAAATTCTTTACTTGCTTTTGACGAGCTTCCATTATTCCAATAAAAACGATTTATGGAGATATAATCGAAAAAAAATGCATGCGTCTTTTTCATGAAGCTATTCAAATAGATTTGTGTGGCTTAAATAACATTCAAAAGCTCATAAAATTGAACTCAGTGGCCTCGAGTTAGTGGTAATGGTGCTTTTGATTTCAAAAGATATGATAAATATTGAAAAAAATGCATCTGAAATGTTCACACAAAGAACGACGAAAGTTTTAGTGTGTTTTTAGTGAAGTGAAGTAGGATGTTCAGTATTCACACCGTATTGTTACCAATAAAATAATCATTAACGGTGAGTACAGTAGTAAGATTTATTTTTAGTGAATTATTTGAAAAAAACTGATTGGATATTGATCGAGTTTTAATTCCCGGTCTTTGAATGAATAGCCAGTGTTTCACTTAGAACCATGAAATGAAAACTAAGTAAGATCTTGTCACACACAAAGAAATCTATGAGTAAAATATCAATGAATTGCTCCATACATACTGTAATTTCGATTGGATTACTGTTTAGCGAATTTGGGATTTTTCTATATGAATGATTATTTTTTGCTATCTCTTTCTCTTTTAGGTGTTTGTGTGTTATGCGTTACTTGTCCTAGGGGTGCAAAAGAGTGACATTCAATCGTTTCAACTTTCGACAACTAGTCACCCAGGTGTTCGTTTGATTTAACTGTCTGTAATCGTACTGAACATCATGATCCAAGTGTATATCATTTTGATCAACTGAAATGAATCCATTGAAGTTTATTTGGATTTTATTTTCAAATTAACACATACTTTGGTGCCTGTTTCCAAATTTAAAGTTGCGATTCCAGATCCCGTGTAATAGACTGGTTTGTTCGCATTACCAATCATAAAGATGAAATATTTTTGTAAGTCGACGGGGAGCTCATACCAAGTGTGTTCATACAAACAAAATGCCATCATGCCAAAGCTATCGGTGGCCAATTTTCCATAGTAACAGTATAAAGTTAGAATCAGGATACCAATGGAAGCTGCCGTTAAAAGATTACAAATGTCAAAATCGATGTGCTCAAGTTCCTAAAAGTTTCAAAGAAAAAACATTTGAACGTATTGATATTTGAATTTTCCATGAATGAATATGACTGTAAATTACCAGTTTTAAATGAAAAACGATACAAGCGATAGACATATTATTTGCGATTAGTTGAAACATCAATAAAGGACGGAAGGCTTGAGCCGTATCGATAAACCAACTGAAAATGAGAAATAAACAATTTTATTGTGTATTCCAGAAAAATATGAATAACACTCACCTTTTAACTGAACTATGAAAGCGAATCACATCAAATATCAATTCCCTGTACATTTCTACACTTTTTGGATGTTCCTGATTTCGCAAAAAATGTCGAAACATTTCGTAAAATGCACGATGATGCAAACAAATTGATATGTACAACAAAAGAACTGCACCACTCGACAGGAGATAGCCTTCGTCAGTCACAATAATACACACGATTTCGGCAACATAGCCAAGAAGAGTTTCTTGGTTCCACGGCAATCTGAAGAGTCAATAAAACAGCCAACAATTCAAATATGAAACTAAATCGATGAAAATTATAAATTTTACTCACACATAAGTAAATGGCACGTATGCAAATTCCCGATGAAATTCGCCACTAAAATAAAAGCATAAGACAACTGATAATAAACTCGAAAACACTGTTATAATACACATTCCAGCAATCGTATAAACCAAAAATATCCTCCAAATGTGTTCACTTTTATTATTTGCCTGCTGCAAATATCGAAATGAATCCAATTGCTTATCTGAAAGTTTTAAATTGAGTTTGAGAGAGAGAGAGAAGTTTCGGTAGTAATTTCGAATCGGTTCTTACTTTGATCATAGATTTCCGATAATTTCAGAAAAATATTATTTATTTTGTGTCGAGAGAAGAAAACGAATAGTGCTGCATATACTCCAATGGAGAATCCAAAAACTGTGAAGAGGCCATACAACGAAATCTCTAAGTCGATAGATACAAACCGTAAAAAAAAGGTCGCACTCGCAATTAAGCCAACTATATTTGCTATAACATTACTGAATGTAAAAATGACACAAGCTGCTTTTTTCCAACCAGCCTCATCTGCTGACCAAACACAAAATAGTATAAAGATTTTGCGGGGCGTTGACAGCGGTTCCATATCTCATTGAATTAAAGCGCCCAGATCGGATATTCGCAGTTGTAACACCTTCTAGGATTAGTAAAAACTTCCTACAGTACCCTCCGGGGAGAAAAGAGTGTCATTAAGCCGAATTTTAAAAGACTATAGTCGTTTGGTTTGGGACAATAGACAACTGAAAACGATTTTTATGTACTTTATCGCCAGTCGTTTTCCAGCCGACTTTTAACCGTTTTTTCTTCCAATTTAGTCGTTTGCCAAACGACTGTCTTTTCAATCGTTTCATTTTCACAAGGGTATTGTTGTTAAAATATGTTTACCTGTATACCTTAATTTAAGAGTTTCAAAAGAGAATTTTTTTCTACCCAAGGTACTTAATGCAAGTTTGAGTGAAAACTGATTCGTATTTTATGTTTTCTTATATATTTAAGGTCTTCAAAATATTGGGACATAATCTATTTAGCCAATTGGACACTATTAATTTCATATCCCATTCTTTAGCAAAAGCTATTTATTTATAAATTATCCTTACCCCAATATTAGCTATAACTAAATACATTACCACACTTTAACTGGAATTGCATTATAAAATCTCTGAAAACCGTGAGAAAGTATGCACATGCACACCACTGGCATTGATTGTTTTTAACACACATTTGATTGCTTTACTACTACATCAAATGGTATGATTACATAATTACATGATAATTATGATGACAATTTAATCGAAAATTGGAATTATAGCAATAATAGCAACAATCAAAACTCAGTGAAAAGGTTCTTGGATGAAACAATTACAAAATCAATGTTTTCTATTTTTCGCAGTGAGTGTATTTTACTGAGGATTTAATTGCTGGTCAGCGTCAAAAATGTTAACATTTTTGCACATCGAATTTTGTATATACAGTATGTGCAGAGTCGGTATAATGTGCTGTATATCTGCCATCACTGCTGTGTAAGATTCAGAATAACTAACGGTTAGTTGCTAACGCTGACCAGCGACTAGTTCCTCAATAAAATACATTCGCTGATATTTTGTATTGTAAATAAATTGAAAGCATTAAGAAGTTAATTCGTTTTTAAATGGGCTTGAACTCAAAGCTTGTTGAAAGTACGAATCTTTCTTTTCTATTTTGTAATGGAAAAATAATGTGAATTTGAATGAAAATTAAAGACTTAATTAAGGTTTCAGTCTTGAGTCCATTTGAGAAAATAAACACACAATAATTGTTTAATAATAATTTCAAGTAATTATTATCCTTATCTTTTAGGCTATTTTTTATTATACAAGTTGACAGCCATAACCCAAGATTCAAAAATTCAACATGACCCACTATTTATGGCATTCCATAGCTGTTCTGTCGCTTGCTTGGAAATGATTGAAAATGGATTTTCAAAACGAGATGTATGAAGTGGGTATCTCCATTCAATCACACTTGGTGTTTGCACAACCAATAAAGTGCTGCCCACATGTCTACCCACATAACACATATTGATAGAACTGCTTTCTATCATTTTTGTTGGAAATTGTCTTTCAATTTTGCGTTCATCGCGTTTTTCAATGCTGGATTTGTTGCTTAAAAGTCACAGACTCCTCAATAAGGAAATTAAAAGTGTTTGAGCTTCCTGAATATTAATCGGAACTGCAAATAATGGACTCACTTCACTTTCCGTTCAATTTTAAGCAGTAAATGTTAATAAAACGTATAAAAATTTGTTGCAGGTTGCACTTTTAATCGAATTTGAATTTAAACGTGGCAACAATATTTTGTTTGAATGTGTAACATGTCAAGCGACAAAAATTGATTGAGGAAACTCTTATAAAATTATTAGATTATAAATTAGCTTGGAACCTGGGGTAAACACTTACCAGACGGCAAGTGCTTCCAATTCTATTTTTTCTCTTGGACGTTTAGCATTCATGCTGTTGGGTTTTATGCATTATTCATGAGCCCAATGAAATAGTTGGCGTGGTGCAATGCATGAATGAGACCAAAAACGGAAATCAACGGAAATAAATGTGTTATTTGCTCGAAGAAGTTGAATGCAACGTTTCATATTCACCGGAAATGAACTCAATAGTTTCACGTAGCAATAAATTATAGTACAGAATGTTTGGGAAATCGTTGGAGAATGGTTGGGAAAAAAATGGTGTCGGAAACCAAATTATATGATATTCAAACATGCAAGGAAACTGTGAGCCACCTAAAAGCTATAATTATCATAGCGTCGAGCAAATGCTTGTATACTTTTGGCGTTAATTTGGAATGAAGTCGTCATCCCACATGAATAATTGCAAATGAATTCCGCTCACCGGCAAACATACTGTTGCATAGAATCAATACAAACCTTGCATGGTGGCAGCTGCACCTGCAGCAAGTAATATTGAATTAATCGTTCATAAATCATGCATCCATGGTTGATCAAGGAGTTACTCGGAGAATAGTGCAACTATTTACCTGCAGGAATTCAACTTTATGCCTTAATTGATGTATGTTCATTGTTCGGTTCATTTTAGGAATTCTCTGTTTGACGTTTTGAACATTTTTAACATTGTAAAATCAAATAGATATATTTAATGAAAATATTTACTCTTACATCACAGTCAAATTAATTTGTCATTTTAGCGAAAATTAATTTGTCACCTTATTGTAGCATTTGTTAATTTTACACACAAACAAATTTCAGTACACTGCTATACGATTTTTCGTATTGTACAGTGGTTTATCTGCTGAGCGTATTAAGTTATTCGATTTTTGGTATAGTAGGCAATTTTTGTATTCTATTTTGTTCGGATGTCCTTCGTTCCTGTTGTACAATACATTTATATAGCTTCTATCCAAAGATCACAGGGCGCGCACGGTTCCATGAGAACCTGTGTAAATGACGTCACATTTTGTATAAGTGCGCATAAGTGGCGCCATCCAAGGTTTGATGGGAAACTACTTATGTTTGCCATGCAGTGATTCTGTACCCAAACCGTGGTTGGTGCATTAGAAATCAATGCTTCATATTCATTCTTAGCCAATTTCCCATTAAACCTAAGATGGCGCTTTTGCATGGCTTTGACAGCCCTTATTGGCCTTTGCCAAAGATTCGTATATCTTAATACGCACAGCAGTTAAACCACTGTACTATACGAAAATTCGTATAGCAGTGTATTGAAATTTTTGAGAGTGTATGCTTCTAAAATTTCCCAAATGAATACATGCAATATGTAGACAAGGATTCTTATTCTAAGCTCCTTCGAGCTAGTTTCATTCATCGAAAATCACAATATTTTGTGCAGCCATTTAACATTTCGGATTGGTGCATGTTAGTACACAATGCGCATCCATTTGGGAGTTTCTATAAACAAGCAATGAAGCTTCAATTCGCATGGGGCTTGAAAAATATACAAAACGCTGTGTAAAATATGGAGAAAGTGCACTCAGTAGAAATATGAAGTCAGTAGTTGCAATTAAATTGAGCACATACTGTTTCAACCAAGTGAGTTTTAATGAAAACTTGATAATGGTGCACCGACAATGAAACACAGCAAAGGGTTTGTTCCATGGTAATAGCTTAAAAAGGTAAAAAAAAAACAAGATTAAAATCGAGGGGTGAATCACCATTGAAACATTTAAAGAATCGAAAATATTGAAAAGTATTGAAAATCATTGACAAAGTATTGAAAAACACTGAATGAAATTTCAATGGTAATCAACCCCTTGATTGAATTTCGAATATTTAATATATATTTTAGTACAAATACACATTCGGAGTAAGATCGCACAATATTGATCGACTCCAAAATTGAATCACATGTATTGCTTCAAATCTATTCTAGAATCAGATTATGTTCTATTACAAAAGAAACAAAAACCATACAAAAAAACATACATTTTCACTTGTAAAGTGTGTTAGTTTGCAGCGTTGCAAATGCACCATAATTATTGCGACCTATCGTACAACATCTTGACATACGTATTAGCGGTAAGATAATGAAATTTACGTTGAAGTGTACAAAGAGCAAGTTTGTACACCAAATGAAGAGCATTCAAGTTCTATGTTTGGTGAACTAACAGCTTTTCGCAGAACGCCAAAATAATATGCTCAAGTTATGGCAACGGTGAAAATAAGACTACATGAGATGTTTATACAGGCCAAAATGCATCACACACAATCATGTATAAATCATGTAGCAAACATAAGACACGTAAATTAAAATGAAGATATGCGGAAGAAAACGAAAAGAGCTTACATTATGGATTATGGTCTACACAAGACTGATGTAGTTTACCTCGGATATGTGCTGGGCTCATAAAATGCACCGAATTGAATCAGAAAATATGCTTTGCAACGGCATAATTTTATATAATGTTTAGTTTGGCACAAATTTATACCATATTCACTGCTTGCGGTAATAAATATAAACAAATTTACATGCTGCTGAATAGACGGAATAAGTGAAAATGATGTCACCAATATTTTTTACACATGCTTTTACTGTTGGATAAATATGGTGAAACTGGTTTTTCCATTTGGTTGTTGGCTGTGACCGGAAAGAGTTCCCGCGATTCAAAAATAAATGGAGTTAGATGCCTAAGGCCTACTTTTCCGCACTGTTTAACACCACAAAATATGGAATTATTATTATATTTAAAAATTTCTGAACCATTTTAGTTTGGCCAGGAAAGTCAAAATGAGTTTCAAAAATTGTCGACCGATTGCAATACTTTTCCTCAGCATGCGGTGCGCGAAAAAGTAACACTTGTAGCATAAATATCAATTTGCTGAAACGCATAATTCTTAACGTTCATGATGTTGTTTGTGAAATGCAAGATCAGGTGTTATGTAAAGAATAACTTTTGATTAAAAAATAGTTTCAACAATGCAAACGAACATGTTATTTGATTTTTGATATATTTCTATTGCATTGTTTACGTATGAAGAATATTTGAATTTTCATCGCATTTTTATCAAGATTTTTTTTTTTTTTTTTTTTTGTAAATTTGTAGAATACAAGTTTTGATCTCTGCTTTTGACAAAAATTTTGTTGAATTTAGTGAAATCGGGTCATGACTCGTACTAAATTCATTTTCTTTGGTAAATCTTTGGTAAAAATAAGCGAATTCTTAACGACTACGTTGTTAATATATACTCACTGTAGGATATATTAAGGATGTATTTTCGCATCTAGAATAAGATGATTACTATTTTTTTTATTGGCAAAGGATATTTGAATTGAAGAATTGTTATATACTTTAATCACACCTCAAAAATTTCTTTTTACATAAGAACTTCGAATGATTAGAAAACGGGAGACTTGTCAATATTACACCGAAAATTAAATGAGACCACACTATAACGCTTTTCACTCCCACTGCTGTTTATAATAATTCGAATACATACAAAGCGCACCGCGTGTCGCAGGTCTTAAAAGGTTTCAACAGATTTCAAGTGAAGTCGTTGATGGTTTTCGCAATAATATTTCCTTTGTATCTAACAGCGCAAATATTGACTTTTGTGGAGATTCTTTTTATTTAATTTAATACAAATTTACCCCATCCGTTTAAACTTTAAAGCTTTGCAATATTGCACATTAGACGTATACAAACAGAAACGAAATTTATTTGATGGTCGCGTCACTTTTCTTTGCGGATTTACTTCATCAAATAACGCCAAGCATTTTCAGCTCCAACCAATTGACTGTTCACTTAACACGAACGAGTGCATATCAAGTACCGATAACTATGTTTGAGTAGAATTTATGATTTCCTTTTGGAACGTATTTGGCGCTAAAGCGATAGCAAATAACAAAAACCACCTAATGAAGTTATGGCAGTTTTATTGCCATCCGTTGCATAATTCGAAAGTATACAAAATGCTTACCCATTGAGAAGTTGAAAAATGGTGATAGATTACAACCAAATTTGGGTCAGAAAAAAAACAGAAGACTGGTAAAAATGAATGGCATCTTTTGATGAATTCCATCTCGATATTTCATTCCTTCTACTTCTACTTCAACTAACTATGAGATAACACCAAAACACACCAAAGCAACTAAAAAGCTATTAAATAATGCAATTTAAAAAATTTAATTAACTCGAAAGAGTGAACTTTCGCCAAGTATTCCTTTTTCCAACTTTATGCATTTCTTGAATTTTAGATGCAAATGCAGCAATAACTCCTTTTCTTTATATTTACAAGGGACGGCTTTCTAAAGTCCAAAATTGAATAAATTAAAGCCATTTCAACAAGTGAAAAAAAAAACTGTTTGATGGATTTTATGTTGAAATTGTCCGTTGTTATTTCTTTGAAGCAGTTTTAAGCGTTCCACAGAACGATTACTCATTATGCTCTTGAAATTTTTATGCGACTCTTATTATAACAAGTATTAAAGCCGTCACATAAATAAATTGAAAACATTTTAAATTTACCGGGAAACTTTCCATTTCATACAATCTCGTTAAAATGACTGGTAATGGCATTTTTCCGCTTCAACTAATTCATAGAATGCGAATAAGTGTGTGACCAAGCAATTGCTGATGACGAAGGAATTTCAACGCAAACGCTTCTCTTTCGTCTTTATGAATGGAACGAGCATCAATAAATGCCCTATTTTTTCGTTAAAATAGCATACTTGTTGGTTCTCTCGAAGCTAAGAGTCAAAACGAGCAATTGAAAAAATAATGACTTTTCAATGGTCGTTTAATGTATGACGACGACAGTGGCTATGATCTATTGTTAGAAAAAAAGGTTAGAAAAAAAGGACGTATGAACAAGCGGACTGAAGGTCGTTTTCATGCTATTTACAAGGCGAATGAAAAAGCAAATAGAACATGTGTTCAATGTTTGAACATCAAACCATTCAAGACCGTCTTCTCGAGGTGATTTCACATTTTTTTGGTTATTCAGGCACAAGGTATAACATTTATAAAAACCAACGCTTTTAAATATCCATATTTGAAGCTACAACAACAGTAACATACAATTTATGCAGTTTGACAACAAAATACAACATATTGTCACACTCCAAATGAGCAGAGCTGTATATAGAGAAATAAAAAGGCCACTCGATGATTTTTCGAATTTTTGAATAACAATCATATCAACTGAATTTAGTCTATTTTATTCTGCTATACTTTACCAATCTCAACACGACTGTCGTATACAATCTAACTCAACGCATGGGGATTCATAGCCATTTATTCTTATTTTCATCTATATATTTCTTTCAACTCATTTGGACAAAAATTAAATTGCTTTTATTCTCAAGTTGATTTGACTCCCTTTTTGAATCACACCGATTGCAGGTCACAGTTATTCAGCTGAAATGCTGAATCTATTCATGAAATGTTTAAAATATATGTAGACATCGTGTACAGCTGCACCGCATGAGGTGTTGTTACAATTACAGTATACTGTAACAATGTTGTACAATGTTGAAATCAAACCAATACTTGCTGTAATTGTAGGTTTTCCACAACGATAGAATTTCATTCTGGAATTGAGACTAAACTGTGTTGCTATTCAACAAGTTTGAAATTTGTAGAAGACTACAAGAATGAACGTAACTAAATAAGTTGTAGAAGATATAATTAAAGTAAAACAATTCAGAGATTACTTTGGGCTGAAAATAGCGGCCTATCTGAATATAGCAGATGAAATTGCAAAATAGCTATTTTATGTTATAATATTCAGTCAAAATTCTGCAATATCAGCTATTTTCAGCCCATAGTAATACCTGAAACAATATTCTCTATGTGGAAATGAAAACTTTTAAAATAATAAAACGGAGATAGCTTTTTTAATTATATTTATATATTTAATTGCCAATGGAGAAATCAACAATTCCACCCACTTGAGCTTATTTTATGTGTTTCCAAGTGAAAATATTGATTTCACCAATTGATATTAACGTTTTGAGAGATATTTGTAAGTGTTTTCTGATTCTCAAGCTTAATTGGAAAACATAGTCCAAATTAAAAAGCTCCACAGAACGCATTCAAAACGTATAATTTAAAACGGTCTGAACCAAGAGATTAGATCGCACACAACGTATTTTGTTTTTTAAAACAACTATTTCATTTTTAAATGATGATTTTTTAACCAGTTTTCCAATTAGACGAAGTTTCGATATTTCAATTGATATTTGAAATTGGAAATTGATGTGGTATAAATGTACGTACTTTCCGACTATGGATTGAGGCTAACACTAATCGGATTCGCTGCACGTGGATCAAAAGCGTGTCACATGCTATTTCGAGTCGATATGCGCTGTCTCCAATCATCGCTGATTTCAATTTAATGATGTCATCATCAATAGTTAAACAGAAATTCTGAAGGACATTCTTGGAACAATGCGAACTGTTTTACACAATTTCGAATCGCTATGCATGCATCATATCAGGTTACCAAGTGGTTGATTTCAAACATATTAATTTGCTGCATGACAATCTTTGTTGTGTAACGTAATGAACCGCTGAGTGACACAACCAGCCATTATCAAATAATTTCAGTACATTTAAATCAATAAAATTCATTCATTAAAAAGTGTTAATGTATATTGCAAAATGGAAATAACATTGTACTTGATTGGCTGGACACGCGATGGACATTTTTATTTTCAACATCTGCATTCATTACTTCACTGAGCCTCAGTCAAATAAGTCACTGTTCTGAGTTCAATACTAACCGTTTGAAATGAAGAAAATGGATTTTTTCGACTCACTTTCGATAGCGTTTCGCATATGGCAATTTGCTTGCCTTAGCCCGTTCAGTTTAAAAAATCATCAAATAAAATTCATTCCAAAAAATATTCATCAATTATTCAGTTTTAGTATGATCACGATACAGGTGGTAGTAGTAGTTTTGAGCTTAGTTTATTCGGAATATATTGTGTCGACAAATTTGCCACAAACGATTCGAACGCTCGATGTGTTAATAATATCACTGATTGAATTGACAGCGTTGGTCATTTTTTGGGAATCGTACAGCAAGCGCTTCGTTCAAATGGATTTTTTAAGGAAGATCAATTCCATTGATTTCATTTTGGAATTTAAACTCGGCATAAGTCCAAACTATGGAAAACGAAAGCAAACCAATTTAATACGACTCTCTCGATGGATGATTCTAGACATTTCAATTTTCATAGCAAATACCGTGGTTTTATATATTGCCTTTGAAATTTCATACCGTTGGTGGATTGTATTTTACGCATCATTTTTCTTTTGCTCATTACGTTACTATCAAATTACGACCTATGTGGATATTATTCATTATCGGTATGATCAAATCAACCAGTTTATAAATCACCTGCAGCCACGTGATGAGCACAAACATATCAATATTGACCTCGCAAAAACACTGGAAAATGTGCGCTCCATATTTCAAAACCATAAAACAGGATCGATTTACGAGAAAATGCGTGATCTGCGGCGAGTGTGTCGTCTATTGAGCTCGGCAAATCAAAACATCAACGAAATGTTTAAATATTCAATTCCATTGATTATTGTCAATGATTTTCTACAAATTTTGATTAATTCGTATTGGGTATTACGTATATTATTAAAGCCCAATATAAGAATATTTTATTTATGTCCACCATTATTTTGGACATTTCTGAACTTCAATCATGTAATATCACTGGCTGCTGTTTGTCATCATGCAACCGAAGAGGTATTTGTCATTTGAAACTGTTTCCATCTTCAAACGGCATTAATTGAATCGGTTTTGAATTATATTTCAGGCTCAGAATGTGGCCAGTCACCTGCAAAAGCTCGATTTTCATAATCGTGATTTGACACTTCGTGAAATGGTTTGATAAAATGAAACATACCCATTATTTTTGTCATTCATTTTGTTGTTGATTTAAGCAACCTGTTTACATGTAACTCTCCATTTCAGATCCATCATTTTTCACTAGAGCTCATGCAAAAGCGCATTTTTTTCTCGGCATTTGGATTTTTTGAGATAGACTTTACGTTGGTTTATACGGTAAACGAATTCATTCGATTTGACATTATGATTGATGACAAAAACCAACAAACTCAAACATTCCATTTTCCAGATAATCTCCGTCAGCGCTACGTATTTGACCATTTTAATTCAATTCACATTCATACCCAAATAAAGAGCTGTTGTTACCGATGAAAGCGGGACCAGCATTCGTCGAAAAGTTGCAAGCATTTTTTTACTACCTACACACTCAGCTGGATCACATAACGTTTATGCACTGTTTTCATTGTACAATGTACACAATTTGCTGCTATTTTTACAGTTTGTTTTGCAAGTAAGTTGCATTCGTTCGCACTACTTCTCGGTTCAATATAAGGAAAACCACATTTTCTCATTTTCAGGAACGACAACATTGAAAGTGTTTTAAAGTATACACAAGTTTATAAAACGTCAAGATTTGAAATGTCCGATCGCATCTTTTGAACTCTCAACAAATTTTTCGAAAAAAACTATCAACTATTTCCTAGGAAATTTCAGTTCTGTCAGTTCACACTTAAAGTGTACGCAGTGATTCCCCACCATAGTGAATACAAAGCGATGTACTATGCAGAGGAAGTGAACGAGCTCTGTGTGACATACATGCACGAACACGAATGTACCGTCTGAACTGCACTGAAATTTCAGTTAAGAGCTGAGACTATGTTTTTTCGTGCATACACTGTGTGTTTTATACCTTGTTTGGACTCAACAACAACAATGTCCAAATACATACATAATACGTTCAATATATGTTAATATAGAATATAATCATTGAATGCAATTTAGTTATAAACATGTAAAAATGGAAATAATTCCAGCACTTAGGAAAAAACATTTAGTTTCCTCTTGATGTTACTAATTTTTGAAAATGAATTCATTTTGGTTAACCATTTATATTTAGCCAGGCTTCAAACAATTACATGAACAAGATTACAAACTTAATCAAATCCAAATCTGACCGAAACCCAATTTTGATATTTATAATAACAACAATTTACCCATCAGGTACAAACTAAAAGTACACATAATTATAGTAACAAAGCCAATTCGTTTCGAGTTTGGTATAAACTCTTCTTTAGGGCCTAAAATGGTTAAAACAGTATTTTGACTTTACTAGTTTGGGATCTAGTTTTGTAATCGGTTTGGCGGTTTTGCACCAATAACACACGCTTTTTATGCAGGAGCTGAAACAAATTTAAATAAAGTTTTCAAAATAAAAAAAAATGTGTTTGTTGATTTTGCTTCAAATGACGGTTGGCATCTTATAATTATATATTGTTGATTAGGAACATTTTTACGTAAATATTGTATGTTTCATTTCTATTCTCTCTGTATTTCGCCTGCTAAAGATGAGGTCATAGCAAGACTTTATTTTGGTAGTAATAGCTTACGTATACGTATTCATTCGTGTTATTTATTTGAAACATTATCCTTCCTTATTTTATGACAACGATCTGACTAATGATGGCTTCGTTGCCCAACGTCCATCCCGTCTACTGTAGAAATTTTCAACACCATCAAAATTTAAATTACAAAATATATGAGTAAGTTCGGATGACAAAAGTACTGCGAAGTAAAAATGAATGTATAATTATAATTGTTTTTTTTTCTCTTAACTTATAGGACCTGTAAACGATAACTTTACACTAAAGTAGTGAAGTTTTCAAATCTCTGTTAATCAATTATTTAGTTGAATAGATTCATTAGCATCATGGTAAAACGATAGATTGACTTAGTCAACTGAAATAAGATAACATTTAAATTAATAATAATTCCCCTTTTTTATGGACATTCTAAAAGTAAACACCTACATCAGTTGCAGTTTCTAGGTTTATTTCCCCAAATGGTCCGATCGTCAACACCGATCCATTCTGAATCATACAAATGGTGACAGTAATTTCTTTCTGGCATTCAGTGGAAAGCAAATACCATGGCATATTATATAACTCCGCTGCAATGCGTTCATTCTGAAAAGTATCGATTTTTTATTTCCAAAATCAAACTTGATTTCAGCACGAGACATTTTCTGCGGAGGTTTGATACAAAAATAAGGCTCGAAAAATTAAAGCGTGATTGAGCAACGGTAACATGGCCTATAGATCCATATTTCGAAATCATCGTTTTTTTTTAATTATTTGGAGATTTTAAGCACCGAACATGGTACAACGCACCCAATGTACTCAAATGGGACGTAGACATAATGTATACTTTTAGTGAGTAACATTTTTCGACGCGTTTGGTTACTTGGGACTGTGCGAAGTTTCTATAATTCCACAGCAATAACAAATCTTTAAACAACTAAATTCACAATTCCACGAAATAACTCTTAAACTTTTTGAGTACTTTGAACTGTCACCACAATAAACGATTCGTGTGCCTTTATACGTTTTTGTATGTATTTCTATCTCATTCAATTACAGCGATGTAATACAAACGTTGTGTGCTTGTTGCTTTGTATCAAAGATACTGACGAATGCCATTCGTGTGAATAAATGAATAATAATATTTGACATGTGATTTGAAGCTAACTTGACGAAAATAATCTCTGACGGTCATTATTAATATGTAGAACTGACTTATTAACTTACTGCCTGTTTAACACTTTCACCCAACTGACAAAATATAAGCAGAAGAATATAGTTACACACTGCAACACCGTAACCAGATGGATAGTTTAGCTTGAAACGATATATCATTACATACATTTGATGAGTATATGCATATTATATAAGAAGAATGACCAAAATAGTCCTTATAATAAGGATAAAAGTCACATTTATAGTTACAATCATTTGACCAAAAATTGAAAAGCTGATCGAATATGTGAACAAAAACGGTCCTTCAAATAATCTCAGATAATACACATCGATGAGTTGGTTAACGAATCTATAAACATTTCATTATAAGTATATTGTTATATAAGTGATAACTTATAACATTAAATTGGTGAAAATGTGAGAATAAATTTCGATTTTTACCCATGGAAATCATGCACTTTTATCACAATATTGCGTAAACGCGCTCTCACGTTCACAGTCATGCCATTTTGCCTCAAATCGGTTTCCAAGTCTTGTGAATCAAGATATATTACTTGCGGGAATGATGCAACTGCATTGGAGGCTAAAGATGAACCAATCTCAACGGCTGTGTTTGCAATAAGTGTTGTAATTGTGAAAATTGATTGCACAAATATATTGGCCAAAAATCCAATATTGGTATTCATATCGCAAAACGGTAGTTCTGTACCCACAAAAGTTACACGTGCATTTTGAAAGATGATCAGATAAAGTGATCCACTTCCAAACATTGCATATGAAACATATAATAAAATCAATGTAATTGAAATGTTGTTTATGAGCTGATTTATCATTTTTTGACACATTGAATTGTATTTCGGGGGCTGATCATCTTCCAGATAGATATATTTACCACCGAAATTTATTATGTTATTCACTTTGAATTGATCTGGTCCGATGCACTTCCAGTATATCGTGAGACACTAAAATATAATTTCGAAAGCTCAGATTCAACCCACAAGATTATATCAAACAGTTCGATTCGAACTAGACCTACCGTAATCACCATTCCACTTGGAAAGGTACATTCCAAACCTTTTAAAAATTTGCCTTGTTTGAAATACACCCAAAATGTGTAGAGTACCGATAAAAAATAGGCTGCGCCAGTTACACCACCAAAATAACTGAGCCAATAGTTCTTCATATCACTGTAAGTCCTGACACCAATTACTTCGGCCACATTTTTCCCAAGGCCATAAATTACTCGCCATTTCTGTTTTGGCGTTTTCTTTCGCCATTCTTTCAATATTTTCAATTGTATTAGCATTAAAATAATGAATGCCTGTAACTGTATCGAAACCTCGAAACCAACTGGCCAAATTAACTACGTTGGGCATTTCAAATAGTTCAACCTATTATGAAATAATTTAATCGTGGTAATTAGCCTATTATGGATCGTTGGATTTGTATTGGAAAGAACTAATGCAATTTAATATTAAAATGTTTACATGTTGATAGATATACCGATTGGGTCTCTACATGAGCCAAATCTATATGATACATAACAGCAGCGCCCATGCAGGTCGGAAGAGTTTTCCCACAGTAGAAATAGACAGTATCTACTAGACATAATGTGGGTGGATGTGTGCCACTTTGGTTCCTATGATTCATTTACTCTTTTAATTATGAAATTAATATACAATACATTTTTTCGAATCCTGTCAATTTCTCAAAATAAATTGTTGAAAATATTTCTAGAATATAAATAATATAGTAATCTACTTTCATTCTTAGGTTTCCATAAAATACAATAACGACTAGTTATATTCGCGTGTGGAAATTTGGAACACATCCAGTAATCATCTTGATCATTTATCTTTTTTAAATATTTATTTAGTAATGTTTATACCGTTTGACATAACTGTGTAATTTACCTCTCAAAGGAATTACGTTTTCAAGCAAGGCACTATCAAACAACAGATTAATGTGGAGATATGGCTGTAAGTTACAGCCTGTAACCATTTCCAACGTAACTCTACACAGACTAAACAGAATGTACACTGTACAGAGATCAAATGTGTATCATTTCGTCCTCAAATGAAAAAAAAATACAAAAAGTGTATTTTGTACTTTGCAAACCAAGAAACAGTCACTAAAAATATTTTGAAGTTGAAATACCATCTGTGTATAACATGACGGCTTTGTTTACATAATTTATTTTTCATTCGATCGAAATTTGTAACTGAAAAAAATAACAATAACAATTGAACAAAATACTTTCATTTTTTCAATTAATGAAATGTTACAATTCCAGTGGCGTCGAAATACACAAACACAAATTGAGGGGGTTTGAAATTTACAAAAATCTTCACAAAATTATTAGACAGAGATTTACTGCATGTATACAATTTTCCAAATAAGTAATTGTTATTATTACCACCATATAGATCATTTTTCCCATCACCAAATCCAGATTTTGTTCGAAATCACCTGGCAAACCACAGAATTAACCCCCTTCCCCTCCCCTTCGCCTCAATATTTCGCTATTTGTAATATCTCACTGGAAAATGCATAAAAAAATAAGTAGGTACACAGCAAACCGTGAAAACTCTGTGCAGAACATCTTCTGCATATTGTCTTGTCAATATCTTGTTCTCATCATTGGTTTTCATTGTCTTAAAACACACATTACAATTGGTTGGTATCAGTGATATTTATCACACATAAAATCTGTTATTGATTTGCCCTCCCTTTACTCCTTATGATTCGATTCCACTTCTGGCAGTCAACAGTTTGATGACGGAATACAGCATTTTTGAACAAGAAAAATTAGATTGATTTGTGCATTAATTAAGTGTCATCTATATAAAAGGAATTTTATTCACAATGTCGATTAGATGTCCTCCAATAGTTTCTTTTCTTCTCGAGTGATAACTTCAAACGTGTTTTTCTGCTGTAACCTAATTAGTTGTTCAATTCAACACATTTTGGGTGAATTTTTCAACATTTTGCTGATGTTTCGATATATTCGATCTTCTGATATTCAAATTTAATTGTTTTTTTCAATTTTATTTTCAGAAAAATAGAAAGCTTCAATTTATGGTCAAAATATGGGCAATTTTTATTTGCTTACAATTTCATACGTGGTCGTCATATTTGGACTAAATACGAATATCTGCGCAGAAGGTTAGTTTACAATGTGTATTGAAATTCGAGTTGAAATTAAATATTTAAGTGCGAACACCAAAGCAGAGCTTGAATATCAATCTTTAACATTATGTTTTAGATATTCAAGGACGCCTGCTCACTCCAGAAGAGGGATGTGGTATTGCGAAAGTAGGCAATACAAAAATCGTTGGTGGATCACCCGCTAAACCAGGTGAATTTAAATTGAAATCAAATTTGCCTCTGTTCAGTGTTAAGACCTCACTTGCAACTCCTGCGATTGGAATCGCTAGCGATTACTCTATGGAAATTAAAAGGTTTTAACACGTGAAATTGCAGCGCGATTGCAATCGCTGTAGTTGCAAATAATACCATTAATGAAATGAATGAGTAAAATGTATAAAACTTTGGATTATTTTAGGTGCATTCCCATGGATGGCATTAGTTGGAATACCACTAAGCTATAATAGAAGTCGTTTTCATTGCGGTAACAATGAATTTTACATATTCTTTCAACCTTGTCAATTGAATTATCTTTTTTTTCTACAAATAGATGGTACATTGATTACTTCGCGTCATGTCTTGACAGCTGCTCATTGCATTAGAAGAAATATGTATGTTAAATTACAACATTTATGCCAAAATCTAAACAAAAACTATACAAATTGAGTTTAAATTTTTAATTGAAATCTGAAGGATCGTGAGACTAGGAGCGCACGATATAAGTGATGTAAATGATGGATCCCAAGATTATAAAGTGGCTCATGGATTGACCCATCCCAGATTTAAACTTGTCATGAGATTAAATGATATCGCAATTTTATACCTCGAAGATGATGTTCCATTTAACGGTTAGCAATAATTTTTAACTAAAACTATATTTGAATTCGAACAACTCAGCATCTTTTCCACTCTATTTTATAGATCGCATTCAGCCAATTTGTTTGCCATTGAATGAAACACTTCAAAATAAATCATTCGTTGACTCGAATCCATTTGTTGCCGGATGGGGCGTTGTGAATAACAGAGGAGATTTCTCAGATGTATTAATGCAGCTACAAATTCCAGTTATTGAAAATGCACAATGTAAAGATCTGTTCAAAAAAGAAGGCGGTCTAATTTCGGACGCTCAATTTAGTGAAGCTGTGCTCTGTGCTGGAAATCTAGCTGGTGGTCAAGGTGCCTATCTCGGTGACTCAGGAGGTCCGCTAATGTTACCAATTCAAGACAACGACAAGTTCCCAATGTATCAAATTGGTGTCATTTCATACGGACTCACCTACACACGCCCAGGTGGACCAGGTGTTTACTCACGTGTTACACACTTCATGGATTGGATTCAGGAAAACATTAAACAAAAGTAAACATATAAAATTGAATACAATTTTCAATCAATTTTACATAATTGTGGTAGAAGAATGCGTATTTTTGATTGCTCATATTTTCAAATTTCAAATGAGAAATCGATTGTGGAAATATTCAAATAACAATTCCAATTCAATTCTGAAATTACTATTCTAATGAAATATATTTTTCAATAAATTATATATTTAAAATTGCTCACTTACGTTTCCGATAAAAATGATTGCTTTCTGTCACAACACGATGTACTGTACTGTTTGAAATACCAAGTACCCAGGATATTCATCGCGTTGACCAACATAGTTTTTGACACTTGACAGCAGGTTTTTCGCGATTCTGAGACTTAGTTTTGTTAGATAACCAGGTAATTTTTGTTATGTTCCAGCTATTTATTTTCATGCTTTAGAATACGTGATATGGTTTCTAAGAAGTTTGCTGACAGATGTTTTTAGATTCAATTTGTATGCCATTTCGAATGGAAATTTTTGAACACTTTGTAGCTTACAGTGAAGTACGTGAACGGTACGGTAAAGCGATCTGAGTGTAGTGGTTGACATTTAAATGTTTGTATATCCCACATAATAAGCGCCTGAATTTAGTCTCAGCCTTCATGGAACACCCGTTATGAAACTATTCATATTTACTCATTTCTATTTTTTATGCTAAATAAATCAGAATTTAATGGTTGATATTCCTTCAAGAGATTAAAAAATTAATAATGAAAACCACTTAGACGATTGTTCATGCTTTTACTTATGGTGAAATCAGACAAAAGTGTGATCCTGATTCAGATAAAAAATGAATTTCATTCGTTTTTTATTCTTAATTGAGTTTTTTTACTCTCTAATCAATAAAAACATAAATCATATAAACTTTTCTAATTCTGAATCGGGCGCACATTTTAATTTGATTTGATAAATGAATCAAATTCATTTCACAATTGAATGATTTGTGCTTCCATGCTACTCACTTCTTAACTTCGATATTTGATTCATTTCTCTTCGTGTTAATTGAGCTCTAGCAGAGATGGCACATATACCATTTGGTTGAATTTCTCAGTAAGGCACATTGTTGCCAGTCAAAATGACGGTGTTTTTGCAACTCAACGCAACTGGCAGAACCATCATTAAAGATAAACCGATGTAACATTAATGGCTTTTTCATGTGTCTTAAAAATGTTGGCAAAAAATAAAAATAAATGTGAAACCAATTTCACTTCTATATTTCTAAGTGGCCAAGTATGTATACGAACAAATGTGCCGAATTAAAAGATATTTAAAAAACAATTTGCTGTGACAATTTTGGATGAGAAAATGTTTCAAGAAGAATTTAAATCAATTGGCATGATATGCATGAAAAAAGGGACAGACTATGATCTAAATGCAATGGAGCTGGTGGATTTGGCGAAATGAACAACATTCGAGGACTGAAAACCGCGAACTTTTTTTTTCTTTTAAATATATGTGTTTTTTTTTATGAGTTTAAGGGCAAACAATTACTTTCCAAATGAAAGTAGGTATTATAACAAAAACACTTGGAAACCATCAGATGCTCGGTCTACTTGCTACACTGTTTGCATTTCTCAAGAGTCTTGAGTCTTAGGCCTTGAGTAACGAATACTTGAGTTAGGTCTCATTTAATAGCATCGTAAAGCTTAGTGGATTATTGAAACTGTCGAAAAACATGATGATTCATCGATATTTACTTTGTTCTCTTTGCTCTATCGATCAATTTTATCTATTCGCATGTCTAAAATATCCTAATATCGCTTGAATCAATTAGAAAGTGGAGCCATTTAAAATGGTGCTTCTCCACATGTATAAACCAAGTGGTAACAATCGGCCCATATTGCATTGTAAACAACCAGTTACTACTGGCAACTCGCTACGGAAATTCGCGGCTTATTCGCCTGTTTACATGCGATTTAATTTTCCAGATAATAAAATAACAATGAAAAGCTCCACGTTTTTTTTGTTGTTGTTTAATTTAATGGTGAAAATATTAATGGATTTTCCATTATTTTCCGGTGCGCGATTCCAATAAAAGCTCATAAATCGAATTTATCAAGTGAATATTGAATTTTAATTTCTATATTAAGAACAAATTGAATATATTGTAATTTTCCAATCATTCTGAATTAATTTCAACCATGTCAAATGCAAACTGTTTGTATTTGAAAATTATATAAAAGACTTTAAAAAAAAAAAAATAATATTTGCAATTGTTGAGCTAACGTATTGAAGTTGAATCCATATCAAAACATTTAATATGGAAATTGTAAACCATTGGAATATTATAGATTGTAATTGATTATGAAATTGTATATTGTGAAATTTGGAATGCTTTGTATTTTTAAATAATGGCGAACGCGATGACTTTGTAAATTCCCAAATAAAGCGGGCGTATAAAAATAAACCTGGCAAAAATCAGATCAATATGTTTCCAGCCAGCTCTGGTACAGATTCAACGGTCCGGTTTGCAAACCCACGGGCTTGATTGTAATACATTCTGATTAGTTTTTACTTCATGTTCCGATTCTATTCAGATTATTATCCCATTTATTACCATTTATTGACCGAATTCAATCAATGAAAATCACTGGAATACGCAAAGCACTCAATACCAAATGAACAGCGTTCAAAAACCGATACAACGGATTTTCATAAAAACTATTTAAATTCAACGCTATCAATTCACGCAATCAATCAGTCATTAGGAAATTAAAACCCCAAAAATGCACACGGCGCGGTACTCAACCAAATGATTTATTATCGTTGAGTGTTTTTGCGCTTAATTTGCACATAAATAATTCCAATTCGTACTGATATTATTTGTAGCACAGTTTGGAACAACTATGCTAGCGACTATGTCATTAAAGTTGATTGAATTTTACGTATCGTGATGACATTTTCCATCGAAAAACTAAAAATAAATTGACTCAATTTTCACATGAGCACAAAACTACAAGACAATTTGTTTGTTTTTTTTTAACATTCCAGTTGGTTAACGGTTGTTCAACGTTAAATATCCACGTGCACAGGTTTAATTTGTAAATGATACATATCAATACAATTGGCACGATTGCGAATCACATTTAAATGCATGTGCAATTTGCTTACATTTTGGCCAAAATGAAAATGCATTACATAAAAAGGCATGCCAAACACCAGCAGTTGATTGATACACTTTAAATGAACTCAATGCCGGATGCCACAGAGGTGAACAAACATTTATTTAAATTAATCAATTCCGTACAACGCAATCTATTGTTGTTGTCACACCATCATTTTTCTCGTTCAAACTATTATAATAGCTTAAATCAAATTGCTTGATGCAGTCCTCTGATATAAATTAATTTTATTAATTTAACAATTTGTTTTATGTATGCGCAATGCACATTTGGTTCGGCACCAAAAAATTGATTTTGTTTGAACAATAGATTTTTTTTCTGCATAAAATATACGAAACAGAATTACATTAAAAATTGAAAAAAATTTACTTAATGCATCCATATCACATGAACATACATGAGACGAAAAAAAAACCTTACCTATTGATTCACCATTATTTTATTCGTTAAAGTGCCTATTTTCGCCCAAACATTTACATCGATTCATTTTTTGCTATCATTTAAAAACATGTGTCTTAACATGCGAAACATGTTGAAACGTGTCACAGCATCGAATTTCATAGAACAGCCAAAAAAAAAAAAACAATTTTTCATAACACACACACACGCGATAAATAAATCAATTTGTTTTCATTCGGTTGATTTGATTATTTTTCCCGTTATTTGCTCGAATTTGGTCTGAAATAAGCCGTCAAAACCGGATAGAAAAAACGAATGTGTTTCATTCATCAACAAAAAATGTAAAAAAAAATGGCTCAACAACCTGCCATTTGTATTCACCAATGTCTAGCACTTAATGTAAACAAGTGAAATTTACTCGATTCGCATACGCATATGATGGAAATATTGCCTCATGGGAATGGAGTTAAAGTTGCAGCCGCTCAATGTTTTTGCTCATTAAAAGTATCAACTCGGAAAAAAGCACAATACACAGTGCAAATATAAAGCACTTCAATATATTTTGGAGTCATTACAGCAATAACAACAACAAAAATCAAATGAAAAAGCCGTTGTTCGTGCAACATATGTCAGTGGTTTTATTTTTTACGATGTGAAAAATAGTTTATTCAATGAAGTTTGATTGATTTTCGAGATTGGTTCGCTACATTTTCGAGGAATCTCGACGAGAATCAATGACGTTGAATATCGAAATTGGCATGAAAAAAGCACATGCTTTTATAATATGAGATTTAAGTTTTATATTAAATAAATTTCACTTCAACATGAAATCATTTTTAACTGTATTTTTCAATCAGATTGAGTAATTTGTTCGAATGCTGCACTCAAATCATATTGTTCATTTGGAATTGCATGGAGCATACTTATTTGTGAAACAAATGCATTTATGTTTATATTGAACTTAAACCGTTAATTTTGACTGAAAATTCATGTACAATTTTGAAGTTGAATAAAAAATTAAAAATTAGAAAAATACAATATAAGTTTAAACTGGTTGCACTAGTACCGATTTCAAATTCAAATGGAATGGTCAAATATTTTAACGTGAATGAATCCAATATTCATGTTCACGTAACATGACATGTCATGCGTCACATGTATCATTCGGGGGTATGCTTGCGGACGAGCCTTGTCACATACTAACCATTCTCTGTCACGGGATAGTTATTCTGATGCTACATTTCTCCTGGCTGTTTGGTATAACATATACATTGTACAACGTTGGATAGATATAACAAGCATGAAGGAGAGATGTTCGCTCACACAGTACTGTGCACTGCTCTGCTCCGCTGTGCTGTGCTGTGCTGTACTGTGGTGAGCATAACATTCCGACACAGTGAATTGACACACGCATACACTTGCACACACTGTCAAAATAATCGCATGAAATGTGCAGGAAGAGAGCTCAAATTATGTGACGGAGAGTAAAAGTGGGAGAGAGAAAGAAAGAGAGCGCGCGTGGAGAACTCGTTTCATGTGTGGCTGTCGCTTAAAATTCTAAACAAGAAGCAACAATATAAATAGTCGTTAGAATCATTCATCGTGCGAACACCGTACGAGACGGTCAATACACTCTGCCGTGTGTTAAATCATTTTCGTATCGTAGCCATCGAAGCCGAAGATTACGTTTAAATTATTAAACTACATTTTAAAAAAGTAAAAAAAAAAATCCAGTTCAATCAGTTCATTATTTGAAAAAGAAAATCCTTTTTAAATAAAAACCGGGATTTTTGCGTAACCAGAAAAACAACAGATTCTGTGAAATTTCATTAACTGGCAAAAGATCCATTTTGGCATTCGATGTGTTTCACTGTGCCAAAATTGGATTTAGTGAGGAAAGCAAAAGCTGAAGTAGAAACCACAGCAGTAAAAATCCGTTCATGGTGTTTTCTCGTTATTTAATTTGAAATTGAACATTTGCGCAACAGTTCCATTTGTTTATCCGTTGGTTTTGCAACGAAAATTCCAAGCAGTTTCAATGTTCAGCAGTTGCATTTTGGTTTGAGTTGATTTTTGGAATGTGTTGTGTGCCTTTGAATAGCAAATTTTTATTTGGTGCATAAATTAAATGTCAACACAAACAACGGGCGACCACATTTATTTAACAGTGATTATCTGACCATATTCGAGTTTATTTCCGTGGTATTTCTGAATCTTTTGATTTTCCACATCGAATTTCATCAAAGGGAATCGCATTTCACAAGAGAAACCAACAACAATTGAACGCCAAATATGATGTGGTTAATGAAAAGTGTATTCATTGGACTGTTGTTCAGCTCAATGATTTTGGTGAATCGTGTTGATTGTGGTTCGTGTCGCGAGTCATCTTTGTGCTGCAATGGTCGTGATTCATCATGCGTTGTACAAAAAGCGCCCATCAATTCAATTATCGAAGATCTGAATGACAAGCCATGCTATTGCGATCATGCCTGTTTGAAGCTTGGCGATTGCTGCTCCGATTTCAAACAATACTGTGGCGGTAAGTAATTTAAAACACATTTCTGGCCATCTGTTAAATGCTTACAGATTTTTTTTCCCCATTTTTTTCCCCTTTTTTTTATTGGTGTTAATAAAATTTGTCGAACATTTGAAAAGCAATTATGAATAAATAATTTATATCGAAATCAATATGAAGTGCGTTACTTCTGCATAATCGATATTAGCAAATACCCATTTAAATCAATTGGTCCATTAATAATCAGAATGTTTATGTGTGGAATAAAGGAGAGCCAAAAATAGACATTTATTGATTTATCGTGTGATATTTCAATTTCGGAGCGGATGCAAAACAGTTGCGGTAAATCTAGAAAAAAAGGTCCGATTTAGCACCACCATTGAAATATATCGAGTGTACAAATGATGGCAAATGTTTGCTGTCGAATATTTCAAAACAGAATTTCGATGGCACATTCACAATATCGAAATCACGTCGAACAAGGTCAAATACGAAATAGAAGTTTTTGTGACCTGTTTTGAAATATAAAGTGTTTAAGCACTTTGGGAAAATTCCAATGTGATGCCAATCTACCATTTCATTAACGTCGAAGACTATGCAAAAAGGTTTGTGTGCGCTTCTTATCACCCGGAAACTTTGCCGATTTACCCAATCCTCGGTGGAATCACAACGGATTTTCATATTGAAGTACAAATAACTCTAGGTTATCGACCGTAGTTTTCGTCAAACTCGCATCATTTTTCCAAATAAATATCGAACTTCATATTCAAAGTATGAAAACTGCCAAAGCCGACTGAACTGAATCAAGGAAAAAACCCGCACACACATCCAACGGATTATTTATAGGAACTTCACATGTATTCAAACTCACTTCGAAGTCCATTAGGAAAATAGCAAATAAGTCACTTTGGCTGTTTTTATTGATTTTTGAGCACCGCATCTGTGCCTCAGCTTAATCCTTTGGAATTGAATGGACGAAAAGAAAAAAAACAACTTTTGTTTGCTAATGGGCTGAGATAAAGTAGAGATTAGTATCTGTGATGCATAGGGATTATAAAGACCGTTGTGTTCATGGTTGATGTTTTTTCTTCTAGTTTTTGCGGTAAATGTAATTAAAAATGAAAATGAGAATAAGAACGATTGAGAACTTGAAGCTTTGATACACCAGGTGTCATCAAGTTTCTCTGTATTTGTGTTTTGGCTTATTAGTATCACCATTTCCGGGTATCGTTTATTCGACCAATTTTCCCAACACGATTCACTTGCCTGTATTTCATCCAGAATTGTGAGAAATTGGGGAAAAACTCTTCGCTGTTGATTTAAACTATGAGTACGAAAGATACACGCAAAAATAAATTACGACTCAAAAATTGATTTATGCCATGCTTTGATTTTTGTTTGCGAAAAATGAATATTTTTTTTTTGAAATTGCAAGTGATATAATTGTTGCCACTCGGTGTTACGGTATTATTGACTAAACAAACAAACCGGAGAACAATCAACGGAAGCACACCTTGGGGAGTGTTTAGAAGGAATGACTTTTGGTTTGACAAAAAAAAAATACAAATAACAATGAGCGTCTGTAACAGCAACAACAACACCAAACACATTCAACTGAAGCGAACCGAAAGCGATGACGTTCAAGTGTAATGATGCCAGTGTCCGAGATATGAAAATTATGTAAAATATTCATTGGAGACAAAATTGTTTACTGTCATTGCCAGACACAATATGAACTTAGAGTACCGTAGGTCTTTGTTTTGTTTGCATATATTTTGTGGTTCGCCAACACTCTCGTCAATTTTTTTTTCTCCGGTTATCGTTGCTGTTGTTTTTTGATTCATGGCAAATTTAATAATGCAGCTGTTGAGCTGTTATCGTGCTATCGACGTGCTATTACGTACCATCGTTCCCATAACAGCAACCATTTTTGAAATGAAATCGCTGAATAGTGTGAGGTAAATGAAAACAGTAAACAACGAAAATTGCTTTTTGTATCGAATGCTGTGTACAAACAAAATCATGACAAATTAGACTTTTTTTTGTGTGTATTGGACCGAATCACTTCATCAGTTGTGTGTCAAAATTAATATCAACGAAAATGCATGCACTTGTCCTCGTGGTCGTGCACTGTCACTTGTGGGCATCACCACGGGAAACATTAACTAAATTTTAACAGTGCGATGCACACAATCCCATTTCACATCAGTATGTGACAAAACCACGGCCTGATTTTCACTCTCAAAATCAAAACATCAACGAAAAAAAAAAAAAGATAATTTTCAACATCATATGGAAATTTCCCAGAGAAAGGGAGAGACAGACAGTTTATTCATGAGCGGAAAACAAACGTATCAAAAAATGAAAAAAAAAATATGAAAATTATGAAACTGTTGAAGAATCGTTGGTAACGTTTATCTCACTACAGCATATTTTATCCATTAACTGAACAATGTTTGGAGCTCACACTTCAATTATTCAATAAATCGCAAGCCAAACGAAATTGCTTGGCCAAATATAATGATTACTGAAACACGCACTGAATACTATTCACTTAAAATAGTTAATTAAATGAAATCACATGCAAATGTGAATGAATGCCACTAAAATGTTTTGTGTGTGTTTTTTTTTTAAATGATGAAACATGATGCTGATATGGAAACAATTTTGATAACCACATTACAGCCGCGCATAAATTCGGTGAAATCATACAGTAGCGCTTGGTATTGACTCACTTTTCCATTTCAGTTCACCTTCAAAGCACATAAAATTCCACATTACACAAGTATCGAGAAGAAAAATGTGATTATTTTTTCATATCATGCTTTTTCACAAGAGGATATGCCATTTTTTAATTGAATTCAGAATGGGGAAGCGGCACCCAAACACACACACACACACATTCAGCAGAAACATATAATTTAAATAACTCATGAACGAAGTAAATTCAATAAACCTGGCAATTTCCATAATTTAAAATAATTCGCATGTATATTTTGGGACGCGATGGTTGGTGGTACAAAGGTGAATGAAATAGCGTCTGTGGTTGGTTTTCCTTCCATATATCAGCAGCCAGCGAGCAACAAATCCTTAAATGATACGCGATTGGTCTGCGTGTGTATGCGAGCCCCAACCTGTGCCTGAATTGGTGCGGTGCGCCTTCGATTCATGCATGCTTCGCTATTTCTTTCATTTACCATTTTTTGTTTATCACGTGAATTTCTAATTTGTTCGTTCGCACATTTAGATCGCTCTTGTCATGCAGGGCAATCGTAGTTGAAGATACATTTATATGCGCCAGTGAGAAAAAACTCGGCGTACTTTGCTGCGTTGTAAATGTGTAAAGACTTATTTATTGTCGTTACTCTAACACTTTGTTTCCCGTCTCTGTGTATGCATGAATTTTTGGCAATTTGAGCGTTAGCATTCGCGCGATAGCAAGTTAAAGTACCGTTTCTTTTTTTTTCGGGAATTTGAAAAAACATGTCATGTGTGTGTTTGTTGTTTATAGTATAGAACATACGGCAATTATCTTGTTGCATTCGAATCCAGAACAGTGTTTTGTGGCATAAACTGTGCTAAATAACTGTAGACCATGAAATTTGCTGTGCTCATAGTAAATTACGGTACAATTAGACTTTGACATAAGCATTCCCGTGCATGTTGTTTCGCCCAATAAAATATGATGTCACCGATAAATTTGTGCCACAGTGATGTTGCCGTCGCTGAGGAAAGAGAGAAAGAGAGAGATAGAGTGAGAGTGAGCATCAAATTTCATACGCAAGCATAATTTTTCGCTTGCCTGATATCACAAATATTACCTCCCGAAAAAGTATCCACAAAAGTAGGGAACAAACGTTGCGTATTAAATTAATTGCAACACAAAATTCTTCGCTTGATGGTTTCAGTTTTGGCCGACGAGAGGGATGAAGTGCGGAAAAACTTTGTGGAACCAATTGCGTGTAACACGTAGCATTCATTTTGGCCACGTTAAATCGTTTCGGCTGGTTTGACGCTGTGATGCATCAATGGCTAAATTTTGAACAGAGCATCTTCAACGTGGCAAGTGTTTGCAAACACGAAGATAATTTCTTTTGACGATTTTTTACATCAATTTTCGACGATTTCTTCCGGTTTATTGTACAGCATCCGACATTTTTGTGCCACAGCCATGGGTCACGTTTGATTTGGATTCGCCATTTTTTTTCTATCAAACGGATACATTTGTGTCTTTCAAACGAAAGAAATAGACTGTCGACCGCACATTTTATTTTTTTGACTGGTGTTGCAAACAAATCAGAAGAACACGGGTGAAGTTTTCACGACACGGCAGCCATATAACAATAGACTTTGAATGAAACATGAGAGGAAACCATGAGAACAGGAAAATTCATTGAATTGAAAAGCAACTGTAAATAATGACAGCGATGACGATAAAAAAAAAGTCTTCCAGGAAAAGTATAACTGTAATTACACAATTTTTTTCACTTGCTATCGTTTCCTTTTTATCCTGAGTCTGCAGTCGACGCTTTCTTCACGCATATTACATTCGTTGCCATTAAAATTAGCTTAGGTGAATACTTGCTCCGTTCGCTCTTTTTTTTCTCCTTTTTCATTCGTTTTGTGTGCAAAACGCTCAATGAAAAATTGCATGCGTATTTGTTACCAGCAAAATGAATGGGAAGTCATTAAAAAACGGTGTTTGAAAAGCATTCGAGTGAATGAGATTGCTAGATGAAATGGACGCACCGAGCGCAAGAGAAAACAGTTCACATTTGAGTTCAGAAAAAGAGAATATTGAGTCCGGTTCGGCGAAAATTATTTACTCTCCAGTTGAAAATGAAAATTGACAGAAAAAAAGACAAAAGCGTACGCTTCTGTTGTGCATTCAAGTGAATTTCAAGTCAAAAGAAAATATTTTTTCTTACCTTTGACTGAATCATGGTTGTTTATCGTCATGCCTCACCGCGAACCAAGTTGAATAAATGGAAACGTGGCCAAAAAAACAATGAAAAAATTATGAAATGTTTTCATGCATGAAAATTGAAGCTAACTCTGCCATTTTTCGTGCAAATACACCAATTTTCGATGATCAAACGTAGAGTTTTTTTTCATCATTTTTGGTTTGAAAACCTGTTTTGTGCTAAGTTTCTATTTAAATGGACGCTATTTCAATTTCACTTTTTGTTTGACTCTTTTTTCTTATGGCCAACTGAATATTCACGTCAACAACACCGGGCAAAAAAGCAGCTACCCACTGAGCTAATGCAATGAATGTCCCTCAAAGAACAAAAAAAAATCATTTCCACAAATTAAAGTAGCTAAATGTTGCCCGCAATGCCAAAAACATCAGAATCACTTCCAAAATTGGAGATATTCAATTTTCGAGAAAACATTTCATAGCTCGTGAAAATGTTCGCATACAAATTTTGATCGAAACATTTTTCTAATTAATTTTTGTTTTTTTTTTTGTTCAATTTTTAATAATGCATTGAAATTGTGAATTTCGCTGCCGGAAGAAATGTGCTATTGCTCGATGTCAGTTTGCTTGACATTGATTTGGTCACTGTGAACGTTGAATTTCGAGAGAGCATTCGAAAAAAGTAGACACAGTTGAAATTTTCCTTTTGAAATACAAAAGCTTGAGAATTCAATAAAACTCTATTCAGAAGAATAAAAGCGGAAAAAAATTCCTTACGAAGCATTGTGTCCACTGTGCATTAATGTGAACATGATATGACAATACTAACAGCTTATAAAACTGAATAAATAGTTTTTCGATGACGATAATTATTAGAGTGGACACAAACGTCCCCATTCATTCGATTAGATTCGAAAAGAAATGTTTTGAAATGTAACGCATGTTTGCCAAACCATTTACGCTTTTGCTTTAACAGCTGTTTTATTCAAAGTGTGAACTGAACACTGTACATTCAATGGGAGTTTTCAACGATAAACTATTGAAAAACTTGTTTACTCTATGAATGTACTGTTGAGAAATGAAGAGGTATAACGCCTTCGTTCGATTGAATCCTGTTTAGTTAACTTGAAAAAACATGAATGTTTATTGCTGTGTGCATTCACAGGGAAATGTCTAACGGAATGTTATTGAAATGCAAAATGTGCAAACTAAGCGAGACTGAAAAGTTCCTTCCAACAACAATGCCATCAATCCAAGCAAATTGTTGTATGTTGAAACATAATCTAACATTATCGAGGATTCCGCAAAACGGAGCACTATATTAGATACTGAAAGTCCAACTTCAATTGGAACAAATACAAATACTTGTTTAACATACCAGAACTCTGTCAGAATATGACAGAGCACAATTGTCAAAAGGACATACGGAGTTCGGTATATTATGTTATACTATAATCTATATAGATTTTATACATAACCATTGTATGGTATCCATGCGATTGGCAATGAGAAAGTTCAGCAAAGGAATTTGCTCAAATCACAGCGAATAAAAGTGATGGATTCACTATAAATTCCAATTGCCAAGCAGAATCAAATAGCAACGGCAACCAAATCCAAGCCAATTTCAACATGTTTCATCAAATGGTATTTATTAATTGTTGTGTTGTATCCAGTTTCGTATAACCATCAGGTTGATGGTTCAAATCAAACAAAAATTTAACTTTGAAAATGTCATGTGAAATTCTATATTTGGATTATGAAAGTTATTAAATATTGTGAAATGTATTCAATTGTTCTGGCGCTCCGAATAGTAATACATTACCACATGGATGATACTTTATTGAAATTGTTCAAGCTCTCAAAGCAAGAGAGTTCAGTGCTTTTGGCCCATAGAAAGTGGATAGAATGATGGAATTTATTGTTCATAGCAAAAATGTCTATAATCTTCTTATGTTGATTCCGATCCCAGATACATGTCTCTTCGTTGACATGGGAATATATCACTAAAATGAAACAAAAGAAAAACAAATTCAATTCAAACGCTTCACTTTAATTTCAATTTTAATTTGGCTTAAATAACTTTTAATCCATGGTATTAACACGATGATGCAATGAACACACAATTTTCGCCATTTCAACAAAAACATACTTTTTGATCTGGTAATTGATTTTTGCAATAATTTGTTGGAGATTTCGTTATTGCGGGAGGGTGGAAAAAAAACCACTTAACGTTGTGTCGTTTTGTCATTTCGATGTAACGACAAACTTTCAATCCAATCAGATGAATTGCAATGCCGAAAAATTCATCAAACTTTGTGATATTTCAGCGAAGTGTAAAATCAAATATATAATCGGATACGAAGCGGAAGTGGGATCAAGTGCTGTTTAAATGTCATTCGATTCGAGTTGAAATGGCTGCACCACTCCGACCGACTCCGACCGATTGCCACACATAAACTGTACTGTACACTGTTCAGCACATTGTACAAATGACAATTGTTCTGAAACTTATAATGTACTTGCTTCACTTCACTTCACTTCATTCCATACAATGGCATTGCTGTGCAAGCGCCGAAACAATAGCGACACACATTCCATGGATGAAATGCAAGTTGAAATTCTTTGCACGATCTTTTGCTGAAATTGTGCGGACAATGTGATGATAATCAATTAGAAATGCATGAGTCTCTTAAATGATTCGTTTAAACGGTACTCGAATGGTAGCGTTTATTACACAAATGGATACTTCATTTTTGTTTGAATTAATCGTTATGCTGTAATAATGAACGGATTAAAATGTTTGCTGCTTAATTGAATTGAAGAGTTTACAAGATTCCCGGTAGACTTTTTTGTGTGTGCCAAAGAGATGTTATTACTTTGTGCATATTGCATAAAATTGAATTAAAATTCAATTTGCAAAATGCTTTGAAATACGATGCACTCGAAACATTACGAAACATTGGCTAAAAATGTGGAAATGCAATTAATTATGTGTCGATCTCAGTTAATCCAATTCATTAATTTCATTCGCCCAGCATCATTGTGTATCTTTGCTTTTGGAATTGCATAACAAAATTCGTTGTAAGCTGATCTATTGCCCGAGTCATCTCTTTTCACTCTCGAGATGTGGAAAACCAACAATCACAGATGACTAATTATTATTATTTAACATGTATTGTGATGATTGGAACCATGAAACACAATCCCATGTAAAAATACACACAGCAACAAAGTCGTATGCCGTTCGTGTCTCTCCAACCAATCTCGTCCATTTTTCATTGATTACTCGACTAATTTCCATTTGAGGTTAAACCAAAGCAGATACTTATGTAATTCGTTCCAACCAGCGTTCGGGGTTCTCTTTTATCACAACAAAATCAAATTTTGTGGTTACTTTTTAAGGGAATTCAAACCGCATTCAATTGATTGGAATGTGATACGATTTTTAGGTTTCGAAAATCGCCGATAAATCTCATTGCCGTTCTGTTTTATCTTGCCTCTTGTGTTCGTCTTCGAGAATTCGTTTTCGATGGCTTTGATTTACGTTACAAAGCGAAAAAAGCAAAACCCAGAAAAGGAAATGTTTGAAATTACCCGGAATTTTGATGCTATAGAATGTTTTGATTCGTTTCGCAGTTTGCACTCGAAATTTATGGCCACAAGCAATCTCAATGCTTCAATGGAGTTTCGATTTGGTGTTATGTTTTGTAGGTTTTGTTTCTAATTTTCGGTCGTCAAAAATATCCTTTTTCGATTTAAAAATACTCGCTTTTAAAAAATACGAAAAAAAAACAAATAAGTCGCAGCTTTTACAAAGTGCCTGTTTTTCGTTTTCGATTTGTAGGCATCACATCAAAGTGCGACGTATAATGAAAAATACCAACAATATTTAATTTCGATTCAACAATAAAATTGAATTGTCGCAGATGATATTGAATGGTTCAAATCAATTGATGAATCTAGTTTTCTGACATTTGAAAGAGTGCCACACCAAATTGAAAATAAATACAATCAGAGTGATATTTTAGAGATGAAATCGATTTGAAATTGTATAAACGAATAAAATGTATGAACGAATAAAACGATTCGAGTAAAGCAGAGGTGACTCATGATTCAGCGCCGCCTGGGACATAGCCAACCTCTTAGCTTGAGCACTCCGCAAAAACTAGAGCTCCCTTTTGATAGAGTTGAAACGATTTTTCAAACCAAACAAGAGGGCCCTGAATGTCATCTCTGTGGTGCTGACAAAACTCATATATATATATATGTATAGTTTTATTCTTGGCACAGATGATTACCAGTTTGCACTTGTTTTTGAGAGTGTAAAAACGAACATCAGCAGCAGCAGCAGCAGCAAATGATTGTGAACATTTACAAGATAAATGTCTGATTTTATGACTGTATTCTATTTCCAACTAACCACCACACTTGTTTGAAATATATTGCATACAAATACTCGCCTAAATATAGAAAGTGAATTGTGTTGGTGCAGACACTGCTGCATAATATTTAGCATCTCGCTTATTCGCTGTTGGGTTCATAAAACAGCAACAACAAAACCAAAATAGAAGGAAAAAAAAACACATAACAAGAAATATCTAAATAAACTTGAGAAAGATGATTTTTCATGCGATAGCTTGATTTCTGCCATTGCCATTTGGTAGATTTTTGTAGTTTCGATTTTTTTTTTTGTTGTTCATTCTGTTGTTTTGTTCGTTGTGCATAATTTAACTTGTGATTTAGACGTTTTGTCTTTTCGGAATAAGCAAACACGAACGGGGATAACTTGCCGTTTGCTTTGGCAAAATGAAATGGAGAACAACTTTATGCATGCATTGAACAAATTCTGAAATTCGAACAGTAGCGCTGTGACTACATAGTTACGAGTGGTTCGGATTGCTTGAGTTCGATCGTTATATCTCATTTTATATTGTACATATTTGTTTTTGCACACTCATGAAAAGTGAACGCCATGGCAATGTAAGCATCGCATACAGCATACAACGCTATGCACTACAAACTACACACTTTTTAAGTGAATTCAATACTAGTATGAATGTCATAAATTTATTTAATTCTCAATCGCATTTGTAGTTATTGGTGCAGACACGAATGCACGACTAGACTTTATCTGCAATTTATATTTGCTCTTTGAATTGTGTGTGCGGCTGGCTCTATAGATTCTCACCAGCGTGTATGTTTAGCGTAATCACATTCGGTTCGCAAGTGAAGAGAACATAAACTCAATGTTGCATTATGATCATCTGCCCACGGATTTAAAATCAAAAAGAAACAGACGACAATCCACATTTTATGACAAACGAACTGCAACATCAAATGTATAATGTAATGGTACGATATTCTTCATTGAATTTGAGGTTTTGTCATTGTCTTTTGTTCGCATCGTCCGTCTACATACATAAATTCGTTCGGTTTATTTTTCTTGGTTAAATTACGATATCGATGGGGATATAGTTGGCGTGTTTGCAATTTGGGCGTGTTCGATTATGTTTGAGATGAAAGATAGTCGCTTGTCATACGAAATTGCCTTAAATGTGTAAAATGCGTTTTTGTTAATATTTCATTTAACTGGAAACACACTTGGGTTGAAATGAGCCTGCTGAGTCTTAAGCCACTTGATCTTGCTCTTTTTCCGAGTGTGTGTGAGTGTGTGTGTGAGTTCGACATACCACGCAATCGTAATTACATTTGTTGTTTCACATTAGACAACCGTCGTCACCTCAGAACGGGCATTGTCCCTTGTGTGTGTGTGTGTTTGTGCGACTATTTCACTTGAACATTTTCACAGCATGGCCTTTCAACAGTAAGGTTATCAGCCAGGTATCGGACTTTACCTTCGGTTCGTTTTGAGTTTAGAGCAAGTCGTTCAATTTTTGCGCACCTGAGAATAGGGTAAGGACCTTAAAAATGCTATCTATTTGTGGCTTCGCTTCTTCTAAAATAATATTGAGAAGGAGAGAGAGAGATACACAAAAAAACGATTTTGTTTATGCTTTCAACATTTATTCGTATTTGTCCATATCGAAGGCAGTGGCGCAAAAAGAAAAACACAACTCTCAGAAATTCGTGGCGATCGAAAGAATTTCATACCAAAAAAGGTAGACAATAGCATAAATACAAAGGAGAAAGGAATAAGATAAATATGTGGAGATTGAAGCGCTTAGAGGAAGCGAAAACTTTGTGATGGAAAACATATGTTCCTTTGTAGGTGTATTACTGTTATTGTCGTTGTTATCGATTCACGCCTGAGCTCACTTGTTGGATACCGTCTGGTTACTCTTTCACTTTGCGTGCAACCAACAATATTACCTTTATTCGGATTTTTACGTTTCCAAAATATTCAATATTTGGTTTATTTTGTGTTGGCGAAGATAAAACGTACCGAAAACAACACCGAAACAAAGCACTCGACGAAAAAGAGCACATTTGAGGAAAGAACAGAGTTAACAAATCGGTGAGTACAGTTTGGCTGGTTGGCAAGGCACAAGCCAGGCACAGGCACAGTCAAAGCAAAGTTAACCAAACAAATAACACACAATGAATAATATTGCTCAATGTTCATTTTCTTAAGAGAGTTTTCAATGGGTTTCGTTGAACAGTCTGCTTGCTTATGTGGAGTTTTTGAGTGTCTTTCGATTTGCCGCATTGCTACTGCATTCCAGAGGCAATCTACCATTTAGTCCAATAAAATGTTTCTCTCGATGAGTTTGGAACGGCGACCGAATGAGAATCTCATAAGAAGTACGCGGAAAGCGATTTCATTTTGCAACAGTATTAAAACGAATAAAATCGAATTAAATGAGTTGAGCCAAATGTATTTTTAAGCTGAAAAACCAGAAATAGCCCATTTAAGTATCCGTTTTCAAAGCGTGAACACTAAAAAATTATAGCGAATTTTACTAGATGCTAACACCAGCGTTTAGATGACCATTAAAATCGGGGCTCGGAGATATAAAAATGCGCATCGCGCTAATTCTCTTGCTAATATTAACGCTGTTGTATATGAGCAAATGGCATGATTTTAAGGCCAACTGCGGCGTGATTCTATCGACGAATGCGTGAAACCAATCATCTTCACAGTGGTCGTCGGTGTGATTCATTCGATTTGAAATGGGATACAATTCCGAGATTGAGCCTGTCACGAACAAAAAACCAAACGATTCCATCTCTGTTATCGTATTGACTTTCCAGCATTTAACACCGTCCAAATAAAGTGAGCAGCCAACGCACACACCAGATTCACCACGTAAAATGAGAATCTTCATTTGTATGTTTTATTGCATATACGAAGTAAAGTTGACTTGAACCAAGTTGGGTTGGATATTTATTTTTTGTTGTTTTGTTTCGGTTGCTGTGTTATTGTTGCGAGATGATTTTTCATCAAAAAACGGAGAGCATCAAGAGGGAGAAGCGGGAGAAAGAGAGAGTGTGTAAGCATTGAAAAAAAAAGAATAATACTTGAAATCTTTCATAAATTACCTGCAAAGTGTGTATTTAAAAGTATTTATGGACGGAGAAGAATCCAGACGGTGAAATAAAATAAAAACAGATAAAAGCAGAATTGGTGGAGAAAGAAGAGGTGAGCAGAGGTGTGTTACAGTAACAAGAACGAAAAGATGATGTATAAAGTGAACAATAGCCGCTTCAATTGAAACGACAACTGAACAGCTTCGAGCTACAGCAGCATTAAAACAACAAAAGAACTTTTTTTTTAATAAAATAAAAAACGAAACATTCACTTTTTGTTGTTATTTACTCGCATTCTTGTTCTTTTTTGTAACGTTCGCTCATTCCATAGTTATTTGAAAAATGCGTTCGGAATTTTTCTTTCTTCGAGTTCACTCTTGAAATTCAGTTATTTGATGTTTTATCGCATCGAAGTGATTTGTAATAAACATCTGAACCAATAGATCTAACAAACTATTGATGGTGCCCGTTAGATATTAGTGGAAAATCTAAATGTGTTTGTTTATGGGATCCGGATAGATTATGGACAAGTACAAAGTAACAGTTCTTTAAGCCTTTTGGGATAAAAGCAAAACAATTCGTCTTGTGCACAAATCACAATCAGTTCACAACGAGTGAATAAAGTGAATTAAAGCACCGTTCAGCTTCACTTCTTAGTGTTATAAGATTGGGTTGAAGTGAGCTAATACGGATTTTGGAATAGTAAATTCCCATTCAGTTTGACTCCATTTAAAAGAATTCGCCTTAAAAATGCAGACGATCTAATCATATGAATTGGCTCGTTCGCTTTGAGTTTCATTGCCACGGAGGCCATATGAGTGCAAGTTTTTGTGAAAGACAAAATGTCAACGCTGTCGATTCGACAAGTAGGAAAAACGAAGCCAACATGTGTGATACGATACGAACCATGTCGGGATGTCAATTTACTCTTTCCAATTTGCGTTGAACGATTTCGTTATGGCCATTTCGATAGTTAAATGCATGGAAAGAAAGAGCGAGTCATTTTTTTGCGAATATTTTCTTTTGACCAGAAGCTGAAGCATTGAGTAGATGCGTTTTGACCTCAAAATGACAATGGAACATCGAATAGAATGAAGAAAAGAAAAGAGTGCTCACTTTAGTAGATAATATGACAAGAATTTACCATTGTCGATGGAATCACCGGTGAAGTTGCCAGGCATATCGACTCCCACGTGAACCTTTTCAAGTTTACCGAAAATGCTTGCTACATCTATATACGGTTCCTACCGTTTTATCTCGCAACCAAACCTTGATGGCGTCTGCACATTCTACAATCGCAACAGGCACACAATCATCTGCACCATATTTTTTGTTCAATTATGCATGCAAAGCGAAATTCCGTCGTAGTTCAAGTTTTTGTGTCTCCGATTGGTGTGTTCTCTGGCACTAGCTCACTGAATGAGCCAGCGAACAGTTTTCCACATAATTTATGAACGCCATAAAAAATTTAAACGGCACATTTTTTAATGCCAGTCAATTTTGACGGCTTAGCATATGTTATGATCTCGTCTTCCTCTCTCCGAGGATTATGTATTTAACTGTGCCATAATAACACATGCACAAACATGGAACACACTAAAATTTTGTAGGTGGAATGAATAGCTCTTAATATCTTGTGTGGTATTTTGCAATTTTCGCGTCTACGTCTTTGTCTCTCATCCTCATCTCTCACTTATTGAACGTATGGAAATACCTATTTTGCGTCTGGATGCATACTATTGTTAATTTTTCCCATTCAGCGGTATATATTTTTCATACGCATCATGCATAACGAAATTACAATTTAGCCACTTGAATAATGCATCGAACGAAGGCATAAATGACATGGTATGTCATATCCAATTCATGCATTCAAGCATATTACATGCACAATGATTAACACCATATAGTTGTGATGTGTGCCCGAACATTGAACATTCATTTAATCAAGCACTGAATTTTTGATCGAATTTCATTCATATTAAAAATGGTGAAAAAAACAAATTATTCAAATGCTGTTTTCCGGGTTATTTATGGCTCTAAATTATGCTGAAAATATTTGAAAAGCTATCACTTCAACGAACTCAATATCAAGCAAAATGTTAATGTTTATTTTGGTTACTTGTCTAAAAAACTTCCGCTTAAACAAAAAAAAAAGATTGGTTTTGATTTTTCGGCTAAACATTCAATTTAATTACAATGAAAACACACCTAACCAAACAGACCTCAGCATTGACCCTCATTAATTTGCGGTTCGTTGATTTCTGATGGAAATAAATGATGGTTCTAACCGAAATAAATGGGGATTTGTTTTGTCTCTTTTCGTTTTAAAATCCAGATATTCACCACATTCAAGTTATTCAGGAACTTGTGCATGTTTCAACCTTTTCGTCAATTCAACTTTCTCAAAATTTGATGCTTTATTTGAATTTTCAGCTCTTTTTTTTAACCACAAAATTTAAATTCGCCCATATTCAAATGCAATTTCATTCTTCTTGCATTGGTGTGCGAATCGATGTGAATGGTGAACAATTTGGTGAAAATTGACTTTGAAAGAAAATTTGAAATTCATATGATGATGTGCAGGAAGCGGAAAGAAGAACAAGGCTGCAAATATCTCGTTTCAGTGCTTGAAAATCATTTCTGTGAACCCGAAAAAAAACTGACACATGATTTCATCATGTGTGTATGTGTGTATTTTCATATGTGCTGCTTGAAAGATGGATATGAAATATATTTTCAAGTGTATCAATTCAAGGGGCCCCATTTATCGCATTAAACTTAAAGGTTGGTACTTTTGTACCAACTTAGTCAAAGCAGACCCAATGGACTCAACTTGATGGTCTCAAGTAATGAATTTCGATTCTGAAGTGATTTGATCGTACATTTGGCGGCCATATATTTCATTTTCGATTAAGTGGCCCCTTGCCATTGACACAAAAACCATAGTATTTTGAATAGTGTAGCAATCATACGCTTTACACATGCGATGTTTCAAATTCAAAACCAAATTTACATTCGACTTGCAAAGTTTCATGAGAAAAAAATTCCATTCCAAAAAAATTTCTTTATCTACTCATGCAACCGATTCGCTTTTTATTGGCTTTACCGGCTGAACTTTTCATATTTTTACAATTCAAGATCATTGCAAGCTATTGATAAAACTTTGTGATGTCAGGAATCGTTTGCTCAGGGAACGTATAGACTAGTAGGGACAACTATAGTTTTCAAATAATTTTAAATAAAATAAAAATGTAAATTCATTTCATGAAAATATGTTTCAATAGAAACTTCTAGTGGTTTATTTTCAATGTCCAGCTTATTTGAAATAAAAACTTATTTGCAAAGAAATTTATGAATAAGAGTCCAATTTTTGTGCAAAATCAGAAAAAGATATGCTTTGATAAAGATATGCATGTCCATTACGACCGTTGCACTTTGCTACAGACATTCTTTTTGAATTGAAACGGATGAAGTAGAAAACATGAAAAGCGACGCTGAAATAAGTAGACAATAAAACTGAAAACGGATTCTACGAAAGAAAAATCATGTGACTTTTAGTCAATGAAAAATGTTTTTTGAGAAAAAAAGAACTACTTTCAAGAACTGAACTGGCTCAATCAAACCGGGTTGATTTATTCATGGGAGAAATATTGAGAAGTCATAAAGGAGTGAAGAAACTAGTAAGCTCGAACAAACATTTCAAAAGAGTACTTACGATATATTTTATTTATGGAGAGAAAAGAAACGAACCATTCATGAGTTTTGAGAATGTATCGATACGTCCTTTGAATCTTGTTTACATTTCCCGTGGAACACCCGCGCGGTGATAAGTACAAGAATATAATCCTTGAATTTATTGATTCAAGTCAATGCGAAGGCTCTTTCACTTATTAGAAGAAATGGTTTCACATCAAACCGTTTCAGCGTGGAAACGCCGTTTGAATGCCAACGAGTACCTTTTTGAGTATGATCATTCTCAACTGTGGCCCGATTGATAGGCCAAAGCCTATTTTTATCAATTTAAACTTTTGCTCGAGTTGGTTTCTCTTTTTTCATTCAACCAATATCTATAATAGCATATAGAAAAGTTAAATTTTTTTTTTATCTTATGCATCCGGTTGGCCTCTTTTTTAAGATGCCATTTGGAATGATTACATTCAACTCTGTATGCACAGCATTCGGTGCTCTCAATGTAAGCTTCTCATTTTTATCCTGATTCTAAATAGCGATTGACATCGAAAGTAGTTACTTCTTAAATTTCCATTCACATGCAGAGAGAGAGAGAGACAAGAATTGAATAGGAAGAAATTGTGGGGTAAAAACATTCGAAATGATACTTTGAAGCGATATTCATGCGGTGATTCATTTTGGTCCCATTCGGATTACAGTCATAAAGTATTGAAGTGACCAACCATTTTGCTGATTTAGTGCCATGTTTTTCTACATACCCGGAGATAAATTCTTCGTTGCGGACAACTTTACAGTGCACGACTCTGTTTCCATTTCCTGTGCACATAATTCCTTTTGCTTGGCTCATGAAAGCGATATTCAAATATACGTTTTGTTTGTACGTCAAACACATAAAAATGTAAACGATTTCGATTCATAAATTTGAGAGTATCGGATTTGCAACCATTTGGGTATTTGCAGTAAGTTGCTAGCTGTGTAAATATTACACTTTGGAAAATGTATAAAAAAAAATCCAGTGGACGTTTCGGACGTGTGTATTTTTTCTTTCATGCTGTATTTCCACCAATATTATGCAAACTCCTGCAGACCCAGGAAAAATGCAGCACTGATGATGAAAATCCATTCAAACTGCATGAGCCATCGTGAAAAAGAAGATGTAAATCGTAAAAAAAAACAAAAAGTCAAACGAGTTTACCGTTTTGCTCTTTTCGCGTTCTGTTTGCCGGAGAATTTTCCTTAATGAAATTAGTTTTAATGGATTCATTTTGATGGTTTCTGTACTCTGTGTATTGTGGCTTACAAATGTGTTGCTGTGTGGACAGAGAACAAGAAAGAAACAAAAAATGAAAGAACCATGGAAATTGAATGGCTATGAAGAATGAGATACGATACGAAAATGGCAACGAAAAATGAGCAGTTTTCAATTGCGGATCATTTGAAATAGGAGAAAAACCTGCATAATCAATTTCCATTCCACATTTTCACCGCACTTTGTCCGCTTCTTGATTATTTGCGCCTATGCAATGAATAACTTGAATCGATAGTTACTTACGATTTGTTCTCTTGCTCTTGACATTTGTTTCTCCTCATTTTGGTCGTCTTAAATGTCTATTCATTCATTTTGGTTCACTTTTTCCACATGAAGCCGACATCAGTCTGTTAGCATTACAAGATCAGTAGATTGTAATGTTCCATTAGCGTACGTCAAAAAGCCATTCACAATGTAAATGAAACAACACATAATATTCATTATATTCGAAATTCTAATGAAGTGACAATGAAAAGTTGAAAGATAAAATAATCAAAATAATTCTATCCGTGGCGTTGAGGTGACATTCAGTGTATGTGCGTGTGCTGTGCAAGTATTGGCCATTGAAAGACAACCAAGATGGAAATAGAGCTGAAACACAAAGCAAAATATTGTTTGAACTTCCGGAATATAGAATACGAAAAACAAAATACGAAGAGAATGAGAGGCAGAAGCACAGTTCATTGTTAGTGTTTTGTTTCAATTTCGAGAGTGCTTTCACCTAGATAATGGCATTTTTTGAAGGTATTCGTGAACATCATTCGTGTAAAGTAAAATTGTAATTTTGATTCATTGTAGTACATTTATATTCAACATGCGCGATTACCTTTGGCTTGAAGCCGTGAAATAATCCTGTGGAATCATTGCAATGTGATCTGATGCGAGCACAAAGCGACGAAATGAAGACACAACATTGTATATTTGTGTATTCAAATGCCATATTGCTGCCGTTATCCATTCGTGATGGTCTATCGTTCAGTCTCTGCAATTTCCACACAAACAGATACATTGGTGTGAGAAGCGTCACATCATAAGCGGTTGCTCCATCTGTACAATCGCCTGACTACCATGTTCTATGACATATTTAGATTTCTGTTTAAAAAAAGACAACACAACAAACGATAGAACCAAGATAATGATAATGTGCTAAAAAGGTGACACTTTACAAACAGTTTTCTTTTTATTATTTCTTCCCTCGTTTCAGCACATTCAATGTGCATACATATTCGTCGTTATTTTCTATCGGTTGGTATGCTATTGCTGGTTGTTGCCATTGCCACTTGTTTTTATATGCTGTTCATTACAATTGTCGTTGACATTTATTTTTGTATTCTTGAATTGTGTAAAAAATTTTGTTTTGCTCTCGCTATGATGATATTTTGATATGGCACACAATACACCAGCAGCGTTGAAATCGAGCGTCGCACATCACATCCATGGAGACAAGAATATCGTTACTGAACCAGAAGATGGAAAACTCTTTCTTTTTCTGCTTCCATTTTTTTTTCATAGCCATTTTCCACACATATTTCGAATGAAAACACTCAAGACATTCTCTAATAAAAATGAAACGAAATGTGACGAGAAAAAAAAGAGATAGCAAACATTTTCCAGTGAAAGAGATTCAGTTTTGTCGGAAGTATGATGGAAAATGAGGAAACTGGGTAGAAATGGGAATTTATGTATGAACGCTTGCTTTTATATGATACAATGTTGATGTTGCCAATGCAACTCAAATGAAAAGCCCGTCGTCCCATTGTCGATGGATGGATGTCGTCGTTGGTGTTGGTGTCTCTTCAGTTTAGCCGTTGTGCTTGTCATTTTGAGATTCATGCAGTCAGTTATTATATCATATTTGGCATCTAGTAGGCAATCAACATGCCAAAGTGGCAATATGTATATGATATAAAGAAATAAAGATGAAGCCTTTTTGCAGCGCAAAAGTAAAATTAGGTGAGCGTTAGTGTCGTTTAGTGTGACAACATACAATGGTATTATTGAAATATATGCTGTGAAGGCGATGAAATGACGGTGATTATAAGCAATGGAGAGACAAACCCAGAGAGAAAGAAAACATGGTAACGACCATTCGCATGTGAAAATGTTCATGGCATTTTTTCGCATGCCGTTTCAACCGCCGTCATTTTCGTCCTCGCCGAGAATCAAATTATTCTGGTTTTCCCATCATTTTTATGTTCACAATTTACGCGTTATGCATATGATCCGAAATGACATGAAATATCGCGCTGTTTGTGTGTATAACATGCATCAAGTCAAGCAAAATGTGAAGCAAAGTGAACGAAAGCCAAAATCAGCCCAACTTGTTCACAACCGAAAAATCTCAAGGATGTGTGTAATAGTGCCACTTTTCGGGCTAACGAGAGAAATTCAGGCGAAAAACAGCGTTACAGCAACGGTTACATCCATGGGGTTCTCACTTCAGTAAACACAAACATACACACACACACATGCAAATATTACATATGTAGATAATCACACTTTAATCTGTACACCATCGTTTTCTGTTTGTGGCATTCATCGTTATTTTTGCTCTCTCTATTTATGTAAAGGAGAAAGCACATTGTGATGAAGTCTCTGTCGGCGATGTGCCAACAAGTAAATGTAACAGCGATCCGGTGAAATAAAATGCTCGTTAATATTAAACTACAATTATGCCTGGCAGCATTTTATGTCAAGCATCCTGTCCATTTACGGATCTGTGAACAATACACTGTAGCTGCACATTACATTGTACCTGGTACCGGCAACAGTACAGGCGATGAATATACAATACAAATACACTTTTGTGTTTGCTGCTTTAACAAATTTACTATTTGTGATAAAATCTTAACAGAATGAAGAATCTTTGCGAACTGAAAGACGGGGCACACTTGACTGTGTTCGTTAACAACAGCAACAACGGCAACTCAATGAGCTAATTTCGACAGTAAAATGGCATGTCATTGCCCGTTAACTTTGGATGATGTTGATGTTGTTGTTGTTGTTGTTGTTGTTTTGGTTTTACTATATTTTTCTCTCATGATGTAGCATCTTGTCTTGTGAACATCGTTTTTTAAGGCCTGAGCTATGGACTCAATAAGATTCTCTAATGGCATTTTTTGACATAATTTGTGTTAACACACGACTTAATCCAATGAGATTACATAATGAATCGTGTGCACCATTTTTCGACTAATATGTTTTCAGTACTTCACTCTCTGCCTGTCCTGCTCGGATTTTCATTTCTGCGATGACTTCGTGACAAACGAAATGCATTCTTGAGTGTTTTGTTCGGGATTTTCATTGAATCCCAAAACCTCCTCTTGTCAACAACATCGATGGCTGTTGATTCGATAAGAGCCCTTGAAATGGTAACGTGTCGCATCGTATCGTATCTAAATTAATGGAAATCGTGGAAAATTGCCGAACAGCTCAAGCGTTTCTGTTTATTTAAAGCAGTTTCATCTCACAATGTTTTACGCATCGACACTCATCGTGGTAATTAAATTAAATTTTACTGACTTTTTTGTCATTATTTTCATGTAGGAAACAATCAAATTCAGATACGCGTGATTTTCACTTCTCATTGGTTTCCAAGGTAGCAAAAATGTTCATTGCATGAGTATAAATTCAATTGATGCATATTTTTGAATCAATTGATACATTGTTTGCTCGTTCACGAACAGATTCAACATGGTGTTAAGCTGTTACACGGTGTTTGATGCCAGTGAAAGCTTTAATTGTGTGGACACAAACATTGTTGCTGTTGTTAGCAGTTCGATTGTTTAACTATTCCGATAACAAGTGCAATAAATTGCTTCCAATAATGCCGAAACTTTGTAAATTAGACGGTTGGCAGGCCGATAGAAAATCACTCACATTTCACACTAAACATAGAAGCTGTGAGCCGTGCTACTAATCGAATCACATGCATTGCACCCAAAACTTCATATATTTGTCGGTGTTTTAAAGCGACGTGCCGTTTGATTATTGCACGGATTTTGTGGCATGTCGAAAATATTTTAACCAAATGTTTGAAATCAGATTTCAGCGGTGCAAATGATTGTGCAGTGCTCTCTCTCTCTCTCTCTTTCTCTCTCTGTTGCTTGCATAAGTAACTTAAATCTAGTCAAAATCAATCGAGCATAAGCTCAGGCTCAATTTGAGAATGGTGAAATTTACAAATATTTCAAAAGTATACTCGAAAGCGCACACAATTTGAATACGAATTATTTCATCGGTGGCCAATTTTTGGGCGAACACACAATTTATCGTTGGACGTTGTGAGTCCCGTCTAATGAAATGTAAAATGATTTTTGTTGTTTGATTTTCCGTTCGGTTTAAATAAACCATTTGCAGCAACAACAACGTAATAATTCAAAGCTATGGTTTTTGGTAAGCCTTGGAATTTTAATAATAGCTTGATTTCACCCAAATCGATAAGCTCCCGACAACACATGTCTCCCGAGAGGTTTACAACAAATTGAACACTTATAACTCAGAATACATTTCGGATTTTATGCCGAAATGATTAAATTGTGCAACAATATTGGAACACCTGCATGTGATCGGATGTCTGAATTACATGAACAGAAGTGCATTGTGGAGATTTATTTAATGGATGAATTTGGCCGTTTTTCTGGGCACAGCCCAATTGAAAGCCCCAAGACTATTGTTTGATTTTAGGGAAATCCACACACTCTCTCCTTCTCTCTCTCTCTTCCTCTCTCTCTTCCTCTCACTCTCCAATGGAAATCATTGAACCATTCATAAACTGTTCTAGTAATCTGATATCTATGTACATTTATTTCCACTCATCACATGCAACAACTGTTAATTTTGCCAATATTGACATGAGCCGCGCTGCCAATATCCGCATAAATACATCGTTTCCATTGTTGTGTGCGGCTATGCATAAAACCTTGTAAAGCTATTGTTTTGGAAAAAATTTCCCGCTTCATTTGAAAGCTATACATTGAATGTAGCCAACAAGAGAATGGGAAAGAGAGTCGGATGAGAGTGTATGCGCAAGTGGAAATTGAAAATACGATATGTAGTTTCTAATGATTCAGATTTTGCGGTTTATAGTCATTTTCCTACGGTTTTTTTTTATACAACAAACGTAGAGAAAATGAGAAATAAATCAATATGGATATTTGTGTGCATCTATTTTCAATCTCTGTGCCTCGAATAAATCGTATGGCAATATGAATGAGATGGATTTTATTAGCATCTGAAGCTGCTGTGTGGTTTTTCTCGTTTCACTCGATTGTATGGGTGAATCCAAGTGAGGTCACATTGTTTATTTAAAGGCAGACGATGGAAAATTACTTTTCTGAATGGCAGCTTCCAACAACGATTCATTCATGTGTGTCAAATGTTTGATCAACTTTTAAAGGACAAGCACTGCTTTTTTTTCTCTCTTCTTTCGTCGCCAGTTTCCGATGTGGAAAAAAAAACGTTGAAACGAGAAAAATATGGCTCAGTAAAGCAAACTCGTTAGTTTGTGTGCGATGAAGCTAATGATGCTTTTATTTCAAAACTTATGAACTTTTATATGACGAACCCTTTTCCAGTTGTAGCGTCTGAGGTAGCACTCTACATTCAGGCATTGTGAAGACGACCATTCATCCGATAGATTACGATTTTCAATTACTTTTTTTTCTCTCCTCTTTATGAAAATGGAGTTATGCGAAACGATTCTTCGTCCTCAAGTAACCCTTTTTTTTGTGCACAGGTCAGCAAATCTCGGCAATGCTATTTTAAATTTAACCATTCATAAGGTGAAATAGATTTCCATGCATAACTGTGCAATGTCCATTTGGTACACACACCCAACGAACCATTCAATTCAAACCATTAAAAAAATATGCGCCGCAATCAATTTAAAAGTAAATATAAAGATTTCGTATTGCAATTTCCTGAACGATTTTTCTCATTCCAGTTTGTAGACAACAAAAAAACTGGATAAAATCCAAATATCATTTGATCGAACTGTAGAAACGCTTGAATCGGAAGTAGAACAGTGTCATAATGTGTATATGCATTGTTTCCGGCCACTTGATTCCACTTATGAATGGATGAAGTTTGTGGACTCGATTCCATTGAATGTGTTGTACATGAGTGCACCGTGAACACTGTGTACAGCGCCTGGTACAGGAGTATTGTCATTGATAAGAGCCAACTGTTTATTAGTTGGAACAACAATGTTGATGTGGTCAGGAAATGGTAGTGAGGAATGACGAAAAGCCGTCAGCCGACCAACGATCCAACCGCACGTCCACTAAAGTGGAATGTCAATGTGAATTTATTGTGTCTGTGTATCAGATGAAAAGGTCATTATTATATTTGTTCGTGATGAGTTGTGAACCTTAGTAAATCATTGTTGGATATCATAAAAATGCTTTTTATCGAATAAACTTTTTTGGATGTTTATTTTTGTGCGAGGGTGAACAAATGAGAAGCTTCATTGTGACCAAAGATTGGTTGCCAAGGATTGAAAGGGTTTCGTTCGATATTTGGTACATTGAACGAAGGCGACTGGTTGGTTTTAACAAAATTTCATTTAAAAATTCGAAAACATGTTGATGAAAATGTTGGGCCTATGTTTCGTAAGTCGATTTAGAGTTTGGTTGAAAGTATGCAATGAAGGCAATCCATTTATCACTGCTGTTCCACGCTGAAATTCTTTTGGAAAATATTTCTCCACATTTTTTTTCCCTTCAATTTGTAATGCGTGCAGCCATAAACGTGCCCATCAAACGATTTTATGAATAAAAAACACAAACACACAAAATTACACGAACTAAAGTTTACCTTTTATGCATATCGTTCTCTAACACATCTCTCTATATAATAAAATATCATTGAACACGTGCACGTATTTTTGGGCTTCCTGCCTCCAAGTCACGTTTAATCAATCGATAAAGCCCGTAATAATAATGCAAAAATCGTAACGAAACACACACAGAGAGAAAGAGAGAGAAACGAACAAAAATAAAAGCGCAAAAGAAATCATATTACGGTATATCATGCGATGAATCGGAGCAGCGCGGATTGCAGTGTGTGTGTGTGTGCATGTTTTGGCGTATTTTTTTTGTTGAAAAGAGAATGAGACGGAACAATTCACATTTGATTCTATGCAAACAGAAGGCTAATAAAAATGTCGAAAATGAATATACGGAATCATAAAATAAAAGAGTTCATTTTGCGTGTGTTTTTTTTTCTTTCCACTCTCATCATGCAAATCATTCATTCGTTGTCTAGAATCTGTTGTCGGCAGAGAGGAGCTTGAGTGGTTCTCATTCTGATCAAACTCATATTTGATTTTATGCATTTTATTCTCTACTTCTTTGGATTTCCATTCCAAAGAAATCACGTCAAATAAATCAGCAATTCACAAATTGCTACGACAATGGAATGAAATGTCGGTAATCGTAGTAATAGTTCAATGGCTGCCGTTCAAAATTGAAAATATTGGCTTTGCCTCCCCACTCACAGTTTCGTATTGGTTTGCTCGAGCCGGAATCGAGATTGCATTTTGTTGTTGTCTCGGTTTGATTTGCACGAACTAAACGAGGACTGCGAATACATAGTAATTTTTCGATATAAAAAAAGTGATATAAAGCCAAAGTTTTGCCACACACACAGAGAGAGAGAGAGAAAAAGTGTTTGTTGGTTTCTTTTCGATTACACACTTAAATCGAACTGTTGTTCAACCCATGCACATTTTCAATGTATAAAAAATTGTTTTTGTACTGCTTTGAAAATCGATAAGAATGATTTCTTATTGAGGGTAAAAAAAAACCACTCGCAGGCAAATGAAGGCGATTACAATGGGTTCTTGCACGTGCTTGGATTCACAAAATCATGTGCGCACTTTTGCTTTGGAATTTCGGCACACCTATTCAAACGAGGTAGAAATACCAGAATCTCGAATGCATCGAATTATGGAGTAGAATGCTGAACGAATCAAAGATGGAGTACATGTAAATAATCATCAAATTGCATCAATTACATAATGCATACAAATTATTGTGATTTTAAGTTGATCGTAACGCAGTGTGTGACTCGTCGTACCTGCTTCGTTGAAAGAATCACTTGTACAATGAGTGTGGTTCTATGCTATTTCAACGATTGTCGGTGCGGAATACACAGAGAACAAATGGGTTTTAGTTTCATCACTTGACTTCAAGTGCAAAAAAAAAGAAGTACCGAAATTACATTGAAATAAAACGTAAACCATTCGGTTTTCAAAACCGATTCAGCGTCAAGTAGAAAATAAAATTCAAACCTTAAAGCATCATTACAGGCAAACCAGATTTTATTATATTTATTCTTAAGGACCTTACTCACTCTTTCGAACCGAATGTATAACTTGAGCATGCTACACACACACACACAAATACACAAATACGCTCACAATGACTTTGTGAATAGAATTTTATGCTTTGCTTGATTTTATATCCGAATATTTGCTGGAATGTTTCATATCCGTTCACCGTTTGGGATTGGATTCAGTTGAAGTACATGCGACCAGATTGTATGCTGACTTTGCAGTTGAGATGACAGCGCGTATACCGCTTAAAATTCATTCAACTGTAGTTTTTCATCTCATATTTCAATTATAAAAAGTATTCTCGGCATCTCATCTCGGTATAGGTGTCTGCATTCAACTCTAGCTACGGCTGTGGCTGCGGTTAGAGCTAGGGCTATTTTTAATAGGAAAAATGAAATTTAATTAATTGAATATGAATGCTGTTGTTCAATTTGATGGTTATCTGGGGTATGTGTGTGTTTGTGTGCAGAGAACTTATGCTTTTACCGCAGTTCAGTGGTATCGTCTAAATAAATTGTGCCCGGTTTATTGTGTGGTGACCAATGCTCAAAAGGTTCTGGTTCACATAAAGATTCAGATTAAAAATAAACTCCTTCGTGTGTTCCACAGCCTGGGCTGTGGTGATTGGAATAATGATTATAATTAATGGATTCTAGTCCATCATAAATTTATTTATGTTTTAAAGCGCACATACGCGCCAACAATGGCTAGTCTCAATAGTAAATGTCAGATATGCGATAGAGATGAAAGTGTGAACGAACGTAGTGCGGTGCGATGGCTATCATACAAACCACATCATATATAACATGCGGTCAGTAAAATTCAAACCTCGCCTCCGACAAATTCGTGTTGAATTTCATTTTCGTATTCTCGCCGAGAATTTCTCGGTATGAATTTTACATTCATTATTCTCACACGTCCTTAGCCAGTTTATTTTTTTTGACATGGCGTTTGTCGGTCTCATGTTTCGCCCATATTTCACAAGAGACTCGGTTATTTTTACCTTGATATTGAATCATTGCCTCTCGACAGCTGTTTGACTCTCTTTAAAGTTGTTGGCACATGTTGAAAACGTTGTTAAAATACAGTTTTTGGCATCTCAAATAAAATTATTTTAGAAAATGCAATTAAATTAAAAAACTGTAATGCTCGATCCATAGAAAAATGATAGCCTTTATGCGGGTAATTAAAACTAATGTCAAATAAATTTGATCCTCGAAAAAAAAAACAGTCATAGAGGAGAGTATTTATTTTTTATTGGACACATTAATAAGAAACTAATTAACAGCATAGTCTATTTAAAAGAAAAGAAAAAACGAAAACAACTTTCGAAGGGGTTAATGACATTTCGAGCATTTTTAATTAATTTTCAGTTCTATTGAAATTTATTGAAATGAATGAGATAATATAGCTAATTAATTGTGTGCATCAGTTGTGTGAACCCATGCAGGTTCTCGAACGAAATGGTATCAAACATTGCTAATGAGAAATTCTTTTTTAATTGAGACAAACCACGACATAATTTGATATCGTTGACCAGCTGAAAATTGTGTTTCAGTGAAATGTTTTCAAGTTTCAATTTCAGACAGAAGAAAAACAAATGAACGTACACTAGAATGTTGAACACATTCATTACTTTCGTCACACATATACAAAAAAAAAAAAAAATTCATCATAGAAACTATGGACAGAAGAAAAACTTTATGTACGCTCACATATATGGACCACACAAAAAAAAACACGCTGTGAAATGTGAGAGCGTATTTTTATGGGAAACAAAGACAGATGCGAAACGAATGCTTTACATATTTCTAGTGACAGATTAATTTAATTGAGAGGATGCCGGGCGTGAATAGAGCAAAAATATCTTCAAATCCAAACCAAAATCCGTATTTAATTTGGAAAGGCTCCATTTTTCATTTTATTACACTATTCGATTCGCATTTTTTTACAATGTGTTTCGCTACTCTGAAATTTGCAAAGGTTTTTATTTTGTGAAAAAAAATTCGTATAACATTTACTTTGATTTGTCCGGTCACCGCCTCCGAGACGAAACTATTTGTGGTTGACAGTGCATATTTTTGGTTTGTTTATTACAGCATTCGCTTCAGTCGTAAATTAAACCATCACTTTCGATTGTCACAAAAATACGGATCATAGTTATCATCAGCTCTTCAGCTATATTTAAAAAAAAACGAGGCTTGTTTCGAAAACATATGTTTTTTGCGTGGCTTTGATCGTCTCAATTTTCACTCAAAACGTGTCTCATTTTTAGCATTTCTCTCGTCACACTATTATTTAATGCATTTCTTGGGGATTGGGGCATTTGAACAAACAAACAAAAATTGTGTTGTCATTTGAAAAACGATATATGTGAAAATTTACGAGCAAAAATATTTAAAAATCGTTGAACTTGTCTTGTTAAGAATCATTGAACTCATTGGCGGGCAATTAGAAAAAAAACAGCCTTTCTAATTTCGCCGACTGAGTGATTTATTGCCACGGGACTGGTAGCAGTAACCACACATTTCACTCGCAGTAACCACAAATGTCTAAACCAAAAATAGTTTGACGTTGATGGTCAAAATCAATTTGTATGGAATTAACTCAGTCAAAGCCTACTAATGGATTAGCATGAGTCAGTTATAATCACTTTAGTGATATGACTAAAGCCGATGAATTGCTAAATATCCGGCTGAAGAATAGAATATTTTGACAATTCACTACCAACATAGACCAATTGTATTGTGTTTTCGTCACGCTCGTCGTAAATCCATTTCGTAATTTCTCATTCTTTAATATTCTTTTCGCAACAAAATTTGCACACATCAATCCAAAATATTGGCAAATAAGTCAATTAAATTATTTAATAAATAAAATTAGTATGCTAGACAGGCATCATCTGATGGATCCACCCACATTGAAAGACGAACAATGTTCAATTTGCCGCTTATTCGCATTCATTGCTTCTCATTGCAAATCATAATCCATAAAATCTACGATATTATAATATGTTACCGTGCTCAGATGAGCCACACATAAAATTACAAACCGCTCCCTTTTTGGGTGACCGATTTGCATTTTTCGATTTATTTATAGAAATTCAAAATGCGGAAGAGTGAGAAAGCATATGTTGAAGTGTGACTAGCTGAGTAGCGTCTAAACCATATGCTAAAATTCACACTAAAATGAATTATCGCAAAATTCGCCCATAATTGATGGTGACGTCGTCAACTTGGAAAACTCATACACTCACCACATAAAATGCGTTTGACGTAGAATCATGTGTGAAAGACACCCACCCTTTTTTTCCATTTTCTGGTATATCGCAATCTGTGAGAGGAGTAGAATTGACTGGAGCTCCGTCTGTATTAGCAACAGACGAATCTAATAAGAGTTGATGTTGACACAGCAATGAAATATGACAGTAACCAAATTACGTGAAAATGTGCGATGCGATTTTCTGTAAAAGCATAAAATGGTGTTGAAGTTGTTTTTTTTTTCTGTTGCTGAATGAAACATACATTTATAACATCCAACTTATTTTGCTCGATCGTCGCTTTTTCCTGTTCACATTCAAATCGAACACTAATTCAATTAGTGTCATAATTCTCATATTTTATTCATTTTCATTTTCGTATTCGATCCGTACAAAAACAATCGCTCGTGCTTATTTTCCACCATGTTGGTAAAATGGTGTACTTTTTTCTCTCCACACAACATTTCGTGTTTGGTTATTATTTATGACGTTGAAAATGCTCCCCCGGTCATTGATTTCAAAATAAAAGACCAAAAAGAGAAATTCGAACGTGGATAAAATGCGAATGAAGCATCATCACAATGAGTTTGTGTGTGTGTGCATTGTTGTTTTTTTTGTTTCGGCATAATAAAACGTGGCAATGCGTTCTTCATTTGGATACTCAGCAGCAAGAGTCGATGGTCGATGGTTGAACATCCAATATTAATAATAAATGCATTCGAAAATGATACCCCAATCGAACCAATCGAAACCATACAAAACCAATAAAATTAATGTGCACGATCGCACAATGTGTTTGCGTGTGTTTGCAATTCCTTTAGCAATTCATTGCGACTTTAGCTTACTTCCGTTTATTTTTGTATTGCAATTCATTCACCGCGCTCGTCCGTCAAATGGGTTTTAATCAAAAAGAAACACCAAAAAAGAATCAATCTCGTACACTAAAAACGATTTAAATGTTCACACAGAAAAAAAACCCGATATTTTTTCGATTTCAAAATGCAAATCCTGTTTTTCCATTAAACAAAATACCAAACAAACTTCACACACTTCATGGTGTCGATGGAAAAAAGTGAGTGAGTATTTACAGGCGCATAAACATAAAACGAGAACTTCATTTCAACAACAATAAAGCGGCTGATCGGAATCTCGTATTCAATTTATGCAATAAATCGAATGTGCAACAAACGACAAACACAACATCAGGATCAACTGGCCATGAATGAACATTTGAACACGCAAAATGAAAAGCACCAAATTTCATGTGGATGTGGTCTATGTTTTGGACGCTTAATTTCGATGCCTTGGAATTTTGGCCTCATGTGCCACATCACTTCCAGTGAATTGTAAACAAACAATTGACGATGATTGCTATGCAGCAACATATTCGAGAGCATTGCTAAATTGTGAATGAGCCAACCACTCCGTGACTGTGTACGTGTGTGTGTGTGTCTATGGCTATTATTGACATATCGCTTGCAAACTCTTTTATGATAGACTTGGCAAGAGTTGGTGTATTGCTATACATCAAACGAAAATACTATTTTCGAGAACGGTGAGTTTTGCTTCATTAAAATTCAATTGTTGTAAAAAAAAACACACACAAAACGGCAACCGAATTGAAGATTAATGGATCTAGTTGCATTCAGTTTATTTCACTGTGAATTCAGACATTTTGCATTCTATTGTTTTCAAACGAATACATTGTGTGGCAGCTTTTGCATTCGAATTGGCTACCGATTTTTGTGCTTTGGTTTTAAACAAAGTCGTTTTTATTTCCTTTTGAATTTCGTGCAAATGCATAAAACCACTTCAGATCATCTCACTACTGTGGTGATACTGAGGCAAGCGCAGGCAATTGGACATTTCAATGGATTATGCATTCGGATTTACATGGTCCATTTATCCAATGCAACGCTAACGCGCCTCTTTTAGTGATTATCTTCAGCCTTTTTGTGAAGTCAAAATAATGGATTTTTTCGGAGTTTATTTTTTGTGGTTCATTCTCACGCGCTTTGTTCAGTTTGAGAAAGCGATTAGTAAACGCCGACGTCAAAATGACTCAACCATACAATCTGTTTACAGTTGTTTTTGGTGTGTAAATTCACGATTAATGTAGTCTTTTGTACACAAGAGATGTTGCACGGCGTGCATCATTTCAATTTTCGATGTTCATTTCATTTGTTGTATGTGCGTTGGCATTTGTAGCGGTCCGTTGTCTAACACATTATTTATATTTTCATTCATAAATCATCATATTTTCTCCGTTACATTGTTATCGAATGATTCGATGTGGTGAATGGAATCGCCTAAGCACCGCAGAGAAAGACACTCACGTGTGTCCATGCATCAAATGTCCATTCGATAAATCGAATCATGTAGTTCATTTCGTTAATAATATTTTATCGGAATTTTTTTTTTTTGACATTGCTTTGCCCTTGTGTTTATCGCTGTATTTTGTAATAACGGTATTTTTGGCATCGAATATCGACACCGCAACTTCACAATGTATGGCCATCGCCAATATCGCAATTTTCGGTAATTCAATGAATGTTACTCACTAAAAAGTATCGGATATTTTAATTTATAACTTCTCCATCAATTGCTACTGTGTGAATTATTGCCCATAAAAACTTTCGACATTCGACCATAAAATGCGAATGGAATAAAAGTTCTCACTTTCGAAGCAATTTGCGAGAGTAGTTCTCTTGTGGCCAAACGGAAAAAATCACGAACACAAGTTTATGGTCAATGCCAAAAGAGATTGATTGTTGCTAACGAAATTGTTTACTCGTTTGGAATGGAAAGCAAACCATTTCGGATTACATCAAACGGTGAAGTAATTTTTATTTGATTTTTGATTCAAAACAAGCGTAAGTAATGCTTCGATTTAACAAAAGATGACATCGTTCGATTTGTTTGTTCGGTGATTCGTTTGTTCGAGCATTTTCAGCTTATTTACCGTAACATAAAATGATTATGATATCGAGAACAATGATTTATGGTTGAATGTTGTTGATCCGCATCTCATGCCGTGTGTTGCGGTTTTACGTGTGCGTTTGCTCCGGACGTTTTTTTTTTCTCTACAGACACGAATTTCGAATCGAACATTTCTTTTGTCGGTTCGCATTAACTACTTTGTATTTGAATCACTTACAAGAGCTTTTGAAATGGAGCCAAACGGTTTCCTTTCGAATGCAACGAAGAAATAATTGTTGACTGGCGTTAGATTGCATTATTTATAGATCATGCTCACGTACATAAATGTACCCACGCCATAAAAATCTCACGATAAAACCATAAAATTGGGAATGAGTGTGTGGAATAGCACAAAATGAAATAGTAAATTCGATTTGGAGAATTTTGTTGGCTCTTTTGTTTATGAATCGAACACTGTGTTACAGTGATAGATGCTGTTACGCGTGTTTATGTAACACTTAATATATTTTAATCGCTTTCGATTTGGATACTTTTTACACTGCACTCTCATGTTTACAGACACATTCGAACAAAAAGTGCCAGCCAGCCAAAATGAGAACCAGTACGAATGAAAATGGAGGTTGAAATGGTGAAAAACCCGCGCACAGAAATAAATCACGTTTTCATTTTGCTTGAGTCATAGTTGTGGTGTTACATCAATGATTGCTTATCATGGTGTCTTGTAGGAGCCGCGCCATATGGCGCGACTTGTGGAACTCCAACTGTTTGTGTGCCACGATTTTTTTTTTGTTTGATGCTCTTTCCACACTTGAACCATTTAATCGAAAACAAGTGTGAAACGATTTGAAGTGAGAAAGACAAAAAAGATTTAACAACCGAAAAAAGGAAGACACATGATTGCCGAGCAATTGGGAGATGAGAGAGAGAGAAAACGTAGTATTAAAGAGTCATTTAGCCGCGTTTGTAAAAGATGCACTTATATGTGTGTCATTTTGTCTGTGAATAGCACGTATCCGTCGTTAACGTGAACCTAATTGGCTGTTGTCGGTGCCTTTTTGCCGTTTTACGTGTTGTAATTTGTGTGAGCCAAAGGATTGAGTTGTTGCACACACACACATGCAGACACATTCGCGCGAGACTTTAAAGTATTCGTGACACGAAAATTAATGATATTTTTTTCCAATGGCATTTCCATTTTCTTGGCCTGCCTATAATTTGTCGATGTGGAATGGAAACATCTGTGTTCTTTTGTGCGGATTGTGGTGGTTGTACATCAATGTAATTATCCGATAAAGAATGATGATGATGACGACGATGGCGATAAAAATGTTTTGCTCCGGAAAGTTCTTTCGGCTCTTGAGCTTTCAACACACACCACATAGTTTGTACCGATAAAATCTGTGGATTTATGGCGGCTATAACTTTAAAAGCAATTTTGCTTTAGAAAATTTCGCTGTTCTGACCTTTTACCATCATCATCATCAGCATCATAGTCTCCTTCCTTCATATCAAGAGAAGTACCAGCGACCAAAATGTCAGTTGCTTGCAACCAAAGGAATTCGGTTTTTTGGGTCACGCAACAATTCAGCTGGTTTTTTTTCCAAAGGTCTACCATCGTTATTTGTTTTACTCAACATTTATACGAAAGCATCCATGGCGTAACGATATCCGGATGATGAAATTTGAATTCATAAAAAACGGATTTTTGGACCATATTCAAATTTATGTCACGATCTAATGACCGACAAATATTTTATAACATGATCTCACCATGTTTTCACAAACTCTTCATCCTAAGCACAATCATATCAGCCTTAGAAAAATGTCTGAGTTTTGGTAAATCACGTTTAAAATTGACAAAATCGTTTGAGTTTTTAGAAGTAAGCGGCTTAGTTTTTTTGTTGTTGTTGATAAAATAAACACAAATTCAAGCAAGTCTAGTTATATATGATATGATGAACGAATAGCGACCGTTCCTTTCGCATACCAAGACAGGAGCACATACTCCAATAAACAACATAAAATTGTGCCATTTTTTGTTCCAGAATTTTGTAACGTTCTTTTGACAAACATGAAAGCACCATTGTTTTTCTACTTTGTTCTGCATTTTGGTATACCATCAAAGATAAGTTCTCGTTACATCATACTTTGCAAGGGTATGTTTCCTGAATTTTCTTTGAAAAATTGCTCAACCTTTGTCCACAAGTGCACCCTAAATTTTACAATAATTTTTTTTCAATTCATTGAATGCTATGAACACTTGAGGTTTAAGTTTTGTATGGATTTAAGTAAGTAAATATACTATGCAATACTTTGTCAGTTGAAGGAAATAATCGGTTTTGGTAGTGGCTAAATAATTGTTTAACCAGATTCACATGTGCACAATAGCTAAAAATTGATCTAAAATTAAAACCATTGACATACTTTCTTCAGTGTTTCTCAACACACATGTTTCCGGTCCCTTATTTTCTATTGCCAACAAGTGCATCTCATTTTATGTGCCTGCGACAATAGTAAATAACTTTCATATACGTTACAATAGAATATTAAATTTACATTGAAAAGTGTACCACACAAATTAACTAAAATGAATGCACCGAAAAAACGAATCTACCTTTCTTTCTGAATTTAAATCGTTGTTTACCTCGAGTGCATCGCACGCAACTTTTAATTGCACAAAGTTTTATGACTCGTTCACTTTATGCCAGTTGCAACTCTTAAAATGTTGTTAAACGGTAAATCCGTCAAGCAATTACATCAAGTTTTAAGCTGATTCCCTCTTAAAGTTTGTACAATGCAATGAGCATCTATCAAGGGGAGGGATACGAATGTTATCAATGAGTTTCACAGAGTTTCGTCAATATGCATACGAAATTTCGTAGTTTTGACAAAAAATGCCAATAATCTGTTAGTTGTTTTCAACATTTCGAAGTAAATTGGCTGTGAATTTATTGTAGGCAGAATTAACGGTACTTACTGTAAACAAACAAAAAAACTCGTTTATAAAAAAAATATATTCAGTGAGTTTTTTTGCTCATAGATCTCCAAGATGCGCTTGTATATGTTAGTTTTCAATCGTGTCTATCCCATTGTCATCCAATAAAGAAAAAAAAGTTCTTTCTTATCGTACTACTTTTATTACATTGAAAAGACAGAAAAAGAAAAGACATTCTCTTTACGACAATTGTAATTCAGATGGTATTTCAATTGGCTTTACAGTGCCTAATTAAAGAGCTGAAGAAATTTTATACACAATTGTAAACAATCCATCCCTGAAGGTTTAATACCTCATACATTAAAAGCAATTATGTGAATTTGTTTATGGAGTTCATCCTGGTAGCAAGAAAAACCCTTCCTGATCAAACAAAATTACGATTTACAATCAACAAGTGAATATTGTAACATGAACGCGAATTTTATTTTATTTACAAATGTTCGAGTGAAAAATTTCAATATTGGCGAAGTAAACATGGTTTCATTTGAGCTACCAAGTGTGTTTAGCGTTCATATACAGCTCAACAATTGGATGATTTACCCATTTCACCATTTTTAATTTAAATGTTCAACAATTAGTTCAGATTGACATATTTTATGTTTTTTTTTTGTAGCCTTTCCCGTACTTTTTTATTCGAATTGTAAAATACATATTAAAGCATGTTGTTGAACATGAGTTTGTTTTTTACCATTTCTGTTGACCCAAAGCGATGGTGATCCCGTGGTGTGAAGGGGATTTCACTAATTAAACAATTTATCATTTTCTTCTTTTACAACAATCACAAAAAAAAACGTTTGTTCCATTAGAAATATTTGAATATATTTCTTTATGTTTTTGAACGGTTGAGTAAAAGGTCAAATGAGTTTTTCTACTTTAAAATGATGTAGCATTTTTCTACTCCATTTTACGTTTTTTTTCGGTTGACATCTCAATTTATATGTGCAGTAATTCATGTTCCGAATCCAATGCAAAATGGCACATCATTTCGAACAGTCTGGGTGATTCATTTAACAAAATGAACACATAATGAGACGACTAGAAAAGTGATGTGTTAATGCACCAATGAGTGAGCAATGGCAACAATTTACGCAAAATGAAATTTGAAACAAAAACCATTGACAACGGAATTAATTTGGCGTTCTATTATCGCAAAAGAAACAGAAAAAGAATGACATTTGTTGTCCTTCCATTTTGGTCATTCAGGAGCACAATTTCGGTGGCCAAAGCAACAATAAAATTTGAGATACTGCACACAAACGTATACGAAGATGATTAACTGGCTTGCAATGAGCGTATTTTTATTGTTTACTTTTTATTTATGAATTGTCTCCTTCGGAATCTCATCTAATTAAGATGGATTATTTATAGATTTTATGGACCGTAATTTTGATTCATCGATTTCAATGTGTCGTCGTGGATGCTGGTTTTATTGTTGTTGTTATCATTTTTCTTTGTTGCTCTGGTCGGTTTGAGTTTGTTTGACGCTCGGAGCATCATTTTCTCTTTGTCTCTATTATTTTTTTTTTGGTAAGAATGATTGTGATTGTGGTAAACGATAAGTCTTTCACTTATTTCTATATCTTGTGCTTGGATTGTCCTCTACAACAAACGATGGAATGCTTACATTTACGAGCATTGAATTCCGTGCAACAACAAAAAAAATGAAAAAAAACATTTTATGTGTTTAGTTGACATCACGCATTTTCACTTCCATTTCAAACCACTTAAGGAATAAGAGAAACCATCTCATAAATCAAAATTAGCAAATGACACACAGAGAGTGGCCACCGCATGAAGTAATCATCAATGAATGGAATTATCAGATAACATTTTTTGATTGCATGAAAAGGGAACGAGTCTGGTCGTTTTGGTTTCATTATGATAAATAGCTGCAACAGCTGAGGTTCATAGAAAAAGGATTACAGACTTAAGACTCTTCGAACTCTCCAAATGAAATTATCTGATTCTGTCATAATAATTTCAAGATTAATTCATTTGTTAAATCGCCTTGGTGACACACAAACACGAACAATTGTTGAAATTCGGCTTAATGTTATCATTTGAGAATAAGATGAAATTTCGTTTGGAGCTTCTTTATTACATGTACTAAAAATGAAATGAAATGTGGAAAAAGCCTCATGCCATTCGAAGAATTTGATATTGGAAGGCAAACACGAGTTCGATTATCTATTTTATAAAAAGTATCATCTAACTCGTGGAAAATATAACTAATGGCAAGTCAAGTTTTTCCTATTTAGATGATACTTTTCAAAACAAAAACAAAATCGAATCCAGTTTTAGCCTTTTATAATTGATGTGGCCTTAAAAAAGAACGTATAACAATGAGCTATCAACAACCCAAATGAGACTTCAATTTAAAAAGAAACAGACAATAAATAAATGAAACGTGATCAATACTATTTTAAGTGTTATTAACAAAATTCATCCGTAAAAATGAGGCAAAATCAACAAAAAAAACGAAAAAATCACATTACTACAAACTAAACGTAGACCGAAAAGCAACAGTCAATTATAAACAAAATGTTGTGTTTGGATACTGGAGCAAGCGCATCGAATGGAATAAGCTGATGTTCAAAATTGATCGATCATAACTATTGAAATTGACAACTCAGGTCAAAATATCAGTGTTTGACCCTTTTCATAACCACTTTTCGACATAATTACTAAATTGCCGAGCAAATATATTTGATGCTTGGTATAAAAATGCAATTACGAAGAGAAAAAGATAAGGATCCGATGAAAAAAAAAACTTTGATGCCACACATTTAACATCATTTCTATTGTGTCTTTCTAGTTCGACAAGCGTCGTCGAGCATTGATTACTTCGTTTACCTTCTTGTTTAACGAAAAATGTTTACTCTAAGCCGTTTATTGAATTAGAATCTTGGTAAAAGTCTAGACTGAAACGCTAAAACTATATCAATACTACTTAATCGCATTGTGATCCCGTAACAGTGTGTATTACCTATGCTTGATACCTTCATGTGGTTACTGCCAGCTATTTGCTGAATGTCTGTAAAAAAAAATCTTCCGTCGGAGCGTCCAAACGCAGACGTATGTACTTGTACTCGCATAAAACACTGTTCCGATTATCTTGATAGATGCCACCTTCTTTATCTCAATTGATGCACCGGAAAGGTATTACACTGACACTCATTAGTTAACTGAGAATGTCATGAATAAATAGATGGAATCAATAGGCTATGAAATCGTAATAACATAAAACTAATGAATTTATTGTAATGTAATGTCTAATGTGACAGGCAGATATCATGTAGTAATCAAACCGGAATTTCAGTTAATGGACTTTTGGTATTTTCATTCTGTCTGTGTCAATGTGTATTAAATTTCAATAAAATGTTCATTTTTATTTTCGATGTGACCATTTGAAGTGGTATTGGTCATTGTGGAAAGTTGTTTGATAAATAAACAACAGCCATCTAATCAATTTCATTCAGACCTGTAGCCAAATATGAAAAATCTCGTTAAGCTAAGCGGCTTCGTTTCATGTGAAGTGTTACGATGATATTAAGTACGGAGCAGAGAGAATGATTTCTATTTATTACACGCATCAATGATTTCATTTAAGACACACACACTCTTAATGTTTATCTTTTCTTAATTCCATTCCGAATGCTGAGACATTTTCAAAAGGTTGCATAATCAAAATTGAGCCACAGACACAATAGCTACGATTCCCTGTCTAATGAATTGGAACCTGTCAAGCCCATGAACATTGAAATGGAAACAGACATCCACAGGCAAAAAGGAATGACAAACACAGTACCATCACCAAATATGGGAAGTCATAAGCCAAGCAATGTGAATGCGTCAATGAACAAGAGTATAGTTTTCAAATTATCGCTGTTTAATCTATTCCTGTTCTCGACACACACACACACACACACACACACACACACACACACACACAATAATTCCACACAGCAACAACCACAGATATTTTATGCAGACTAAACATTGAACATTGAATACGGAGCACGCACCTTGTTCGTTTGACTTCTTCTCTGCGATTGATTATTTGATTGAATATCCTCAATGCGCATGGAATGTCTATCGCCAATAAAATGACTAAAACACCTTCACAAAAACCGATGCATCGGAAATGTTCGTTTCTGTATTTTCATGGAAAAATTCATTAGAAGAGCGAATTCACACCTTCGACTGAATTGTATCAATTCAATCATTATGTAAACAGCACTGAAATGCTACTAAATTTGTTATTTTATCAAAGTTCAAGCATGTCGAACGTTTCGAAATGGAAATTCATTAGATGTTAAGCATCGTTTTATATTTGGATTTGTGATTGCTCACTTCAAGCACATGTGCTAGCGCATTTCGTTTTAGATATAAAATACACAAATTGTAGCTACCTGTTTTTAGTTGAGCATCAATTTCATTCATTTCATATGTACACGACGACTGTGTTGCAGCATTTGAATAGACAGCGCTAAAAACCCGCATCGTATCTAAGCTTGACGATTTGTACAGTGAACCCATATTGTCATGGCTTATGTCAACGCTGACGAATGGAAATATTCACTAGATTTAAAATGTATATCAAAACAAGGACCGAATAATGCGATATTCACTTTGCTTCCCTCCGTGTTTTGCGTGGTGAATACATCGCACAACAAATAAAATGCGCTGTCTTACCGAGCTCTATTTTGATCTGGTGTTGGTTAGAAGCTCAAATATCGAAGCAATGTCAAAACATGTTGAGTTTGTATCTGTTGGATGTTACTGTGGTTACCAACCGCATAAACACACTTGCAAACACATAGTAACCAGATTGTGTCGTGCATTAAGTAGATTGAATTCTTCGCTATTTTCTGCATCAAGGCCAATCGTCAGTCAGCCATGCAGCCATCTAGCCAAGCTATCTGAATAATCAACAATCAATTTTGATTAACAGCATGCTCATAAATTCAACTCAATGTATGAACGATGTCAATATGTATTGGAATGAAGGATGTGTGGAATCTGGTGTGGTAAGGGACATCGTCATTTTCACACGTGTGTTAAGTGGAGATTGTCATTTCATCGAGATAAGTCGCTTTCTAGGAACTTGATGAATGATCATAAATTCACTTTGTTGCATTCAACAAAAGGTACCGCACAATTCCAGTCGAAACGTGAATGTAATTCACTTTTGTCTTATCGAAATCTTCGGTGCCTTGGTGAACAAATGGTGAGCAAGTGACGAGGCACATTTATATTCAATGACCGTTCAATGCCAGCTACAGAATTTATTGTGTCCAAATATTTGCTGTGCAGGCTTCACATCGATTAATACCGGACACTCTTCATTTTGGGCAGCTCAAATTTCCTATTATCCGCCGAAAACTTCCTATCACAAGCTTCTTCTGGATAATTGATTCTGTGAGAAGTCTGAGAGTTATTCATTAGCTTTCACTGAGCGTGATAAAAAGTTTTGAGAGGATATGATCGAGAAATGAAAACGTTGCACGACGATAAAGACTATCCGGTATCAATTTCTGTCCAGTCCGTTGCCATACATCATAATGCTGTACCGAATCAGCATTCATATTAAGTTTATGTTCTATTTGAACATTCACCTGGAACGGGAAATTCAGTGAATTGGTAAGAAAACCGAAAAACTTGTCCATAAAATTAAGATTCGTTACCTCATTCATTCCATAAACTGTCACATATAGTCCAAAGACTGAAACGAAAACGTGCCAATCATTTATTTGCTCAACCACAGTGCAGTCATCTGTTAGGCATGCTGTTAAGTAAATCTGATGATTTGATAGCGGCCACAAACCGTTCACCATTCCCATGATTGATAATTTATTTTTTTCACGTTTCAGTTGAGCTGCGTTCGTTGTGGTGTTGTCTGCAAACTTAAACACATTGCCAATTCCAAATTGGAATTTCCAATTTGCTTTTATATTGTCAACCATTTTAATGGGTAAATGGTAAAAGGCATTTTTATGGTGCAACATTTTGGGCGCACATTGTTCAATCAGAGTCACAATAAAAGAAACGAAAAGGAAATGAGTAAATGAGCGTACGTGTTATCGTATTCACGATTTGTAAATGTCTCTTCGAACAACGATACAATGAAGTGAAAAAGAGTTAAAAATGTCTTTCGTTTCCATTTAAAGTGGGGAGATGATTCAAAACAACAAAAATAAATACAATGAAATAAGAAAAATGGTCGTTACGTTTAGAAAAAAATGACGCCGATATATGACTAAGCTCAATCGGATGCGACGATTGCTTTTTTACCGATTTCAATATCCGCGCAAAGAATAACGCATAAAAAATTATTTTCGACACCGATGAACATTCGATGAGCAAGTCACATGTAGATTGAAACGATACTGATGGAATGATGTCATGATGAATGTGCCAATAAATTGAACCAATAGAAACATAAACGCAGAGTAATATGCAGACTCGCTTGGTTATTGTGTTGAAGAGTGTCATTCGACGACGTTGGTAATCAAACAGTTCAATGTTTGGTTAAATCAAGTCAAACCGCATGGTGCTTCAAATTGTAGCAAAACCACCAAATTGGGTTAATGTGTATGGCAACGTGAATCAAACTACAAATTCGAAACAAAACGGATTGCCATCAAATCATCGAAAAGCCATTTGAAAATTGGCATATTTTCACATTTGTTTTTTTGTTTTTGTTTGAAACTGTAGCAACCAACCACAAAACCACAAGCCAATCGATTCTATAAATTAGAAGCACCAACTACTTCATGTAGTTTTCATAACCGCACAGAAAAAAAAAACTGGAATGGATGAGCGAAACATGTATAGCAAATTATCGCTCGAAATGATTTTTGCACAGACGACAGCCCATTGCCCATAAATTCCATATTCATATCGCACCAGCAATCGAGCAGCACTTTGAGCTCCAAGAGGCCACTTTTATCGCTCGATGACATCGTTTGTCGACTTCTCACACTCAGCCACAGCAATGTATCTATGCTCATATCCACGAGTTCATGCGTCACAATCTAATGTAATATGGATGGTTTCATTTTCTGTTTTTTTTTTTACTCTACAACGAAAAAAGTAATGCCAAAAGTTTATTGGCATGCATTGTGTAGCATCAATGTATTTTATACATGCCACATCGAACAATGTGAAAGCCGCACTTTCGCGTAAATATGTGTGTGTGTGTGTATGTGTAAGCTTGCTGCAATCAAATAATATCAAGAATAAATCGACCCGGGATTAGGTTGGAATATCGTTTCATGAAGCGAACGCGTATCTGAACGCGTCCGACCTCTTGCTGTAATTTGTCGTCTCTGTCACATAGGAAAACCAGCTCGTAGACTAACACATACATTCACACGCGCACACACCAGCCATGGGCCATTGTTGTTATTGACGACATTGAATCGGAAGGAAGATGTTATGGGTTACACTTCAGTTGGATAGCATAATTCTTTTACTCGTTTCAACTTTACCTCTGTCGATTTGAAGAAAATGGTCTCGCATTGAAAAAGATGTGAAAAAAAAACATATCTGGTTGGCACTGATGTTTACATTGAAAAAAAAAATCAGACAGCTCACACACTCGCATGCGAGGACCGTTCAAAAAAGCGTCGAGAAAAAAAAAGAAATGTTTTCCGTATTTAAGGAAAATGGATCGTCGACGACATGAATATTGTAATCCAATTCTTTAACGAACAAAGCGGAATAACGAAATCAGGAACACAACGTGTAAGCTTTAAATGGTCGTATATATTTTTGTATACGTTATGAATAGAGAAAGTGAAAACGTTTTTCATGAAATTTGCTCAACCTTTTGCATCGTCAATCCCAAGCATATTCTTAGAACAGCCCAGATAAGCAGCATTATCAATTGATATGAATTGAAGCGTTGAGTGGTTATAATCTTATTATTATTTATGATGTCTAAAAGGTCGCGATTTTCAATCAAATATTATTCCATGCCGTTCCAAGAATTCTGATGGATGATGATGTAATACCCTGCCATGGATTCAGATTACTGCGATTTAAATTACAATCACTGAATGGCACAGAGAAATGCCAGGTGGATTGGCAACAACAGTGCAGATACACAACAAAACCGGCTCAATAGAAGCGCTGCTCAACGATTCATCGATTTCAGAGCAGTGTATATTTCGTTTATGAGAGAAAAACATAGATTCTTATTCAAGCGGATCAGTGAATTTAAAATCACAATGAATTGGTTATTCTTAACTCGTTTTTTCATCTTCTAAGAATTCGTTGAAAATTAAACCTCTGATATTCTGCATAAAATTTAGCATTCATGGTATTTAATTTTAAATCTCCGCGAATATTTCATTTGAAACTTTTTTTTTATCATTATTATTCTAGCTGAACCCGTTAAAAGGCGAAATCATTTGGTCAAGTCTTATCTCAAAGGAAATCGGAGTTAAATTAACTGCAATGCGCCAACTGAATAGAAATGATCAGAGGTCTTAGTGAATGTCGTTGCACTTGAAATGCATGCAAAAGTGTTCGCAATTTCTTAGCATTTTATTAGCTCAAATTTAAGCTATGGAACTAACTTGACAAAAGAAAACGACTTGATTCAATTCCAAGAGAATATGCTCATTTTACCATGACTCACAAGTGAGTCTCTGCTCCTTAGAAATTGTGTTTTTTGCTCTCTTTCTCACATTTTATGCGTTTTATTATTTCACGTCTTTTTTTTCTATTTACATATTTCACATCATAAAAGTGAACTATCGAAAAGAAAATGTTATGGGCCATGAAAAACGCAATATTATACGATTTTGAAATGCACTCACTTTATATATCGCATCAGCATCAGCATTCATAAAGTTTCAACGATGCCATTCATATGCTTTTGAATTGAACTGGCTTGTTTAGCGTTAAAGAGTGAGAGAGAAATGATGTGTATAAAAAAAATGAATGAGAAAACGATGGAATAAACTGCATTGTTGAAATGTTCATTGAGCTCGTATTGCATAAATGATGCATATGGAATCCAGCTCAAGTTCATTCGTAACGATTGTTTTGAATTTGAAAATGGTTGCTTTGATTGGAGTGGCGATGAAAGCAATCCCATTCGCTTAAAAGTGATCCAATTATGTGTGCCTTTGAACATGGAAAACTGCATTCAAACGGATGAAGTAAAACAAACCTTTAGCCAAGATATCAGGTTTGGTATCGATAAATTTGTACGTCTACGTGAATGCACTTGGATTAAGTAATAATCATTAATAATTATGAGCTTGTTGTTTGTTCCATTGAATGGCCTTAATACATGATGAGGCTGTCGATCAAATGATGTGCACGACATTCAACAGAGAGAGCACTGAACACTGTGGCGGACAAATTTAATGAAATTAGTAAAAAGATGTACAGCTCAGTTGCTAAACAAAATCCAAATCTCATTAGCCGCTCTGAGCATGTTTTCATCAATCGATAGCAAAGAGATGGTTGGTAGAAAATATAAATACCTGAACTTAAAATTGTGAACAACAAAACACTGGGCCAATGAACGAGACCACATCCAAACTGGTATCGTTATTTCGATGCAATTTTATGAAAATGGCTTTTGAAAGTGGTTGCATTCGGTTGGGCTTGAACCGTGTCAAATTGGTGTTGCTTACGAAAATGACCAGCTGAATAAAATATAATTAGATGGAATATCAAACTGAAAAAGAGAGAAGAGAGAAAGCAATGAAAAAGTGTGTGGCAAAGCACCACACTGTCAGAACACATTCAACCGATGATGCAGCAGTTGACCATTTTGATTGCAGACAAAAATGCTTGCGGTACGTTTTTTTCTGTCAACCACTTGGCGATACTGAAATCAGATCACTGACCATCTGAGCGCTTGCCATTAAAAACAAAATGTAGTTGGAAATCATCACATAAAATTCTGTTACATAATATCCTTGAGGATTTTCACATTTGAATACGTGATGGTTGGGCGAAAGGAGGGTAGAGAGCGGGAGAAAAAAGGCACTATGGTTTATATAGTTGTGGGATATAATTTTTTTGTTTTTTTTTTGGAGTGTTGATACTGCATCCTCAACGCAGTGATTAAAAAGTCGAATCTCATGCTAGTCATTGAGTTTGGTTTGTTCATTCTCAGTGGTGATAGTGTCAACACAGACGATACCCTCGAATTAAAAAAAATGCCACTTTTCTATCTTGACTCTTATTTCAAATTATTCCATTTATTTGCACATGTATGAGCATTTGAGCATCGAACACATATGAGCACACAACTGCGCTGCGCTCTCGTTCTCGAGCATGCAAATTTAAATTTGAATATTCGGATTTACAATTGCTCTTGGATCCTGAATAAATTCATATTTTTGTATATTATATGAAATGATTGTGGACAGCAGTGGAAATGTGGAAAGTGTCTCCTCTTGTGTTTTCTTGCTGCTGTCGACTCTGACAGTGTGTGCACTGTGTGCTTTGAACTTTTCTGCCGCAGACTGCTGCAGAAGCGGTTGAAACGTGTTCCGTATGCATCAATTGGTTTTTGTGGTTGGCTTCACTTGCAATTCTGTTTGCAGCAACAAAATTGTTCTGAATGTGGCCAAATGTTTCGCTACTGTTGTCGCCACCACCTCCGTTGCTCGACAGTCGAACAGTCAAACATTTTAATCGTGTTAATTCCAAAGTCACTAAAAAGCCATATAACGAAAATCCTTACGTTGGCATGCATATTTTCGCTTTGTCACTCGCACACAATGTTAGAAATTGGAAATAGCACAACGATTACAGTGAAATGCCGTGAAATTCCAGCGAAGATTATGTTCCGACGTATACGCGACGGAGTTTAATGAAACAATACGATTGTGATTATAGTGTTAAATCTTTCGGATGTATACATTTTTTTCCGACTGGGATCGCAGAGATGTGAACATTAATTAACTTAGGCGGCGCATTTAGTCGCTTTTGTTTCAATTGAAACGGTTTGAATCTTTACTTTGAACTCAATTTTATTCGATTAACCAACATCATTTTACCCGTTGATGGCAATGAATTTTCATTATGTACTAAAAATTTCTGACATTTGATGATCATCTGGACACGTATAACCGATTCGAAAATGTTGATTTTCGCAACAGCGAAAATGGCTCAGATTATCTTGTCGCTCTGCAACACACTTTATTGAGTTTTCCATCGTGCGTTGCTCTCATACTTGTTCATTCCATAGTTAGCATTCTTTTTACCATGAATTCGGTTCGGGTTCTTATTGCCTTTCAACGGCTTTCAGTATTCATGTTTCAGTCAAGAGCACTTACATTTTGTGTTGCTCAAGTCAATGAGGCGATGATTCATCACAAATTGAGTGCTAGAAACACACACACACACACACACATACACTTTTACACAACGGCAACAGTCTGCATCAACGAGATCATTAACAAATCCTTAAAAAAGTGATTTCATCAGGCCAATCAAAAACATTTTGTATAATTTGGGATGTACGTTGTATAGTATAAAAAGAACATGTTCTCGACTTCCATACCATAAATGGGAGAAAGGGCTGAATGGAAACATCACTTCTTTAATAACTTGCTTTTTTTATTTGCTCCTTTCAACTAATTTAACGACGTCAAATTTCTTTCTAGTTGATCCTACTTATGTTGAAGATATGACGATTTACTAAAAGACACATTAGTCTGGCTATGCTATGCAATGAACAACAACAAAAAAACCAATTTCCTTTTTAGCTTTCACATTTTGAATCGGGTTCTTGATCCTGACGGGTCAAAAAAATCATTTAAAAAAGATTAAGCGCAATCTCGTCAAAATGATTGTGTTCGTTGCACATCAGCATTGCTCTATTCACCGTTTTGGTGATTCATGACTTTCGACTGGATTCAAGTTGACTCATTCATATTGCTCACAGGATCATTAAATCACAAAATGAATTGCTTTCCACATTTGTTGTAGCTCAACTGCTCATTTTGCCCGAATTTTCTCCGTATGTATTGCAATCAATTCTCTATTTACTCAGTCTCATTCACGGTTTCATTCCAATAATGTTTCACATTTCCTTTGAAATGGTATTCATCAGTTGGATTACAGCAAGGAATCTCCATTGAGACCGTATGCTGGTGCTCTCACCTTTTCAAGATAAATAATTTCAAACATCAATGGCCGTAACCATAGCCATAGACAATAGCAACAAATTTAGCTGATTTATTTCATTCGCCGCTTCATTCAACTTGCCATTCAATAAGCACCAGAATTGGTTCATTTAGGTTCAGTCAGTCATTTGTAGTGAGCGTAAATCAATTAAAATTTTTAACGATTTAAAGTGATATTGAATGAAGAAAGGATTTGATGAAAAGAATGGCACGGCTAAGCTATAGCAAGATCGAAAAACGAAGAAAAAAGATCGGCTCTTAAACCGACCAAACTGACAAAAAAAGTAAATAGAGACAATTTTATTCGTAATTGAAAAGATCCGTACCATTCACCGCAGTACCGTTTCATTGCATAAAAGCAGCATTCATTGAACAACGTAAGCGAAACTTTATTTTTCAAATAAAGCACACTCATTCGCTTGAAAGTTCTCAATCCATTTTTACGTATGCCGTAATTTAACGTTGAGTTGTTTCCATCTGCGATTCATGTTGTTTGTGCATACAGCAGACTTTGGCCAGTGTTTTTTCTATGTTGAGTTAGCCGGAAGGGGAGACAAGAGATGTACCAACGATTTTGTTGGGGCATCATTAAGGAGACCACAATTAGAAAACTCAACAAAACATCGGCAAATTGAATTTCAACAAACTTTTATCACAACTGATAGTCGAAACGAAAACAATGGTCTGGTGGAACTAGCTGTGGAATGTTTAACCAAGTGATTTTCCCTATTTTCAGTCATGAAAAGCAACGTATAAAACATGCTACAGTAACATCCATGTTACTCTATACGATGATCATTAGTTTTTTTTGCTTCTGGCCAAAGTCCTGATATTTTATTCCACAGCATCAAAACCACAACATCCTCAGTGTTTCAGTCCTCGAAACCGGATCCCCAAATTCTTGATAGCAAAAAACATTTGCCGGCAAACACATTGTCAATTAGCGCTTTTTGCGAGTGTCAAGCGTTGATTTGTCGTCAATTTTCATTAATGAATATTTAAAATGTACGCAGCCCATGTACGTTGCATGGGGTTGCCAGGCCATAAAACATTCAATTTCGAAAATTTCGACGTTCAACTTTGAAAAGACTGATAAATGGATGTGACACTTTGAATCAATGCAATCTATTTTCGCATGCTGGTTTTTGTGCTTCAGCCATTCTCAACGCAGACATTTTTTGTTGGCTGATAAAAGTGTTTTTACACGAACAAGTTACATTTACCATTTGAATTATAAAAGGCGGCAAAAAAAAGTATGCAGTTAGCATTGGGAGAGAAAGACTCTAGATGGGGTATTAGTTTGACAGATATTTTGATTCGAATGGCTAACTGGTTTCACTTCTAATGACAGCACAGACACATAAATTGGACAGAAATGGCAAGCATTCATTTCAGTTCTTAATCCAAATAATCTTGTTCTTACCATTGATTATCATCTTTTCATTTGGAATGGTAATACGATCGGGTGGACGGTATTAAGAGATTGTCGATTTCGATTCGTACTCTATGCACACAGTTGTACGCTTCGTATTCATTACAGAATTGTCTGTTATCGTTTCACAATCAAATATAGACATCGGACCCTGGATTTTGTAGAAAATACCATAAAGAAAAACAGAGACAATGGCACAGCCAGCATCGATGAATGTTTCTCAATACAATACGAGGAAAAATATACAACAACAACAAAAAACAGCCGTGAAACAGTAAAAAATGAACAAACATTTAATTTACGGTCATTTTGATAGATGCCGATGTGTATCGAATCGATACTCTCGATTCATTCGCCAGATATGTGATGCTTCAACGTGGGTGACTGTTTTTTTTTCCTCCTTTTATTTGCTCAAGCGGCTATTTTTCTTGTCTCCATTGTATAGTGGCTGTTGTTTTTATGCGTGTGTTTTGAACATACACACGAAACACGCTCATGCTGCGGCGGCAATTGTTGCTGCTATGATGCGAGCAAAAAGGATTTCTCTTTGAAAAAAAAAATTATCTACATTTATTTCATTTGTAACGGTCCCGTGTATACATTTACTGAATTTTATTTTTGGTCGCTTCGAAAAATATGATAAAATCGAAATTAATCGAATTCGATTTGGTTTGATCTGTTGGTCACAGGACCACCATACAGGACACAATAAATGTTGTGATACCGTTGAACTGTTGAAAAACCCAAACTTAACAAAGTGATGAAATAAAAACCAAATTCGTAAAAAAAAACCATTTAGAGGCTTTAGCACGAGAATCAACTGATACTGATACATTTCATGTTTTTCATGCGGCAATTTTTTGTAACCATTGAATTCGATGCATATTCAAGCTTCTCCATGGCGGCAAATTTGACCGTTATTAAAACCAACATATCACATAAAATATTGATATCGGTTCTCTTTTTTATCGATTCACACTAAAAACAATCGATTGCACGACATGGACAGATGAACACAGGAAAAAAAAGGAAATGCAGACAAATTTAAAACACCGAAAAAAAAACGAGCTCAAAAACTGTATTTGATATATTTTGTATGCAATTCTTCACACCAGTTATTAATTTCGAAATACCGAAATCCACGTGGATGCTTTTATGGCAACAAAATTGAAATTCCCCAGTCCAGACAAATGACAAATAGGTCTATCAAAATAAGTGTATTTTTTGTTGTTGGTTTTCTGCTGAAATTAATCAAGTTCGTTAGAATTAAACCTTTCATAATTACTACAATCAGATCATTGATAATCATTTTGTAATTAATGGTGATTAATTGCATTGCAATGCAATGGAATACGTTGATTTCGAATACATTAGGTTTAAAAAAAAAAAGTTGGATTTTCTCATAATCAACCACTTGACGTTGAAAGGAAATTATCGGCTTCATTGTCGATCCATTTGGGATTTCATCAGTTTGTGCAATCAGAAGGTGCTGATAGAGAGAGAGAGAGATACATTATTGTATCTGTTGGCATTGTAATGTGCTTTAGTGTCGTTCAAACAGATAGTTTGCCACAAATTGTCAAGTGTCAATGGATGCAAACCACATATTGGGGTTAAAATATTAAAAGATAATCAAAATGGAAGTGTATCGTTTTGTGTGTCGTTTTTATCCTTATTCATTCATGTGCACGATATGCACAATGAACATTTGCCATATTTAGAATAAAAAATGATGAATGAGCTCTTGACTTTTTCGATCTGATTAAAACCATCGACCATTTTTTATATATGCATTACAAAGTAATAGCTATGTATGGAGCCATGTCAAGAACATGAGCAACATGACTCACATATGCAGTACGTATTGAGGAAGAAAAATCGACGGAGAATTCAATGTGAATGTAATTTTAAAGGGAAATCATGTTTTTTTTGCCATACAATGAATCACTTCGATCAAAATGTTGAAAATAATAGTAGTTGCAAAATGAATCGATACCGATTATGATCGTGACAAGTGCACAATGAAATTCACTTTGAGAGTTGACCAATTAAAAACAACGAATCATCTTTCTGGATGTTCTCAATGAATTGATACATCTTAAGCGGCACTAGTACATTTTATGTATTAAATCTCTCTTCGATGAGTTATCATTTATTGAAGAGACGTGATAGAGTTAGTTTCATGCATGAATAAATGCATCTTCAAAACTGTATCGTATGTAATTTTTCATGTTATCCTCCTTATACTTTTCTTCTTCATTCCGTTCAATCGATATTGATAAAAGACGATTAACGGTACAAACGAACATATTTCCTATATTTCAAAATAAATGGTTGCTATTGGTAACAAGAACTAACAGAAATGCTATTAAATGAGAGAAAGAGAGAATTTGTTGCTCACAAAACTGATCAAGATTGTTATCAGAGAATGTGATTTATACCAGGCCGATGGGTCTTTGAAGTCAACATCTTCTTGCCAACACATTTTAAGTGAAGTGATGCACATTCATTTCACATTGCTCTATCACACGAACGACAAATTGATGTGTCGTTTTTGTCAGTCAACCGTAAAAGACTTTTTGATATGAATAAATTTGTCAGTAAATTGACAACTATTATGGAAAATAGCACACAAAACAACATGTCGTTGTTCGTCCATGTGCGGCATTTTTGAGATTTTCTCACATGATATTGGTCTAATGTGTTCCACTCAACTAAATTGAATATTAAAGACACATTTTATCCGTGTCATTTAGATACACAATGGATAAAATCGATTTGCTTCTTGTTTTGTTTTGTGTTTGACACCCAACAACAGACACCAACAATCCAATCTACTATGACAATAAATCAAAGGCAACATGCAACATAATAAAATAAACATCAATTTTACAACGAACAACGAAAAAAGACATGGAATGTAAAACATACGGATAGTGGAAAAATGGAGATTTCTGTTACCATTTCACAGAAAATGCGAACTCATTGGGGCAACTAGTGTAGTAATATTAAAATAGATATTGAAGCAAATGATGGGAAGCACACAAAAAAAGAAACATTTCAGAGAAAAATTGTGATTTATCGTTTACTTATCCGAGTTGCAATTGTAAAATAGATACTTATTCTCGAACTCTGCAGCCAACTTAAACTTCTCTTAGATGCATTTCAACAGTTGATGCTACGCTTGTTCCATTCTGAAAAACAAAAACTTATTTCAATATTAGATTAAGACGATGAAATTTTTCCATGAATGCTTCAATTTGCTATTCTTCTGCTGTAGTCGCCGTGCCGTCATTCACAAAATCCTTCAAAAATATTTGCAATCTTTTCGTCTGTCTACCACAGAAATACGACAAAGAAAATGATTATGTTGTGGTTTTCGTGAAATCATTTTCGATGTTTTTCTTTTTTTCCACAATTCATTTTTTCGTGTCTTACTTTCTTTTTTACAACAAAATTGGATAACAAATGCTGAGCAAAATAAAATGCCGACGTTTTCGTCAAGTATTTTGGATTTGATTTTTTCATCGTTCGAATAACAACACACACACACACACACCAATTTTTCATGGAAAAGCAATACTTTTGCTTATTTTAAATTTTACTGGAATCTCGTTGCTATTGTGACACACTTGAACACGCTTCCGATCGTGTTCGTTTATTAATTTGAACTGCAAAGTAAAAAAGAAAAAAATTGCACACAAACGAATTTCAATAAAGTCTTTTCAATCTGACGCAGCCATCCAAGACCAATGCTTAACTTAAAAAAACTTTCCGAAAGTTCTGGCTAAGAATACGATGTCGTCGACCACGAATTTTGTTCTGGTATTGACACGAATAAAACTCCTCAACCAACGGGTGGCCACTGCAATGAACAATATGCACAGAAAATGCAAAAAAAAAACACCATTAAGATCGAACTTTAAGAAAGAAAAATATTTTTAATAAATTCCATAATGGAATTTCTGAATGAACGGAGAGACGACGTTCACCAGAGAGATGATTTCAATAATAATTTGAATCGTATTTTTCATTCATTTGAAGTTTTTCCACGCACATACAATTGTCCGTTCGGCCGAAGCACACAAATAATTAATTTTATGTCTAGACATCGACCGATTTTACCGGATCTTGGGCGGAATTTTTGGCCTCCCGTGCCTTTGTGTGATTTCAATAGATTCACTTGAACCACTTCTTCCACTTTGGAAAAAAAAAATGCAAATTGTGGATATTCGTTAAATTCGTTTTATTTTCTTTGCATTCTATTTGTTTTGGAGTTTTGTCACCATTAGATGATAGATAAAATCATGTAAATCGGGTCTTTTTGATCTGTTTCGTTTGATTGGAATTCGGATATACGGCCCCAATATTTATCATTCTATCACAGCGTTTGCTACCATTACGGTCGGGATCTGTTTTGTTTTGCATTAGATTTTGCGATTGATAGCAGTGTTTGGTATGATTATGGACCCGGTCGAAAAGGGAAACAATGAGAGCGAGAAATTTATTCACTGCTATTAATTAAAAGACATGAATGAGGATGTCAATCCTTGTCTAACGAGCTTTGTTGGTTAGTCACTGTTGTTGTATCTGTTGTGTTGTGTGCCTGACGACGCGTTTTCCATTTGCAATCCATTGTTCTGAATCAATAGCCAGTTAAGAGGACACAAATGCTGCATGATAGCTGAGACATATTTTTTTTGTGCCATCGATATTCTGGTTGTGTTAAGTGAACCCCATCATTGGGAAAAGGGATAATGCCTGACTTGAAATTTAATATCCAAATTTTTTGTTTCTTTACGACATCATTGTTACTGGCCGAAACAAGATTTATGGCGCTATTATTACAATTTTAATAGCTATGAAACCAGAGGCGAACAAAACGAACTTTGCCTTCATTCATTTCCAATTTGGATAAGAGTTTTTTCATTGAATTGTGTTGATTAGTGATAAAAAGGGGACAATTTGATATGCATCACTTGTAAAACAGTTAGAAATATCAAAAATCATCCACGGCATGGTAATTGCATAAGGTACTAAGGTTTAATAGAACATTCGGAAGTTCTCACAGCTATTCGTTTATTTATTGTATAAATAACAAAATATTAAAATTTGTCATTTCTATTTAGCCACAGACAAAAAAACAAAACCAGCAGAAGCATCTGTTTAATGTTGTTGCCGTTCTTTTCTTTTCAGTTATCGACTGTACAGTAAGCGAATGGGGTATTTGGAGTGAATGTGATGTTTCATGCGGCACTGGGATGATGTCACGCACACGAACAATTCTAAATGCTCCTGAAAATGGTGGCAAACATTGCCCATCGCTGGTGCAAAAACGCGGTTGCCAAGGTTTTAAGTGTCATGGTCAACGGGATCGTCGCGTATTAAGAGGTATGAGAATAAAACATTTATCCGCAAAAACTTTTCAAATACAACAATTGTCCAATGTTGAAATGTAACGCAAATGAAATATGAACACGAATATTATTTATGCTGTTTTCAGTAGAAATTCTATTTCGAAAAGTGATTTTCTATGTAATTTTCAACATTTCGTGTAACTTCGAGTAAATTGTGTATGGCAACATTTTTAGCAAAAGGTTATTCCTGTATTTAAATCGGTTGGCCTGGATGGCAATCGATAAAAGAGTACTGAGTAAATGCGCCGGTTTGACCATTTATCCAAAGCAATCCAAATAATTTTAGATCTCTCACGTAGATAACAGTTGGTATGAAGTGTCGTGTGAAACGACGAAATTGCTTTTGACACCAATCATTGCGTCGCGTGAACGAAGCATTTTTCTCATTTTGAAAATTTATTATAATGCCATGCTCTGTGGAAATGGTTTGAATGCATGGGCCGTAAATAGCATTCGCATAAAACAAGTCACATAAATAGGTGCAAAAATTCAATTGAACCTCATGAACGTTATAATCTTGTGTGTTTTTCGTGAAATTCCGCTTCGTAGAAAATGGGCACGATTATGGTGTTTTTTTTTTAAATGTTTTTCTTACTGTAAACACTTCCAACCCCGGCATTAACAATCAACACAAAATAATCCGGAATTAATTGCGCCACGAATTACCTACATAAATAACACGTTGCCTTGGTTGTTTGCTAAAGTGAATATCAAAATTTCATGGTGGATTTATTGACGGAAATAAATCGATTTCATTGCTGACTTTGAGCAAAGCTTCGACACAAAAAAAACAAGAATAGCTTGAGCTTCAAGGATGGTTTGTCATAAAATAACAATATCTCACCCGTAATTTGCACAGCATACGAGAAAGTTTTCAATTTTGTGTGAAAAGAAATCAAAATGTATTTGCGATGCTCTTTGCCTGATGAAACTACATCTTTTATTTAAAGTGATTTCTTTTACGATAGACATACAAATGCAGTGCACTACCTATGGGATATCCACATTGCACATAGGAACAGCACAACCAGCCAGCAGAATATCGCACTTTTTTTGCTAGCTTTGGCAAGTTGTCAGTTGGAATAAGCAGATTTAAGGATGTACTGAGAATGATGTACAAGTTTTCCATGTCTGGCATACAATTTAGTTGTGACGTGATAATTCGCGTGGAAATCCCATCGAAGTTGTAGCTGCACCGAAGATAAAAATTACGGCAACCAACCACTCAACGCCAACCAACGTGAATATGAATGTTACAATGTGCACATAAAAATCATCATAAAAAAGAAAACCATCATGAAGAAAATAAAAAATGCACATGAAACAAGGAGCAAATAAAAGCATCGTAGAAATATTAACGCAGAATAAGTGGTGGTGGGATATGCATCAAGATTGCGACAGCGACTAGACAGAGACACTTGCAAGCGTACATATTGTACTGAGATTGGGTGAAGACGAATTACCACCACCACTAGAAATGATTTGACATTTTGAGCAACGCGCCCACAGCCAACATTCACCACATCACGAAAAGAAAATAAAACGTTCCTTTGGCATAATATCTGCATGTGTTGAAAATGCGCACAGATGAAATGAAGCACAACGATGGAAGTGAATCTGTGAAAAAGTATGGATCGTTTGAAAGTTCTACAGAAGCGACAAGTTGAATAATACGCCAAAATGCTTATCTGCTCACCCCCAACGCAAAAATCATTTCAATTATTACTGACGCGGACGTGAAAACTTTGTTCGGATTCATTAACCAGCGCCGCTTTACTGATGATCAGTTTGACACGAGACTTGTAGCTTTTGTACTCTGAAAGATGCCATACTTTAAACAGCTGATAAATAATAATGAAGATAAAGAGCATTTCTCATTTTGTTTGAATACAGCAACAAAATATTAAATGAATAGAAACGGATGCAATACATGGATAGTTTATCATAAATATGCAAAATCGATGTATGATTTTCAAATGAATGGCATTCATTTGATGTTTTGAGAGCTCGAATTATGCTTTGCTTCAAAGGCAAAGATAGTTTCAAAACCATAGCTTCAATGAGTAAACCATCTCCTAGAATTCATTACTCTTATTCATAGCAACCGAGAAAAGGATACATTGGTTATTTTATGAGGCTTTTTATACTACTGAATTATGGACCAGTCAAATTTGCTGTTCGAACATTTTTACTCGGATATTTTATACTATATTTCGCTAGATAGATGTGTTGTTGCACTCATGAGATCTTTGCATTTTGCTACAAAGGATTTATTGTCCAGCGTTGACAAACTTTTTGATTGGCCACAAAAAAAATGAGAAATAAACTCAAAATACAGGAAAATGTCATAAAAAATTATTGCCATACATTCGAACTCGAAATGTCTACGATTAGTTGTATGGTTTCGGCAATCACTTCAGCCGAATTTATTGGCGTAATTTTCATAATGCCACGGAAATTGTTCATAAAAACACTTTTCACACCACAAAAACACATAACAAACTAAAATTGCCACTTCACGAAAATGATTATGTTCATGGATCACGGAGACTCCGTGATGGAGCCCATAAATTGCCAACGCCAATTATGAATTCGGCTTTATGATGTGTGTGTGTGTGTGTGTGTAAAGAGATTTGCTCATCATTGATTCCAATAGAATTTTTGATGTTAGCAAATATATGGCAGTTCTTAGGGCTGCTTTTATATGTCTTCAGTGAATGTTGATGGTGTCGTCGCCAGAAAATCACATACAACCGCAAATATATAGTCGCACCCAAGGAAGCCACCGTTCCTCATACGATTACATATTACACATGGATAAATGATAAATTAAACATATATCAACAACGTATTGTCCATTGAGGCTTCATGTTAGACATCAGCACGCGCTGCCGATCTTCTTCATATTTGAACAGCCAAAACATTGTCGCCGCTTGAATATATTTATGGTGAGCTTCGGATTTTGGCATGTGAACAATTTCAATGGGGTGTTATAGAATAATTTATGGTGGAATAGGCTCTTTGCACGCCAACAATTACTAAAGCTAAATGCTTTGCACTTAATCAAAATGCAGGTGCAATCTATTTCAAAGCCAAAAATGAGTGGTTTTGCTTGAGACTCTACCTACCTTGGATTACCGGGAAATTAGTCTTGTCTGGTTTAAAATCCAAAGTGACTCAGATGGTCCTACAGATACAAAATATGGACGTCTTTCTCTAGAAATTGATTAAAGAAAAGTTTTATCTGTTGCTTAAACTTGTTGGGTAAATTAAAAAAAAGAGAGAGAGAGAGACATATTGTTAGCATTAAACGTGATTAATAAAAGTCTTTCGAGACAAGAATAAAAAGTAAGAGAGCGTTAAAATTGCGAACAACTCTGCCATAACAAAGTGAATGCGTTAGCGTGGAAAACTTTTCACAATGAACCATCTCACTTAAGTTTATATATATATATATCCGTAATGTCATTTCTGCTTATCAAAATAAACTACATTCACAGCACAGAGTACATGGTTTCGATCTCATTCTCACGAAAAATATTTCACACTTCTTTTATCTTACGACTTTTCATAAATCCATAACCGTATCAAGCGAAGTGAAGTTTGGCGTTTATTGCGTTGAAATTGCTCTCATGGGCTCAGTTTTGGAAACGAGACTCGCATGAATTCAATGCGTACGAATGATTTCTCTCGCCAACATATTTGCACATCGCCATTCATCACAACCATGCGGATAATGTATGTGAAACGTTTATTAGACAATGACGCCATAAACTGGAGGAATGTTGACTTGACGCTTAATAAAATCAAATAAGCCAAAGTAAACCAAAGTAAAGCATTGTGCACAATGCGTATTGTACATGTTCACAGTACACCGTACAATTTAAATCAAGATTTCGTCTCATTCTGGGCACTTAAATAATTGTTAAAATCGTTGGAATGTTTTCATTCCGCTAGAATAATGTGCGGATGTTCAGGCAAAAATTGTGTCGCACACTTTTGGGGTAAACGTGCCAGAAATCATATGGCATGAATTATAACCGACTACACACTAGACGCAACCAATTAGCCTTGCAATTCATTGCCAATGCTACAAAATCCTCTGGCTATGCATTTAAAAAAAAAAAACGGCGAAAAAGCGAAGAAAAATAGAAACGATGATCCATTAAATTATAATATTATGGATTCACCGCTTCAGATTAGACAGATTCCATTAGCCGCTGATGATAATTGGGATTTAAATACACATATCCAAATGCAAAACGTGCTCCGATGCTTTTTATACGATTGCCAGGGCATGAAACATGATTTACCACATGTGCTTTGTTTACACTCTGCTTACTAATTCCAAAAATCCCACCTCCCAATTCTCGCAACGAGAAAACCATTCCGTGCACATGCTGTTCTCAGACTCATTTTTTATTAACACACAATTCCCCGTATTTATCCATAATATAAACTAATTTGTAGCCTGTTACACACAGCAAGCACATGGTTCGTATCTAGTCATAGATTGAGCACTTTTTTTTTGTTACATTTGCGCTTTGTTACTCATATTGTTGGTGCTATTACGATGGTGTGCTATATGCTAACATTTATTAATTACCACTGATATTATTAAATGAGTAAAAGTAGTTTTACGACGTTCATGTCAGAAACATCCAATAAAGCATCGTTGAGTAGCAAGCACTCTAAAGATCACTGCCAATTCGCGGCCAACTATATTTTCCAATCAATTTTTGCACAACAAACACACCAAGGCACTCGTTGGTGCAAATTGTAGAATTTACGTAGCAAAAAGTCTGTGTGCTGGCATCTTTATTAAATCGAACTCGTTAGCTATAAGCACTGAAGCATTTGTAGTCAGCTAGCAGTGCTACCATGAATCATTTATTAACATCAAGATACAGCCCGTTCTTATGATTTCTGTTACAGAAACCATTTGGTTTAAATTGAAGATACAATTTTACATCTTTATTTCTGGTTTTATCGACATTTTTCCCACACTTTATGTGCATTAGTGCCATACGTTAATCGATTTATTTGAGTTTTATTACCGTTAAATTTTCGGGTTAATTGAATTTTATGGACTAATACTTAGATTCGTACACAAGCGCTGGTTATGCTTACATTGAGCCGATTTTCAAATTGAAATAACATTTGAAAATAATTCTTCTACAAATAGCTACTATAGCTGATATTGTTATTTTGACAAAGCCTTAAGTGCCTCGAATGAACACGAATTTTAGATTGTTTTTTTTTTTAGTCACGACAGAGCTAGACTAAATAGGGGATTCGACATCAAGTAACATCGCCTTCAAATGAAATTTTATTAATTGGGTTCGAGAATATAACAAATGACAAACAAAGATTCAATTGACGTCTAGAGTGACCTTTTTGATCAAATAAGCACCCAATTATATTTTATACGGTACATTCTACTTCCTTGAAAGAAAATACCTTTTTCCTACTATTTTCGGGGGATTCTTGTAACGTTTTTTTTTATAATTGGGGACTAGACTTTAAGGATTGCAATCACAAATATTTTCTTTATTATTTCCATTGATTTCTGATTATTTTTTTTTTCATTTTACGGTTCACATTTCAACTCATGCTCATTAAACTCATCTTCATTATTAAATCAAGTTGAAACAGCCTATTTTTGGGATGAATTCAACTAACTGAAAACATGACCGCTGCAAAAACATGTTCTAATTACGTTTTGAATCTAGAGCACACTGCATGCTGCATGCATATTAGTTTTACAGAATGAATTTTGCATGCACATTTCACACACACATTTTAAATTCAATGAAATTTCATGTTGACCGAATTTCGAATATTGCATATATTTGTTTGCATACAGAATGGAGAATGTGAAATTCGGTTAACAAGTTTTTAATCTATTATGATGTTAGAGAGAATTCCGTGGAAACGGTTTTTTTTTCATATATGAGAATACTTAACATAATGGGAAAAAGTCAGAAATTAATCATGAACATCATATAAATGGTGTTGATATTTCAAAATTAAAACATTTTTCTTGAAATTTTGTTTTTGTTATAAAAAAAATCTCATATCCTTCAATTTTTGATGTTGAAATTTTCACGAAAAAAACTCATCAAATTTAACCCATGAATTCGACTATGCATCACGGGATTTCACCCTTATGAAAAAAATTACTGCCAGCCAACCAATTGTTAGACCACTATAGTCGTTTGATTTGGAACAATGGACGTCACAAAACGATTTTCATATACTTTCGACGGTTTCAGGCGATTGCCAATGGATTGTCAGTCGTTTTCTAGCCGTTTGCCAAACGACTGTGTGTTCAATCATTTTATTTTCACAAGGGTAGAGTTTTAAGCTGGAATATTAATACTGATATATGTGCAGCCAGTAGATGCAGACAGTGAACATAGTGGCATAGTGAACAACGTTCACTGCACACTGTCATCCATTTAACTAATTGCTCTTCCAATGAAAAGCTCATACCATTCAATTTGGGAAACTTAACAAAAGAATTGGAGTTTTTTCATTTTTTGGATCATCCACACAATAATTGCGAGTGGAATTTTGCTCGTATGAAAATTTACTATAAAAAAAAAATTGAAAAAGGGTAACAAACCACGAGACCAACTTGCAACTGAATATGCTGTGAGCTTATTTAAAATTGTAACTTAATTTTTTACTGTTTTCAAAATGGGTTTTGCATCAAAAAGGCCTTTGCAACAAAAAATCAGGTTGACCTCAATTTTCTTTGGAAATTTTTGTAGAGTAATTCAATTGAATAGTACAAAATTATGGTTTCTTTGTCAAGATGGCATAGTTTAAAATAATGTTCGTTGTTCAATTCATTTTTATCCGATATTCGTATGTAATGATGTCAACGCTTTTGTTTTGTACAAACATTTTATAGATTTTCTATTTTGTTCAACAATTTAATGTGATGCTCTAATGTGATTTTGTCGTGAACGTAAAGTATGGTATATTGATGACTATGCAAAAATGCAAACGATATTCAGTGCACGACAGGATGTAGAGTGATAGAGCAAGCAATTGATTGATGACCAAGATATAAAACATAATGTGTTCGGCACGTGGTGCAACATATAATACGACATAAAAACCCGAATTCATTGCAATAATTTAATTCATTGTCGCGCATACTAGCTTAAGGCATTTTGCAACAAATGCACCAGCCACACGGATGAATGCATTCATAAATCAATTTGAAATATGGTATGCAATCGACCCAAGTGCATTAAAGTTGGAAATTTGTAGCGTCAAATAGATTACACCATTTAGGATGATGTATAATTTCAAAAGTAAACGGTAAATTTCCTCTAATCTCTTTGCATGGAAATGGATATCTCATCACATTCTCGAGACGTCGTAATGAATGTGGCAAGTTCCGGTGTTTGGTTATATTTCAATGGTCTTCGTATTACGAGGTCTACTAAAACGTGTAATAATCGCAATTGGATTGCTAAAATATGCAAATGTTTGACAAGCTTTTGTGCTCATTTCAGTAAATGCAATCGCTCCAAATGGTTATTGCGCCAATTTTGAATGTTGTTTTATGCATTATTAATTTTAACCAGTCTACTTATTGTCAAACATTTCATAATCTTTGCCTATCTTGAAGTTCACTACATTTGATCAACATGTGAAAACGAAATGGCACGACATGACAAATTATGTTTGGCCAGCTAAGCGAATAAATCATTGCACACATACACATAGTTTGACCGTTAGCAATCGTCACTCATATAATATTTACTTTAATTGGGTGATTTGTGTGAACATGGAAAATGATATTATTTAATAAATACTATTTATGCATTGAACACATGAAGCAAATAAATTGCCAATAAATAGCCATTTTGTATTCACTTCTAGAAAATGTATTACTTCTAGACGATATATCAATAGATAGACTCCTTGACACATTATTCTACAGATCTCTAATTCGATAAAACCAAAGCGAAATGCTGTGGATGCACAAGGCATCATAATTCAACAGTTGTGTGCCTCTCCATTGATTTGCTATTTTCATTGTCAACAAATTTCCCCTAAACCAGCCATGTATTTCACCTTGTGACTCCATCCATTCCATAAATGTTATTCGATACTTCGGAGTATTTGTTGAATAATGTAACCGCGTGAATTCAGCACTGAACTAAGTTGCAATTTGTCGCTTAGATTCAGATGCCGAATATTATTGTCTGATATCTAAGCTCACCATCGCATACATATTTTAAATTCAGCAAATTTTTTTATTTACCTTACCTTCTTCGCTCACCCCTCGGAGCATACAACGTTTGGAGCAATCTCTATTCCATTTGATTTGGTTTTTAGTATGCAATTTTGAACATAATTTGTGCGAAAATTTGTGGTATTTATTCAAATATTAACCTCAAATCCACTTCAATTGGCTGGAAACAATAAATTGTGTTAATTTAGTGCATTTGTTGATGGCAGTTTTCATGGTACAGTTCATCGTGAACTTTGTTTGGATATTTTCTCGGTTATAAAGTATAACATTTGCAGCAAAATCAAACGCTAGAATTGAAATTGATCAATTTGTATAACCACGAACAAAAAAAAATGTAAATAATTGCAAAACATTGGTTAGAGATTCAATAGATATACCTATGAAGTTTGTATAGTTGGTAGATAGTAGGTATATATTTAATTAATTTATAAATGCATTTCGAATTGAAAGTTCGATGATTGAATTTTGAGAGGCTTCGGGTGGTTAAGCTTGATGCCGAATGTAATTATCCACAGAAATGTGTTTACTGTTATGTTTACTTGTATCATTCAAATCATGGAATTAATTAATTTAAAAATGAAAATAACTGAAAACATAGGAATCCAATATTATTTGGAATGCGTTCAATTAAATTAATTAAAACAGAATGCGCAAACCTTTATTGAAATATCAAAAAGATAAAGCCGGTCATGGGTATTTTTTAATTTGTGTGTTTTTTTTATTCATTGGAATGGCACAAACGAAATGGAAGCTCTCAAACATCGTACACTAGATTGATTGCCTCTTTTAACAAAAATCTGACATTTTTATGCGGGGTAAGGGAAATGGGCTTTCAATCAAAGTAGAAATTCATCTTCTTCGTGTAATTTCCAAGATTGTATAAAGCAGTCGTATCTTTTAGAGGTACATCCAGTGCGGGTACTCCAATGTTTGTAGTTACACGGAATTTTATTGGAAAAGTCTTTTTTTTGGGCACTTATGTTGAATCAACGCTTGAATCAATGATGTGGAGCACATCAAAAAAAACCTATAAAAGCAGAATGGTCATAAATGTTTGGCAGTCATAAAGTTCCGTTCATTAAATATAATTTGGTTTTTTCTTTAAATTAGAACGAAAAATCTTTTTGTGATGTCGAAACTCTCTAAAGATAATAAAAAAATGGCATTTGCTGATTTTTTTTTTCCTTGTTTTTACAGAAACCGCTCTGTTGTTACCGGCCGAACTATCAAAAAGCCGACATGAAAATGATACGGTCGACATCAGGAGAAACTTGAGGCTGCGATACAGAGACACATTCAAACACAACCGAGACCATGAGTAAGTATCTCTTTCCCTTTCTCACATTCTGACTCTATTGATAAATTTTGGTACAATTCAATTGCTTTGTGCAACAATAAAAACATAATTGGATTGCATCGACTGTGAACGTCATCCCTACGCTTTGTATTCAATTTATTAATTTTACTCTCGCTGTGCCGTTTCAGCGTGGAACAAAACAATGCCAACAAATATAAATGCAAAATTCCGATAAAAAAGATGTAAAAAAGAGGGAAACGAAAAAGTTTGAAATGGAAATACTCAATAGCATAACACTGGCGTTGACTTCCGCATTCGACATAGTCCAATTATTTTATTTTATTTTTGATTTTATTTTGGGGTAATTTGAAGAACTCAGCAAAAATCGATTTTTTATTGTACGCAATTGAAAGCGAATGCTATGCAATACCAATTTCTATTTAAACTAAACGCCCTTTTATGTGAGTTGTTGAAATTTGCAAACGGAATTGACCTTTTCTTGCATTTGTTCCGTCGATTTAGATTTAATCCCAATTCATATTTTGGAATTGAAAAACTTTCGCCTTTCGCCGAATAAATTTGCGCAGATGGAAAATGTTGTGACAAAACATTGAGCTGAATGCAACCATATCTGCAATTTTAGTATTTCCTTTTTCCATTGACATTCGTGCAACAACAACAACAAAAACACACAAACACACGCGGGATTAATTTCACGTTGAAGTGAACAACAATGGATTAAATTGCATTTCCGAGCTCTAACATTTTAGGGTACATCGCAAACATTCAAGACAAAATGCAAAATACCTCTGAAATTTCCTTTTTCGTATTCGTTGACCGAAAAGAGTGATTTTCCCTTTGTGGCGACCACTTTAACAAAATCCTGTAGAAAAATACACAACGCATTCGAAATCGACGAAACAGAAAGAATTTTGTAGATGGTTGCAATGAAACTTCGCAACATAGACAACAAAAAAAAATACGACCGGGAAAATTGCTTTCACCAATCGACTACTAGAGTTAGATGCACAGTTGGAAGCTTTTCTACACACCGAATATCATCCTCATCAATATATTTCAAGTTGTGACTCTATAGAAAAGAGAACCACAACCACTCAGACACACTTTCACACACGCTCGAAACATATTCCGCAACCCAGCATGTTACCATTTTGATGGTTGGTATCATTTCATATTTCAGTGTTACGTTCCGAAATTACCTCAACGAACATTTTCCGCAAAAGAATTCCAATCGAGAAAAAGCAAAAGTTGAACAAGAAAATGTCGGAACAATAATAACAATAATATGAAAGAGTGCGGGGCTAAAAACCACACAAAAGCAAATAAAGCCGAGTGAGAGAAAGAGAGAGAGAGAGAGAGAGAGAGAGAGAGAGAGAGAGAGAGAGAGAGAGAGAGAGAAAAGCGATACCATTGAAAGTGAAGAATCACATTTAGCCGGAGCCAGATACGAGTACAGTAGCATTTCGATTTCTCAAAGCGATTCTTTTTTTTTGGTTTTTGTTTTTCCAAGTGTACGGGTTCACAGATTCATTCGGTCGAAATGCGTTTATGACACACACACACATCACAATCACATCAAATGGCATACAAATAAGCAGACAAACTTCATGAACGATTCTATGTGTTTCATTTTATTGCACAACGATGTAGCTTAAGCACCAATCATTTCCGATTTAACCGATCCAATAAAATAAAATACAAACGAAACGAAAAAATTTCGTTTTCCGTTTTTATTATGCGACGCTCGAAAAATCCCTGGCGTCTCTTTTTTTCCATTTACTTGTGCACGAGTCACAGCAAATAAGAAGATGCATGATGTAATTGTGATTACGTTGGGAATGTGCTCGATTTATTCTCAAGCGTAAGTAATTAGGGTAAACATGAATAACAACAACAACAAAATCGGCTCAAGTGAAATGGCATACACAGATGAACCCAGAAACAAAATCGTAATCATAATAAACACGAAAAATGTTGTGATAATCATAGCCATCGTTGGGCTGGCCCATTTGTTAAACTGAATCACTTATTTTGAGTACGGATTTGCCTATTGATTTTCCTTCCTTGGGTTTCGTTATCGACAAATCAAGAATATTTCCATTCACAATTCATTGGTAAAACACATTTAAATATTGGCACAACCAAATAATCGATCAAAATTATTAGTCAGCGTGATACAAATCATAATTGGCAACAGCGTACTCTACCATTTTTGTGCGTTTCAAATTTCGATTTGTATTTTTATGTTCCGTTGCGGCTCAAATTGACATAAAACAAAGCTCTTTCGCTCGTGCACAATCATGAATCCACCGGATTTACGTAAAATTTGAGCGGATAATGCGGAATGTATCGACCATTGAATTAAGCAAAAACAATAAATAGGTTTATCGAAACATAGATTCAGTGGCTAAAAACGTTTGAAAAAAAAACACCGAACCACAAAATTATTTGAGGCTAGATAGATAGGTGATAAAAAATACATTTTTATGTTTTAGGTGATATTTTTTCAGATTCAGCTGATACAATTTAAAATGTGTTGATACAATTGAAACGAATGAAGGCCACTTGAACTCACCAATTTTCATTGCTTTACTCGAAAAAAAATGGTTCAAATTCACCTTGAAGTAACACAAAAGGTTTCTCTAACCACTTGAAGCAACGTCGAAACGTTTCTTTATGGAACAAACCAAGTTACCTAAACTTCTTCCTCAATAGAATTTCTAATTGTTTTCCGTAATTGTATTTTCATTTGTATTTGCTATTTCTCCACACCGAAATCGTTTTAAGTTGGAATTTGTGTGAAGTTTTTTCATAGTTTCAATGATCTCTTAATCACAGCTTAAATAGGAATTTCGTTTCTTCTTTTCATTAACTGTGTACAATGTTACACTGCGATTCTTGGTGAAGTGTTTTGCCACACAATGGAAAAAGGTGGCAACATTTCTTTGAATCGAAAAAAAAACCTTTAAAATTGAAAAGACTCCATTAGCAATGTAGATAGACTCAAAACAGCACGTCACATCTAGGGGAATATATCATTCGAAGATTCGAACAAATCTGCCAAAATTTGTATTATTTTTTCTTTTTTATTGAAATTGTTTGAAAATGTATGAAAATGTACTGAATTGCGATTTTGCTTTAATAAAGATGTCCTGGAAGTGGGTTTTGGTGGATCTCAAGGATAGTTCAGAGCTGCGCCCAGTTCTGGAAGTGGGTTTTGGTGGATCTTCAGGATGGACCAGATCCGATTTAACAATGCCCTGGCCCATCCAGAGGACCCACTTCCAGAAACGGGAGCAATTCTGAACGATCCTGGGGATCCACCAAAACCCACTTCCAGAACAATTATATAGTGTAAATGTACAATTATCTACACGGATTCGCAAAAATTGATTGAATCGGACCGAATTGAAGAAATTTTCCAAAATTTATAAGAATTCGTTCATTTTCATTGTGAGAAATTCCCCTAGCGTCACATAGTTATATTTATTCGGAAAATAGCTATGCTGCCGAGTAATGCTAACAAAACTAACAGAGGAAAAACAAGGTGAAAACGTGAATTAATTCAGTTTACTTCACACAGATTTTGGAAGAAAAAAGCAAACCTTCTATTCTTCAGAAACGGTATAAAATTATACGATCTTAGCATTTTTTTTTATTATGTCTTTTACACCGGAACTCAGCGCTAGAGCTTCCATTTTAATTTTCTCCATCAACCACTTTTCAGGTATTGTTTCCACTTCGTTTCATCCAATTATGTTTGGAGTTTCATGCATACCATCATACTGCGTTCTATGTCAGATATTATTTTTTTTTTCATTTGCTCGTTTCGTCTTTATTTGATAAACTTCTTTTAAATGATTTCGAATCCGCTCTTTGAATTTCCCATTAAAATGATATTTTCTTGGTGTTATCGAACTCCAGTTTTAATTTCAAATTAAAACTGGAATACCCGTTTTATAAAACTTTTAAACTTAAGAGGACATCAAATGATGTTTTCAATTTGTGGATGTTTTTCACTCAATTTTGTGCTTTTTAATTTAAGAATATTTTTCACTCAATCACCTCCAGTGGAATTGATTTCACGAATATTTTCTTGTCAATGATGAAATACCTGCTTCTGTTTGTATATGTACTGGTAAAACTCGTTCTACGTGGTGTATACCATTTCGAAAAGAGTGTGTGTTTGTATTTTCAGGGAACAGACCAACAGATATACAGACAATTTCACAATATAATTTCACTATTTACTCAATCGATTACCAAATAACGGCCCAGTTACAAATCTTTCATTTTTAAACTATACGAAATGCTTAAAACTATGCTGCGGAACGTCAAAGGTAGCTTCAAGCAATTCTCTCGCTTAAGCAAATAAAATACAATTCTAAAACTATGAAATCAGCTATGTCACTTGAGTTGTCATTGAAGTCTCACAGGCACATATTCCAACAGCTCAAATATCGTCAGCTTATTTCAAACCATCGTCGCTTCATCGTCCCATTTCAACTCTTGTTTCATCAGCTTACGTAATTGTTCGAAGTGATGTTTCCCTTGCCCCGATTTTTTTTTATTTCGTCTCTGTTGCTTAAAATATGAATTCCATCATTTACGTTTGAATTTCAATCAATTTTTTGCGTTATTTTTGAGAAACAAAGTATGCCATTTAAACATTCTTTGACACAATCAAAAACAAAAATCGACTAAAAATATACCCTTTTCTAGAGAAATGCAATGAAACAATGAAATCACGCATATAAAGCAATTGCTTGAGCAAAGTCCGTTGTGTAACAATTGGAGTGGCTTCATGCAAAAAAAAGTACAAATTAAGAATTGATTCGATTTGCCACGTATTGCCATGTTACCGATGTAGAGGTTGCAATCAAGGTAATAGCATCATGGTGAAATATTCTAATACTAAATGGAACACAATACCTCAATACACACTTAAGCATCATGTTTTTTTTACATCTCCTTTTTTGTTCGATGAGAAACACAAAAAATGAACAGAAAGAAAGTTTGCTTCGTTTGAATCTATGTGGAAAAATTCAGTGAGTACAAATCTCTCTTCAGTTGTTAGAAAAAGTGTTCAAAGGAAAAATTATCTTCTGATAATATTTTATGAGAGATTTTTCTACATTTTTCCCATTTGCTAGTCATCTGTGAAATTGTTTGTTGCAAAAGTTAAGGTAAAAGAAAAAGAACTAATATAAAGTTAATGACAATGCGATATAATATCATATCAGCGAGAGATTCATCGCACGTTTTAAAAATTGTTATGTGCTCTAAGTGCTTTTTCCGTTCATCCTGGTGAAATGTGCCTGTCATAAAATTATAAGTTTTTCGATGCGAAAGAAAAACGATGCCGGTACTTATTTTTTGTGTGTCAATCCCACTTGTTCCCTGTTTCTATGAGCAGGTGAGAGTGTTCGACTTTTTCAAGTGCTTTTGAATGTGTCGACACTTTAATAGAGACACTCATAACGAGTATAATAATAAAATGGAAAGAGAGAAGAGCCTGGAAAATAAGGATAAATCCCAGACTTTTTATGGTTCTGTGGTTTTGTTGCAGATTGAATTAAATTTGCTCAAGTATTCTTTTACTTTATGCATATTTACACTGAATTGGAAGAAATCAACATGAAAAAAGAAACAGCTGCTGTAATTAGTTTCAACCAGATCGGGAAATCATATTAGCACATTTTCAGTTGAGTATCGCTTTGCGTCAATTCAATTAGATTGAATCATTGACCCGAATCTATTCAAATATTGAGCTGTAACCAAGGCTGGAACTAATGCATCTTCCCTGAATCCATAGCACGTCATTTAACACGGCGTTAGAATTTAGAATATTGGATTTTCATTACAAACTTTCATAACAGTTCAAGGAAATGTTAACAAGCATGCTTGTTAATTGCAATTGCTTGTCATCGATCGAAATATACTATGAACTATGCAATGGTTGCAATTGGTATCTGGTGAAAAATCCCAACAAATTAGGTCTTCATTTCATTGAACATCGACATTATGAAATAACCGTGTTGACTAAATGTTTGAAGGCCGTTTGGAAAATTTCCATTATTTTGGATCTGGCAACTTTACGAGCATTATGTTACCATGATGGACAACTTCATTCGGCTTGTCATTTGGATTTCAAATAAAAATGCACGTGAAAAAATATTCAAAGCCGAATTTGGAAATCAATCTAAAAAAATTTATCACTTTATCGGTACAAACTGATTTTTTTTTTTTTTGGCAAATCATCGCCGGTATTCCAACATCATATGAACTTTACTGTTTTGTAATTTTCTGTTTTCTTACTTATGCATGTAGCTAATTGAAGCGCCGTAATATTTGCCTTCGACTGTAAGAACCTCGACCCAAATTCAATTCAATCATGAAATTTTACGAACAAAACCGAGAACAAAATAATGACCTACCGTATTTAATAGCAGAGTTTCTACGTATTTAGTTGAGCATCTGCTTACAGAATGTTGCATAAGATCTTGAAATTTCGGTAATTATCTTGGGTTAAGAGAATCATGAGAGCATGAATAAAATACATCAAAAAATGCGATCGAACATGAACAAATCAACAAAATGAATATTTGTCAATTTGCAATTGAGATGTTTGTTTTTTGTTTGTTTGTTTGTTTCTGATCACTTAAATCAAACACGCAAGCTTTAATGAAAACACAACATAATGTGATGCGATTAAATTTGTTGTATACAAAATTATAAAATATTAAGAAGCGCCAAAGCGATGTGTAGTTGTTGTTGATATCGTTGATAAATCAAACATTTTGTGGTTTATTCTCTACGATTGAGATGATACCGCATGCGACCACACCGCCAACAGCCATTTCTTCGGTTTGATATGAGACGGGCTGAATGGCTTGTTCGGCCACAGGCACACCATAAATATCTGGGCTGCGTGTAAATTCGATGGGTTTTTCATGGATCACAATTGCACGACCAACAATGCCACGATGGCCAAACATCTGAATATGTGGACTGAAAAATGATAGATCAAGTGTGCCCGATTCCGGGACATCAATATTTCCAATCTAAAAATACATCAAGAGAATAAATATTTAATTTTCACATTTTTCATTGGAACGCTATCAAAATGTGTTGGCTTTTGTGTGTGCATTGCATTTCCGGGTGTTTTTTCGGAGCGTACCAAAATCCCTCTTATATGAGGTCCTGTGGATTTACATCGTTCTCGCATATCACCGTAGGCATGAATGTGAACAGCATGCTTTCCTTTTGGCAAACCAGTGGCATTAATATTCACCAATACCGGATTCACGGGACCTATTTGACGGAAACTCACTTCACCATGTTTGCCATCACCTTCATCCGCCCACAGCATTGACCATCCTTTCCAATTTGGTTCTGGTGTCTGTAGACAAAATGAATGTAAATTTCCCTTTAGTTGAAATGCTCAAGAAAAAACAAAAAGCCGTTGAAAATTGTATCGCACACCGACTTAATCAAAAATGGCTTCCAATGAATCACTTTTAAAGGTCGAAAAACTTTATCCATTTTTCACTGTGGTTAGATTACAAAAATTTACATTTTAACTTACAGGTGGTCCATAAATATCATTAGCATATTGTCCAGCATATTTTGCATCCAATGGATGTGCTTGTGGTACCGTTTTGCCCGGAATTATTTCAACATCTTTATCTAGTTCGCTTTGGCCCGCAACGAGAACCATCAAATATGAATTTAAAAATAACACAACTACTCGGCACAACGCCATCGTTTCTAAGCTAAAGCACTCAACACACACACACTCACAATCCGCTAAATTCTCTCTTATACTGCTATTTGCCTATAAGATTCATTAATTAGCAACGATAATCACTCACTTTGAATTTTAAATCTGGTATAACGTTTTCACTGTGCAGCTCGATACAGACTGAGCAATCCAACTGAAATCGACATACAATATATATAGATTTTTTTTGCAATCTACTGTACATTATTTTGTGAATAGTCTGTTTTTTTGAAAATCATTCAAATGAAAATGAAAAAAAACGCTGGTTTTCAGTTTTACAACAAAACAATATCACAATTAAATTATATACATTTAAAAATAGCGACAAAACGAGAAACACCTCAACTACCGTTCGACTTTTCGACGCATAAAAATAAAAATAAAAACATTGTTCACCGTTCAATGCATGGAATCCAATGTACAATTCAATCACGACATCTATTGTGTGTGATACATTGTAAAAACAAAATGCAAAAAACGACTTAATTAGAAGTTAACATCGATTAGCCACAAAATGCATTTGATTGTCATGAAATCGATTGTTTTGACAAGCTCTCGGCAACTTCAATCCACTTCAAAGCAAATAGCTCTACGCTAAACATATCGCATTTATTGAGATGCAACGCATTTTACGATGACGAAAACGACCATTTTTCGATGCAAAGTACACGAATCGCCATGCGCTGATTATGTTCATTTCGGTATGGGTATTAGTGACGACAAACTCAATGACTGGAACGAAAACAAAAGAAGAAAAAACAAACAACCAACCAACCAACAATTGTTGAACCGCATATTAGTCAATATTTGCACGATCTCTACACGCAGCCAATGTTCCATGTTATCACTGTAAGGTGTAGGCGTATGCATCGCGTGTTTCATCTTCCATTTCAAATTCAACCGAGCCTGCTAGTCTCCGTGATCAGATGCTGCTGTGAGCACGCGATATCTTCATCTATTGCACCCAATTCAACTAATTACAATTCGTTGAATTCACTTTGTATCTTAATTATGGCACTCTTTCATTTGGGAATTTCACACTCTAACAAGCTTTTGTTTTATGAAATGTTGCGTTATAAAGTCGCTCGAAAAGGGAAATTCATTGAAATATTCTCGGTGCGATGATTGACTGCCTTTAAAAAAATTTATTTGAATGGACATATAGAAACATTGACCGATTTTTTATAACACAGACTCCAAACAAGAAAAATGATTCCATAAAATGTTTATGTACTGGTTTCGAATGAATGTCACAAATACTATTCAATTTTTATCAATCGATGATGATTTTTTTGGTCATATTCTCATTCTCAATTTAATTGAATTTGTTCAGTTTATATGTGTCTGTTTTGAAAACCACAAGTGAAAAACTGCATCCAATTGAGTTTTAGCGGAAACTGCATACTGCAATGTTTTCATTTACTCGTGCGCCTTCAAATGGCTCACAGGCATTTGCTTCGTATGATGTCATCTGAACTCCAGTTTTTCACTGCAAACTGCAGTTTAGCTGTTATTTCAACTATCAATTAGGGCAGTCGCCGCAGTAAGTATGATTAGAGAAAAACAAAATCCACAAATAGTTTCATCTGAAATGACATTTTATGGCTCGAAGCGAACATGAGAAATGCGACACACTAAAAAAAAATGGGTTAACATAATGAAAGCGATGACAAACGCAACGGCATTGCTCATAAAGAAAATATGCTGTCAAAGTACATGTTCCTCTGGATCCGAACGGCAACAACAATTCAGAAAATGCGGAGGCAAGTTTCAATCGAATTGGATTTTGAAATCCACTCAAATAGAATTTGAGTTGGTTTACTTCTACCTGAGCAATTTCGAACATGCTGCTTTCTCTGTGGAGAAAAACGCCTGCAGTTATGCAATGTTCATGTTCGAAACCAGACACTTCGAAGAATTGCTGCTATTTTCTCGGCTTGGATAGCGAATGAAAAGAGACTTTTTGCATAATAAATTGCATTACTTCGGCATTGCTATCATAGTGACGGCGATGATGACAATCAAACAAAAGCTTTGTATCTTCAATGTAATTAACTTTCAATTGTTTGAAATTTTTGACCTGTTCCTGTACTATCTCGTCCAATAAACATCACAGTCAGGTGCAGTAAGTATACAATACAATTCTCGGAAGTTGTAGCTGCCTCAAACATTTCAATTTCCAAACATAATTTATGTATGTGTTAGCATTGAAATTGATTGGTCGCAATATTAGTATGTCGAACAGTATGAAGTGCCGATTTTCATGCTAAAACATCCAAGTTCTGAAGCATTTCAATTACACTTTGATGTGCGTGCGAAATTTTGAACGCTGCCTGCCTGGCCAATGTAAATGAATATTTTCCATTGAAATTCACATTGTTGGCAATCAACATCATCAGTTCTTGTCATGTCTACTAAGCTCAGTGAGAATGCAGAGATTTACAAAAGTATTCGATGCAATTGTGTATGCAACGGAATAATGTATTGACTTCGACCAATCATTGTATTGCATTTCGTGCGATGCACATTTTGTGAAGAGTCTCTAGTGATTTTGACACATCGTTGGAAATTGCTGCCAATTCCATGTACGTACATCGAAATGTTACCATTTTGCTTAACATTGACACATGGAAAAATGCATTGGTGTTAAAGCTTTGAAATCAGAGCAACGGCATACTTTTCACATGGTGCGAAGCACACTCAAAATATATACTTGAAATGTTTTGAGTCAATTTGATATTTGATACATATCTAAATTGCCATTGCGCTCTGTCAAGCATTCGTACCAGAAATTCCGAATGGAAATACGTATCGTTCAACTTGCTATTTTTGCGGAAAAATAATCCCCTGCCGACGATGCAATCTAAATTTTTTGTTTGGTTTGTCTGAAAGATTTCAATTGTGTGTATTGAAATCTCGATATTATACCTTTTATTCGGTGCGGAAATTGTACAGCAAGATTAATATAATGTTCCATTCACAGCTCACTTTTATTTGATGTATAGCTGCAGGGCACCGAGTTTATTAAATAATTTTCAATGAAAAACAAATAATAGAGCAATGAATACAGCATGTTTTTGATTTCATTTCAAAATGTAATATCTTGACTATTTTTCCCCATAAAAGAACTTCAAAGGGTATCTTTATGTTCAGTTGTTCCGATTTTTATGTAGAACGTTTCGAAAATGCAAAAGGATTCTCTAAAAACAGGAACGATGTTTAGTGCATTCGATACGACAAATGTGTTTTCTCTTACATTAGTAAAGGGTGTTTTTTTAAGAGCTTCCCATCTTTTTTTTAAAAATAAAACGCAAAATAATCATTTATTGAAGCCCACAAATGGTTTTATTAGGTGGCAAATTCAATATAATTTAGTGTTTGAAAATAATTTTGGGCATATGGCCACCGCGGCTTCTCTTTACATAGCCCATTCGATCAGTCCAATTTTGGGAAGCTCTTAAAAAACACCCTTTACAAACCGACTTTTCTTCTGGTTGATTTTTACACAAATTCATATTTAATGGGATTTATTTTTTAAACATCTTCTCCGAATCTGAACTGAATGCCCAAAAGTATATGAAAAGCATAAAAATCGAGATAAAAATGCTACGTGCATAAAACTGGAATATACTCATCAAAAATGAAGCATATTGACTTGATAAAGTTGTTATCAGTTTCAGTAGCTAGTGTTTAGAATGTGACTAAATTTAAAACGAAACTTTTGCACTAAATTAAAAATCACCATTTTCCATAGCAATTATTTAGTATAGCTCGAAGCACATTAAATTGTTCGATGCCAATATGGTTCAATGAAACAAAGTTTTAAGTTGTAATACAAAACTAATCGATTGGACATTCAACATCGTAACGATGATATTGATACGTTAACGAAAAGGAAATGCATGTGCAAAAACTTTGAGCTACATTTTGTACAATGAAAACTTTTACAACTCTAGCCAAAAACGATCCAAAGTCAATTTTGTACCGTATCGGATACTGTGGATGATCACTTGAACGCACAAACAAAGTAATTCGTAAAACTTCCTAGAAATATGTTTGTTCGTGTGTTGGGAAAGTTTTCCATTCAGGGTGCTTATTTTATACTTGTTCCCATTGTATGTAATGGCTATCGCCGGTGGTGTTCAAATCTTTTCGACAGAGATGTAATTAAAAAAAAAAAAAGAAAGCCAGCGATAATTCGAATCACTTGAAGCATATCCATATACATAACTATACACATAGCTGTATCGCTGTTTGAAAGAATATTTCAAGTTAAGGTGTTTGCTTCTAAGTTTGCTCCAACAACTATCTTCTGCACTCTAGCACTATCATTTTTCTCTCTTTTTTTGTTACATAGTTTTCTGTTTTCCTCGTACAATAATTCATGTTTGACAGAAACGGATGAAAAAAATATTTCAAAATTCCATAGATTCCCTGGAGAAATCGCATCAATGAAATTAAGTGAATATACGAACGCTACAGCCGAATGTGCACGATAGTTGTAGTAGAGACTCTAGAGTTGGGCACACAAATTAATAGAGTTCAGGTTGGATTGCACAAAAACCATTTGTTGAGGAACAAATGGCACATATAATTTAAGAGAAACAATGAGCATGGAACCGTAACAACGATTTTACTTCTTAATCAACATTCAATTGATGGATATTCTCGGAAATCCCATTTTTCCGTCATTTTTTAAGGAAATGTAAAATATTATGACTGTGACGGAAGCTACGGTTAAGCAACTGATCAAATGAAATATGAGTAAATCCTTTGATTTAAGCAGACCAGAATATTATATTAATTCATGACAGATTAAAAGCAATTTTAGTGTTGATTCTGAAAATATCCTATTTTGCAATTGAAATGTTGACGGAAAATTGTTCACTCACTAAGCAAATATTTCACGATTCTATTTTCAGATATTGTGTCGAATTTGAAGTTATCAAAGCAGCAAAAGCATGTCATAAGCTTCCACCGTACAATAAATTAGCTGAAGGTAAATGTTCAAGCTGTCATTTGTTGCCGTCACATTTCTGATTGTCAATCAAAATAAACCGAAAAATTTTCTATTAATAATAATTTAATGTGTGCATTGACGCAGGTGATCGAGTTACAATTCGTTGCGATTTGGAAGCATTACAAAAAGACACGGAATCCGAAGAAATCACCGACAACTCATCCATACATGATGATTCGCCGAAATTCCGTTGCCGTGGTGAGGGTTTGCCAGGACGAAATACTCGTTGGAGTGCATTAGCTGCACCATCATGTCGTGGCAAATGGCTGCGTTTAACCGTTGGACAGCCAAAAAAATGTACAGAATCGCAGTTCATTTTTGTTTAAATTGAAAACAAGAACAACAAAAACACACAAAAATCGTTTCGTTTATTTTGTTATGCCCGTTCAAATGCATAAAACAACAACAAAAACACTTTTGTGTTCGAACTTCGGAATTTTGAAGAAATAAGAAAATGGACGAAATAAAGAAAAACAAACTAAAAAAGTGAAGCCAGGATAAAGTATGAATGCAATTTTCTCCATTTACTTGATTAGTTTACCGTACAGCTTTGCAGAGAGTTTTATAGTTTTTATATTTATCTGATTTTTTTTTTATTAAGCATCATTATAAATGCAGCATTTTATTCAGTTGTAGTTCATTTTTCGCTTGTGAAGAAATTCATCAAAACTTTAAGAATATTCAATTCCGAAGAAATATTTTCACCATAAAATACTTGCTATCGATCATTTCAACGCGAATTTAATTTAAGTAACAGACAGAAGAATAAAAAAAAAACAAACAAACAAACAAAAGTAATACTGCGAGATGAAAAATGTTTTTACGAAAAAAAAAAAAAATTAGAGACAAACCGATGGTGATGAACCCATTTCATTTGTAAATATAAGTTAAACAACACGGTTAAGATATTGTTTCTTTTTTTTCTCTTTTTTTTTCATATAAATTCAATAATCTAACAATAACATTGTTTAGGCTTAAAATTGCGATTAAACTGAAAATATAATGCATTTGTCATTTTCGGAGAAAAAAAAAACAAACAAAAGCACATGAAAGGAACGTGAAAATTACAAACACACACACACACACATTTTTAAAGAAAATGATTAATTGTTTTAAATAATATAAGGTCTTTAATGATAATCAAGTTTCATTTTTTCCAGTGGACTTCTTTCAAAAACTAAATAAAAACCAACAAAAAAACATTGAAAAAGAAATAAATAAACAAATAAATGAAAATACAGTAATCGTAACGAACGATTTTCCACATCAAATCGGTCAATTAAAAATCATGAAATAATTTCATGTGAAGACAAATACTGCATATATTTTCCTATTGAAATGTTAAAAAAAAAATCGTACGACTAAAGGGCAACACATTCAATATTAATATTAAGCGCAACATTTATGCAGCAGATAAATCTACAAAGAACAGTACTGGCCACAGCAAACCAACATTTGTTTCCATGGCATTTTACAATTGCAATGTTTTAACTGATTTTTAATTTTCCGTACACAAGTTCTGAATACATATCAAAGGACTATTTCTTCAATTTGAAAATATTTCACATAATTTTAAATCAGTTTTAATCATATTTAAATGCCAATTTATTTTTAATTCAATTTAATTAAACATGAAAACATTAAAGAACACTTATACAATGCAGACATTTCAATCAAATTGCCAATAATAACAAATGGAACCATAACAAATACGAATTTCATTTTAGACACAATTGTGTCAAAAGATTCGAACGAGAGAGAAAAACAATTGAAAGAGCTAATGAAATGTCCATATTTACATGATGATTGAACATTTAGTCGTACACGCAAAACAAAATCGTAATTAAATGATTATAAGAATTGTGTAATATTCTGTCTAACTAAAAATAAAAAAAGAACAATACGAAAAAACAACTGACCAATTTAAATGTATTGAGGATTGGAAATGCTAAATGGTAAGTATTTTTAGTTTAGTCATAGCTACCAAACTTCCAGTACTGACAGAAAGTCATCGTGACACACAAATTTATTAATCTTTGACTTTGTACATGGATATCAACGACATGATTAATGTGGTTTTATGTCCTACTAAAGTTGAAAGATGCTTCATAGTGTGATTTTTCATATAAATTACTAACCGCTTCGACTTCGTCACGTGACACAATCTGATGGAAAATCCCTTCTGTTTGATCATTCTTCAACAAAGTAGCATCAACATAGCCGTGTAGTCCTCTTAATTACTAAACGTAATCTTCATTACCATTTGCAAATTGAACTTTTCCTGCTTAATTCAGTAACGACAGTAAGAAAAAACCTGCAACTATGTTTCTTTGATGCATTATCTAGAGCCTTTTATTATTGTTGAACAACAAAGCACGTATTCACTCACTTTGGCTGATATGAACATATAACAAAAACAAACACCTTTGAATAGCTTTCACATTTCGAATGAGAAATTTTAATAAAAGAAAATAGTCATTTAAAAAAAAGCGCGAAATCTGAACAATTCATTCAAAAAGCAGGAATGTTTCTAAAAAATCCGAGTAAAAATGATTCAACAAATCCATATCTCGTTCAACTTTCGCTCATAATCAATTTCTAGCGATGTCGAGAGCTGTTATATAGATCTGCATATTTTTAGTCTTTGCTAACAAGTTCCCTGCAAGCTTATGTTTGTATGCGAAAAAAGAGACGACATCAAAAATGATTTTGCTTATTCACCAAATGTAAAGTCTTAAAAAAACGTCTCTTTCATTTATTGTTCAAAGGGATTTTCATAGAGAATCGCGTTTACTTCAGTGCTCATTAGGTTGGGCCGATTTTTTTTCTCTTTTTTTCGGGAAATCGACTCCAAAAATCACTACCTTTCGGATAACTTTTGTCTGCAGCAGTGCCGAGTTAACCTCGAGCGAAAAGAGACAGTTGCCTCCAAAAAATCGATTCTATCGAGTGTAAATTCATCGAGGGTCCGAGAAATCACAGAGGATTCGAGAACTTAAGGAGGGGTCAAAGGGAAACCTAGAGGACTATGTCAGAATCTATGGTTGGAAGCCCAACATGACTAAATTTTTCAAACCTATTGTGTTTAAAAATCGATTCACCCTAATATACATTTGTACATTGCACCATGTGCTATGCCATTTACCTTCAGGTAAAAATAGTTCGAATGACACAACGCAAAACAGAGAGTATCGCGTGTAAATGGTTCATTGAAATCATATGATAAGTCACAACGTGGGAATGCAATGCACTGAACAAATTCTGAAAGTGAAACACGTTAAAAATGCATACCTTCAGCGCAAAGTAGCGAACAGAAGAACGTAACAAAAAATGAGATGAACATTTCTTTTCATGTGCTGATTTTCGTGTTTTTTTTTTCATTTCCCTCCTTTTTTACGCAGATGAACAACGAATTCTAAGCTTGTGTTTCAGACACGACGAATGTTCACAAATGCGAAATGAGAACGTATGCAATGTGATTTACACCTTGTTCAATCTCTTATGCACATTGTTCAGGATGATTATTGCAGCGCTTGTTCTCATTCGAACGCTGGATTCTGAAATATCACTTGCAATACTGTATTATGTTACGTGATAATGAGTACCGTGTCAATCGAAAAGAATTCCATATCATTTTATGATAAACAAAAACGGTACACTTCTGAAACTATGTGCGAATATGTGAATACGCGCCAAAAAAAAAACAAACGAGAACGGAATTCCTTTGATTTCGTTGGTTCATTCCCTCAAACACCCAATTGCATTTTCGTCATTTGATTAAATGTAATGCATTTTAAATTTGCTAAGTTGCTTTTTGCATTCTGCTCCCTGTTCGCTGTTCTCGGTTTTCAGTTAAGTGGGTTATGCTCAGTGTTTCAGCGTGACACACATTCCCTTGTTCCCGGCTTTTGGATAAAAACATACAACGGTATTTTCATCATTGTACAAATGCATTTTGAATTGTGTCATGTAAGAGAAAAGCACAAGAACAAGCACAAATACATAGCACACACGTCAACGCTTGTCACATAAAACAAAAAGGCTTCCCGCTAAGCGCAGTGAAAAACATTCGGCGAACATAAAACACCCAAAGAAAATATTTATAACGACATTTTTATGACACCACAAAGCTGTAAAATTGAATGCAGCTGGAAGTAGGAGATTTTTTTGACACAAAATACTTGATATTTTTATATTTTTTGTCTGCTTTTAAAATCGTCACTGTGTTATATCTTTGAACACTGCACAGAAGCGCCATCTCAAGGCCAATTATTCGGTACTATTGAAATACACAGTGAATTAAATCCAAGACACCATCTTGCCATGAGATGGCGTCGTAATGGAACGCATTTAAAGAGCCGCAATTATAAATCTGCATGGGGATGTTTAACATAAATAAATGAGAAATATTTTGGAAAGGCGTTGATTTTTTTTTTATTCATGAATAAATTACATGCATGTAATGAATGGAATATATTTTTTTTGGATGGTTTAACTTGTAAATAGCTTGTCGGTTACATGGAAATCGTATCTGAATTATTATTTATAAGCTCAAATACTATTCAAGCAAACGGATCGATAGCTCAATAATCCCTGGATGTTGCCAATTATATATATGCAAAATTGCATTATGAGTATTTCTTTTTAAATTGAAGTTTTTAACTTGGTCAAAATGGAATGGTGAACTGAAATGATTTTGTTTGGCTAGAACTCACACCAGAATTAGTTGACAACACGAATCTCATGTTATTTGCTCTCTAAACGATCTGATATAAAGAAAGATATTGCAGAAGTGTATTCAGAAAACATTTTAATTAGTCCGCGTACAACACATTACATGTATATAATGATTTCAGTGAATGCTATGCATTTCATGGTGCTATAAATGTATTCTTTGTTTACATACTAACAGTGTTGGGTAGACATGGGTTAGATGTAGATGCTTAATAAGATACCAGATGCGTATCTTATCTTATCTATATCTTATTCAAAACAAAATCTTCTTATCTTATCTATCTATATATATATATATATATATATATATATATATAATAAATAAAAAGTGTGGTATTTTGAGACAAAATCTAGATTTTTTCGAGATACTTTCAAGCTATTTTTGCAAAAATGAATCTGATTGAAAGTGAAAATTCTTTCAGAAAAAAAAATATATTTATAACACATGACGCGCACATACAAATATCGAACTCAATAGCATTACGCACACTTCGAAACCTTTCGGTATCTGTATGTATACTTACAGAAGAAGAAGAAGAACATGAAAATATGACATTGACTTTAATGTAAAAAAGATATGCTTGTAGCGCTGTGTGCGTACAACGAAAAAATCTTATCTTTTTTAGATACTAACTTACCCAACACTGCATACTAGATGCAATTAACTCTCAAACTGCAGTTCTGCTATCACTTTGCCTCGCAGCCATCGTTTTTACTACAAAATTACGTTCGAATTAATGAAATAGTTAAAAGACATGTTTTTTTACTCCTTTGACATGCAAATGCAATATTAACTCACCCCCGTCACATGCCACCAATTTTATTAAATTTACCCGCATCTTCACTGCATTCCCATTTTAATCAGGTTAAAATGTTCGCAACAAATAATAAACGAGCTTACAATACATCAAAAGGAGTCAACCAACGATGTAAAGTAATTTCTTTACAGTAAAAATGAACACAAAGTACTTGAGTTATTTTGCCTCATTTTTGGATTCATCCTCCACTTAGCATTGGAATTACATTAGTGGGCGTTTGTGCTTTATCGCCGCCACTGTAATGGAAACTAAATGCGAGTGGGGACGCCTTGAAAAATAATGACGCCAAGCTGACTCATCTACTTTTTGCAAGATTGTATGCTATCAAACAGGGGCTTATTGTTTGCAAATGCAATGAATACGATTGCATATATTTTCAGTTGCTTTTATATATATCAATCCTGTCTCAGTAAATAGACACATTGTGATTGTATAACAAGTTCATTCTATTCTGAACTATCTTAATAGCCTATCAACAATTGAAATTCGATGAAAAAACGCTTACATTTTGATGAATTCCTTTCTCATCTTGAAATAAGAAAAAATAACATGAAACTATTTCAGACGATATGGAGTAAAAACATGTTGAACATCCGGCCCTGGTGCTCTGGTTCAGCCTCTGACATGTTCACTGTTCACAGCCAGGCATGAAGTTGTATTGTAAACAATCAAATTGTATGCGCAACATGACGAAAAGATTCAATTATTCTTCGTTGTCGTTGCTCACTATCCATTGCGTTTTTGCTATTTTACTTCATATCATTTGCGTTTCCATGATATGAAAATCGTGCGTATGAAATTGCGCTGTCGAATTCGCTTCTTAATTTAATCAAATAAAAATATACACGTGATGCTGTTTACTGTTATTGTTATTCGGTTTAGCGCCGGCAAATGATAAAAGAAGAATAGATATTGTTACCGGTTCACGCGTGAAGATAAAAAAAAAACACAAAATCTTATTATAAAATGTAAATGAAATGATAATAAGGCGATGTGTTTGCGTTGGAAAGAGTATGTGTATGTGTTGGGCTTCTATATATCCTGGCAGAGGCGTAGAAACATACAGGCACAGTAGCATCGATTTCATCATCGATGGTGCTGCAACACGAACAAAAGCGTTAAAAAATTTCGTCCAACTGATTTAAATTTTCAACAAAATGTTTCGGAAAGCTTCAATAATTCGGTAACTTACCGAATGAGGTTTGTCACGTTTTCCATGATGACATTCAAAATGATGCGCCACTTTTTTTTTCAGGCCATGATCCTTATTTTATGCGTAAGCATACGACGATATACTTTATGGTGGTACCTTTTTTTCGGGTCATTCTTGGAAAATTGAGTTGAAAATGGTATTTTTCGTTGAGTTTATCGAACCGTAATTTTGAATATTTTATCATTGAAAGTTCCTCAAAATGCTTTGAATGGTCGCTGTGAAAGCCATATTTTGCTATGAACCATGCATCGTCAACAATTATGAGTCTATAAAGTTTTGAAACTTATAAATGTTATTGCGAAACTCTCAATTGCCCGATGAATTTCGAATTTAAATTCCAGATGATTGGTTTGTAATTCAACATCATTTCAAAAGGTGAACCGTTATTTGTAATTATGTCACATTTCAAGTCAAGTTACAAAAGCTTGTGCTATGCAATGACGCCCCCAAATTACTGTCAATGGCATCTTGAGAGCTAAACACAGCCTCCGAAATACCCAAGAATGAATTATACGAAAATGACTAAATAATATCAATGAATTTATACACACGATTGGATTGAACTTCCCTTCCAATGACGCATGTTGGCCCTCATGTCCCATTGTAGATATGGGCAATTTGCCATTTGCAATTAGACATGGTATCGCATTCGTCGATGGAAATTGGTCAATGTAGCGAAATATGATAGCCCAGTATGTAGCAGTAGCCGTGCCCAAATCAACCTTATACCTTATCATAAGCTCAATGTAGAAAGAGCGCAAGAGAGTGATCGCATTCAAGAATTATCGAGCAAACCAACACGTTTATTGATTCAATATGAATTTTAGCAATGTATATAATACCAAATGAAAGTGCTTTTTGGCCATAGGTCAATATGTGGTCCAATTCAAACCGTCTGAATGAGATTCATCAAAAACCAAACTCAAACATTCATCGAAAACGAATACGCAACGAAAACGAAACCATTCGATACGAAGACTATTTTCAGGAAGTGTTTAATAGGTTTCGTTTGGTGATGATGCCATAGCATCGTATGCAACTCAATATCCGATCGATACCAATCATAATGAATAACATATGGCTAGCGATGCCAAATGCATTCATGGTTTGAACATTCAATGTCGAAAATAGACTTTTAGTTTGTGCATGTATATTCGAAAAGACGCTTAACGCAATAGTAAGAGAGATACTTAGGCATCGAAATAAAATAAGGCATCTAATGAATACTCACATGCCTCGTGCATGAACAAATTCACATACTGATTACCCGATGATGTGTTTGATGCAAGTGGAAAATTTCCAGGAAATGGAAATGAGAACAAGACTTGTTAGCACTGATTAGCAATTGCATCGATGCTCGATGTTCGATGTGTTGATTTTGGTTGTGACGCCATATTTAGATACGATTTGGTTTATTTGATTAAGTAGACCATTCGAATCAATCCATTGCATTGTCTGATTCGGAGTTTTGAATTTCAACGAAAATGTTATGAATAACAGCGGATGTGAGTTGATCATTTGGCATCATGGCAGCTAGCAACAACCGGCCATTCCATAATTACTGAAGTCGTTAGTTTTATACGCATAGTTCAACTGTGCATGAATGTTTACTCTGCCTTATCCAAATCAACGTTTTTGCTCATTTTTCCGTAAAATATCTAATTGTTTTTTTTTTAAATGCAGGATGTTCTGTTTCGACAATGCTGCATGTTTGCAGTTTTCCAAAGTCAGAATAAACTCAAGAAATTTTGAACATGTTTGTTTACATTTCATGAGTTTAAATTTGAAATTTCATTGGATACCTTCCGGCAGCTGTGCATTTTCCAAAATCAAATTCATCAATGAGAGAGAAAGAGAGAGAGAGAGAGAGAGAGAGAGAGAAAGAGAAGGAAACGGAATCGGGATCGGAATGAAGATAGGTTGCCACTATTCAATTTAGATTACAGCAATAAATTTATCAGTGGTGCGCTAAAGTAACAAAAATATCCATTCTCTGGCAGTATTTCCAGCATCGTTCAATCAACAATGAGACTAGACGAGACAGATACGAATGAGAGAATTGTATTAATATAGCCCGTCCTGCAGCACTCTTGAGGTATCAGATATTGAAGATAATTTGCATCCGTTTTCCATTCGGTTGCTGCATTTGTTTGCTACACAAATATTCGTTCGTTGAGCATTTCAAACTGGCAATGTTAATCAATTTATGCATGAAGAGCTGATGAGTTGATGGACCGTGAAATAAGTGCGTTTCAACGTTCGTGCTAGAAAAATATTGGGAATGAAATTTACGTAACGAAAGGGCCACAAAGGTTTTTGGTATGGAGGAGATGGGGATCGATTGTGTCGATGCAGACGCTGAGAAAACATGTGATAACCATTTGTTATTTCAGATTCGATAGCGTATGTGCGTAGTAAATCAGCTCATGCCACTTGCTAAAAGGTCCCAGACACTTGCACACTTTATTGATATATTAAAATTCAACCGGACTCAACGAAGAGAACAATAGAATGTTTAATCTGGCATCGAGCGGTTAACTAGAAACAAAATTAGTACGTTGCGATGACAAAGAGCTGAACAGGTTTCACAGAAAACGGTTTGGGTGCGTTCGTTTGTGGAAAGTGTGTGCAATTGACATGAGATTAGATAGGCGCTATTGGCATTCATTTGTTTCTGCTTTCGAATACAAACTGAGGCTGAGCCGTAGCCATAGTCATACATTGGAAATTGGCAATGGAACATTATTACATTGGGCAACATGAGAGCCATGAGGATGCTCGATAAAGCTGACAACTGATAAAAATTGAATATATTTTATCCCACATTTCCACAAATTGGACCAATAAACAGTGAACTAAATTGATCTAAATGCTAATCGACATTTTGATGGATTTCCAATTAAATGCAACGAATAAATTCATGCTTTAACCGTTTCGGTTTTTGGTTTCGATATTTGTCTGCAATCATTTATTAGCGGTCTCATTTCAACCAATTTGATCGTAAATTCCAATTTCAAATGAACATTTATGCAGAATGCATTTGGTTTAATCATAATCAACTTTGCATCAATTATTTCGTCAAAGAACCCACTATCGAAACCACAATACAATCCTTTACCATCAGATGTATTATGATGTCAAGATGAGCTTGAATGTGACAATCTAACTAATAATTTGCATACAATTTACCAAATGGAATTAAATTTAAGTGAACAAAATGGAATTAAAACGATTCGTTGAGAATTTCCCAATGCGAAAAGAAAAATACAAAAACAATGGATTCGAACTAACTGTGACAACTAAGGAATATTTAAATTGTTGTGGATGCATATTTTTGGAATAGGCATGAACCAAACATTCTAAAGGATACAATTGTGATTTACATTCGAATTAAATGCAATGCAACACAATACATCAGCTCAAATGGCATTTTAATGAATTGAATGAGCTCGTTCTTTGTGTCTGGAGGGGGACTTACAATTTACATAAAATAATATCACTTGAATTGGAAATTTATTCACCATCATATCGTTATTTAATTGAATTCTATAGAGAATGAGCGAAAACAATGCATTATAATTGGACTGAAACCATTTTAAATTGCATTAGAGCATCAATGTGACTATTTGTGGGTTTCCAATTGAATCTAATATCAGTACATATTCAGTGAATGTGAACATGTGTTGTAACTTTCATACAGCTAATTGCCAAATGTCAACAGTTTATTTTTTATTTTCAACAAATTGTATACAAAACGTATACGTTTTAAGTTGTCAACTAATTATAGTGTACATTATATGTATTTGCTAAATCATGAATTTTGTTGTTTAGGCATTGCCTTACTATTTTCAATTTATATTGTATTTTCGGATGATTGCAATTGATGATTCGATGATTCGATAATTCATCTAATCAAAGTAAGCAATGAACATTGTGACTAGAAATAGTCGCCTATTTAAAATGGTTATTGTAGTCCATTTTGATAAGATAAACTATTATCAATCGGATTATAGCGCCTAATTTAGGTTCACTCACTGTAAAATGAACTTCATCGATACATTTTTAGATTGTTTTGAGGCAAACATCAATGTGGATGTGAAAAAGTTGTATTAAACAGATTTGAAAAATTATGTTCATATTTGTAGTTAGTTTTTTTCTAATTTCACTGTCTTTCTATTTGTATTTGACGTGGAATTTTGATTACTGGCGAAAACGTGGTGTGGCTGGACCAATGCCCCGTGCCTACATTGGCACATTTCCAAAGACAGCAACATTAGACAAGAACTCCAACTATATCGAAGAAACAACAGAAATTTATCGGTTCGTGACATAAAGAAATTTGTGAAAAGAGAAAGAGAATTTAAACGATTTTATCACCATCTATTCACACAGAAAGTATTACCGAAGGCATCGTTTTATTGGTGTATTCCAATACCGTCAACCTAAATTATTGATCTTGGATCCATCACTAGTGTCGGACATTTACGTGAAATACTTCAAATATTTTGCTGATAACACGTTCAGCGATGCAGTGAGCTCTATATTTAACCAATCATCTTTAATTGTACTTTCATTTAATGGTGTAACTATTTGATATAATTTGATGTGATTAGATAAGCGAGAGAGTCGATCCGCTCTTCAAACCAAACCCATTCATTGAGAAGCTTGCAGAATGGAAAGTAAGACGAATGGAATTGGCACCGATTTACACATTGTTAAAGGTTAACATTTCAACATCTCTCAAGCAATAATGTTTAATGAGCATCTACCGTAGGTAAAAGGGATGTACCCAGCCATTGAACATGCGTGTCGACACATGGAACAATATATTAACAATAAAATTGAATCCGGACAAAATGTTTTCGAATCCAAAGATGTAGGTGCTGCTATATAACGTTTTCTATTTCGTACCATATTCAGTAGACGCCTGCATTAAAAAATTGCCACAAACTCATTGTAGATCAGTTCGAGAGTGATAGCCGACTTCGTGTGTAATTTGATATTTGGTTTAGATGCAAAAGCTTTTGATGAAAATTCAGAATTTGTCGAACAAGCGATTTCAATGTTTTATTCAGCTCCATATGAGGCCATTCGATCAGCCACCTACGTAATATTTCCATGGTTGAGAAAAATTATTCCAGAACGTTTCACAACACATGAATTTACCATTTGGTTTAAATCGTTACTTGATCATGCCATTCAATTGCGCAAAGAAAATAATATATCTCGTGATGATTATCTCAATTTTTTGATTGAACTGCGAGAGAAGAAAAATACACCAATGGATCTAATTTATGCTCATGCGTACACATACTTTTTGGATGGATTCGAAACAACGACATACATTCTTGGAAATGCCATCAACAATCTAGCTGAAAATAAAGAATGTCAAGAAAAATTACGTGCCGAAATCAAGAGCTACGGTGATCACATTTCCTTTGATGAGCTTCATCAAATGCCTTATTTAGACGCTGTACTTAATGGTAACAATTTATTGGTTGTTCTGTTCTTTTTTAGTGATTTCCCTTAGTACTCAGTATTCGTTACCTTTATCAATAACTACTTGCCTTTCAGAGACAACGCGAAAAAGTCCATTTCCATTTCCGATTTGGAAGAATTGTACTGAAGACATTCAGCTGACCGATTTTAACGGACGAACCTTATTGGTTGAAAAAGGTGTTCAAATTATATTACCAATTAATGCACTTCACAGTCATCCAGACTTTTATGAGAATGCCGATAAATTTGATCCCGAACGATTTGATGAGAGCAAAGGAGGCGCCAAACGACTCAGAGATGCTGGTGTATTCATGCCCTTCGGTAATGGACCTCGCCAATGCTTAGGTAATTTCGAATTAGATAAGATTACTGGACTTCGATAAATGATGGAAGATGTTTTTTTATAGGAATGCGATATGCGTTAACTAAAATCAAAGCAGCTATTTGCACTTTGGTGAGAAATTTTGATATTACTCTGGAACATACGGATGCCAAGCCAAGTTTACCAGTTGGAATGGTATTCTTCTCTGGAAATTCAGCACTGCTTCGAGTTAAGCGATTATAGCTGAATGGCACTGAGCAAGCGCTACAATCTTGTAAAAAAAAATTGTGTGTGCGTGATACAGTGTGAAGAGAATGAGATAATAAATAAAAATGTTTAAAGTCAACAGTAATTTGTGCATTTTGATGCTACAAAAACAAATCAAAGCTTGTTATTGAAGAATTGAAAATGCATCAATACATCACGATCCTTATCAACATGTAAACAAACGTTTGTTAACAATCGCTCTTTCAGGCTCAATTTCTTGCGTTATCAAACAATTGCTTTCATGTAGTTATTTGTTTACAATTTGTGAACGCTAATTTTATGTGTCTCGTCATAATAGTGTATTTAATTTATGCATGTGATTGAGTTTTTAATTTTTGTTTTCTCATTCGTGTTCTGCGGTTGAAATCTAAAAGTCAATAGATAATCATGAATAGTTCAAAAGTTTGAACTGATTTGAATTCAATAATTGAATGCATGAGAATCGACGTGGAACACAAAATTGAGAGCAAACCAATGAAATCGAGAAACATATTATTGATTTTTCGTCAGACACACAAAAAACTGGTTTTAAAAATTCCAAACAATGATAATCGTAATCGTTAAGTATTGCATTTTGTGATTATTTTTCCATTTGTTAAATTTTTGCATAAATGCATGTCAAGTGGTTGTTTGTACTGAGTTTGTATTATCGCTTTTATCCTCATCCACAGAATTCGGAAATGAATTCGAATCAATGATAATGGAAATCTCTATTATCAATGTGTATACTGAATTTTTTTACATTATCAGGCGTCTATTTGTTATGAGTTTTTTTTTTCTTCATGTGTTTGGGTCTCTTATACTCAATAAAGTAGTTAGGAATCAGTAACTCTCCGCACTCATTCCGACTAAGTTGTACGTTGCTTGCAAAATGTTATCATTTGTGATATTTGTAGTGGTTTTGTGTGTTTTTTATTTATACTTAACATGGAACTTCGATTATTGGCGCAAACGGAATATTTTTGGTCCAAAACCGTTGCCATTTTTCGGAAATTTTCCAAAATCAGCGATTTTATCGGAAAATATCTTGTATGAGCAACAACATTTATATGAGTGAGTTGAAAATTTTCCAAAAATAAGACAACATAAAAAACGGATGAATATGAATGTATGTGATTTTTTGTTTTTTCATCAAAAATTTCGGCAAGGAAATACAAGGAAAAGCATCGTTTTATCGGCGTGTTTGAACGTAGAAGTCCAAAATTGTTGATTTTAGATCCAGAGCTGGTCACCGATATTTATGTGAAATTGTTCAAACATTTTCAAATAAATGATTCGTCGAGTTCTGTGAGTTTTTAACTATTAAAAAAAAAACGAAATAAATTAAACTTGTGCCTATCGTTAAATTTCAATTTTAGTTTGATAAAGTTCTTGACCCGATTTTCGTTCGAAATTTATTTGCAATGAAATACAACGATTGGCGTAACACAAGAACTGAACTCTCGTCTGGTTTTTCGCAATGCAAAGTGAGTGTTGCATAACAATTTCTATTTCGAGAAAATTGAAAATATCTTTTGTCGTTGGCTAAACATTTTAATTAAAATTCTCTAAACAGCTCCGACAATTGTTTTTAATGATTTTGACCAGTGGCCAACGAATGATTAAGCGCATTGACATGCAAATCGGCAACACTGAGCTACAAACCATCGACACAAAAGACGTAAGCAAAATTAGAATCTCTCTATCTCGAAGTCAAAACTCAATGAATGGCACCGTTGCTGAAATTAACATTTCAACAATTTTCAAATTTTCTGAACAGTTGACGTCACGTTTTACAGCTGATACCGTTATGAATTGCATTTATGGTTTGGAGGCAAATAGTTCAGTGCATGGAAAGCTGGTCGAATGGTTTCGACCATCGTTGTTGAAGAATATAACAAATGCTGTTTTGTCCACATTTCCCATACTCACCTGTATTTATCGGCAATCATTTTTGCCATTCCAAATGACACGTTGGCTGTACGATACGATGGACGATGTCATCAAATATCGCCATCAAAACCAGACAAATCGAAGTGATTTTGTAAATTTCCTTTTGGAACGCAAACAAATCAAGAACCACCCGACTGAGGATTTGGCCGCATTCGCTGCAATGTTACTATTCAATGGTTTCGAAACGAGTAGCATGGTATTGGCACAGGCACTGTATCACATTGCGAAGCATGACCATTGTCAAACGGAATTACGTGCTGAAATTGTGGAACATTTACCATACGGGTCGTGTCCAACGATTGATACGTTTAACGAAATGCCGTATCTAGATAACATTGTTAATGGTATGGCCGTTAGTTTGTAATTTTTGAATCCAAAAAATTTGGTTTGATGTTCATTAAAACTGGTTAAAATGTGTTGTTACCTTTGGTGTTGTTACAGAAACGATTCGCATCGCACCGTCTCCTTTTCTACTTGCCAAAACTTGTACACAGCCCATTGAACTGTGTGATTTTGATGGTAAAGTTTTGTTTGTTGAGCCTGGTACATCGATTCAATTACCCATGTTTGCCATTCATCATGACCAGCGTTTCTATGACGAGCCAAATGCATTTTGTCCGGAACGTTTTCAATCTGTTTCACCAAATGAGCTCAAGAAAAATGGACGCTTTTTACCATTTGGAGATGGGCCTCGTGCGTGTCTCGGTAAAATTCTATTGGAAATTGCGCTGTGTTCAATTGACATTCCACTAACCATATTTATCTCATTTTTAGGCCAAAAATTCGCAATGTTTCAAATCAAATTAGCTTTGGTAGAAATTGTACGACATTATTTGATTACCGTGAATTCCAGAACAACTGAACCAATTACAGCATCACCACTTGATTCGCTATTAACACCAATCAGCGACATTTTTTTGAACTTTCAACGCATCAATGGAATTATTGAGTGACAAATCTGAATTATAACATTGTTCTTATTATTTATAAAATATAAAAATATTCCTTTTCAAATGGAATTATGTTAAAAATGTGTTAAAAATGCATTCAATGGTTTTATTTCATATTTCGTTTGTAGTTCAAACACTTGTACCCACTACTTGAAACCATTTTTCTCTATTGCCTCATTAGGTCAAGACTTCAACCAAATCTGCATTAATAGTTCTTTCAATTTCAGCAATGGAATACTATTAAGCTGAGTGTGGTTTGACCATTGTGGTTTATGGTGTAAATTACTTTGGAATCATTAAAATATAATCTTTGGACAAGTGCCAACATAGAGGGGCTCAAGTTGTTGAGCTAATGAATGTACTATTTTGACAAGTGCCAAGCAATTGTCCAAAATGTTACGTACATCGCACACTGTGTATTGCTCTACATGCGAATTCCAAATCAAGTGCGGGTGGGGAAGATCCCTTTTCATCAATTCCATTTTAAGATTTCCAAAACCATGCAGCAAGAGGTTTGGTTAAATTTTTCAGATGTATTCCATGCCATATGAACCAACTTTTTGTGGCATTTTTGTTTGATGTATGTTAGACCTTCTATTTAGATGAAATCGTTTTGATAAAATAACAGTTTACATTGCCGGTTTTATTCAATCAACTGAATTCCCATGTAATTAGCAAGTGAATGAAACGAATTTAAAGTGATATATTCCTACCAATTGGAATCATTTGATGATAACGATTTATCAAAGGGCAAAATTGAGTGATCCTATGATTTCAATACTACCAAGTTTCTTAATTGATTTCGTTCAAATTTTAAACGCTTGAATTGCCTCCGGAGAATCTGAAAGACAATGAAAGTGATAGAGTTGAACATCAATATAATTTGCATATATTCACTTCGAATTGTACTATTTTCGTAGTGGTGAGCTTTAATGTGATAAATTCAATAGAATACACGAGTTCACTTTCATTTTCACAAGAATAAAATTCAATCGCTGAATATTTACGAAATGCTATTCAATATTAGAATTCCATGCAAATGGTGTAGTGTGTGTGTGTGTTTGTGTGCTGTGCAGTCCTTGAGCTCTTTGAGCTCTTTGAACCGATTTCGAATTCATTTAGCTGCAAATTTATTCATTCACATTGTACAGTCAACAATGAGCCAAATTACGGAAAATACAAATGTAAACATGTCGACAAGCGGTTTTCACTGAATTTACTCTAGCCATTGAATTAATTATCATGAGAGAAGTCAAAACTTTTGGTGTGGTCCCTACCAATTTCAAAGTTTGGTTGCATTCTGTAAACACCAATATCGGGATGTTCAGTTATTCAATGGATAGTTAGATTACTGAAATCAAAATTCTCTGTGTAAAATTATGGAAATAAAACCGATACGAGTACAAGCGATTTTCCGGCTATTGAACCACTAACCAGCATTAAAATACCATACTGCACGGAAACCGTTATCTGTTTGTGAATACATCGGTTGTGCTCGCTCATTCGAATGAACTTTAGCCGTCTAAATCATGATTAAATTTTGATGCGGGCCGAATGGTCGTTTGGACATTGACAGTAAAGTAATAAAAACAAGTTTTTATTTATGCGTGTCTCGAAACCAAATTCCCTTTTATCCATTTAACTTTCAACTTGATGTGACATTTTCCACCAAAAAAAGGACATTCGAGAAAGAAAAAAAAATATGTATACGTTTATCAGCAATGTAAAACCCAAAGAGTTGGAATAAGTGAAGGGGATCTCGGATTTAATTTTATCGAATGTCCGTAGCGTTAAGTCTCAATTGAAACTGCGAACGATGGACGACAATTTAGATTTATCGCCCGTTGAAGCACGTTCAGCGGATAAAGAAGGTATAATGTTTGAAAAATCAACTCATGCATCGTTCAGATACTGTATTCATGTATTCAGATTCAGATCCTTATTGCATTAAAGAATCTCATCATTTGCATATAACTAAGATATTTGCACAATAAATATTATTGCGGCTTTGTTGCTTACTTTTTCTGGCTCCAAACGATCAACTGACCAGATATGCCACTGATAAAGACGTGGATTTCATTTAGTATCGGATCAAAAGGGCAAAAAATGCACGTGAGTACTCAGATAGCTGTTGCATTGCATTGAGTGCATTTCTTTTATTCTTATAAAATTAATCCGCTTCTTCTTCATTATCACGCACGCTTCATCGTTTCTTTTTTTTTTTAAATCGTATCGGTGATTATGGCAACGGAATATATAAATAGAATTAAATCGAAATCAAGTCCGACCGATTTACTTTTTTTTACAATTCACTTCATTGATTTTATAGTTCGTTCAGTACAGAGTATACTGTTTTCCGTTTCGATTTCATTGAAGAGAAAGCAAATCCATAAAGTGTTCGAAAAGATTATCTACATTGAGACGTGCAACGTACATAATAAAATTACGGTACATATTCGAAGCTTATTGTATGCAAGCCACCACACAGCCACAAAATCAATTCCGATAAATATCAGTGAGTTATTGCCAAAACAACCCAGAATCGTACAAAAGAAATCGCACACAGTACATCAACAACAACGAATAACAACGAACGAATATAAAAAAAAAACAACCATTTATTAAATAAAATCGTAAAACTCATTGAAAATCTAAAATATGCAATCGCATTCAAGTTTGAACTCGAAATAATATTCCATTCCATAAATCTCCTGGCTCAATGCGATTTCAGAAGTTCGGTGATTCAGTTTTTTTTCCTTCAACATTTCTCATTCCTTTCCTTTCTCTCTATCTCTATCCTATTCTCGTCGGTCTCGTCGGTTTTGCCTTTCAGTGTATATGTGTTTGCGTATGCGTGTGTGTGTGTGTGATAATAAATGGGTGAAAAATTCCATTTATGTGCGAAATAAAGTGAATCCAATATTAAAATTTATTCAGTTTCAACGCGATGCCCAGTTTCAATACGCACATTTTGGAGCCACCGTCATCGCCATCGTCTTTTTGCAATGGAATTGCGGCGATGTATCGTTTTGTGGCTACTTTCCATCATTGAAACCTCTATACAACATGAACTTAGGCAAATACAGAAAATAATACTGAAACATTATTGTATCTTTTTACAGTGCAGACTCGTTCAACGTCGCATTTTGTTATTGAATAAATCATTGGCAGCTTAAGAATAAAAAATAGCAACAGAATATTCTCTGTCTACACGATGAAAATTACATTGTTACTCAACCGGAGACGATGGGACGAATCGTCGGTCTCGTTCAATTTATTTATGAGTAATGATATTAAGCAGTTGTTGTTTTTTTATATGACTCTTTTAAAAAATTTATTCATTGTGGCGGTATCGTCGATTGGATGGAGAATTTAAATTGATTTGCTGTCTCATTCCTTTAAATTTGCACAGTTCGACCGCAAAAGCATATTGTTGTTTTGCTTAAATGAACTTACAGTGTGTGAATAAGCCAAAACAATGCATATGCCATCAACAGGCGCTGGCACCAAGAATTCTTGCTGTGACTGTGTGTATAAAACTTTTTCCCACTGACTTCCAGCCAATAGGTCCGATAAAACATTACAGTGGTTCTGGCAAGGTACAAACTTTCAACGACAGAGCATTCAAATGAATGCAGTCATTGCTGCTAACAACGATCTAAAGAACTCATAAGTTCTTACCTACCAGCAGCAGTAGGTAGTGTGAAATAATTTTTCAACAACTTTATTCGCTCACCCGAAAATTCGTTCTGTATTATGGTATATTATGTATAATGGTATTCGAGTCAGAAGTGTCTTCATAACGATCGCTTGAACGAAAATTGTCTGTTTTTTGATTTTGCTAAAATGTTTTGTGTGTGTGTGTGTGTGGCTCGTGGCGAATGAAGCTTTTGCATTGGCAACAAGTGGAGCGGCTGTTGACACTCCAAATTAAATACTTTTTGACATCAAACACAGCTCCAAATAATGCTTGATTGAGCCGCAAAAATGAATGAACCAAGTTAATTTCTAGCACGTTCAAAAACCATTAAAAATGTTTCGCCAAAATCGCCTGCGCTTATACAAGATGGATGGGAAGGCAGATGTGAATGGCAAAGAAGAGCAACAGAATTATGTAAAATACTTGAATATTTAAAATTGATGGTGTTTCCAACTGAAAGCGGTTGATTTCAATGAAAGAGAGTTTCACAATAACTAAGCGGCCAAACTTGCAAAGTGCAACCGTGGTTAAGTAAAAAGCATATCAAATGATAGTACCTGTTAAGGAGGTAGATTTGTTCAGTAAGAACGTGATGGAATTTGAATAATAATGCAGTGCTATTTTCACTGACAGCATATCGAGAACATCGATTTCAATCAGTCCAAAAAAAAACCTCTCTATCGAGTAATAGTTCTATTGAATATTGGGTTTAAGACAATTGCTTCAACTTATTTATTGTTCCCAAACTGACTCTTTCATTTAATGAAAATGTTTGCATTATTCTGTTCTCTAAGGCTCATTCTGTTTGAGTAAATCTACAGCATCGTTTTATTGGTGCAAAAATATTCTAATATCTCTACTGAAATGTTTGCTTTTGAACGCGTGGGAAGTGTCACATTTCAAATTTATTTGCCTTGAGCGATTGAATCGAAACGATTGTCGGAATCATCATTATGCGCACATGTCAAACGATGAGTATAAATTGGTGTACAAATAAACTACACACTATATGGTTGTCAGCGTGTCGAATGAAAACAGGTAATTTAATTGGCATTTTACAGATTTTATCAATTCAAATGAAATGAAGTTCGAATGATGAAAATAACACTGAACAATTGGCGTCATGAATAAATCCAGTGATATCATAACTTAATTGAGAACAAGAAATGTTGTACGGATTCTGTAGCGGCGTCGATACACTGTGTGCGCCCAAAGTGTGCCGGGTCTTAGTAATAAATTAATGGCAATAAACGCGGTGAAGCGGTAAGATGGTAGTTTTTATACATGCAGCTGCTTTCGTGATATAGATCATTCGAATGATGATTTATTTGTTATGGATTAATGCTTGGCGTTTCGTTATTTGTTTTGTGTGTTTGAATTTGTTTATTGGTTAACTTGCATATTACAAGGTCAATGCATTCGTAGCTGTAGAGTCATCCATTCGAGTTCATTTAATTATACTATTTGCATTCTCTGATTAGCACATCAAAGCTGATTCATTTCTGATTCGTGTCCAAATTCAGCACAACGACAATAAATCAAATGCAATTCATTTATATTTGCATATTCAAGCATTGAAAGCGAAAACAATGGTCAAATAAAAAGATCGATTACATTTGCCGGCCGGTTGAATCGGTAAAATGGTAACCATTTTTGGTATGCCATTTATCTTGAGGGGATGATCTCATGCTCAATTAAGTTATTTGTCGTGGATTTTTATGGCCGGGCACAAACAATATTTACCAAACACCGGCCATATTCTAGACAAATAAAAATTAAACTTGCAGATTTTCAGTTTTAATCTCTTATCGATGCTCACAATCACTGAATATAATTTTATATAAATTAATATGGCAGAAAATGGATTTCATTGAAATAATCATTCGTTAAATCGTGCGATGCATAGACGAATAGACTCGAACGTCAGAAGGCACTCACGATCAGATTACGCATGACTCTTAATCGTTTTGAAGACAACACACCAACAGATCCTGTTTGGTTTCGGTTCGACCGCATGTTCGGCAATTACAGTAACAAATAGAAACCGGATTGGTTATTTTTCATCGTTTGAAAAAATTAATTCTCTTTTTGACGAATGTGAATTAATTCTCTCAAACTTCAAACCAATTTCGAAAAGGTGAATTTCAATGTATGTCGATTGCATACAGCAATCTAACTCAACAGGTAGCGAGGTCAAAATGCATACTACTCTTGTCCAATTTGATTTCTCTTCAAATTCTGGTACAAATTGAAAGTTTATTTATTCGCATAGCCACGTTTTTTTGTTCGTTGAATTTCTATGAATTTTAAATTGGTTCTCGTGTTCCTTATGATGAACTTTCCTTTAAAATGTCATGCGATGAACTTCAATAGCTCGATGATAGAAGGATCAATGCTTCCGCATTGACAAACAACCAAATACTAGATACCGAAATCATCGAGCATGTTATTTTCCAATTCAATGTATTCTCTTCTCTCGTTTTCTCACTCTCTTTCTCCAGGATTATTAACATTTACATTTATTCTGCGAAATTAAACTGGATATTCTTTGTGCTGAGCTTTCAAACGTGTTCCGTTTCGCATCTAATCGAATTAAAAATTCACCAAGTCGATTGCTTATCTCAATTTGGAGCTACATTTTTAAACAGTATACTCTGTATGCTGGAAGCGCGCGTGATGCCTATGATTTGAAAGCGATATACGTCAATTCATGGAATGCAAAATTTAAATTCGTAAACATTAAAAAAAAATCGTTTTTTTTTTTGTTTACTCATTTTAAAATATCAAATTCTATTTTATTTTATTTGTTTTTTATAATTATTTATTTTTGAGCGTTTAAATCGCTTGTTTTTTTTGTCAATTGATGATTTTTTGTTTGTTTTTCTTCATACATACATATTACATATTACATATACTTATAAGTCTAGACATTCACTTACAGCTACATCAAATGCGCTTTTTTTTTCTCTTTTCTTTTCTTTACATATCAATATTAAATAAGTCTCACGATTGATGATTCGATGATTAAATTAATGCAAACGATTTTGATGCATACATGTGTGGTTTTGTTGGGTGTTTTTTTTTATATAAATTAAAATGATTCGTATTTCTATGATAAACATCACAATAAACAATTTTCTGGATTTTGTTGCCTTTGTTGTTTGTCAACTAATTTTTTTTTTCTTTCATTTGGGTGGCACAATAAAGACCCTTACAAAACTACGATATGAATGTGTACGAATGGCAGAGAGAAACGGATCAAATATTCTCTGTGACTGGTTTTTCCCATCGTGTTCGTTTTGTTTTGAATGTCATTAAGTAAATATGCAAGTGGCAATTTTTGTTGGTTGTTGTTTTTTTTTCCTTCATATCGCGTTGGTTTTTTGGTCCATGATTATTACCCAATAAAATAAAAAATTGTTGTTGATTCGTTAGCTCCGAACTAGTGATTTCGATTCAAAGCAGCGTTGGAGTAGCAAATTTCGCAAATATCCATATCAAAATTAATCACGTCAGCTTTGCTCGCCCAAATGGCAATAATGATTTTATGGGAGGAATGTGGTGCGTGTGTGTGTGTGTATGTGGATGATAAAGCACGAGCAATGCAATAGATTTGTTATGGGTTGATGATGTTCACAGGTTATTGGTGCCATATTCAAAAAGATCACTGCCTTGATCATCATCACATTCGATGCGTGGACAGCAATCTGGATACATGAGTGCACGATCGCCGGGCACCTCACGGCAATTTTTACCAATTGCTTCCTCAGATGCGCATCTATAATTCAAAAACCAAAAATCACCATTTAGTTAATTTATATTTCTATATTTTGGTCACGCAATTAATTAGCTAATTTGTAGTTAAAGATCGATGCTTACCCAATACCGCCAAAGCGGAAATCTCGAAGGCATGTCAATTTCATGCAACCATTTGGTAAATACACATCTTCACCAGGTTGTACAACTGTTAATGTGACAGGCTCAAAGCATTTGCCTGGATGGGCTATTTGTTTGGAAAAAAAAACACAAAAATAGACAGAAAATTAGCATTGGTATGCGAATGAGTAATATTTAAATGTGTTTGTGTGTGACGTAAAAAGAGAGTTGGCCACAAACAAAAAATAAAAATCCAATGAAATACTCAATTTGAATTTGATACAAACAAACAGAAAAACAAACCCATCAACATAATAGCCAATTTGATATTTATTTAATAGCTTTGTTTTTGTGCTCATTTCTTAATATCGATCGATTTCAATCAAATCGTGTTTTTTTTTCTTTGTGGCTTTCTTTCTAATTTGAGTTTGGGAAATACCGAGAATCACTAAAAACAAAAACAAAAAAACAATGTGATTCTGTGTCGTATATTTCGATGAACACACGGTTGACTCATACTCGCTAACGAATCACATTCATTGGAAATGGATAGAGAAAGAGTAGCGAAGTAAAAAACACTCAATCCTATTTGGATTTGTACACTTACCCGGATGTGTGATTGGAGGTGTGATGAATGTTGATGAATAACAGCAGTCAATAAAAACGATTGCAAAAACACCCACAGCCAACAAATATTTTTCACTGCATTTTCCGAACATTTTTAGTTTTGAGTTGTATTTTCGAACTGGTTTCAAATTTTTTAATTTTAAATGGAGTTGATTGTCTTTTGTTTCAATTTTCACTCAATTTCTTCGTTTGCACGCAAAAACTTTCAATTTTTGTTTGTTTGTTTGTTTCTTTTTTTCTTCAATAGCTTGCTTTTTTTGTGTTATGAATGTAGTTTATCAATTTTGTCTCGTAGTTTAGCGTATTTTTTTCTTTCTCAAATAGATCACTTTAAAGGTAAAAACTCAACGATCAATTCAGTTTCATGTCTGAACGACGAATGAATAAATGTCGATTGAATGCTTGCGATTTATATACAAAATTTCGATGGACGCAAATGATGTGCAAAACTTGTTCGCATTCACGTTGGTTTGTTTACGTTTACAATTCTCTTTTCTTCTTCTTCTTCATGTTATTTTGATTCCATTTTGGCTTTGTGCTTGTGATTCGTTCGCATGATTTGAGGCACACGCGACCAAGATGGAATGACGGAGTGTTTAAGATGTATGCCTTTTTTTAGACATTACTCTTTGTTCGCGTTCGCATTCTGATTCTCATTATTATTTTAATGTCTTGTCTTCATAAAACGGTTCAACGATGTGAAATGATTTGAACACGATTTGGCCATAAATTTACTGAATGTTAGTTTCGATGACGTTGATCAAGGAACAGGACCATGCACAATGCTCTGGGTATTTTTTTTTTGTTGGACGCCGTACGGGTGATAATCGGATAATAATAAAATTAGTGCTGTCGAAATTCTCTGACGCCAAATAAAAATGTGGAAAAGCAAAGAAGAGAAGAAACAGCACATGGTGTTATGCATAAAAATCGCGTGTGAAATCTTGGATTGAAATCGTGTGATGAATCGATGCTGCATTCCATTTGTACTTTTTATGGTCAATACGAAAAAAAACGCGCTGTCCACAAGTTGAATATACGCGACTGAGTTGAATCACATAGACGCCATCCGTTCCATGTCCGTTTGATGTAAGCAAGAAGAACACGGAACTAAATACTAAAACATACAAAAATAAAAACACAGGCACAGCGAAAATTCCACATTCCAATTTGGCGATACTTTACATATTTGACGAAAGCAAATCAGAAAAAAGAGACATCATCTTTCTCTCTCTTTCTCTATCTCTCTGACTGAGAGAGTGCGGTTGTCTGCTTAAAATGGATATACAATATGCGAGCGCATTCGCACGCATTGAATAGATCCACCGATCTCTTAAATTATTCCGTTCTAGCGTTGGGGCTCCAGACTTTTTTGACGTTTGATGTATTACTTGTGAATAAATCAGCTAAATCTGAACACACCTTTTGGAATTTGATTGATAGTCATCCATTTGAAAGGAATCTTTTTTTTTATTTAATGAGATTCGGCACATTTTTTTTCGAATCGCAGCTTTTTTTGTGAAGACGACCTTGCGCCTGAAAATTAGATTCTTGATTTCTAACATCCAAAAATGTGTTATATTCAAATACTTCAAACGCGTCCAAATCTTAAGAGTGGTTCAACTTTGAAAGAAAAAACAAACAGGTCAATCGAGCAAAATATATTGATTGTATTTCGATAATAATAATATGTTGGGAGTATTTTATATCATCAACAACACATTCTTTAAAATGTTATCCAAATCGGTTTGTAGCCGGTTTTTGGTCAAAGGATTCAATTGGTATGTGAATGATCTACGTGACAAATATTAAAACAGCAGTAAAGAGAAAATATCTTACATTAATTCGTTAAATGAAAATATATACGACACGTGTCGAAATCATCGATAGGATATTTTATCAGTGACGTAAATTGATTGGATTGGAAGGAAGAAAAGATCAATAACAAAACACCAAAAAAAAAGTGTTTTGATCATTTCGCCGATTTGTTTTTGCTAGTTTTTTTTTTCTTTATTCCTTCTATTCTCTCTGCCTTACTATCATTTCGTTCTGCATGGAATTTGCATACAATTCCTATCAGAATAGCAGTCGTTCGTCAATTTTATTCATGTGTTTACATTTAATTAGTTCAGCGTCACAGTGTCGCCATTTGTTGTCATTGTATTGGGGTTTTGCACGGTTTTGCATATTATTTTCGTTTCTGTTTCAACCGGTTCACCAATTTCTAATTGATTACTCTTTGCCTCTTTTTTGCCTATTATTTATAAGTTCTTTCACGGATATTATACAATAATTTTTCGAAAGCGAAATTTTAAGATTAATTACTACAACATCAAATTTGGTGACGATGGCTTTTGGTAAATATGTTTCATTCATTTACACCGATCATTTTGTGAGTGCCTCTCTCTCTCTCTATTTTTGCATATAATACTGTAGATTAGTACGAACTGTATGTTATCAGAACTCATCAAAAATTCAAATTTAATGAGTGAAACAAACACACACACACACACACACACACACACACACAAAACAACAACAAAATCTCTCAAATCCGATGGTGAATTAGACAAGCTCAATGAAAACTTGTTTGGTAAGAGAATTTAAAATGAACTGAGTTCTCACTGAGATGATTAGTAGCCGATGAAAAAAGTTGTTTCTCTTTTATCGAACATGCCAAATAACTCAAAACATTCAAACTTTATTCAAGAAAATTTGCTGAAAAAACCTCTTTTCTAGATATTTTTATTTTGCGATAAAATGCATTTGTGACGAGACATTTGGTCGAAATACATGTTGAATTTGAATATATTGTTGTTGTCTTTTTTTATGTTTATTGACGTCAAAGTCCAGAAAAACAAATCACTTTGTTCGTCATTTCATTTTTAGATTGACAGTAGGCAATAGTATAGTACGAGTAATTTTTATGCAAATTTGGTTCCAGACTCTCAAAATATATCAATAAAATGACGATAATAGTAAAATCAAAACAATACCGGTACAACAACCTCGAATGGATCACACACTAATTCTTCTGCATATATAGAATGAGAGGTAGAAAGAGAGAGAGAGAGAGAGAGAGCATCAAAATGATCATTAACATTCCTTATCATCACCATGTTCTGTGCGGGTGAGTGTTAAACGAATTGGCGTCGGTGGAATTGTCTTTCATCTATTTCTACACATCCATAAACGGATGTAAATTCCACACATAGCAAGACATGGAAAACCCAATCGAGTGAAAGAATGTTTACCAAATATGTGCCAAAAAGCCAGTAAATCCACCATCAACAAAGTGAGAAAATTGATTGTCATAAAAGAATGCGAATGAAAGGCGAAATTCGTCTGGCATGAATTAGCCGAATGCTTGCTGTCACTTCGGCTTAAAGTTTTGTTAATTTGATAACCGATTCGGTTTGAACGGTTTCAGAGTTCTGCGAGACAATGACATTTCATCATTCATCTAGTAGTTTACTCTTGTACCTTCATTATCAATGGATTCACGAAGACAGTCATTTCGAACCCATTCATATTCGTAAAAATTCCAAATGTGCATATACTTCGAATATTGCAGGTGATAAACAATTCAAAACAGTGTTTTACATTTTTATGAATACTTTGCATTATTTATTGAGGTTTTTTTTTCTGAAAATCGATGAAGTCTTATTGTCGCGCCATTGTCAAAAAAGAAGAAAACAAAAATGAGCTGACCCGTTGATGACGCATTGATCCTTAGCAGATAATAAACATTCTCTGAATGGTTTTTCATTTGTAAGGCCATAAACATTCAATCGCAATCCATACAGTTTGGCCTGGGTCCTGCGTCATTTGCATTCTGCCTGCATCTCTTTGGCCAACATATTTTCAAAACAGAAAGATATATGTGATAATGCCCAAAGGTTGATCACTGTTCAGGCACTAATATCCGAATCGTATTAAATTTGATGTGACGTAAATTCCGGTTGCGAGCATTTCTTATTTTTTTCGAATCGCATTCTGGGGAATTTTTCAACAGATTTTTGACCGTCTTTAGTTTGAAATCCAGACCAAATGCAATTTATAAGACATTATTGCAACCTAAATTCGCACTGCGATCAACAAAAGAGACTTCGCTGCGGGTGATTTTTATCGTACTGCAATCTCGTTTTTTTTTAAATTCTTTTTTCTTATTTTGTCTGCGTTTGTTTGTTTGCCTTTATTTTGTTTCGTTTGTCGATCTTCGTCAAATTGTACCAGCATCGTTTTGTATTTTAAGCCTCGTTTTGTGCTTGAAAGTTGCAGTTGTATGCTGCTTTGACTAGATAACTCGATCAGTATGATTTATGAATTCATTTTGTGGATTATCTATACATTTCATTTAGATGTGTTGGAATGGGATAGCAAACAGAAGCTATGCATATTTGCAATATACAATGAATTAGCAAACGACATAATATGGAATTTGTCGCCACCTCGCTAGCAATCAATTCGAGACAGTCTTTTTGTTGTTGTTGTTGTTGAGTTAACCGAAAGAAGAGATAATTACATCCGCCACAATCCAGTTAAGCATATAATAAATGAAATTTTGAAATGGAAAAACCGATTATTATTTTACCATGCCAAATAAAATAAAACAAAGCCGAATAAAAATGCTTGCAAATTGAAAGTTCCAATAAAATATTGAATACGACTCTCGGCTTTCGTTTGGCATTCTTATTATATAAATTTGTGATCTATGAAACAACGGCCATAAAAAAGCACAAAAAAAAAATAGTGAAATAAATAAAGAGATGAAGCCGCAATCGATTTGTTCAACAAAAAAATCGACTAAAAAAAAGATATGCGAAAAGATTAGCACTTTGGTTGGGTGCGCCATAGCATCAATTTGAAAGACAATACAAACAACGAGGCGTACTTTTTGAACAATGCCGCCACTTATCAGCAATTTCTGATTTATAATTCATATTGTAATCGGCTGTTAGGAATAATAAATGCTTTGTTAAACAAATTTGGCAGATTAATTACATATTTCAATTGGCGGCCCATTCCATACGCTTCGCATATTCTTTATTTTTGTAAGATATTTAATCGAGAAACCCTCTTTCGTCAAATGTTCATATGCGGTGTCATCTTAGCAAGTTCAATCGGTACTACATAAAATGTAGCTAGGAACAGGCTGAGTTGAGGACCTTGTCACTGTTCGACTCTCTCGTGGTTAATCGCTGAAAATATTTTTGTGATCAGCGAATCTTATTTCAAATGGTTGACCCAACATTAATTGGATGGTTTGAATTTTAGGGATGAAGTTTATTTGTGGCTTGTGGTTTATGTTTTTTTCTTCGCTTCGTTAACCGTACGTAAACCGTTTTATCTTATGTAAAGGCTTATAAACATGAACAGCGAAATAAATATGTTAATTTCACTGCATTGTTTTACCTCATAAAAATAAATGTATATTTGCTTGATGGTTAATATATTCGAAGCGAAAAGTATCGCCATGTGCGAGATTTAAGTTTTACGCCCGCTTTTGAAAGTGCGAAAAAAATGCTTCAAATTATGATCGTAGTAATAAAACCTGTCTGAATTTAAGTGTCATTTTACACACGGCATGGTGTGAGCACGTCGCAGTTAACAAATGAAGAGCGCATCATATTTTTTGCGGTTGTCAATATATTTTGATACAAATACAAAGTAACAGAGATATAAAGAGATTAATGGCTGTATAACAGATGCGCCGACGATTATTTTGCGCATGTTTGCGCACAAGACCACCGGCAATAGTTGACAAACGCACACACACCACCATCACCACCACGAAAAAGGAGCTATTGTCCGACATTCATTTATCACAACATTTTTAGCGATTGACACTTATTTGGTCAAAAAGAGACCAACCGCATTTCAGTCAAAGCGGACATACCGCCACAAGTCGTTAAGAGCTTCTTTCGGACCATTGTTCTTTTCGATTGTGACAAAAATAGCACATTTTTGCATTAGCAAACGAGTTTAACTAGAAAAAAGAATGGTCGCTTAATCCTTTTTATTACTTTATTTTCATAATAAAGGATGTCATTTACAAATGGATATTAATTTATTCGAAGCAACGCTGTAAATATGCTGCTACTCCTATTTATAATCAGATTAACATTTTTCATTTCGGAACAAATGATTCGTATAGTTAATGTTGATCGATCACATTTTCATAGTTTAATTATTTATCTGATCCGAGGAGTACACACACGTTGCAAGCGTCACGCACAAGCGTCACATGGTTTTAACAATAATTCAATAGATAAATTGCTTTTATTCAACTGTTTCAACAAATCGCAAAATAATTATTTTTAGAACTTCATTTTAAATTGTAATGCAATTTGATTCTGTCACGGCTGAACAATTATGCTATTGATTTAACAGGTTTTCGAACTGGAAAGGTATGCAAACTTAAGGTAACAAAAATGTTAAAACAAATAAATTACCGTTATGCGTTGATGTGAATTCCATTTTTGGAATGTGACTACACACCGACTAGCCAACCTAGACGACATCAATCGCACTAAAGTTGAATTCTAAGTCATAAAAGGTCGATGATTGGTTGTCTCGAGGTGTCTATTGACATTTTCTAAATGATTGCTTTTGTTTAAAAGACCAATGGTGGTTACAGAAAATGTCAAGTTTCAGATGTGTGATCAATTAATCGAGATGTTTGCACCATTGATTGCGAATTATGATGTCTGAAATTTGTTTTGAAAAAGATCGAATCGCCAAAAGCGAGCTGAATATGGAAATAAAATGTGCTATAATCAAACATGGTATATCCGCACCCGAAGCACAGTTAATATTGCTTTTTTTGTTATCTAAGTTTATGCGATCGAGAGAAATTCACATCAATTTGGCTTTGGTGTTTTTGATCTGTGGTTGTTTCTTCTCACCTTTCAAAAAGTTGAGTTCGATTTATTCTTCTTCAGTTTCTCTCTGTGCAATTTTAACTCGATTTGGGAAAAAAAGCAAAGCAAAGCAAAACAAGACATTGGAATCCGCAACCTTGAGATCCAAATTCCATCGTTGTGCTACTGGTTAAACGCAATCACATAAAATACGGCTTTATGATTTAACCTCTGTTTTGGCAATGTTCTCAACACACCGAAAGCACCTCTCTCTTGCCTCTACTTACATAAACACAGAGCACACAGGGCACACACACACAAAAACAACAACAGCAAAATACCAACACATTCTTTGCATATCATTAGTAAAACATTTTATTTGAATTTTTATTGACGGATAATTGACAAAAACAAGATTTTTTGTTCGCCTAATGTATTTGGGCGAGAATTATACGATTCCGTTGAACTTCACTCAAAAAAGAGGAATTAAAAACGTCGATGTTGGTCCGATGCAAAAAGTAATCGTGCGACGGATTTTGAGTGTTCGTCGAAATGTAATCGATTTCTCCATTTAAAATGTGTCAATTTCGTTTCAATTTAATTCTTTATCGCAAATGCTATTTTATATGCAAAACATGTTGCAAATTCTTTATATTATCTCATTTTATCGAAATTTTGTACTTCAATTAAGAGAAATTGGAAATTTAAATGTACGACATTGTTCTCCTGCTTTGAATTAACCTAAAACTATCTAATAGGTAGTACTTGTTGTGTTTTTGTTCATTTGTTTTTTGTTGTGACCGTATTCAATTTGAGGTCAAGTGTTATGCGAACACTTTTATAGAAAGTGTTGTAACCAAAAATTGAAATTTAAACTGGAGCTACGGTAAACTTAATCAATATTTTCTTTATACAAAATCTTACTTTATACATTTAAAAAGAATGATGTTTGCTTGGGAAGCTTGTTTTTGTCTAAGACTAAACGTCTAAACTAAATGTCTAGACTTTGTGAATTTCAGATCTTCATAATAATACTTCGAGTTGGCAATAATACATTGTGGTTTCACTCAAATCTACCAAACAACGTTGTAGATTTCGTATTTACAAATGGGTTTGTCGTCGTTGGCCAATTTTACCAGCACTTTGGTCCGCCTTCAATTGTTTCAATTGATTTTGACGATCCACTTCATTCATGTCGTTGATATATTTTACCAAACGTTCAACACCACCATACTTCGTGTTCAACACATCACCCCACATCAATGTCAAACCATTCGAAAATGTCAGATTCATCAGCAAATAGGAATCCAAAGTCTCTCTTGCATTGGCAATTTTGAAGCCAAGCTCTGTGTTTGGATGTGTCGATTGATAGTGTATTCGAATCATATTCATGTTTTTCAATCGTTTTGGACAATGCAAGCATTGATACCATGGCACAATGTGGCTGCGCATATGATCGATTGCAATTCTTTCATCGGTTTTCGTTTGACGGCACACATTGCATCCGTATTTAATGATATCCTTACCGTTGAGCTCATATTTTTCAACGATTTTCGGATGCAGTTCTCTGTGATGTTGTTCATAATCATAACGGCATGAATAAAATGCACAACAATACACACATTTGAATGTTCCTCTGTCTCCCTGCTGCAGCAACTCTTCCAAAATAGAATCGTTGAGCATGGTCAAATGTTCACTTTTCATAAGTACTCGTTTACCCTGTGAATGATTTATTCCAAAATGAGCAATCAATTCGGCAATACTTGAAACATTCCTCAAACATAATCCACATTGTATTGTATCGGTCGAATCGGTTTCGTGTTTGGCAAATGCATAAGACATTCCAGGATGTTTTTCTTGTGTATGACCTCGAATCGTTTTGAATGTAACATCGTCGGAACAGTAGATGCATTTTACCTTCTTTGTAACACGATAACAAAACCGTTTTGTAATTGGATCGTCGCCTTTTTTGTGCGCTTTCAACCAATGTGTATGGACTTTTTCAAATGTATCAGCTTGAAATTCACAGTATTGGCATATGTAAATTAGGTCCAGTGTTGAAAGTTCGAATTTTTCGGTCTTTTTCAGCGGCAACAATTTAATCAACTTTGGCGGTGGCATCTTTTGTTCATCGGAAGTTGAGACGCTTATACGTTTCAAACGTAACGAAATCGGTGGATGAGCATTCGATGTTGATGGCTGTGAATCAGCCGGTGTCTGAATATACATAGAAAAACGGCGTTTTGGTTGTTGCCTCAAACTAGCTGGTCGCGGTCGAATTTCTTCTTCGACCGTTTCTTTTGGTGGAAGAATCACAAAACGATCACTGTTTCTAAATTAAGTAAAATAATAGCCGATGTTTAATTTTTAGCGTCAATGTTTGCTGTGCAGTGTTTGATTTTACTTACTCATTGTTACTGGAACGGTTGATCGACTCCTTAGTCGATGCTTTGTACGAGAGAACCAAATCATCTTGAGTTTTTGCCTTTTTGCTCGTGCCCACCGCTGTTGAAGTGGGTTTTTGGAATTTTGCTGGCTTTATTTCTAAATGAATTGATTGATTTTTGCCAGTTGCCGGATTTCCTTGGTTTGATTTTTCAGCATCATCAAAAAGGATGCCACGAATGTGCTTAACCTGAAATATATGAATGGTTTTGATGCTTTTTAAAATGGGCAAAATGCTCAGACAGGCTTGACTCAATAGCGTGCAAAAGACTAAAAAAAAAATTTGGTGTGTGCTTTAAAAAAATTGTTGTTTTATTGATGTTCAACTAGTTAATCACTTTCGTTTGAATAGTCAATTTACGGCAATTATACCATATCTTTTAAGTATACATAAATCAATTTATTTTCATTTTACTTTTGGTCTGTTTTCATTTTGGCAAATTACATGGGCATTTCTTTTTCATGATTAAATCATAGAAAATGCATATCTCATGCTTAATAACATTCTCATTTGAATTGAATTTGGAGATTGTTTAATTTTTTTAATTTTTTTTTTTTTTGCATAATCGTCGGTTAGATAATTTTTCATTGCGCCATAAACATCTTCTATATCTACAAATAAAACAAAATACGATACGAAATAATAGATAAAAAACCCAAAAAAATTACAACGTGCAAATCAAAAAGAATCAAGAATGAAATGCAAAAGTATGAGAAAGTGCAATGAATGATGACAAAAGAAAATGAAGCATATTTAAAGATTTGGAACGTTTGAAGGAGAAAAAATATATGACAAATGTCAATGGATAGATGTGTTAAGATGGAATGTAGACTTACCCGATTTGGATCATCTCTGCGCCAAATTGGTGTATTATCAACTTCAATCTCGACCCTTTCGTAGTGGCTCTTCACCATACTTGGATCATTGACACTGTGTTCCGATGACAAATGATCTTTGACCGCCGTTTTTGTGTCGTGTGAAAAAGCGCAAATCGAGCATTTGAATTGATGCGCCAAACGATGATATTGATTGAGATGCGCTCGAACTAGCGGCCGTGTTAAATATGTTGTTGAGCAAATGTTGCAGTTCCATTTGTACGATACAGATTTCGATGCCGATTTCGGTGTATCATCTTTCTTCAATGGGCGATCTAATGCAATTGCACGCTCTTTTGCATTCGGATGTAATTCGTCGATGTGCTTTTCAACTTGGATTTTCGAGTAATGAATAAATTGGCAATGTGGACATTTGTAAATCCTTGCGTCATGGTATCGCAGATGGTTTAGAATTTCGATGGTGCTGTTGCTGTTACTCAAATCCTCATCACAATGTGGACAGCTGAATGATCGTTCGTATTCATGCAATGTTGAAATATGCCGCTGTAACATATCAGCTGAACTATTTCGGACTTTACATGAATTGGCACAGCACACGTAACGATCTTTGTCAGGTACATACTTGCCCAGTCTGTGCTCAACACCATTTGGATCCGATGAATTTGAGCTGGCCGCCAAATTTTTCATTTTGTCAAAATGACGCTCTCCGGTATCCAAACAAGGTACAGGATTCACGGGCGTTTGTTGCTCATTACAACCATTTTTCAAATGCCGCACTAGATTCGATCGAACTTTGTTTTCGTAGCCACAGAGTGCACATCCCATCATTTCGAGGAATACCTGGCGCTTGGGCAGCAAATCAATTTCGGATGGCAAATATGTTTTTTTTGCTGCCATCAAATCACTGGCACGATTAACTAATCGTTTAATAAACGGTTGAAATGGCACACCGCTCGGGCTGACGACGAATAAATCATTGGCCATGTCATAGTTGCTTGGATTTAATGGTTGGTATTGAATTTCATCGCCACCATGTATGAGTTCAAAATGACTGTTCATTTCTTGTTGGGTCGCTCCAGTCATGTCACAGTAGTAACAGAAAAATCGATGCCTTAAATGGGTTTTGATGTGATTTTTTAAATCGACTGCCATTGTAAACGATTCTCTACAACAATAACATGCGAACTTTTCGCACTGATGCTGTGATAAATGCATCAAAAATTCACGTTCGTCAGACTTCACCCATTTGCAACCAAACACCGCACATTGAAATAGTTCATTTGCTTCAGTACCCGTTCTACTAACAATCGCTTGGGCTGACGAATCAATTTCACTTTGAATCATCGCATCGTATCCAATTTCATCTCCAGCAGCTGCACTCGATTGTGGTTCTTTTGGTGTACTTTCGTTGTCGATCAGAGTGTTAAGCGAACGTATGTTAAGCTGTGCTTTAATTGGCTCTGCTTTGGCTGCCACCGATCTGTACATTTCAATAAATTTCTTTCGCTTCTCTTCCACAATACCAGCCATCAGATTTCGCGGTGGATCACATGCATTTGCGGTACTTCCAAGAGTTGAATCCATGAAATTGAGTTGAGATTCTGTGTATTCGGAAAATTTAAATGGACATGAGTCGTTCTCAAACAGAACAACTGACGCTTTTCGATTTGAGCCAACCGATCCATTTGAAATTCGCACTAATGCACAAGCCAATCGAGCTGAATGGTTGTCACGTAAATGGCTCTGCATTGATTCTGTATCATTCGCTGTATACGAGCAATAAATGCATGCGCACAAACTAAAACCATGCTTATGAAAATGCTTGATGTCAATTGTACCGTGCATTTTCGGCAAACTAGTTTTACAATCCCAGCAATAAATGTATGGGTCGCTTTTATGGTCGGTACTAATGTGTTGATTGAAGTCAAACCAATGCATAAATGTAACGGTGCAACCTAAAAAAAAATATCGAGATAATTATTTCACACTTTTATTTATACAAGAACAAACAAAACGAAATAAAATCCGTTTACCTTTTACTGGACATTTCATCTCTTTGAGCTTTTCGGCTTGCGATTGAATAATATCTCTGCGTTCATCTTCTAAGCTCCGCATCTGTGTACCACATACAAAAATTGGCATTCCACTTTTGATTCGATGATAACTCATTGCATGTGAAATAACATTCTGTTGATCGACCGATCGGTAAAAACAAAATGGGCATTGAAATATACTAGTCGAATGCTCCGTGATGATATGCTCGACTAAAGTGTTGCATGAACCGGGAATCTCATCACAATAACAGCATTCAAGCCAGCTGCTGTCGTCTGGAGCATTAACATGCTCATCAAATGAATCAGCGGCAGAATCTTCGTGTTTGGTTAAGTGTTCCAACATTTTATTCTTATCAGATGTACTAAATATGCAATCGATGGCCATGCACTTGAAGAGTGCCACGAGTGAACATTCTCGTTTCAATTTGTTTTCGGCAAATGTTGATTTTGTGTTCGCGCATTTTGTCCATGGTTTCAATGGATTATCACTTGCAATTGAATCAATCGTTTCGTTGATAGGTTGAGTCATTGATAGAATATCCGAAATTGCAACGGGCTGTCTTAATGGCTGCGGCTCCAAATTGGGCTGAGCAATTCCACTATTTCCGGACAATTTGTCACCAGAAAGTCGACGAATTCTAATTGCTATTTTTGGCTGCTCAACAATTTTTGGTGATTCCTCTTTCTGCGGAGGGATTAGTTCGGCGAGCTTCGCAATCGGCTTCGGTGCTGGTGTTTTCGACGGTACATGGATTTTAAGCAAATGGTCATGTTCTTTCATCAGCGAAAATCTACCGTTAAGAATTTGTTTGTCGCATGTGTAACAGTATCCATTCCATGGTTCGCTATGCTTACGCAAATGATTTGACAGCGAATGTGCATTATTTTTTGATATAAAATCACAATTTCCAATAAAGCAATGGTACTTTTCGACGCCCAGGCACTCAGAATAAGCAATATTGTCAACACGACGTGAGTCCGGTCCAATTGTTCGAGCTTCGGTCGGTTTTGCGGGCGATGTGTCTTTTTTAACTTCCACATCTGGATCAATTGTCTCATCAAGTTTTTCTTTTTTAAAAATGATTGACGAAAGTAGTGATTTATCACCACGTTTCTTCGGTCGTATACGCGTTTTGTTCGTTTTGGGTTTACCCTTTGCGTTTATGATGAGCCGGCTTAAATTGTTCAATGATTTGGATGGTGAGGAGTCTTCTTCTTCTTCTTCTTCACTTGAAAAACTCTCCCAATCTTGATCATCCGCATCATCCATTCTTCCTGACGTATTTGCTTCAGCTTTGCTCAGATCAATTTTGCATAAAACTTCAACGGCAACGCCATCACCCAACGAATTCATTGATTCATTTGCCGTGCTCTGATTGACAACAGACATTTCATCGGGCTCGCGATACACAATTGGAAGTGGATCAGGCGTATCGATATGCTCCTCCTTTACGGATGGCGAGTTTGCGTTTTGCTTATCGAAGCGCTCCTTCAATCGATCAACAATAGACTTGCTAGGTGGACGAATGGTGGCCGCACCATTAAACGAATTTTCTCGCATTAGTTTTAAGGATTCCGCCGAAAGAACGTCATCATCTTGATTCGAAGGTTTGAACACATCTGTATTGATTACATCATTGACAGCCGATGTTGTTGCCTCTGATTCGCTTGTTGATACAGCACGCTGAATCGTTCGGTTTTTCACACTAAAATTGGGGATGAGAGTGATTTTTGTGTATTGGCCCAGAATGTTAATATTAATTTCGTGCATATTTCGAATATGACTTTTCATGTTCTCTTCCTGGCTTTGTGTATAATTGCAATGACTGCACATGTACACGTAGAGGGTATCAGTAAACCGAACGATGGGCGTGGTTTTTGGATCGGGATGCGAACAAGAGCTGGTTTTTTCGGTGGTTGATGTAATTGTGGTGTCACATTTGCTACAGTGCCGTGTAAACTCACCCGTATGCCGACTCAAATGTTCGATCCATTTGAATCGTTCAAATTTAACATCTTTTTCGCAGTAGTAACAGTATGCCATCAATTTGGAATTTTCGCGAATTGCTTCTTTGGGTGGATTTCGTCGAACTTTTTCGGAATTTGAACTTGACATTCGTGCACTATACACTTCGAAACCCTCATGACAAGTGGTATAATGATTTGAGATGAATTGACATGCTTTGTCGCAGATGAGACATTTCTTTGATTTGGTTGTGTGCGATTTGTGAATGTTTTTGGGATAAGCTTTCGATTGAATGCTTTGCTGTGAATTTGATTCATCGTTGAGAGGTGCGACTTTCTCTTTTTCTTCTTCCTTTTCTGTTTCACATGATTCACTTGTACTACGCTCACTGGATGCTATCTGTTCAGCTCTGCGTACGCTCGATCGCGTTATGCGCTGTAACGAATCAATAACTTCCAAAACGACACTGCAATCTTTGAACGCGATCTGTGACACATTTGCTGGCTGTTCAGTTTGTTTAGTTGCTTTTGAAGCAGTTTTGGGATTTGATCTTCGTTTTGGAGGTGCAAAATCAGTTTGTATGGCTGTTGAATCTTCACGCGCATCATCCTGTTAAACCACAAATAGAAAGAAAATTCAATTAAAAAAAAAAAAATCAAAATCACATTTGAATGCATTTGCATTTCTCGCAAATATTTATAGTATTACCTCGGAAAGTGTATCGAACCGGCGTTTTGCACTATTTCTTATCGATGCTGTGTTCACACTTTCAGATGACTCATCCTCACTCTCTGATAAAATTGGTCGCTGTTCAATCGTCGTATTCCTTCTGCCTGTGATGCGGGCCGTCCGTTTTCCTGAGAATGAATACAAAATTAATTAGTAATTTTAATGGGTCACAAATTAAATGGTTTCTTACCAAGTTCTGAATGTGATTCATCGTCACTTTTGTAACCGGATGCAGCTGCACCTTTCGATAATTTTTTCGGTGGACTGTCATTGAGTTTGACGGCATTCAATGTGCATGAACGTTTTCCAGTTGCGTTTAGCACATCTGGAATATTTTCACGAATGTCCGCAGTCAGGCGATCCAATTCGTTTGTATGATGTTTCTTGGGTTTTGATTTTGGCTTTTGAGCTCCACTTGATTCGACTTTTGATTGTGCTTTTGCAGTTTTATTTGAGACTTCATTCTCTACGTTGCCATGAACTGGTGTAGTCGAGCTAGTGACCGCATCATCATTACTGTCACCGCCCACCGCCAAAAGGTTAAATATTTGTGATGCTTTGTCTGGTGCTACAGTTTTAATTAATTCTATGAGCTGTTCGTGGTTTGACTTAGATGTCACTAGCTCTGGTTCTGTTTGAACTTTAACCGGCTCTTCAGTTTGATCGGGTTCAATGATTGTACTTGTATCTTTGTTCAAGTTATCTACGTCAATATCCAACGAATTGTTAGCGCTCTTTTGACCATCCATTTTTTTCGCGTCTGAGTTTGACCGCTTTGTGGCGATATCATTGGATTTCCTTTTCTTCGATTCAATTTGACTGGGGCCCTTCACCAGTTTTGTCGACGTTGAAACATTATCCTCAGGTGCATCACTTGAATTTGATTTATTCAATTTTGGTATTTTAAACGAACTACTAGCCTTTTTGATTGGCTGTGGCAAATCATCCCAATTATTGCGGCGGAATGCTTTATCGAAATGTGTCTGTTCGACATTTTTTGGTGATGATTCTGTAGTTTGCTCCTTTTCACCATCTTTCTTCTGCGTAGAAGCTTCATTCTGACCTCCGCTTTGCGTTGCCGACTCAACGTCTTGGGCTTGACTCGTTGTTGTGCTTGTAACAGACGATTGAGATTTTTTCATTTGTTCAGCGCGCTCTTGTTCTAACTTACGACGCTTGTAATCACCATATCTCTCTTTTGGTTTCTGTCGATGGGAGTTTACATTGAGACTTTGTTTGAACAGATTATTGCCATGATTATGATTGTGAGTGTTTGCACCAAATCCAATATTTGGACTAAAGTTATTTACATGGGGAGACAAATGTTGCCCTGGTCTAGATGGTGCCACATTTGGATATTGCTGTTGATGGAACGGTTCGTTGTAATGCGGCTGTGGTACCGGCGGTTGGTATACATCACGATTTTGAATGGGGTTACGATTGATATTGGGCACGAAAGCATTTTGCCTTGGTTGGTGATGAATCGACGGTGGATGATGCATTGGCTGTGCATTTCCATATGACATAAATTGTTCGGTTAGGCTTGTCCCGGAAGATGGAATTGGTGCATTGGCACGATTTCGTAAGCGTGGATCTTGTTGAGGTTGGAAAGATTGGAACGGTTGTGTAGTCTCCGGTGTGCTCTCGTTTTGATGACGTGGCCGGCGAACATATTTGTCTGATAATGCGATTCGCTCTACATGAGGAGATGGATACGTTGAAGAAGTTGTTTCTGGCGATCTTGGACTGTCAACCATGCGATTTTCAACTCTGCTTTCGAATTGTTTTTCGAGGCGATTTTCGGGCCGATTTTCGATCCGACTTTCGAGCCGATTTTCGAGCCGATTTTCGATCCGATTTTCGATCCGACTTTCGAGACGATTTTCTGGCCGATTTTCGAACCGGTTTTCGGGTCGATTTTCGGGATGCACCTCAGCTCGGATTTCATTTCGACTTCCGAGTCTACTTTCAACATGGATATTTCTCTGAACATCGTTATGGCTGCTGTTCGAAGCTTCCTTTTGAATATCATCAAATATGTCATTCTCGGGATCTGGATCATATTCGCCGACAGCTTGTAACTCATTGAGTATTTCATTTGCTAGCATCTGCGTTCTTTGCTCTTGAATTTTGTTAGTCATTTCATCGATTTCGTTGAACTGTTGCATATACTTTTTCAGTTCTTCGGCTTCCTCGTTTCGGCCAAACATGCTATATGTTTTGTTTTCCAAATCATTGATATCACTGTCGGTCATTCGGTCACGTTCAAAATCGGACACCTCATCCGCTTTCGATCCAAGATCAAATCGATTACCCGTTGCCTGTGGCTTTGGTTTGCTTAGATTTCTAGCTGCATCATATTCATTCTTAACTATGGTCTCTTTGTAACTACTTGTTGATGAGCCACCGAACGAATATAGATTTGGCTTTCTGTTTACACTGGTCGATGGACTATCACGATTTTCTCTTCGGTATGATGGTTCCTCTTTCATATTGAAGTTACCATGTTTATAATCTCGTTTATAATCAGGATCTTGCTTGATACTTCTTTTGTATTCGTAGTCTTTATCACGAGAGTAACCGCGATCTCTCTCATGCTTTCGCTCTTCCCGACGCTCATCACGACGCTCAACACGTCGCTCATCACGGCGCTCATCACGACGCTCATCACGGCGATCATTTCGGCGATATGGACTTTTGGATCGTCTATTACGATGTGTTGAAGGACTGCGTCGTGAGTTGTGTCGATTCGGTGGGCTATACCGGCGCGATGGGCTACGTCGATGTGGACTACGTCCTCTTGAAAACGGACTACAAGATCTTTCAAACGACCTCTCGTGGCTATCGGATCGCCTAGAGTACTTCTTTTCACGACTATTACTTCGGCTGTGGCGATATCTTTTCTTGTCGTAGCTCGGACTTCGGCTTCTCTGATACTTTTCACTGCTGCGTTTGTAGTCGTCGTCTCTGTAAACTCTTTCCAATTTTCGACGTAAATCATTTGATGAACGAGGTGCTGCATCATGATAATAGTTATTGCTGTCTCTGCGCTCAGTTGGAATTGTTATGGGTTCTCGTTCGGCCTTGAAGTCATTGAACATGGGCGGACTTTCTGGCGATTGAAAGTCACTTTCCATTTTAATTGAATCTGAATCGATTCGTTCTGATTTAATTTGTGAAGCTGAACCTATTTTTTTACTATAATTTGTGGCGAATTGCTGTACAACATTTTCAATTTGACATAAAAATGTAAGCGTCAAAGAACTGCAAATGAAAACGAAAACGAAAAACAAAAAAAGTGACATAAATATTAATTATTTGTTCACAACGTGAATGTATACGAAGTATACGAAGGATTTCATCCGATAGAATATGGTAGAATATAGACAAAAGTAGTGGTAAAATGACAACTTTGTTACCTTTCAAATCCATTTTTTAGTATATCCAGTAATCTTTGCGCCTTTGCATGTTTCGCAGCGAGAGTAGCATCATTGTTCAATTTCTTTCGATAAGCGTTCAAAAATGTTTCCAAAAACGGTTTGTACCTTTGTAATCTTTTAAATTTTTGCTCGGCTTCTTGAAGCTCCATTCCGCTATTTCTGTCTCATAAATGTCTATCAATGAAAAACAAACGAATTGGGAAACTAAAGTATTAATTTGCTGTAAATTATGCTACGCTTCACGCTATAACAGCATTTGTGCACAAAATAATAAATAATAATAATACGGGCGGAGATCTGATAAAAACAGTATGTGAAAGTATAAAAAATGCAATAACAAAACACAAAATAAAACAGAGAAAATTATTCGAACGTGCATTTGGTAATGCAACAGCAGAGTTGCACACAAATATCAACTTATTCTGTCCGTAATTTTCGGGGTACACTTTTAAATTGGAAGAAAGTGAGAAAAGACTGACTCGAACGCACAATCAATAACACCCAATTAGAAGACATATCTGTTTATCCATTTGTTGAAAAAAAAAACCATTTACTTGTGCACATTTGCATTAAGACTGTTCATTGGAATGCATCACTGTGTTTGCTTGTCTTCCACAAAAGATGATGTGTTTTGTTCAATACACATACGATTTAATAATGCAAAATTTCATGGACGCAAGTGTAAATTTGAATACTACTGAAATTAATAATTTAAAAAAATCAATTTCTTTTTTCAAATCACATAATCAAATATCTATCGTTAGCAAGCTGCTAGTCAATTGTTTTTTTAACATATATTGACATCAAAATAAAGTCAAGGAACTTGGAAGAAAAAAACAAGATCAACGACACACGAAGACACAATTTGTTTCTTTGTTTACACAGTTTGTAGTATGAACATAAAAGCTTCGATTAAGAAAAACGAACACCTCAAACCATTTTAAAACGATGTGCAAAAGAATCAATTGCAAATAATATTAACAAATGCATGCAGAATGAAGATCCAAATTTCGTACAATGGTTGCCATTATGTGGAAAGTTGGTTTTTTTCACTTTATTTTTTCTTTTCTCACTGATTATCAATCAGAGGATTCACTTCACTTACAATTATCAACTGATAAACCGAAAAAAATGAACACAAAATAATCATTTACAAAGTTAATAAAATGTATGATTTTTGTGGACGAAATGGAATAAATTGAATTTAGTTGGAGAGAAAAATCGATTCCGCCTCTGCTTGAAATTCACAAATTCATATTGCTTCTGCATTCGATGGAGTTCTTCATATAGTGCTCATCTGTCATTCGTCGTTTGCACGCTACATTATACTGAAGTCGTCCGTGCACATACAAACATAGCCATTCGCACGAACGTTTAACATATCTGTAGAGTAGACACAGAAAACCGGGTTCAAATTCACCAATACACATCGTACCGTCAATATATTCATCGCTTCAGTTCTGTGTATGCGGTGTAGCACTTTAGTTGATCGCAAGTCTCGTGAAACGCATACTCTTCGGTATTTCTTTGTTTATCTATTTTTCTCACTCTCTTTCACGCTGAACTGTGGACATTTCCACTGTTTTCGCTAGATGGCGTGAGCTCAATTCGTGTGCTAACATATAAAAGCGCAATTGTGTATATCATTGTGATATTCAATCGCTGTACAGTGTACATTCTCACATGTATTGCGTCGCATACATTTTTTTTCCATTGTTGAAAGTATTTTTGGAGTCTCTTAATATGAAATTAGTTGTTTTGTTTTGACATAAACTAGTCTTAAGACTGATTTTCAATCAAATTTTTTTTGTTATTTTGTGTGATTTGCGGCTTTTCAATTGTTGACAATGCATTTTTGTGTTGTTTTTCTAATCCTTTTTTGTGCTTCATTTTATTTCATGTGCACGTATTCGCCGTTGGTACGATGCATATATTCATATTGTCATATATGAAAAAATGTCAAATACGATATTGACTTGTTTCTGTATCGATTCGTGCAAGCGCAAAAGACCAAACAAAATATTTTTCTACTAATTTGCAAGCCATTTGTGTAATACTTTCGTCATAATGAGAGAGAGAGAGAGAGATAGCAACACTGACCGACTGCTTTAATATGCAAAATAGCCTTGTGTGACGTACTTTTTGGCGCTGGCACATTTGTCATCGTCTTTTCGCTTCCTTCGTCTCCTCACGCTGTAATCCAGAAATTGTCCAAGTGATTTAGAGTGAGAACACTCTGAGTAGGGACTTCCAAATCTCGTTAATCAGGAGTAGTATTGCATATATTTTGGCATTTGTGTGGCACAGAGAAATCCCACTCAGTAAATATAGGGGATCACATTTTATTCCTCCGGAGGAGTAATTTCTGTATTTATTCTTCGTGGGAGAATATGGGAGAATATTTTCACAGCAATGAACACCATGTGATGCAAAGTATGATGCATAGTGTGTACTGCTCTACAGTTTGTATATTTTGAAGCATTTTAGCACATTTTTCAGTACAAATGTCGGTTTCCTGTGCACATTTTGCGTACATAATGTGAACATCCATAATTGGTTCATTAGGATGGAAACGTTATTAACAATAAATTTGCAAAGCAGGACCACTCATATATGGAAGCGGGGAGAATTGGAAATAGGCAAATTATTCTGATGACGCATAACACTAGAATAACTTTAAACTCTATTCAACACATGCAGATGGCACCACTATTGGAACATAGACACGATCCAAGGATTTCAATCGTACGTAAATATTTTGGGATATTTTCGACTGAGTTCGTCCAAAAATGCAGTCTTACTGTTCACACATGAATATATGAGACTAACTGTGAATTCCTAGGTACATTCTGACAGCTAAATTGTCAGATGTGTAGCGCCACCACTTTGCCACTATACGAATGTGAACAATACTTTTAATACGCTGGACTTATAACGCGCGGAAATAGGAATTTGTGAAGGCGCTTGCTGTTCAGTAGAAAACTAATGTTTTAATACTGTTGTTTTTGTAGCGCTTGACGTGTGATATCAACTGATCCAATACAATTGCATCGATTCTACAGTTTATATAAAATACATTCGAATTCGAAGAGAAATGTACACATATTCACAATATTCACTGCATATACTGTGCATATTGGGAATATTACTGCATATTGCGAACAAATTGGTGTTGCTTGATGTCATATCATTCAATATGTGCCAAATATTCCCCCTTGAAGTGGCTCGCAACACCGATCGCAGCGCTTTCGCTTCAGCTGGCAATCGCTGGTTTTGTGCCATTTTCAGCTCATTGTGAGAATGGTCGCGTTGCTTGCGTTGCCTAGCTGTCACTACTTCGGGGCGGTGTTCGAAATACATTCATTTTTTTCATAAACTATGTCATTTATCAAAACTGTGAGGTTTGTTGTCTCATTGTCTGTCTCTGTCTCATTTTGTGTCAATTTTTTGGGTCCTCAAATTCGTCAGATCCATTTCAGATATGCGAAACTATCCTCTCCATTGCGAAAATTCTATTAACTGAATCTTATACACTGAAACCCTTTTCGGAAAATATTGTGTCTTAATTAACTACTAACCCTAGAGAGGATAGCCTTCAATAACTCATTATAGTGTTTCTAAGTGTTGTTAACTTCCTGAACAATAGTCTGACCTGATTTTGGCTCATATGTTTCACTTGACCTCAATTCTACGACTTCTCCAAGTCATAGTTGTAGTGCTATGTTGCAACCCGATGGCGCTTGTATGGCGTTTTAGACTTTTTTTTGCGATGAATTCTTGTCAGCGCCATCGTATTTCACATTCACCAACTAAATTTAGTTCCAGTTCAACAAACAGAATTTTGACAACGACGGCAAAGTGAACACTTACACACAGTTACACTATTCACACGAATAGTGTACAAAGAGAGCACGCTTGATACACAACAGTTATGTATTCATGAGTGTGTGCGTATCGGTTTGTTTTTCGCTCTCTTAGTACACTATTCGTATAACGTATATTGATCGCTGTTGTCTTCATACAAGCACCATCTCCTTGCTATGTTGTTGAAGTGCTATGCGATGTATTTAGTGCAGAAGTTGACACGTACAGGCATTGTACATCTGTTTCTTTTTCTTCACGAAATGGGGATCCTCGGGTCACTCAACGCACGATTTAAATAATACGACTTAAATTGACTTAAATATACACAGACAAAACAAGCGATTTCAATTTACTCGTTTATTTTACCATGAACACTTGTTGAGAAGTTGGTCGTACTATGCTTTATTATATAAAGTATATTTCAATACAAACTTTTAATGGCGTTTCTTTTGTGGCAACCAGACTTAATTCTTGCCAGCATTAACACATAAAACTGGTTTCTCGAATCAGACAACACTCAAACTGTTTGCTTTGAACTATTCACAATATGATTGCATTTAGACTTGAATAAATCGCACCGTCATGAATTACGTAATGCAACGAAAATTCACAATGCCATTCAAGTATTTTTATCGAAAAAAAACTTGATCGTTTTTTTCCAATATATTTCGATGTACTCACATATTGAAAAAAAAAAAATGCCAAATGCAATACGATACATCGATAAAATAAATGTGTAAAATGGAACATTTTCAAAAATGGCGTCGTTCAAATTATATTGAAGATTTTCAACATCTCCACTACTCTGTAAACTACGCAGTATTACTTCCCATCTCCATAATTGACCCGTAAACTAGTTTTTAAATTAATAAAATTAAATCGTGCAAAATCTATTTCCATTTACCTTGTGATTTTGATCAATTTGATTTGAAATCAAAAATTTAAAAAAAATGGGCTGAATAAATGAATGTCTGACTTGTTTTAAATTTTTCCCATTGAATTAAAGCAGAACTATGTTCATGCATTCAGTTCAACGCTTTTGCAATGACTGATCTCGGTCCACTTCACGAGTATGCGCTTTGATTGTATGTTCCAATGAGTCGATTTCTATGTGTCTGAGTGATTTTAGCGCGCTCTTAAACAGCGTTTTTTTGTGGCAATCAACACGATACACGAATGCGGGCAGCAGTTAGTTTTTCACATACTTTCAAGAGATGGCGTTCTTTATCATCTATTCAAACAATATCGTTGAAATGCATTTTATATCCATCGTTTAAAATAAACATTTGTAATATATAAATTTGTCAAAAGTAATTCGATTTTAGTTTGAAAAAATGATTTCACGGCAGAGCGTGAATCAATTTTCTTGTTAATAAGAATGTTCTTGTTCTTTGATACGTATTATTTTTCTTATTCCTACAATTGTCTGCACTTCATACGAACCTACAATGACTCAATCAATTCGTTGATAGAGAGCATAGATATTGTGAGCTGTTAAAACTGTCATCCGTTTGTTTTTTTTCTCATATTGACCTTCTATAACCAAATGGGCAAACATACAAAGGCTTCTTTGTCAAGTTGCTCCGAACATTGCCATGTGGTGATTTTTCAAGTTGAGCATCATTTCAAGTTGAAACATTTGGCTATTTAAATTTATGAGATAATAAATTGTTCCGAGTGTGAAACCTTTTTTAATGACCTCAGCATGTTTGAATTGAATTTACTCTATGTTCAGGGATTACTATGGGCTGACAATAGCAGCCTATCTGAAAAATTTGTCGAGCCACAAATTTTAAGATGTGGCCTGAAGAGATTTCATGTGACTATCAATGAAATCCATTGTTTTATTTGGAAAATATCTGCTACTTTCAGATAGGCTGCTATTGTCAGCCCATAGTAATCCCTGTCTATGTTGCATATTATCCTGGTATATTTGAACCAAATTTGCGTCTCTTGTGCATTAGCCCTTTTGAAGCATCATTCATTATTCTCAAGTGCACTTCTTGATAGAAAATGAAAAACTATCTACACGAAGTGAATTCTAAGTAAAACAAACAAATTGTCTATGGTCAAATAAATATAAACGAAACCAATTTTTTTTACAAGTTTTTAAATATTTCGTGATCCTTTATGTCACACTTTCTTTTGTTTCGTGGAAATGTACACTTTCAATATGTTTGTTTTTGAATGGTTCAATTGGTATGATAAAACTGAATATGAATAGCAACTAACCCAATGAATGCTTTTAGTCTCTGGTCGGCAGAATAACACATCCAATTTATTTGTTTTTATACCAACGCTTGTTTTTATTTACAATTTCTCGATGTAAATACAAAATAGTAATTACTCGAAATAAAATGATTACAAATAACACTAAACAATTGATTAACAATTGAACAAAGCAAATAGAATGTACTTGTACACTCAAATTACTGTTTGATGGTTTAAAGTCGGTTTACTTTGGCTTTTATGATAAATCAGACCACGTGTCTGTGAAAAGAGTGACGTGTATTCGTTGTTCTATAGGCACACGTTAGAATTGCTATCCATTTTCAACAGTCAATCTAGCTGTTCATAATGTTTTGCCTTTTTGAATTGTACGAATTGTTCGAAACGTTCTGAGTCGTCAAACGTTGATCCGATCAGATTCTGTTTATACAGCACAAGACCATTCCCGAAGCATACTTTCGTCCGATAGAACACTTTGCGTAATGTACGATCAAGTGAAGTCCATCGATAATTCAATGCATTGTCTTGATTGTGTTTGATTTCATCATGTTGTGCTGCCTCGTGCAAACTTGTAAAGTTGATTTCGCAATTCTTACACGAAAATTGAAAGTCATGCCGATACAAATGGTTGATGAATCCGCTAGGATGTACATGTGCGAGACAGCAGCTCACAAGTAATTCTTTGCAATCATTGTCGACAAATTCGGTTGACTTTAATTCCATTTGCTTATGCTTTAACTGATGATGCTCCTCGTATTCTTTTTGTGTTTCAAAATCTTCTTCGCAATGAAGGCATCGATGTTTTTTGTATGTGTCAATTGCCAACAGCTGATCGATCGTCTCTGCTTTCAAATGACTGGGATTGAACATATTGACATTCAGTATTAGGTCGTGATCCGATTCAAAGTGTGAAGATAGTTCCTGTTTATTGCCGGTGAAGTCGCATATTAGGCATTTTTTGGTGTTGTTGATATCAACAAAGCAGGCCGGTGATGTGTGCTGTCCGCTGTGCTCTAGTAGACCTTTGTATGTACCGGCCATCTCACAGTAATTGCATTTTCCAAATGGTTCAACATAAAATTTGAACTGGACTGTTGGATCGGTGTGATTTGTTAACCAATGTTTGTGAATCGATTCTACATTTCCACCGATAAACTTCTTTTCTTCGTCCATCTGATAACACCAATAGCATGAATACACAAACGAATGATCGAAACGAAAAATGTCGTTTGAATCATTGTGAACCAGTGTCGGATTGCCAATGTTCACATTCAACACATTCAATTCATGCTCATCATTGTGGTGCGCCAGTAATTTTTCTTTGCTTGAGCTTTGATAGTTGCATCTGGTGCAAAGGAAACACTGGCGCAGTGTATACCCATTCCGGTCACAAGAGACGGTTGTCTCGATTCGATTTACTTTGTTGGTCATTTGTGAGCATTTTTTAGAAACATACACTTTAAAATCAATCATTTGATCTGGGTGAGATTCATCGAAATGCTGTTTGGCATCATCGATATATTTGTATTCCTTTTTACAAATGGAACAATTAAACTTCGAAATCGTCATTTCCGTAACAGTGTCCAGTGAGTTTAATTCACGGTGTAGATGTTGAAATTTTAACTGGCCATCCGAATGATTCATTGAAATATGATCCAAAATATGGACTTCGGTGAAGTAGATGCCTTTCAACTTTGTGTCACAGACCATGCACTGGTACAAATCGGCACTGTGCAATTGCAAATGTTGTGACACGTTCGTATGTGGGCTGCACTCGTCAAGCGTTAATATTTCCTTGCAAAAGCATGTGTATGCACCGACTTGAGTATGAATCTCACCGAAATGTCTTGCAAAATCGTCAATACTTTTAGCTGGAAATGCGCAAATGGTACATTTAAATCGTGTTGAGTCCTCAACATAGCCGAATCTAATGTTTGATTTGACTGTAGACAGATCAGGAACCAGCACCACCTTCTCACAGTATTCACTCACTTCGAGCGCACTAAATTTGTGCTGTGTTTTCAAGTGTTCGATTAATCGGCCCTGATTGACTTGCAAATAGTTACATCCTTTGCACAAGAAACCATTCAATGTAGCATCCGATGCATTTGTTGCAAAAATTGTATTGATTTGTCCATTGCATTTATTGTGACCGGTTTTCTGTTTAAACGACTGATTACATTTTGGGCAAATGTACAATTGCTCGCCAGTGTGTGTCAGTATATGCATGGCCCAGGCTTGTTTATACATTGATTTTTTTTCCTCACAAAACAAACAAAGTCCTGCTATTTTACTCTGACACATTTCGAACGGTTCACCGCCCATACGAAGATTGTTGACAATATCTGGCGATAAACGAGCGATTATGACTTCGTGTTCTGGGTGCTGCTTCACATAATGTGGCACTAGAAAATGCTCTTTTTTATTGCACAACATGCACAACGTTCGATATAAACCGTTTGAAAAATACATTTGACGATTCGTATTTGTCCAGGTAGCGACCGTTTGTTGTGTGTCTTCAACATCATTTTCACTGTCGTTTCCATCGATTGGCCGATCAACTGCGATTGTCTTTCGGAGCACAGACATTCGCATTCTCATAGCGTTAGCGTTCGTATAACGGGTATTTGATATGAGCTGATTTGGTTCTACTAAAGAAAAGATAAACATCAATTGCTGAATATTTCATTGTTATCTAACTGTATTTGATTCATTACTTGAGTCAGTGCGCTGCAGCGTCACCACGGGTTGAAATGTGGGGCTCATTGCACGCTTCACTAGCGGCTCATCAAATTCATCAACACTTTCATTTGTTGCTCTTCGCCGTTTTTGTGATACATTTTTCACGGAATTGGTCAACATTTTTCCATTTTGGTCAAGCGTATCGGTTTTTGGACTTAGCATTGTTTGAAGCCTTTCATCAATTTTACGGAACAAACTGAAACAGTAAAAAAAAGTGCTATGTGTAAAAATCAACATCTTTACACAACATCTTCACACAAACGTTTTGACTTACTCCTTGAGTATGTTTAAGCAACCACATTGTTCAATGTTTGGAATTCTTTCTGCGCTGTTTAGATCTTGGAATGAGTGTAAAAATATCTCTTTGAGCCCTTTTACCAGCTCAGTGTCCATTTTGCTAGAAATTAGTGCAAAAAGTGTCTATATTATTTATATGTTTGCATCGAGTATTCATGCATTTTAACAATTAAGATTATTTATAATCGGTGACTGAGTAGATTATTTTAAAGTGAATTTCTCATTTCACGTGACCAATCATCAATATTTTGGACACTACTTCCTATTATGAGACACTGTCGATCGTTATGAAGACTTTCATTTTCGTGTTATCAAAATAAATATGGCAATTGTTACAACAAAAGAATCTTTTCAAATTATTACGTCAAAAATAATTCAATATAAATACAGCATTGCGAGGTGGTTATGTTTCGAATCAATTGGCGTGAAAAGTTTTAAGTTAAGCTTGTTTGCCTTATTTGTACAAAATCAAAGTTTAGTTTTCCTTAGTAGAAAAAAAAAATTATACTCACGTTGTTTAAACTGTCGACAACGAAAAAACTTTCAGAAATTGGCGCCTCAGAACTTACAGTCACTGATGATGGTCGAACAATGATTGTGTTGCTTCGCTTTATGTCAACAGCCATCGAATTTTTTGATTTCGAACACAATCACATTGATCGTATTAGCTGCTCCAATACATCGACATCGACATCATCATTACGATTTTTATAGAGAGCGACGCAAGACGACGTCGCTGATGGTTTAGTACGTCAGATTGTCGTAGTACTTTTTATATCCCCCTTGAAGCGACGTCGCTGTATCCTGTTTTTTCCTGTAACTGTTTTATATGAAAGATGTGAGCGATCAGAAAATAAATGAGGGATTTTTTTCAGATGGAAAATAATATTTATTTGAATTGAAAACAAATAATAAAGTGCTGGCATTGTATGAGACAAGTATCCAGTATTAATTGAAATCTTTTTTGCAATATTGTTTGAAAGTTGGAAACAAATAAATTTCTGCAAAATGGTAGAATTTATTCTTCAGCTGTGAACGAGTTGAACCAACTTCGAACACTTCGATTGGCCAAATCCTGTTCAGTGTTGAACAATTCTTGTATGTTTTCTGAAGTGATTTGTTTCATTATTTCATCACCAAAGTTGAAATGTGCGATTTGATTCTTGGTGACAACAAGGCCATTTGGACAAATGATGATCATGTCCGACAGCAACGCCAAAAAATACTTGAAATTCTGAATTTTCTCCAAGATTGTATCCAAACTTAGTCCATGATTCGTCATGCAATGTCTGACAAATGGACTAATACCATCAAATCTGTCGTTCGGACATCCATCACAAATGAATCGACGGCTGCATTTCAATGCGTGTTGTACGATGAACCTGAGCTGTGTACTTTCCTTGTCAATGCAACATCCAGGTGCAAAAATGCACTTGCTAATGTCGGTTTCGTCCACTTCCAATGACTGCAACACTTTTTCGTCTTTTGCCAGAAATTCATCTTTTGTGTGTAATTCCGCATAATGTTCGCTTAGGTGGCTAATATCCTTGTAAGCCACGTTGCATAAGCCACAACGCATTGGGAAGAGCACATTAACGGCTGTAAAAGCTTTCTGAGGATGTTCGCTCGCATAATGACATTTCAATCCAGAAAATGTCCGGATTGTTTTGTCTTCAGGGCATGCAAATAGTTTTTTAATTGTGAATCGAGTTTTGAGATTTGAATTTGCGTCACGGATACTCTTGAAATGGTCCTTAACACAGCCATACGATTCAAATAGCTTTGAGCAATGTTGACACTCAAACAAATACATTTGATGAATTTCATTGATGTCATGCATGTACGGTTCGATTTCATGTGGCGCGTTATCGAATATGTATTCGCCCAGTTTGACATCGAAAATGTCACTCGGATCATGTTTCTTGTTGTAGTGGTCGATGATGAATGCTTTGGAGCCAAAATATCTTGAACCATCATGTTGATTGCAAATAAAAACCGAGCAATAGAAGAAATCGAGAGATTCAATTTTCGATTTGATTGCTTGACTGGGATCATTCGATTCAATCACTTCGCTTTCAAGTACCATTTTTGCACCCAAATAAGAGTTACGATGTTTATCCCAGAAATGTAACTTGAGCGCCGCATGACTTTCAAAACGTACATCACAAATTTGACATTGGAATTTGCATCGAACGATTTTGTAGACCTCGAATTGAGATTTCTCGATTTGAAGATAAATGATTGGCTGCTTTGAATGGCATTTGGATCTTCTTTGATGATCCAACATATCTTTAGGGCTTTTGATTTTATATGCAACACATGTATTGTTGATTGCTTGTATGTGATCCAATACTGATTCAGACGCACTTAATTGATCGACCATTTCACTGGTTAGGCATTTGTATTCGACGGTCAATGGGAATGGTTTCACATTCTGTAGAACAGGCAACAATTGATAATCCTTATATTGGATCAAGTAATCATCGGCCGTAACGGCGAACGATATTCGCGGAATTTGTCCGTGATATTTCACTTTCATGTTTGGATTTTGATTTTCAAAAGATAGCATTTCCAAATGCTTCTTTGGATCAAGCACATTAGGATTCAAGGAATTTAATACTTTCGAATTCGAGCATTTGAATAACGTGTACTGCGAATAGTTTTGTGAGTTGCCAATATTGACGAATTGTGGCTCATCGGTATCTTCATGAGGATTCTTACTACGACGAGCTGCAACAAACAAAAATTGGGACGCATGATTCTTCGACATGTGGTGGCGGATTTCGTCAACATCGTTAAAGCCAGCCTCACAGTGAATGCACTGGAATTCTTCAAAATTCGTTTCCGGATGTTGTAGTTTCATGTGATTTGATATCGTTGATTCATCAGAGTCCATCATTGTTTGGCAATATGGACATGTGTACGCTCCCGGATGAATTACAACCAAATGCGAAACGAGACTATTGAAGTTCACAAACTCATCAGTGCAATCATCTAAGAATTTTATCGAAATGAAATATTATTCACATAACATCACGTAACATCGCATAGCTAAATCTAAGGTTGTTCTTACCTTGGCCACACTTGATTTTCTTTATATAGCTGTCAATCACATTTTCGAAGTAATCGGCTTTGTCGCGTTCTTCAAATTCAATTTTTTCGCCGCACAACAGAATTTCTGCAGCTTTGTCCATGTGATATGTATCATGATGACAAACCATATTGTCCATTTCAATTGTTCGATAGAAACAATATGGACATTGGAAAATATCCCGACGATGCTCATGCTCCATGTGGGCTACACATGTTCCATTCGATTTTGAAACGCTCGTGCAGTAGCAGCATTCACGAAAATTGACCATTTTGGCTCGTTTCTCTTTTGATGGCTTGCCGAGTCTGTTATTGTAAGCATCTATGGCGAGTATGTGCTTATCCATGTGTTTTTTCCACATCTCTACCGAATCGGTGGCAAATAGACACGGTTCATGCATGCATTTGTACAATGCAAATAGTGTAATTAAATCGATGGCCGGATGCCTGGCATAGTCTTCATCTATCCATGGCCGGACGATGACATTGTATTCGAGAGTATTATAGGACGCATTATTGGCATTCAATAGTTCATCTTCTTCGGCTGCATCATATTTAAAATCATTTTTAGCGGTGCTTACAGTTTGCGTTTCCATTAATGTTGGATTATTTCTGGACTCTTGTTGATGCTCAAGCGTTGGTAGATTTTGATCTATTTCGAAAAATTACCCACATTTAACATGTAAAATTACATGAAAATAGTCATGAATCTAATTTTGCATTTTAAAGCATTTAATTTAAATATAATAATCGCATACCATTGATGAAACCTGGCTCAGTCGCATCTCCATACAAACAACTAATGTCCCAATCATCGTCATTCGTTGTAGCTTTATTTGCTGGTTTGATAACGATCTGATCCAGCACACGAATTCCACTTGATGGTGGGTATGAGCTCGCCGACTGATTTGTAGCAACTGTTGTGTTAGGCCCTTCTTGAGCTAATTGAAGGAAAATAAATTCATTTGAGCATAAAAGATACCAGTGTTCAGTGTTGATGTGAAAAATTACAACCAACCTTGAAGTGGAAGACTTAAAAGCGCCGGCAGAAGCGTGATGGACTGATATAGATGTTCGAATTCGTTATGCTGTGTTTGCAAATGACTTTTTATGTTGTCTTCATTTATTTGCGTGTAATTACAAATATTGCAAATAAATGCTACCAATCCGCGACCGTATATATCACACGTGTGATGTGTTATCGTTTTCATGCCACAATGCGACTTACTCAGCAATTTTTTTTCACAGATCACGCATTCATTTGTGTATTCCCCCGTGTGCGTTCTGTAATGATCCACCCAATATAAAGCTGGAAAGTTCTTTTCTGTTTCACAAAATAAGCACATGATTCGAACGTATTGTGCGGTTAACTTAAAATATTTCGTTGCCGGAAATATAGTCTGTTTTACATATTCGGCCATTTGTGGCGATGGTCGGGCGACAAACACTTCGCTATCTGCATGCTTTGACTTAAAATGGTACACCATTCTTGTGTAAAGTCCACTGCAAACTGGACAAATCTTGGCTTTATTGCTTTTCAAGTAGAGAGATTTATCAATATTTTTTAACGAATGTGTGTTTGCGGCTGCGGATGCAGGTATGTGTGTGCGTGTGCGTGCGGTAGCGGGTGTGAATTTGGGTTCTTTTGGTGATTTTTGTATACCTAAATCAATAGATAGATAAATTGTATTAAATTAGTAATCCTGAATACTCCGAACTGATACGAAATTCGGATTTGCTCTTAATCAATTAATTCGTCATCTAATCAAAATAAAATGCATTGGTTTTGCCAAGAAAATGGAGACAAATTCTGTTTTTTCATACAAAGAACTGTACATAATGTGCACTTGTGTGCATGTGACTACGAAACGGCTACTGCACGGCTAATTTTCAACACAAAACATCCTGTGAAATCGTTATGCAATTTTAACCAAACTAATAGAAAGAGTTCTTGCTCGATTTGAAATTCTTAGCAATATGGCATGCCATGCATGGAAAAGTTATTAAATTAATTGAAGGACTTTGGGAAAAACATGTATTTCACGAAAAATGTGATATCAGTCATTTTATGGGCAGGATCTGTCTGTGCGTATACCTCATTCAGAAGTGTTTTCATCTTATATGTTGTATACGTTGAATTTCTCTACAAGAAATGAGAATAAAAATTGAAAAATACCTCGAAAACTGTAGTTGTGGCCAGTTCTGCCAACTTTATGTCCATTGCGTTCGGTTTTGATGCGGTATTTTGCATATTGTCCATCAGAATCACTGCTGGTATTGTCTCCTTGATCGAAACGCTCTCGTTTTTTCGGCACTAAATCATAATTCTTGAACATTTCTTCCATGGTTTTCTTCACAATCGATGTAACCATTGGGCTCAATGTTGCTGAGCTCATTGCATTTCCCATGCAGCATATCGAGTTCTGAAGGTGTTCATTGTTGAGAACACTTTGCTGTAACATATCCATGGCATTTAGCTGATCTCCATTCACTTGTTGACCAATATTATCGAATGGACTTTGCATTGTTGGACTTTCAATTTTACGACATTTTCCTTTTGGTGTACGGTTTTCTTCACGATCGAATGGATCTGTCGACTCTCGTGTTGAATCATTGAAATTATAGCCTGTGAAAATTTGATTGGAAAACGAGTTTTCTTGGCTGGAGCATTGTTCTTTTTTTGTGAAATTCGAGTACGGATGATCATTTTGGATGTTTCGGGGCTGGTGCTGTGGTAATTCTTTTGCAAAATTACGTTTTTGATCAGCGGCTGTGTATTGAACATATGTGCGTGTTGCTTGAATTTTATTTGAAATTGAATCGTCTGCCGTATCATCACTGTCCGAGGAATACTGCACCAATGAGCTCAAATTACCTAATTAGGAAGAAAAATAATGGAATTGTAATGGAAAACCAAGTAATTTGTATGGATTCTAATTGTGATTCTGCCCCCACAACTTACCCGATGGTAGAGAAACAGGTGGCTTAGTTGGTTCATGTGCTAAATGTGTCCCAAACGTCGAATATCCATCAAAGTTGTTTATGGGCAATTCGTTTGATGCGTTGCTTTCTGGGTTAGTTTGATTTGTTGCCTCAAATTGGTTGTGCTCTTCAAAATCGTTCATCTGTTGCGGTTGAGGCTCATTTTTTTCTTTTTTCACCTCCACAAAATCGTCTGTTATATTTGGATATTTCGATGGTGTTTCGTATTCATCGTCACTGCTTATTTCAATAATTTCGTCAGATTCAATTATTTGCTTTGGTTTTTCTCTCGTTCGCCGCTTGAAACCGTCAATATCATATTCATTCATTTTGAATCTTATGCACAGAACTTTTTTATGTAGAAATGAAACACTTTTGTCAGATTGTTATCATTCTTATGTGTCAAAGAAATTAAGTGTAGAACAAAATTGAACAGCTCAGCAAATGTAATTTCACTGTTTAAGCTGAACAACAGAACATGTGCATCGTTTGAATGTTTGCTGAATACCGAAGGCTGTGTGTGTCAATCGCAATGCAAATGAACGACAACATGAAATTCTCCTTTACTGCCATGCAAATGTAGCATTGGTGAGTGTGTTGATAGTTCACAGTTAGTCTCTATTTTGCATTGCCTCATTCATTTTGTTTCGCACTAACACGTGCACGTCATGCACAATCAAAACAGAAACACAATGTGTCGTACTGTGAAACAATGCGAAACCGAAAGAGCCCTTAGTGTGTTAAAATCAAATATTGATTCGAAGAAATAACAGTTGTATCGGCCACATTGTGATCTGGAAAGGTACTCAAATCAAACCGTGCAACATGCAGCGTGGAGAAACTCACTTCAAGAAATGATTGTTCTTCAAAAATTCAAACCGCATACAAATCAACGTGACTTCAAATATTCCTTACAGAAACAAATACGTCGTCTTGAATTTTGATCTTTTTTTGCAATTATTAATTTATTACACGTTTCTATTGAACCTTTTTAAATTTTTCACAGTTTTTAATCAACTACAGGAAAATTATAAGTGCAATTGGCACATTCCGAGAATAAAATTCACCTTATATCAAACTCTAAATGTGATGCTGTGCTCTATATTGACCATATAATGTGGTTTCGCACACAATTACATTAAGCTGACGGTTTGGTTTGTAGTTTACGTAGCAACGTTAACGATACGTAAGGATTTCGATTGCGGCACAGTCGTGATTTTGTGGTGGTGCGACCACACACATTGCTGTGTTAGCTACAACATTCGATATTCTGAATATTCAATGCGATGTTTAATACATTACCAAGAACTAATTAGAAATCCACATCAAAATGGCCCCTGAAAAAACTCTTGTAGATATTAGTGCTCTTGATAGATTTTTGTTGCTCTTGGGTACAGACACAAAGGCTGCAGACAAAAATGGAAACTGAAAATGACAAAAAATTGCGCACAAGCAAAATTTGTTTGCATCAAAACTATAGCACCGTTTATTAACAAAAATATGAAAAAAAAAACATTTTATAATTTAATTTTTTTTCTTTGTCAGTCGAAGAACAACCTTGGGTACTTCACTTTTTCTTCTTATTCCATAATAAAAGACAAAAATGTAAAAAAAAGATGCTATTAATATTTCAATATAATTTTGGCTTAAGCCTACAATTGTATCTAAAAATGAACATTTCAGCAGATGCAATTGCTCATTTTGTATTCATTTCAGTCATTCCAATAATACTAGAAAAACAATTAACAAAGGTAAAATACATAATAATGTTCTGCTATTCATTGAGAGTGTACAATTTTCCGAATGTTGCACAACGATCGTTGATACTCGAGCATCATTTCTGTTTTAAGATGTTCAAGTATTTCCTCTCTCTTTCCCAAACTGTTTGAACAATCGAATTCAGTCTTCGACGCAAAGTGTCTTCAAATGTGGTGTTGGAAAGTTCACACATAGATGCTACAAGGCCATTCGGGAAGAAAATGTGCATATCATACAGCAGGAAAATGAAGACTTTGATGTTTTGAAGTTCGTTGATTATTGATTCGGGTGTTTCGCCGTGCCCAATACGATGGTGGGCGAAATCAATAGGACTATTGAAGCTGAAGTCTGGGCAGCTAATGCAGCTAAACCGACGGCTACAATTCGAAACATGTTCGACAATTTGTTTGAGATCGTTGCGTGTCACCTCTTTACAGCATCCGGGCGCAAAAATGCATTCATCAATGGTATCATCCGGGAGATTCAGTGAACGCAACAGGTCATCGGTTAAGATCACATGTTTTTGATTGTGTTCTCGTTTATAATGCATCCTCAGACTATCAATATCTTTGTACTTAAAATTGCACAGGCCGCAGTACTTTGAAAAGAATGGATTGACCGGAGTACACATTTTAGTCGGATGCTTTCGGTCATAATGGCTTCTCATTTCTGTGCATGTTTTGATAATTTTGTCCTCATAGCAAGCGACCAATTTATGTACTTGGAAACGAAGCTCGACTTTTCTAAATTGAATGGCACAAAGATGTTGCGACACACTTTCGGCCGAATCAAATAGCTTAAAACAGTGACAGCATTCGAACAAGTACATGTGAACAGATTGTTTATTAAACAATTTATATTTTTCTTTTTCAAATACGTATCTTGCTAATCTGGCTTCAAATGGTTCCCCGTGATGGCATTCATTGTGATGTCGTATAATTTTCATTCGATCGCCAATAATCGTCTTTTGTTCGCGCTTGTCCGTGCGTTGAGAACATGTGAAAAGAGTGCTGTAGAAAAATTCATGTGATTCGGTTTTGGTATTGACGCATTGTCTTCGGTCATTTGATTCAATCACATTGGTTTCGAGAATGATTTCAATGTCTAAAAAATGGTCTGGATGATGATCGAAGTTATGTGATTCAACTGCTTTGCGTGTGTCAAAACATTTCTGGCAAATTTGACATCGAAATTTACCTCGTACGACTTTGTACACCAGACATTCAGACTTCTCAATTTGCAGATAAACAATTGAATCTTTTGAATGGTGTTTGATGCAATGCTCTAACATTTCCTTTGCACTTGTGATCTTATTCGCATCTTTACACGGATGATTTTCAAATAAATGCTCAAAAAATGGCTTGAGCCCAGTTTCATTATTGATTCGTATAAAATCTGTACAATATTTACAAACTCTGGCTTTGTAATTTTGAGTAGGAATGTCAACTAATTCTTCGGCCGTGGCAGAATCGAGACATTTATATTGAATCGAAGTGAGCAATTTTGGCTTGATATTTTGCTTAGCAACTTGTTGAATCGCTTTTTCATCAGATTGCTGAACATGTTTGAATGCAACTTTCGGAGCACTCGTTGTAGCAATGGGCTGATTTGAATTGGAATGGCCAGATGTCCGCTGAAGACTTTCTCCGTATGTGATGAAATCGAAATTCATTTTCGATATATTTTTAAATGTAATGGATGGAACTTTTCCGGAAAATGCCATTTTAATTTGTTGATTTGAAATAATTGAATTTAAGAGCTTGGCTGGATCCAACTCAGTTGAATTCATGCTATTCAGAACATTCAGATCTGAGCATTTCCATAATTTATAATCTGAATAATCTTGTGAATTACCAACGTATAGAAATTGTAGATTGCTTTCATCTTCACAGTCACTCTTGGATTCTGTTGTTTGACGATCACACACGAACAAAAACTGAGACGCATGATGTTGTGACATATGCACTCTGATTTCGCGGATAGTCTTAAATCCATATTTGCAATGCAGGCATTGATAGTTTTCGAAATGCAATCGGGTGTGTGAAATTAAATGTTGGTGTATCGTGTCTTTGGAGCATCTCATTTGTGTTTGACAAATAGAACATTTGTATAATTTTGCTGCATGCTCCACAATCAGATGCGAATAAAGATCTTTGACACAGATATACTTGTTGTTGCAGGAATCTGAAATGTTCCAATTTAAATATGTCAACCAGTATTCAAAATAAATAAAAATTCCGTCTCTTTCTTACCTTGACCACATACAACTTTTGTAACGTACTGATAACAGCCTTCATGGAGTAACTCAATGTCTTTTTGTCCAAACACTCGGATTGGATTTTCACCGTACAGCAGGATCTCTTTGGTTTCATTCGGGTGATGTTCCTTGCAATGGATCACAATATTATCAATTTCAATTGTTCTGTAGAAACAATGAGCACACTGGAAAATGCTACGCAGATGCTCTTCATTCATGTGCCTGGTGACTTCATAATTGGTTTTAGATTCAGTGTTACAGTAACAGCATTCACGAAACCGTTTCAATTCATCTCGATCCTTTTTTTCAATTTTGTGACGTGTAGCGTACGCATCGATCATTTGAATGTGTACGGCCATGTGCATTTTCCACGCGTCCTCAGAATTGGTGGCAAAGGTGCACTTTTCGTCCATACATTTGTACAGAGCAAATTGAGTCATTGAATTTATTGCCGGCTTTTTGGCATAATCTCCATCAATCCATGGTCGAACCGCAACTTTGTATTCGGATGTATTCATGTGACTTTCAGCAATACGCAACAGCTTTTCCACTTTTTCTGGATCGATTTTAAGCAAGTCGTTACGAGTTTTTGTTTCAGCTGAAAGATCTATAGTGGGTGGAAATCCATTTATTTTAAAATTGTTATACAATTTTATTTGTGAGATTTTTACAATGCAATTTTTAAATTCTTACCACCGCTGAAACCTTGCTCAATTCCAATGCCACTGGTTGTTTCATCTACCAGGGAATTGGCTGGTTTGATGAGCCGATTGTCCAAAACTTGAATCCGAGCAGTTGATGGACCAGATGTTGGCGGCTGTTGGTTTACTGGTGAACAACCTGGTCCCACTAATAGAAGTAAATTTTTGGATTATGTCAAACAAACTCCACTAAATTGAAAATTGATATAAAATATAATTGATCTGACGTACCTCCAACACATATTTCACTCAGATTCTTATTGAAATCAAGACTTTGAATCGCTGGTAAAAGTGTAAATAATTGATATTCATCATCGACATCAGCGAATCCATGTTCGTTTCGCAAATGATCTTTCACATTTTGTTCGTGTATTTGCACGTAGTTGCAATGTTTACAGCGATATGCTGCAAAATCACTTGAATTAAAATCGACCACTTCTTTTTTCCACGTAGTCATGCCGCAATGTGAGTTGAAGCTACAACTTTTTTGACAGAGTACACATTTATTTCCGTATTCGCCTAGAAAATTCAACGAGAATTTTTAATATTAGTAATAATTACATAAATACTCTCATTTCTGGGCAATATTTTCTTCCATTTTTACAGTTAGATTTTCAATGCAAAATATGATATCACATTTCAATTCATATTTATCGCTTAAAATAATTTAACTCGAATGTATTGATCACGGAGAACGGCAGTTCACCACTGCATATACGCGAGTTTTCGGATTCTATGTCGTTCGAAGAGTGGGTAGCATTCAGTATACACAAACAATGTTCCAGTCGACATTGCGAGTACTCATATTGCATATCTCGTATTACCGATGCTGGCATTTGGCATTGAATCTCAGCACAAGCAAAACATAATATGCAAATGCAAAGCAGATGCATTTGTTTATTCATAGTCAGTTTTCCAACGATTTCATTTTACTTGAATTTCACCTTTTTCCGACGGTAAAAATGGATGAAATACACAAATGCTGATTGTTATTAAAATATCCAGGGGGAAATCGCTAAACAAATAATGCAAAAATCTTGCAAATATTGCGAATAGAACAAATGTTTGAGTTATATTTGCAAGCATTTACATAGCACCATTCGCATCATTCGCACTATTCGCTGCGCACACACACACTGACAACTTGTTTGAATTGTTTGTTAGTATGCGCGCAGAACTACGAATGATACCGTGTAAATACGCTTGCGAATACGATGCAAATATTCGCAAATGCGTCGTCTAAATGCGAATGGCGAATAGCGATTTCCCCCTAATAAAATATAATCATAAGACGACAGAAATTATTACCCGTATGGCTGCGAATGTGTTGTTCCCAATAGTAGACCGTAAAATCTTTTTCATCTTCACAGAATAAGCAAAGAGCTTTAATATATTTGTTATTTCCATTTAAATACGCAACAAATGATCGTTTATCATTTCTCACAATTTCTTCCATTTTAGGAGAGATTCTCGAAACGAACACTTCACTTTCCGGATGGAGTGATTTAAAATGATTCACCATAAATCGATTATAACGCTTTAAACAGAGAGGACACTCTTTGGCTCTATTACTAGATAAATAGAGTGATTTGTCAGTATTTTTCAATCCAGGAGCTTCTTCCAGTAAGTCCTCATCTTCTTCTGGTTCTTGATCGATGTGAGTGTCTAAATAAATCAATCATTTTGATTATATTTTTAGATGAAACAAAAAAAAACAAACAACAACTACTGAAAGTCAAAAATTGAATTGAAAGTCAAAAATTTACCTCGATCATACTGACTGAAGCTCATTTCATTTATTGGTTTAAATTCATTGCTTTCTATTTCAGTGGACAAATATTCAGTTGCGTTGTCATTCTCATACTCTGTGACCATCGTCGTAGCATCTTGACATTTATTTAAGATACAAATCATCATCAATTAGTAATGCTCAAGAAAATATTTCACAAAAAATACAATTTACCTTCATCTGAATCGGTTTGCCCTACGTATTCAATAGTCGCATCTGAATCCTCATTTACACTAATTGAACTATGAATAATATCGAATGCATCAGACGATTGATAGCTTCCTGATGTGATCGTCGATATTCGATGTAGTTTTTTCTTCACTGGCAATGGCTCGTCACATTCCTTCAATTGGCGCTTTCTTTCATGATTTTCCTTTAAATTTTGACCACTGTGACGTTGCTTCCGATTCGAATGATTTGTTTCAGTACGTTTTATTTTGTATTTTGAATTTTCGGTATCTGAATCAGAATCAGAATCACTACCGCTATGTGTTGACGATCGGCATCTGCCTCTCTTGCTCTTTTCATTCATTACTTTCTCAAAGATACTCTTCAAGTTTTTCTGTACAATCGATTCAATAATCGAATTGATATTTTCAGGAATATTATTTTCATTAATGTTGTTCATTGTATGCTGAACATGTTCATTCCTGAGAACCGTTTGATTCAATTGATTTTCAACGTGTTGGAAGGAATTTTCGTTTAGTTGTTGGCCAAAAAAGCAATTTGGAGTTTGCGTCTTGGTTTCTGTTTTTTGAACCATTTCCGTGTGTGATTTTTTAAAATTCGATTCAAAAGAAGACTCGAATGGTTTTTGTGCGGAATCTGTGAAGCTTAAATTTGTGAATGGGTGATAGAAATTGGTATTTGAATCAGTGTTGTTTTTCATTGGTCTGCGAAATTGTTCAGACTGATTGGAATATCTATTCAATTTCAAATCAAGCGAAATATCGTCACTATCTGAAGAGGTAAAATTTTCAGTGTTATCGACGATGCCAGATTCAGGTGTTTGGGCACCCCCAAATGGTGTTGGTTGCTTCGTGTATGCTTTTGCCGTTTCGTTCAGAGAGATGCCTGATGGAATTGGCTGATCGACGGCAGTGGTTCCTTCGAATGCTTCCGTTTGCTCCAATTCCAATTCAAGTCTTTCCTTTTTAAGTTGCAATTCCCTTTCTGACATATTCAATAAACTCTCAAATGTGGGACAAAAGATTGGGCTATTTTCGTTGTTTCCGTGGTTTTCGTTGTTTTCATCATCATCTTCGTCGCTGCTTATAACAATCACTTCTTCTGTTGCCGTGATGGGCCGTATAGTTCGCCTTTGAAAGCCTTCAATATCATACACATCATTACTTGTGTCCATTTTGGTTCTATTTCTGCAAAAAGGCACATATTTTTCTTATTAAATGTGTTTGTAGTAAAAAAAAATTCCATTAAATACAAAATATCACAAAAGTAAACAAACACGGTTTTGTTTTAGAAAGAATTTTACATTCATAAAAAAAACATATCGACCATTCCATACCCGATCGATCAAAATTCACATGGACCATCTCGGATTTGAAACATTTATATATGGTTCGATAAGTTTAGGTCCAACTAAGAAAAATCCGGGGTCGGTTGGTCGAAATTTTCAACTTTTTGCAAAAGTAAATTTTGACTATCGATATCTCAACCATTTCGAAAGGTAAAAAAGCCGCATGGATCTCGTTTGAAAGGTATTGAGGCCTACTTTATTTTGTATTTTTAACATTTTTGAAAAAAGTTATTTTTGACATAGAAATCGACTTTTGAATCTTTAAACGCGATTATCTCGAAAACACGTATACAAATTTTTTTTGAGTTAGAATCGGTTTCGGATAGCTGGCCTCAAGCCCTTTCATCTGGCTGTATCAAAAATATGGACACTTTCATACCCATCCCAATATTTGGGATTGAATGCAGGGGTGTCCGTTTTCCATTTTTTTTCACTTCTACGTTATACTCAAAATGTCCCAAAGTAAATATTTTCGCGTTCTAGGTCACCTTTCCAACGGTGTATAATATCGCATATTTTAACATATTCTATACATCATTATCAACATTTCCTTCAAATTTCCATCAAATGTTGTTTATCCTATAGAATAATATACTATATCAATGTGGCATTTTTATTGTATTTAGCCTTTTACATAATAAAGTCATGTCTAATGAATTCAGTGTTAACACACAAGGAAACTCTATTTGGATTGTATTGACGGTGGTGTTTTATTGTAAAATCTATACGATTGAATATTTCAATATTATTTCAAAAACTGAATATTTTGTTGTTGAAAAAAATTATAAATCGGCTTTTTGAGGCTTGATATTTGGAAAAATCGATCGGAAAATTTCTTTGGAGTTTGTTGTTATCTACATAATAACATATCTCATAAAAATTGAGTACATCCTAAAAAAAAGCATAGAAATACCAATGTATTTTTTGTCATTTTTTTTACATTCACGTAGAAACTAGCGCCATTGTCAATGTCATATGAAGATTCAACGCGAAAGTGACAAAGCTCATATTACAAATATCATTGGCCTCTGTGTGTGTGAAAAATGTGAGCACAGTGTCCAGGTTTGTAGCAAACTCATTGCTATAGCCTGTATATTGTATACACACATTGTGGCGCTATAGTGTAGTGTAGTAGTTTCTGTGTTGCTTTTGCATCAGAGCTATTAATGTGTTTACTCATTATTCTAGCAACTCTTACGTAAATTGTATTGAACTAATACAAAAAAAAAATATGTTCCGCATTTCCCAATCGAGCAAAATACACAGCAAAATTAATTGATCAAGACACTGAAATTTATTGCGTCATTAAATGAAATGAATTTAAAATGGACAGATTTTCTATCATATTTTTATTAAAGCTGTGTGTTTGTTTGATTCTGAAATTCTGAAACTCTACCCTTTTGCAGTGAAAACACACCATCTCATTCATGGAAATATGGTATTTTCTTATATATAGAAGGAATGGAACAGGCACCGCCATAACTATGACGAAATTAAACAAACTGCGCAATAAAGTTGAACACACACACAAAATTTGCAACAGAGACAGCAACCTTCATGCGTTTGGTTCTGCCAATTTCGATTGGCATTCAATCTCTTGTTTGTTTCGTTCTCTGTGTTCATTGTAAAAAGCGAAATGTTCAAAGTGAACACAAACTCCACTCACATTCGATTGTGCGAAAAAATTGGGTTTCGTTTTGAATGAGTGCGATCCGTCTATATATATCCGTATGAATACATTGGAATGTATTGCAATCTATTTGATATGAATTAACAAAGAAATTAAATCGAAAGGGGTACTTACGATTTAATTCAACGCTATGCATAGAAGACTTGACGATTCTTGTTCGCAGCGAACACCACAGCTTTGGAAATGGTATAATATTATATTTGACCAATTTCCAAACGTTTCAATAAAGTTGCCTTTCAATTTATAAATAAAAGAAGGCAAATTATCGCTTGTTGTTCGCAGAATACACTTTTTATGTTAAATCAACATATGTTTTATGTGTAACACTATGCAGTACTCAAATTGTTTACTATCATTTTTCACCGAAATGTCGATATTTTTTTCGTTTTTAAACTCAAAGACGTGAACTTTTAAGAGTTCGCACAGTTTTTTTATCGATTCAACCCCCCAAAAAAACTTAAAGATTATTTTTTTTCGTCTCAAGTATACACAGTATTCAGATAATAAAATAGGTTCGCATCAAAGTACACTGCTATATCAGTATTTTTGACAGAGAACACAATAACGTACACCACAGTCAACGCATGCGCAATACTTTCGTTACAGCGAATGTGTCAGTGGAAGTGAATGCTTCAGTATGTGTGTCTAACACACACGTCATGGTGTTAGTGAGCGGTGATCGGTGAATACAAAGTACGAAAAGCGATTTACGTGTTGTATACTGTGTTCGCGTCCACTTCTCTTCTCTTTCGTCTGAAAATGTGCGCTGAACTGTATCATTTTGCTTTGTTTGACACTTCATATTGCCATACTAAATTTACGATTGTTTCTTCTGTCTCTGTTGCTACCTGAACGCAGTACTCGAGTAAATATGACAATATTTTGACCTTGTGATATTTTGTGTACCTTTTTTCCACAGAAAAAGCTGCATTAGAAACATTAAAAAAAACACACATAAAGAAAATGAATGGTAGAGATGAAATTTGTTGAATTTCGGGTAAACAGAAGATAATGGAGATAACTTGATGGTGTTAGGACTTTTGTATTGAATCGCTGGGAAATGAAGGGACTTGATTTTAGAGTTAACGACAATGCGATGTTTAGTCATAAAATCCAGTAAAATCGTCCTATCTAAACAACTTGAATTTTTTATTCTTTTGCAGTTGTATACAAAAATACAAACCTATAATGGGATCTCTTTTTTTTCATAACAATTTGGAAATAAAACAACGGTCGGTTAAATTGTGTGTATAATATTTTTTTTTGTTAGAGTTTTTGTGTTTATTCATTTTCATTTGTCATTTGTCCATGTTAATGAATCTTTCAAATAAATCGTCAGTTAATTCCATTCTAATTTACATATCATTTTAACTTGTTTTTGCTCACTTTTTTTTCTGTTTTATTCTCTTTTTTTCCATTACTTTTCTATGTATAAATAATGTTCCGGTTTACATATAAATTTGAAAATATCGTAATCAGAAGGAAAAACGAAATGTTCTAAAACATATTAATTAAAAAAACAAAAAAGCAAGACCGAAATTAAGAGGAAGAAAATTACTATTATTCTTAAAATTTGTTGAGGGAAAATTCGATTCATTTTATTTTGTAATTTAAACTTTACTTTACGCGTTTTTTGTTGTTGCTTTTTTTTACTCTTAAAATGCAAAACTTCAAAAAAAACAAAAAAGAACTGAAAAATCATAATCGTAGAATATAATTTAATAATAAGTAATATATGGGACAAAAACACATGAATCTGTGTTATTTTCTTAAAAGATATAGTTATTACTCGATCGCTATGAATCTGTTTGTTTTTTTTTATTACTTAATTGCATTTATTTGCTTCAGTTTGACTTATCAAATTATTAGTTTTTTATCAACGTAAATTTCATTTCCAATGTTTAATTTCAAGAATTTGCCATTTTTTGTTGCTTCATCATTCAAATGAGATTTTCATTTTCATGTTTTTTGCATGCGTGAAAATCGCTTTCGACTTTTTCCTTCTTATATTCCTTTTTCAAAAAATGTGCCTTTTTTTAGTGTGTGTGTGTGTGTGGGTGTGTAATTTTTTGTCTGCTTAATTTCAAGTTTAGATGCGTTTAATTGTTGTTTCGATAGTGTACTTCGGTTCAAGAAGACACACACTCATATGTCAGAAAAAAAATTTAAAAAAGATTGGATTCTCTCCATTTGTTTACTCTTTTGTTATTGTTGATTTGTTGCTTTCAAATAGAAAAAGTTACATGCATTTAAATCTACAAATTTAAATTTGATGTTACATTAAATCACTATGTATTACATTACGATAATTATAATTATTATTGTTTGCTGTAAATAAGTGTAGGTGAGAGTGAATTTGTTTTGTTTTTTGTTTGTTTGTTTGTGTGTGTGTGTGTTTTTTCATCTTCTTTGAATGAGTGAATGAGTGAACGTGTAATTTTAAATTTTACGCTTCCATTTCTCTTCTTAAGGCTATTTTTTCAATGCTTTTTTTTGTTTCTTTGTTAACATTGGAAATCTTGACCAATTTTACAATTTTTATTCAAATTTTCATTTTAAATTTTATTTGTTTTTTTTTTCATGTTTCAATGCATATAAAATAGGGATTATACGTGTAAATGTAACTGTCTCTGCAATCTGGGGGAACTGTTGTCTTTGCATCCATTATTTGTTTCATTAATTTATTTTTCGTAAAATAAATTCTGGGATGACAGTGTTACTGATGTTTGTGTGTGTTTTTTTTTATTATTTTGTTTTTGCTGTTGTTTATCTTCAATTTTCAGTTTGTTTGCCTTTAAAAATGTGCACTTTACTCTTCACCTTTGGTCAACTTTGACAAATTCTCTTCTCGGGGCTTAGCCGCACCAAAAATTGCAGCCGCCTGTTTTGTTTCGGCCAGAGCATTGATTGGTTCGGTAACAGTACGCGGCTTTAGTACCAGCTTTGGCCGCTCGGATTCATCTGCAATTGACATAAATATTGAAAGTCTCTGACGAATTGATGAAAATGACGGTGACTTACCGTGAACAGGAGCAGGTGGTGGTCGGGTTTCTTGTTGATTGTTAAATCCTCCTCGATCGTTTCCTCGTCGATTATAGTTGCCGTACCTGTGATGAAAAAAAAACAAATTCAAAATATTTTAAATTATGCAAAAGGAACCCTAACACACAATTCAAAGTAATCAGTCGCAAAGGATAATTACCGGTCACCACCTTCACGTTGGTTGCCATAGCTGCCTTCGCGCTGGTTTCTTTCGAATCCACCGCCTCTTGGACCGTCGTCATTGAAGTTTCCGTAGCGACCTCTATTAGGTGCCCGATCTAATCATACAAAATATTAAGAATTTTTGTTTGTTTGTTATAGTGTGCTCAACGCTTTTATGTGGCTCAGAATAGAAGTGAAAATACGGTTGTGCTCAAATTTGGTGCAACATAAAAATTATGATTTTTTTTTTCATTGCGATTTTTCGTAATTGTCATTTGTTTGCATTTCGTCTTGAGCATTTCTGTATTAACGTTTTTATTCTAAAGATACATTCAAACAATTTTGGAAATAAATAAATAATAATAATAATAATAAAAACGAATGCTATGGCCGAACATTTCAGTACTTTTTGGGGGGGAGCTAAAAAAAATGGGTGCATTTTACTTGTATTCAAATACAATTTCAACAGCTACAAGAACGCTTTGCATGCAAAAAGTACGGATCGAAATGTACCGTTAAAGTTGTTACCAGCAGACCGGCTGCTGTTACCTCGACCATCTCTGCCATAATCTCTGCCATCCCTACCATGATGGTTTTGATTGTAGCCATCGTTGTAACGATCATTACCTCCTCGGTAATCATTATTCATGTTCTGCTGTGGTCTTCCACCGCGATTGTAATTATTCATGTTGCCATGATTACGTTGCTGTTGCTGCTGCTGCTGCTGCTGCGGCTGCTGCTGCTGCTGTTGCTGGTTCGGTCCACGTTTATTGAAACCACCCCTATTTTATATCAAGTTTGTAAAAATGTATGTTAATTTTCAGAACGTTCAAAAAATGGAAAAAAAACCAAAACAAAAACAAAATGCTGCTAATTTCACAAACATTCACAATTTATTAAGTTACCTGTCTTTTTTCTGTTCAGCAACATCGATACGCAATGGTGCATCGGCCTCATCTAAAGAAATTCGACCATCCAATTCAAGTGCCACTTTGAGATCGGCCAACGTATCAAATTCCACGTAACAAAAACCCTTAAACAGATCTGTATCCTTATCATTGACCAAGCGTACATGTTTCACATACAATTCCGGAAAGATTTTCTTCACATCGCCTTGAACGATTCCCTGCGGTAAATTTCCAACGAAAGCCAAGTACGGCGGTTCAGTTGGCAACGGCTTTTTGCCATAGCCTCTGTAAATAGAATCGGACAAAATCTCATGTGAATACCACGATAAAAATGAACTGGGATTAACATTAATCATTTAAAATTTTACATCAAACATCTCAATGAGCATCTCGTGGAAAGAATCAATTTCATTCAATGAAACGTGTAAAAATGCTTTAAAAAAAATCTACCGGTAACCCGGTCGGAAAGAAATTTATGTAACACTCGCACTTTGAAGTGGCAACAGCATAGCGAATAGCGATCACGAAACGAAAAGTGACAACAGATAGCGGACAACAGCATGGTCTCTATATAACACGAGTATATATACATTTATACGTGAATGGAGACGAAAGTGCTAATGCGTTCGTGCTGAGAATGTGCAAAGAAGCGGCATTGAAAGAAGAATACACAAAAAAGTGAGACAAGAATTTCCGAAAGCTCAAAGCGGAAAAAGCAAAAGTGACTCTAAATTTAGAAAACCAGGTTATGTTGTTAATTATTTGAAAAGAAAGTAAAGAAATGCAGTTTTTTTGTTGTTGTTGAGAAAATGTGCATAATAAAACATAAAAGTTTCAATTTCATTCTGTATTTTTTTTTTAATTTTTTAAATTAATTTGAAATGCGGTCTTTTGCCGACGCTACATCGCACATATGTACAGTGTACACTGTACACGCATGCCATACCATAACGTATTTAAACCACAACAAAACACAACAACAACAAATATCGGCTGGCTGTGAAAAAGAGCTCAACACATTTTGGGCTATTGGATATTTCATGTGTACTGCGGTAACTACTGTAAATTATAGACTATAGAGTACTAGTAAAGAGTAGACCTATTAGGCCATGCAATAGAGTGTGCCTTTCTTCGAGTGTACTCGCTATTTCACATATTCTTCTTCGTCTGTGTTGAACTACACAATTTGCACTTACGCTGAGCGAGTGCCATTGCATCGCACACCTTACGACCGATAGATAGACAAAACGAATTCAACACAACAACACCGAAATAATGCAAAACAACGAAAAAAAAAACACTAATTACTAAAGGGATAAATTGAATGATGGAATGCCCTTTAACCCTTCAAACGAGCATTTACCTGGAATTGTTATCATAGCCACCTCTACCAGCCATATCTCAAGCAATGTCTTTTCCTCGACGCTCTCCTTTACGACACTCGATCGACGAATGTGGTTGCAAATTGGCAGTTCAAAGTGCAAATCAGATGTGGCAAACTCAACAATCACTTTAGCGCTGCTATTTTCTTTTGGCGTTCACTGATTTGGCTGCAGTCTACTCGAATGTTTGCGTAAATTATAATGGCGAATTTTACAGAAAACCCAAACAACGTGCGTGCGCGTTCAAACTACACTCTCTATACACTTCAACTCAATGGAAACTCTTCTTTTTATGTTTTGTGGCTGTTTTTATTGCTTTGATGTGTTTAGTCTTTACTTAATGTAATATCTTCTCAATATCAAACGTTGATTTCAATCAAATTTCTGTATACGAACGACACTTGGATGTAAATAAACACAGCGGTTAAGTTCCTTATACAGCTGGTTTTAATGGGCAATTCTTCTATTTTATGGTCTTTTCGTGAACCAAAAAAATCAATCTTATACTTTTAACACTGTTACTAGTAGCACATCAAATGAATCAATGTTAAGTTTTCTGCACACAAATTCCTATTCCCGGACTAAATCGAAAACAATTGACCATTAATAGCGGCTGTAGTAAATATTTCGATTCGAAAAAAAAAATGTTCTTTTCCGAATATTTTGCAGAGTTCGCCTTTTACGGAACTAATGGTCTTAAACGAGATGTAGTATGCACCGCTGCAAAATACACAAAAAATCGCTCAAAAATCCGGAATAATTACGATATTAATGCATAAATGCCACACTAAATGATCCAAATGAAATGGCTCGACACGAATTTAAATCGGTTTTTTCGCACAAATTTTTAGCAAAACTTATTCAACATTTGAAAAAAAAATGCACACACATTTGAGGAATGGTTGAAACCATTTGACACATGTTCAGCCGTCCAATTGATAAAGACGACTTCAAAAAAGAAAATGGCTATATTTCGTTCCGTTGCCGTCGCTTGATGCGTTTTTTTGATGCATCGCAACGCAATCACACCGAATGCTCAATGCTCACAGTTTTCCGATTCAAACGAACAACATGAGTTCGTTGAGAAAAAGACAAATTATTTCAATTGGCATGAACATCGATGATTATTATTTGCAAAAATTCCACTCAAATCATTATCATTTGAATACACTTTCTCAAATTTCGATACCGCATGTTAACTTAAACACTCATATTCGGGGCCGTTCTCTGGCTGTGCACTGTTCACGACCGATGCTCACATTTTGGTGCGGCGAAATCGGAACGCAAATGCTTTGGTCTCTTTTTAATTTCGTCTGTTTGTCTCACATTCCATGCGGCGCTGTGCACATGTCAATCGCAAACGAACGACCAATTCAACGTTTTTGACAGTTTGCTGAACAGAAAACCACGTTCGCTGCCAAAATACTGAGCGCTCACAGTTAACATTGTCCGTGATGTATGTGTATGCATAAGCGAACATGAAGGCTAAAGAACAGCACGTGGATGCTTTGCAACAGCAAAGTAAAAACAATAAAATCTCAAATTTTAGTAACGAAATATCGGAATCATTTAAAAAGCTAACGAATAGTGAGAAATTGAATCGAATCAATGGTGCAGTGAATTTATTACAGCATCTCAAAGGGATTAAAAGTGATGAAAATCAGGTATGTGTTTTGTGTTATCAAGGCTAGGAATGGTTTTTAGGTTGGATTGTATCGAATTAAATGCAATTTTTGTTGCAGATTGAACGGGTTCGGAATGTTCGTCGTCTGGTACGTGGATTGGGAGCATCAACCGCCGACTCTCGAACCGGTTTTTATACCACATTAGTTGCATTTCTCTCGTCAGCTCATGATGATTATCCGACAATTTCCAATCTTTTCGAATTGATGGATGCTTCTTTGGGTGTTGGCACTGGAGCAACTCTTGAAAAAGTGAGTACATAGCCCAACTTTTATTGTGATTCACCTTGAAATATTGATTCAAACCATACCAAGCAATTCAATTAAAATTCGCGTTGAATTTCAGGAAAATTCTGATGCTTTGATCGGCCAAATTTTGGTGTGCGCAGCTGTTTTGCATGCAAACCAATTGGAAAGTGCCAGCGATGCTGATTTAAAAAAATGCATTGGAACATTGATAAATGCGTCGCATTTTAAACCGTACCATTCATCGCTTGCATATACATTTTTACTGGAGATACTTGAGAAACTCAGTGAGTCTCAGTTCGAGACAATTATGTGGCCACTGATGAAAAAGGAATTGAAACGCCCGTGGGAAAAACAAAATATCAACACTGTTCATTTTCTCATTAAATGTCAATCAAAATATCCGGCAGTTGTTGACGAAGAATATTTATCGTCATCTCTACAAACCAGCGAAATCCTAATGCCGTTGTCATATAAATATTTGGCGCAAATGTTTTGGTCACCAACTTCACTGATGATCGCTGTTACACATCCATCATACGAAGCTTTTGGACAGTTCTTAGCAACTTCGGTGCCAGAGAAAAAGTTACTGGATTTCTGGCAAAAAGAAATTAACGAAATTTTAAACGCACCAACAAAACTCAAAGAAATTGCTACATTGCGATTCCTCACAATCATTTTCGATGAATGTAAAATTAAGCCAAAAACTGCACTGTCATTGCTTTCAAAACCGTTCATCAATTTAATAACCAAGGCCCTTCGAAGTGGTAAACAGCAGAAAAGCAACGATTGCTCGCCCACTTTATACACGGAATTTTTTGATGCGATTGAAAAGTACATGAAACAAGATGGATTTTCGGATGATGATAAGGTTGCTATCATACTAAAATTCATTGATTTTCCCGGAACATTGGTGATTGAAAAATACACACCGAATCGTGTAATCCACAAATTCATTGCGCTATTGAAATCGGATGGTGTTCAACAGTTATTCGAATTCTACAAAAATGTTTTGCTTGATCGAAAGGCAAAGAATCCAAAATTGAATGAAGGTTGGCTGCACATGGAAAAAGAGCACTGTGTTCAAATGCTGCAAACACTACTCGTCCAGAAATCGGTTCGCAACAATAACGAATGGCGTTCGATGCAGTTGCAATTCCTGATGAAATTTGGTTTGTTTTATGTAAATAAAGAAACCGAAGCCATTGTGAAAGAGCGTGAATCTAATGTGCTTCCAAGTGATTTGGCGTACAAGTTAAAGCAAGCATTCTACTTGAGTTTACAGGCAAAATCACAAAATATTGAAATTGAAAAAGCGACCCTACTCTCGATCGTTGAATACTGCAACAAACAAATAACTGGCAAATCAATCAATAAAACACTTCGTCATTCAATGACCGATGAGGCACTGCAAGCATGGAATAAAATGTACGCAAACGTAACAGCAAAGAAGAAGAAGACCAAGAAAATTCTTTACAATGTCTTTGATATTTTACTGATGCACATGGGATTGCAACTGTTTGTTGATGCACAATTGGCCATTTTCTCCATTGACGATTTGGAGAAATGTTTAGAACGATCGCAGAGTAAATTGAAGGCAAAAGAAAAGTCCAAATCGAATGAATCGGATGAGGCGGAATGGATTGAAGTCGTTGTCGATTTGTTCTTACAGCTGTTGTCGCAAAGCAAGAGTTTCATGCGTACCGTTGTCGATAATGTTTTCCCCGAATTGTGTCCGAATTTGACACCGGCAGCAGTCGATCAGATTTTGCTCATGTTGGACATGAGTGAAAAGAATCCGTTAACGCCACAAAATGCCGTAGAAGAAAGTGACGATAGCGATGATGATTCGGAAAATGAGAACGAATCCGAGGATGAAAATGGTGAAAGTGAAGGAGAGGACGTGGATGATAGTAGCGAAGATGAGAATTTCACGGAAGAGGATGAAGAAGGCACTGCTTCTGATCAATTGCGATCAGCCATTTCGCAAGCATTGGGCAGTGCTGTACCAGAAACAGACACAGAATCGGTAGATCTAAATGACATGGATGAAGAAGAAGCCGAACGTTTGGATGCAGCATTATCGGATGCATTTAAAGCGATTCGCAAGAAGAGCGGTGAAAGCAAAAAGAAAACCAAACTCCAACGAACGACAAACACAACCGTTATGCATTTTCGAATCCGTGTTTTGGATTTGATTGAAATCTACTTGAAAACCAGCCCATCTCTTGCAATTACACTGAATATTTTGGCCGATTTGATTCCAATGTATGAGCAATGCGTTGGAAATAAAGACCTTCAGCCATTGATCAATCGATTGCAGCGTGTGCTACGTATGCTCCTGAATCTTCGTGAATTTGCCAACATTGATGATGTCACCGAAATCAAATTGTATGAATTGTTCCAAAGTATTATCAACGTAAAAAATAATCCAGCGGCCATCAATGAACAGAACAAGATTCGTTCAAATTTATGTGCATTTTTGATAGCTGTCAGTCAATTGTTAAAATCACCTGATCCCGTGTTGCTCGAAGCAATCGTTTTATGCCTGGACAATTTCTTGAAGTCAAGAAATCCAAAAGTCCCATATGCGGTATTCAGTGACATTTTGAAGACACGTTGGTCGGGAGTTTGGCGTTTAGGTCAAATTATCGCTAATACGAGTCTATTGCGAGCGGACAAATGCCGTCCATTCCGACGATCACAGGCCATGGATCTACTGAGCATAATATATAAAAATCATGGTTTTATTGCACACGAAACCAACGAATTTAATGAATATAATGGTAAAATTGAGACAGCCATTCAACAATACGCACAGTGGGGCATTTCTCATGATCAAATTACACCGAAGGAATTCTCGTCACTTTTGCTGCTGTTGCAGGAAATTCACAAATGTTCACAAGCAATAGCCAACTACAAATGTTCAATTAAATGGTCAAAATTGAGCGACAACATTCAATCGATTCGCCGCAAAATTGAATTGGATTCGCAACAAATCTACGTGACTTTTTGCAAACGATTGGGCATTGAAGATATCAAAAATACTGAAATTAATAATTCAAAGATGAAAAATGGACAGAAATTAGTAAACGGTAACCATGAAGAGATAAAACCACAACCATCCGTCAATGGTGCCACAAAGAAACGAAAAGCCGAAAATGAGGACAATGCATTGAGCAAAAAACGAAAGGCAAAATTAGAAACGAAACTAAAAAAACAAAATCGCCTCAAGATGTCATCGGTCGGTTTAGATAATGTCACATTTGCATTTAACACAAATAATGAAGATGATATGGATACCGATTAACTGTGTACTATCGGATTAAATGAACATAAACTTATTGTACTTTTTTCTAAAGTTAATTAAAACAATAAAATCCTATTTTATTAATTAATAAAATCAACTATTTCTCATTTGTAACATTTTTCAATGATGCTACTTTCAATAATTTGGCCACTAGCTTTCACAGTGTTCAGACCGAAATAAAATGAATTTCAAAACATCTAAATCACACGATAGGTTCTTGTTAAAGCACAGCGACTTGCACAACGACTTACATAGGCCAACTACTATTGAATCAGTTAATCGAACGGGATCATTATAGGAGTTAAAGAGATGTTTATCAGCATTACAACAATCTTGAGTAAAAATGGGACATTTTCCGTTTTTATGAATATTTAAATTGAAATAAACACACTCAAATGCCTGGTAACAAATGAAAGGGTGTAGGTTTTCTATAGAAAATAAAACTTTGTCTTTTTATTTATATATAAATAATGAGAAATATACATGTTTCTGAATCGGTAGCTTTGAAAATTTGGTTGAAACTAATAAAGATAGGATATGGCTCCATTTTCTGATGATAGTGCTGCGAAAATGAATAAATTGTACTGAAAATGAATGTGTGAAAAGTCTCATGAAAAACAGGACGAGCAACGGTTAAATATACTTTTCAACTTACCCATGCAGCCTTCTTTTGTTTTAGAGATGTTTCGTTGCGCATTTGAAGAAGAAACGTCAACACATGCTCCTCTTGCTCAGATGTTAGACGATTAGATACTGTGAAATATTCTTTCCATATTTGATCATAAGTAAGGCCACCTTCAATTAATTCCTCATCGAACTCTTTTTCACAATATTCACTATTATCCAATATATCTTTGGCATCTATCTTAGTTGCATTGTTTTCATTTACGTTCAGGATTAAGAACAGTTTCAGCTTAAAGTTAAAAACCGGGAACAATATAAATCCTATGAAATCATATATATTGTATTTAAAAATAGCTCACCAACGCCTCTGGCCTGTCACAACTATTTTCAAATTTTCTCCATACATCCACAGCATCCTCAATTGTTTTTAAACTTAAGTTTGAAACATTTTTGAAACTATCACGAAAGTTTTGGAATCTGACTTCAAGGCATTCATTGGTGATCGTTGGCGCACTTACACAGATCTGATGAATAAAGAAATGATTGATTGGTTTTCATTGTGAACAAAAATTAACGTTGCAATTTTTAATGCTAAACTGTTCAACCTGCACAAAGAAAAGAAATGCGACAAGAACAAGTAACTTCATCTTATCGGTGACTTTGTTGATTTTTGCGTGTAGGTTTTGAGTAAACAAGATTCAAACTAAATTTTGCAAAATTAAGGCAACATTAAAATGTTAAGCACCACCTTACTACTGAAGTAAGATTATTTGATCATTTTGGACAAATTCAAAGGTTATCAAGACTTGTGATTATTATTCACATGCCAATGAACGTGTTGACTGTCTGCCGCAAAAATGAAATAAATTGTATTATTAATAGAATACTGTTATGTAATTAATTATGTAAATTGAAGTTTTTCGCACCGTCTGAACCAATAATCAATATGGTAAACCTTGAAGTTGTTGGAGTTTTGTAGTCGGTAACCAAATCTAGGTGAAATAGTCCGCGTCTGTGTGGTCATTTATGTACATGAATGGTAACGACAACAACGAAGCATATCATTACAATACATGGGCGTAGCCAGGGGGTAGGGGAGTGGGGGTCAGCTGCCCCCCTAAACGATTGTCCTCGATTTCTTCAAGAAATTTAAGCTATGAAAACTTAAAAATGATGTAAGAAAACCAAGGACTCTTCGGAAAAAAACGAGGACATTGTAGGATTGTAGTTTATTTTCAGACCAGAATCCAGTTTTGCTGCGACGCAGCATACATTAACTAACAAGAGCTGCGACGCAGCATACATTAACTAACAAGAGCATGGGGACAGTCATACTATGAAAGCTAGCAGAAGCTAGCAAAGGCTAGCAAAAATTTCAGTACACTGCTATATGATTTTTCACAGTTTTTGTATTCTCTTTTGTTCGGATGTTCTTCGTTCCTGTTGTAAAATACATATATAGGCTAGCAAAGGCTAGCTGAGGCTAGCAAAGGCTAGATGAATGAACGTCCCCATGAACAAGAGCTGCGACGATACATGCTGAAATGATTTTGAAAATACATTTATTTAGGTTTAGTTTTTTTTTATTTTTTTTTTCAGATTTACATTATTCCGTTCCAATATGTAATCTAATGTATCAAAAGTGCTTGCTTTTAATAAGGTGTAAGATAAAAATGGATTTGTTGAATTTAACGTCCGAACTGTATACCGTTTACAGTTCTGGATTTTGTTCTGTATTGACCATGGCATTTCCAAGTTTAACAGCAGCAGCGTATTCAGCATAGTTCAAGTATCCGTCATTGTTGAGATCGGCCAAATTAAGAAAATTGTCTAAAACATCTGAGAATCGGAAGACAATTTTATTAGCAAATAAAACATAAAATTATAGGGAATCTAGATCAACAAACCGATAATGTGATTGATGTTTTTGTTAACTATTTGTCCATTTTCATCCAATTCTAAAAGCTTGAGGTCAGACACACCTGAGCTCACGATGCTATCGTTCGATTGTTGAGAATTCTCACTTTCATATGCTCCACTTGGATCAGTTCCACTGCTTTCACTATGCTCATGCTCATGATTATGACTTTCATCAGAATGATGTGTTGCCGAATAGAAAATTTCCAGACCATCCAATTTATCGTTTCCGTCCAAATCGTGAACTTTAAAATACAAGTAGTTTCGCTCTTCTTCTGTCATTTCTTCCACTTTTTTCTGTGTGGGTAACTGTTGAGCATTGATATCCTCCTGAATGTGCCTGCAATCGAAGAATCGCCATTATTTACCAAAAATAAAGTCAACGAATTGAAAAACAAGAGCGACAAATTGCGAAAAATTGGAACATACTTTGCTTCAAACGCCAAGTGTTCATTTATGTGTTTCTGTTGTTCTGCACGTCGATTTACTTCACTTTTCGGATGATGTGGTCCGCGGGCGTAGCCAAAGTCAAAAAGCATTGAACACAATAGGAAAATTCCAAATATTCGGCTAAAATTGTTGACACGACATTGCCACACTATGGGATTTATTATAACAATTTGTCGCATTTTCTTTGCAAAATATTTTAGCTATAGACGATTTTAACTGTTGGGCAACTATCAAAACGAAGCCTGCTTCTCCTGCGAATAAAATAATTACATAGAAAACAAATGTTATGATTTCAGTGTGTCTTTGTAATTTGAAACATCGAGAGAGGAAAAAAAAATGTCATGTCTAACGGCACAACAAATACACGCACGCTAAATAGGCAAGGGATTGAATTGATGCCATGGCTTGCTCTCATTACATTTCAATTTGGATATTGTCGATTGAATGCATTTTATTCACGTATTATTCACTTGTTTCCCGCACACTCACACCAAAATCTACATCGCATTATCATAAAATTAGAGGCATTGATGTTGAACCTGGCAAACTTTGTATACGATTTGTTTCAACATCGGCAATGCATTTTGGCCGGTGTTTTTGTTGTTGTGGATGTTGCTCGAACACATCCGAACCGAATAGAAAAATATCGCATGTGACATATTTGGAAAGTGGTTTGATATACAATTACAGTTTAATGTACTCTCGTTTTTTTGATGCACAAAAGTCCCTCTAATTGAAGAGCATCGAATGTTCCGATGACAGCCCTCTTTTACATTGGCATATTCACGCATATCTGCGTACTTGTTGAGGCGATACATTGTCAAGATAGACGCACGTATGTTTATATTTTTGTTTCTATTCCGTGGTGCCGAATTCAATCGGCTTTCGTATTCGAATGACTCTCAAAATCAACTTGTCGCATTGATTGAATCTTTGCACCGGCCTAAGCACAGCATCGGGCTTTACGGCTTGGTATATTTGTATGCCGATGATAAAATGCGATTAGAGTTCGACTTTCGCACACAATATCGAAATAGGAAATAGTTAGGTGCACTTTCATTGTACACTGTTCGTGCGCTCACAATAAATGTTGTCATCAATGAGTCTGTTCCATTCACTGCCAGAAACAATGAAAATCACCAAAATCGCTTACATTGACGATTCATTCCAAATGAGTGAAAACGCCTTGGGGGTTCATCGTTGAAAGTATTTTTTAAAAAACTGTGCTCGCTTGTGGTGATAGTGGTGTATTTTATCCTTTGATACACATTACACGAAATGTTCCTTCATGTAGACTCGTTGCTTTTAATCATTTGAGGGGATTAGCGCACATTTCGATATGACAAATTGACTACTCATAGCTTACAAACGGTTTTCTTTGTTGAACCTTTCTTTGATGATGATGATGATGATGATGATGATTATGACGAGGAAAAGAAGAACAAGAACCAGTCGGTTAATAGAAAATTATCGTAACCGGTTGAAGTCACTAAAGAGGACGTGACTCTTGATGTTGAATATTGTCCATGAAAATCCCGAAATATTATTTTCAAATCGCCAAAAGTGCAATTTGAGTCAAACTTTGAAGACTCACTCACTTCAATTCACATCGAACATCATCAACATCAAATAACAATCAAGTTGTGAACTGTGACAAATATTCAATTTGCAATTGGGTGCTGAATGTTTCAAGTTCCGCATCAACCCACCATATTATGCCGGCTAAACACACAAGTAAAACATATGTAAGTGAACATGAATAGAGTGAACCGAATGGAAATGCATGGTACAGCAACACAAGAATTAACCACCATATGACATATGGGGCATTTATGTCGAGGGTATGATTTACAGTACAGCCGATTAATGCAAACACCTTCCATTGCATTCAATAGGAGAAATCGTGTATGCTGTTGCCTGCCATCACAAAAGAAGGCGCCGAAAAAACACTCAACTGGTCGCTGTATGCTCATAATGCGCTAGGGAATAATACGACCAAGTGATTTGTACGTATTTAGAGTATACATTTACTGGTAATAGCTGCTGTTTGATGAATGCTGTTTTATGCCGTGTGCTCGGCAAAAGTTTAACAAACCCTCTTCAATGTGTTACTATAAATCGTTTTTAAATAGATTTAAGTATTATTATTACATGCTATGAATAAAATGAAAATGGTATCAAATTACTAGGATGCCAACATTTCTGCCGGTTCAGGCAAATGTATTGTCAAGTTGGATTAACCGAAGTGATGAATACAACTTCATTGAGATTCGATGAGTTTGAATATCACGAAATGCATTCACTTCGGTGGACTTGAATGCAAAGAAGATAATTTGTTGGGTCAAACGCAATATCGCAATTTACTTTCGTTTCTTGTAGTTTCTTTCTTTTTCGAACCAAGTAAAATGTTTACTCTTTTTTTTTTCAGTGTCAATATGTGATACGCAATGAAATCGACAATTTACCATTGTTTGCGCTCATTCACCGCAAATGTTACATATTTCCTCAACAAAAATGATTAATTACCGTTTTGATGCTGTTTCTATACGAATCGACAAGTAAACAAGACAAATACAATTTATTGCATAACAACACTCTTAAATAACATACAACAAGATGGTTTTTTTTCTCTCAAACTAACTATTTAATCTATTTCATTATTTAAACGATTAAATTTTTTATGGATTATGAATTAAACTTGTGTAATGGCAAGAAGAAATGATTACTTTCACACTTGTTTACGAAATGTCAATTGGTTTGTTGTCGTTGAAAAAGGTGCTTTGCGCGGAAAAATCAATAGCAAGCACTGCCAAAACGATGAATGTGTCAAAAAGCGGCGAATTTCAGTGCAGACATGCGCATGAACCGTACATCCAACAAATTAAGCACAAATCCGTTTACATTCTGGATGTGCCCACACTTTATGAATTTAAACTTTTTAAATATTAATATTGATTTTCAATCAGTGAAATTGAATATCAAAATTATTCACCTTGAAAATTCAAGATAAACAGATTACTTGATACCACAATGGATTTTTTTTTTACTAAAACCATTTGTAATATTCATTTGAAAGATTGCAACTTTACCTGCATTTAATACGATAATGCGTGGCATAATTAAATAAATGCGTTACCCTTCAAAGAATATTTCCTTCTTAAAAAAAAAAAATAAGTTAGCGTAAATCTCTCTGCTTATTGCAATCGAAAGTAAGTTGCGTTCATTGTTTATAAATTGCATCGCAAATGGCAATTGAATTATGTGAAAATTTGCATGTTACCTTTGAGGAAGAACACATTTCATTGCCGTGCCACGAGCTGTTCGGTTTTCAATTTCTTTTGTTTTCACTAAAATTGAACATTTCCTTGTTTGATACACGGCTCTGTACGCACATTATCGATAATTATTGATAGAATTACAGTTAAATTAAATTGTGCTTGAAATCGTTCAAAGTACAAGTAACTCGATAATCGCTTGTGGCTCGAGAGAAGCGCACTGAGGAGAATAGATTTTGTAGAAAAAAGTAAATGTCTAGTTCCAGCCCATGCCCATGTACTGCAGCCATGCACAATATTTTGGAAATGATTTTTCACTTTTTTTGTTGCTTTGTCGATGAATGAAGATAAAAGTGCACGCAGGTAAATGATGCATCAAGTTAAAAAAAAAATCTCTGGCAAGTAATAACTACAATACTTTAGTTTATGCAGATTCACCTGTGATAGTGAATTTGGTTTTTTCTTACCACGAATGACAAAAAATGAGTATTTGCTTCGTACCATGAAATTGTTTGTCATAAGAGTGGATGCGATAATAGGCTGTCTTTTGTTGCTGTTGTTTTTCATGCTTGCCATTGTTTGTCGTTAGTATGCTCAACGATTTTACTTCATTATTTACTTAGTATTCGTTTTCTTTTGTTCCCGTTTGAAACGTATGTGTTTTTTTCTTCAAACTAAAAAAAAAATACTTCCATTTCTATTTTTCCCGAAAATTAACATCGACTACCTGCACATTTACTTATAAATCGCAAACAAAAACATAATCGAGCTCAGTTTGTTTTGGTCTTCTAAACTGTGCGTGTCACTCTCAGTAAAGTAGTAAAGTTGGTTGTCCTTTTGCAACACATTTGTTGTACAAGAGAGAGTTCATTTGAAATTATTTAGTAAAAATATCGGCAAATAGGAATCAGTCAAAATGTTTGCCAAGCGTGTGATTGGTGTGTTTTTAATTTCACTTGCAATAAAATCGGTGCGTTTAGATGAAGTCTTAGAAAATGAAATTATGGATTCAGACTTCAATGGTGATCAAGTAAAATATCGAGGGGAAATTGATAGTATTCCTGTTAGCACAGCCATGGACAACAATTATACCAATTATCCAGCCGAACCGCCCAGAGAATCGTGGTTTGAATCAGCACGAAATGCATTAAGTGGACCAACTGGCCAAATCGTTGTTCATATGGCCAAAGAGATGATTAGTCGTTCAACTGGAAATAGTCAGGTACAATTTTGACCAAAAATTTAAAAAAAAAAACTAACTCGTTTGAATGAAATATCAGAAAAAAATAGTTATTAACTGGCAAACCAATTTTCCGTCTCTTAATTTATAGATCTTGAGCTTGAACTTGACAAATTTGCTGATTTTAGTTCTACTGAAGGCGTTAATATTCGCTGCCGGTCTCATCGGGGCTGGCAATTGGGGTCAATATGCACGTGCTCGTAGCATTGACTGTAAGTTCTTTATACGTTTTTCCTGTGGTGCGATGTGCTCAAAAATCATTCAATTCATTAAATAAAAGCAACGAGCGAAAGTGTTTCGACAACTTTTGTTTAGTTACATTTCCACACACTTTCTATATCCACACACATTAATTCATTTTTATTAAATTTAAAAGTGTAAAAATAATACACCAATTGTAAATATATTGGTTAAAATCGGAGTTGTCATCGTGTTTGAATGAAAGCACACGTACTCGTACACGAATTCTTAGCCAAGCGAATCGTTGCGGAAATCTGGTTATATGAGTTGAATCACCTTTTTTTTTTAAATTTCAAACACATGTAATAACATAATCATTCAGTAATATGTAACACATCAAAATCTAAAAGATTTCAATCTTACGACGAAAAACACGTGAGAATCACATAATAATTGATGAAAAAAAAGATATTATTGCACAATTCAGCCCAGTGTGTTTTACTTGGGTTTCATTTACATGAATTTGATTGATCACAAATAGTAATTCTTTGTTTGTTTTTAGCTCCTTTTCTGAAACCCGAAGAAGCGCCATTGTTTATTGGCTATTTGGCATTGGAAGGATCTGGACAGGACGGATGCTTAAATCAAGCGGCATGCCGTGCTCCGGAAACAGCACAAGAGTATCTAAAAGCGGCAATGGCTGTGATCAAGGGCACGGAAATGTTCGATAAAAGTCTGTTAAATACAACCAAAGGTTATTCGTACACATTAAATCAATTGGAGCATTCGATTCGCCGTGGAAAAGAGGGTGCGCCGTGTGATTCAATTTACCATTGTCACCTGTAACACAATCTCATTGCAAACGCACAAAATGTACAGAAACATCGATGACAGAGAAAAAATTGTCCTGAATCAAGATATCCGTTTGTTTCATTTGTTAAAGTAGTCAAGTGTTCCGTGTTAGACCTAGAAATGTTTGTTCGAATAAAGTGAAATGCTCATAGTTTTAACAAACCTTTTTTGTTATCTATAATGCCATTGTATTTTTTTTATCACACAGCTCTAGTCTGTTGTCGATGTCTTCGAGACAAGACCTTGTTGCATCGAATTCGTTGAAAATTGATTTTTTGTGTCCTCTCTTTTTCTTTAAGGTGGTCACTTGTCAGTGGTATTTTCATTATCGTATTAGTTTGTTGTATATTTTCTTTGTCCTTGTAACAAAACACTATTATCGAGAGCCATTTGCAATTTTTATCTGACAACTGTTGTGTTGCTTCGTGGTATTTTCGTATAAAATGTGAGCAGGCAAAAAATGTGTATGGGTTTTTTTTTTGTTATACTGAAAGAAGCTAATGCCGGCCATATTTAATACGTTTGATACACATAAAAGCCATTTCATGGCTTTAGTGCTGTTGCACGATGAAATGTAGCTAGCACTCACTACCGGATAATGGCCGGTTTGCTGGTCGACTTTTATGCTTATACCACCAATCTCTCGGTAATGTTCACTCACTCTCTCTATCCCTCTATCTATCTCTCTCTCTCTCTCTCTCTCTCTCTCTCTCTCTCTCTCTCTCTCTCTCTCTCTTTCTCTTTCTGTGTGTCCCTTTCTCTGTATCTTTATCAAAAAAGCATTTTTCAATCTGCCGTTAAATTTAATGTCATTTTGGGCTCTCGGTCCTTTCACATGCATGGCCACGATTAAAATGTTTGGCTTGTTGTTTAAGTTTGCTTCGATAATGGGCTTTTCACTTTGATCCTTTTGCACTTGCTTACGTATTATTATTTTATGTTCGTTGTTGATGATGGTGGTGTGGCATTGGATTGGACGCTGCGCGTATTAGTGCTAATGGATTGTTCTTTACCAGCCGCTTTTAAGTTATACTGATTTTGGATGTTTTAAGAGTGTTTCTTTTTTCTTCTTCTCTGTTATGATGGCATTTTTGTGTGCCTTTTTCTGGTTTTTGCCATTAGAATTCATTTCACAGTGAGCACACAAAAAGGTGGAGCGTGGTTTGTCCAAAGTTATCCATTTTATTCCGGAATTTTAAGCGTATGATTCCCAATCATTCTTCTACTCACTAAAAACTGCTTACCAACTTATTAAAAGCATGAATGAAGCCCCACAAAATTGCCAGAATGACAAAGTGAATATTTCATCTGTTATGAAAATTTAAGTGCCTCAACCATAAACAAACAAACATGCAAAATATCTCGATAGAGACAAAAAATCATCGCAAATATGTTCAACTACCATAAAATTACCGTTAAGCGCACAAGATACCCGCTCTTTTTTTCTGTGGTAATTTTTTTCAAAGTAGCGTTGTGTCTTATTAGCTGCCTTCCGATAAAGCCATTTCAATTAATTTAAACTGTTTCTTTCCGTTTACATGCGGAATTCGTTTGACACTCATGAGGCGAGTGTACAGCCTCAATACAATCGGTTCACATTCACTGAAAACAAGAGCATTGGTGTCGAATTTAATATAGCATCGTGACGCATATGTCCCATTTCGGCCAAATTGAATGCAAAAAAGAAGCCGAGGACATTCGAAATGGTTTCAACCCCAATGGATTTCAAAACTTTCACAGCGAAGAGAAAAAAAAACTTATTTTGAATACGAACGCCGATGTCTACGGGCTTATTCAAAGTAACTTTTGTCGCATTTTTATGCGCGCATATTCGCTAGAGAAATTCGAGTGTCGATCAAGTTGATGCCTTTAGGCGCACATATGTCACCCAGTACTTAGTTTCATTCATATGATGTTTAGACGTATTCGTATTCGCTTTATGTACTCAATATACATTTCTTCTGAACGAACACCATTCCATTCAATGTCGTGAAAATATGCATTTCAAATGCTCTCGAAAATCAAAATGAAAGATATTTAGCTGAATTTCAAGTGGCGTGAATTTTTCGTTCATTCAAACTCACATAAATTCACAAATCATACTTGTTAACAGACGATATAATCAACATATAATATTACAAATGCAATTATGGAACATCATAAATGATCTTTATCGTGGCTTGATATGTATATTAACAAATGAACCCGTTTATTTGAATAAAAAAAAATAAATGAAGTAGTGATGAACTGTAAAGCGCACTCAATCATCATTTCAACTTGGTACGTAATTCGATTGAAATCGATAATTAAAGCCTTCATCGCAAACGCAATTCGAACGCTTGTACGCATATGTTTCGATTTAGATGAGCAATTTACCTTTATTTTTAAAAGCATCGACAGAAAACTGGTTTTCACCTGAAAAATACACAATTTCGATTTGAAATTATTACGCACAACGAACCAGTGGACCGATCATTTATTCGCTGATTACACCAAATAGTGAATTAGTTTGCATTGCCGACAGCATTTACTCTCTTTCTCATCCTCTGTCTCTCTCTCTCTGGCTTAATTCTGGCTCAATTTGAAATTACGCGTTTTTGTGGTGATGCTTCAAATCATATGGCGTAACGCACGATGAGCGCGATTAGCATAAAAATGTTAATAATTTTATCGCCCAGAGAATGTGAGGACGCATCCATCGACTGGTTCCGTCGACTGCAAAAAGACGATCGACCAAATCGAAATGTACATAAAATTTGCACAATCCATGGTGAAATCAATTAATGGGGATGTTCTTTATTGCGACATGTTCATTTGTATTCACGCAATTTGAACTGGTCGACGCGCGAATTGCGAATATGATTCCGAAACACAGAGCCATGTATAAAATGTTCGTGTTGTTGATAAGCTGAACGTGGAGAGGGAAAGAGAGAGACAGAGACAGAGACAGAAAGCGAGAGAATGAGACGACGAGTGGGAAAAAACAAGCATTGAGCCTATTTGCATATTGATACAAACCGAAATGGCAAAATGTATGCATAGATACATGTCTCATTGTTTCGATTGCCATCGGCACTGCATGAATTATACGGTTTAAATTTTGCTGAATTTCATATCGTTATGTTACCGACGATTTTCCTGCGCTCCGATTCGATATTCGATGCATGCGCATGGAATTTTCTTTTCATGGCAATTTCGCCGTTTTAACAAAACCAACAGCACACAGCGAGCAACACGGAGACAGAGAGATAGAAATCGAGATACATAGAGGGAACGAGAGAGTGAGAGAACGAGCATGGGACTGTAAAATAACATGAAAATTTCAATGGAAAACAATGCAAACAGAGAGTGCCGAAGAGCGCTATTCTAATTTGCATTTTAGGAAAATTAATAGAACTCTGTTCACAAAGTTGTGAATTTAATCGAAATTAGAGGTGTGCGTCTAGCAGCATTCACCGTAATTCCATTGCACGTATTGGTCCGCTCAATGTTATCAGCCAGTCAGTAAGGATAAGAGACTAAAAGAGGCAATTTTTAGTGTAGTTTTCACTTGATGAACACGCACGAATACTTTTGGTTTAAAAAAAAAATTGATGTGAACGTCGAACATAATTTCGAACCAATTTTATTTCGTTCGAAATGAGATTGCTTTTGGTGGACTAATATTTGCCAGCATCGACTCATGTTTATGTAGAACTGTTGTTTTCTTGTATTTTCGTTTTTTTCTTCTTCGACATTTTTCGTCGACGAAATATTTCTTTTTTCGCTCTATTTTTATGCCAAAAAAAACTTATCACACTATCCATTTACTGTTGAAATATACGGTACGTTAGATCGCCTGAAGATAATATTTCTATTAAATACGAAAAGGAAAAAAAAAAAAACAAACATGTTTCCACAGAAAAATCATCACATAACATTAACGTGATGGCAAGTGAACATGGATAACACCACAGTAAAGTATATATATATATATATATATATATATATATATTTATAACAAAAAATGTGCGCCAGTTTTCTCAACAACACATGGAAAGACATCAGCTCGAAGATGGAAGATTTACTTGTACGTTGAAGTGGAGCACACTCATCGCCACTCCAGCATATATCTATGTAATGCGTTTTCGCATCAAATTTATACAACTGAGAAAATAATCATTCCAAGGGTAATGAGTTTTTAATAGAAAAGACGTCAAAATATTCCTTGTGCTTTCTTATTCGGTCTACTATGTATGTGGAAAAAGCGTAGAAAGAGGGCGAGAGTGAACACTGAGCAGCCCTTATATCAAGTGTTTTGCTTTCAAATGACTGCTTCGTTTTGGCTAAATCGTTCAACGCGCTCTGTTATGCCGCATGCCACTATTGAAGACTTTTCTAGCAAATAAGAACATGTCATTCGTCCCTTTGCCGATCCAATTGCTAAGCAATTGTCTTGCACATCGCACATGTCTTCGAGCCAATTTTCTCTCTCTCTCTCTCTCTCGCCGATTCTCAGTTGTTCGTTTTCTTTGCAGCTTCGCACTTTTAAGAATAGGACATTGTGATATGAAGCTCGAAATCATTCTTCTAAGAACTGAAGTTAACACAAAATGTTCGTCGAGCACGGCAAATAGCAAATCAAAGCGAATATATTCCACTCTATCGATAAATTCGAGTATGTTACCCGAGGTATTTTCTATTAAGTCGAATAAATATCGCGCGCACATGGGGCGATGCCAACCATCATACGCCATATATATTGCTATAATATATTTTATTTGAACTTCATTTCTCTCTCCCACTGTCTTTTGTACGTACCTCTCCATCGTTCGGAGTTGCCATATATTTTTTCCTAGAATTTCCTTTTTCGTTTGTCGTTTATCACCATGCGGCAACATCAAATCGAAAATACTCCACGAAAACTGTTGTACGGTGCTGAATGTGTTGGTATGTATTTTAAGTTCGACGTTGAATTTTTCCCATCAAATAGCGTAAATGACTTTTTCTGAATGAATAACTTTGTGTTTACAATCTTCCTCATATGAGGCGCCCGAGCATCGATTTGATGACTTTCTATCGCTTATTAAGATGAACAATTTTTATGTCGTTTTTCTTCATTGGCTGCGATTCGTTTTCCATCTCTTTCATTCGGTTTTCCATTCGCTACAATGTCGATCAGAAGCTATGATTTGGTTGAGTGCACGACCGAACCAAGCAAAAATCCATATCGTTTAAGCATCAAGGCATCAGGCAATAAGTTATAATATCCTCTTATTTTCTCGCCATGAGAGCAGCTGCGGGGCGAGAGATGGAGAAGAAGAGTGGGAAAAACAATTTTCATTCAATTTTAGTTGACAATTATTTAGCTCATCCGGTTTATTCGATTTTATTTGACAAAAGATTGGTTCGATTTATTAGCATCAAAATGTAGCTGTGAAATCGAGATAGCACATCAACAACAACAACAAATGAATGATTTGATCTCTATCTATCATCCGAAGTTTACATGCATGCAAAAATTCTAATTATTTCACATAATTGCCTCATTGGCATTGCATGAATAAAATGGTTTTTCGTGATGGTGGATGAGATATTGACTTTGGCTTAGCCATGCAAAGATGTAGATGTGTTTTGGCCCAATCACATTTTTCCATATTGCTGTTGTACAACATTGACATCAATTTTCCATTTTTGTGTCAGATTCCATGTGAATATTAGTTAGCTCATTGCCATCAAAACATATACAATACAATTTCGTCGCATCCATTATGCCCTGTCCTCAACCATTTTACGGGCAAACTTCGACGTTGCCAGCTTTTTAGATTAAAATCTAAAAACTTTTATTATCCATTTCAACAACAACGTCAAACTATAATTGAGTCCCAAAGCACTTTTCTGTACTTATTTCACCAAGTTTGTTTTTTTTTCCATTCTACGATTTTTCCAACGAAGCCACTGCGAAACGCCAAAGTTTTGCTACACATATGAAAATAATCGATTCGAAAATGCCAGCCAAGTGCTCCAATGCGAGGATTTGTTCTAATTGAAACAGACAAATAGTCTGAAATAATTTTAATTCCAACAGTTCTTTTTTTTTCACCTCGCTCCAAAAAGTTTCTAATGAAAATGTTTCATGAAACATTCAAATCTCGAAATTGCGCTTTATTCTATTCAATGTGCAAGTGTGCATTTGTATGCAAGTCACTTAGAATAGACAAAACGATTCTTAGGTTTTGCATGTTGTTTGAATGGAGTGAAGCTCAAATTTGTTCCAACAATTAAGTCGCTTTTAAGAGAATTCTCAGCGCAAAACTGCACATTTAAGATTTTTAGATGTAGTTATCGTGCTTTGGTGCTGCTTTGAATCTACCCGAGATCATACAGAAAAATGTCAATGCCCAATCGGTATCAACAAACACACACGAACACACGAGCACACACACAGGACACCGAAACATGAATCAAAATGAAAATAACAAAGATATCTCTAGATCAGCAAATAAAGTGCTCCATAAAATGCTATACATATTTCAAATTTGAATTGAAATTCAGATTAATATTAGATATATGTGCACTTAACCTCACCACAACCATGCAGCATTGGGGTAGATGTAATCGGTTGACTTCTTTCTCGTTTCTCTCTATCGTTTCGCTTCTATCGCTCTCGCTTTATCGGTCTGGTCTGTCTGTTGATTGCCATCTTTTTTATGTTTTATTCACAAGCACTTCAATAAAAACGATGATTGTTCTAGTTTGTCTCTGTATACCTCCAAAGAAATGTCAGTTGAAACCAAAATACACTCATTTATGATTCGGAGAAGAAAAAAAAAGAGAAGAGATTGAAACACAAAATGCAACTCAACGCACACAGCACTGCACATCAATCAGAACATAGATTTGATGGAATACAATTTTTAAATATCAAATGAATAATTAATTGTCGAAATGTTGACGGTTGGAAATTTAGTTGGTTTTCTCTTGTTGATTTTCGCATTAAAAACGCAGTTGCTTTTACATTTCAATGCAACGAATGCATGTTTCGAGATCTATGTTGTTTGCAAATGTTGTTGCTAGCTGCGCATATCCTTCTGCTTTTGAGCTGCTTTTTTTCTGGTTGTAAAATATTGTTGATGAACTCACAATTAATCTGCATTTAGAATCAAATCCAACGACCAAATTGGAATATTTCGCTATTTCTGATTTAACAATTGTTGAGATGAATTGACTCCGGATGTACACAGTACAGCGTACACTTACCATATTGAATGAACTCATGAGTACCTTATGCACATTTTCTACAGAAAATGCAATTTTCGAATTTATTTATTCGAATTCAATTGAAGGCTGACAAGAGAACTCATATGTTTGCTTTGATGTTGTTTTTTTTTATATGTTGATGGTTTTTCATTTGTGAAATGAATATTTCCGTTGCATATTTACCCTTTTTACAACATCTCGCTCGAATGCTAGTTGGTAGAGGTGTTGTTCGATGATTTGCTGGCTTTTGTTGCATATTAATTGAAGAAGGTCGTCGGACACGTGCGTTCAATTGAGCCTCATTTAACAAATAGGGCAATAAACATGAAATCACGACGCCTTTTTTTACGATTTTCATGTACTTGAAATGAAAAAATGTAGCCCATACACAACAACCCATCTAATTTCGATTGTCAAAATATTGACTCATGCAGTGCCATTGTTTGCGGTGCAAACATTTTATTTTGCATTTTGTGTATTGAATAGAATACTTAATTTAGCTGGGAACGATGAAAAAGTAGGCGTTTTGAAAATTAGTAAGTGATTTGTTGACTTCAAATTTCAAAATAGGCTAAGGTAAGTGATGACTTCAAAAAGACAGATAATTATATATGTTGAGATGTTTCATTGAACGATCACGTGCCAATAAAGTGGTTTAGCAAACTCATTTATCGTTCTAATAAAATAACCTACAAATCAAACGTATGAAGTGCCCAAATTTACCAGGTTCCTTTTTTCTATAATAATACAAGATAATAACAGTCATAAAAATTAACCGTTTTTTTTTTTGGTCGCAACAAATGATTCAATTGAAATGCATGAAATATGGTGCGATGGGTGTGATGCATTTTGATTAGTATTTTGACATATTTATTATTCGGTAGAACACTTCAACCACAATTAGCGCTATAGACACGATGCCAATACTCTGGAAAAAAATGTTGCACAAGGTTTTTTATGAAAAGAGTCAGCTTGTGACCGTTTTAAAAGGCAAAATTCGACTTTTTTTATTTTTTTTATCGACAGCTTCAACGCTCACTCGTTTACAATTGAGGATGGAACTAATTGCTAGCGGAAAAGCATAATAATAAAGGAAATAACGTGAGAATGAAGCTTCACAGTTTTTCCACACCATTTTTGTCAATTGCTTTTGCACAAAGAAATAAAAAACTCTAGCGAACGAGCGGAAATCACAATTATCAAACTAGTTTAAAACAAAAAAAATTTGTTGGAAAATAAATTACAGCACTGTGTAACACACACACTCAAGTTGAAAAAAAACATGCATTTACTTTGTTACTAACAAAAAAAAGCGAAAAGAATGCCATTGCTATTAAACATCGTCACATGTGCACCAAGTAAATTGCAAATGCCAATTGGCCAGCTTTTATTGTTCTATCGAGAAAGCTAAATAGTTTGACCGGAAAAAAAATGGAGCTTGTCATTTGCGTTCAAACCGGACATCAAACAATTCGATTACATTGCTACTGAGCATTTTTGCGAAAGATAAATTGAAAAAGTGCTGCACATAACAACAACAAAAAATGGCAAACGAGTCAAATGAAATTTCGATGAAAAATACATTTTATTGAATGATTCAAGAGAGAGAAAAAATGCTGTCAATAAAGTTTCATTAGTTTCCGGAAAGGATTATTTTCCATATATACACATACCCACTTGCACGTCGGATCGACATTGGCCACGCTGTGACATGAACGAATTGCGTTTTTTTTCTCTCGAAAAATCCATTTAAAGAAAAAAAAATATATTGCATGATGAATTGTTCACATCGTTCTATGAATATGATTGAAGCCAGTGCATAAAAACCACAATCGGATTTTTGAAACCCCCAGAAAATATTTTATCAATATGTCGAAGTCTGTGTTGTGTCACATGCCCATTTATTTTGAATAATTTATGCACATCGGATACCGTATGAATCATGGCTGTTGCAACAGTTATGTGGAACTAGTCGCCCGCAACGATGATTCGGAGTTTAAACAAACAAGAGTCATATAATGAATATGTAAAAACCGCTTTATCGCGAATCAGAACAAAAGATCTTGATAATTTGCAGCAAACAAAAACTAGCGTTGTCTTTATTTCGTAAATAATTACTTCTTGTTCATGTTCGCAAGACTTCATAAGCCATCATTTCCATGCTACTACTACCTTCAACATTTGACTGAAGGTAAAAAAGGCCCCTAATCAGTCTCATGTGCTGTCGGCAGCTCTTGATATCATTGTGATTTAAAATGTTCAGCGCTAAAAAAAAGAACATTGTGCAGCGCAAATGTGAAATTGAGAAGCCGTGTTATGTGGATGCAACCAAATGCATCAAATTAGACGAAGCGAGAGAAAAACGAGTTGCAACTTAATTGAAGCAACAAGGCTTGCTAGACGAAGACACGAACGGACATTTTTTTTTTCGTTGGTGTGTGAAACGTTCAAATTTGATTGGATCGCAGCTGAAATGGTCATCAATCATTTGTACACCGTACAGTCATCGACATTGAACCATCATCATTCGTCAACTAAAGCCTCCTGTGTTCGCTATATTTTACTTGGGAACACAAATTCAATACATTTGTATGTAGCATCGCGTCTATCTTCGTTCATGGATCTCGTTTGAAGCGCACGATGTACCGATAAATGAAGAAGTTCAAAAAGATAGCTTTAATCCGACTATGATTGGTTGCTATAGAAACATAAACAATGTGGAATCACCGAAAAACTCGGTGCACACACTCATCTCGGACAAAATTGTACCATTGAAAAGTGGGCATGGCTTAAAATACCGTTTCGATGGTGTGTTCACGATGCATAACGAAAAAGGGGATGAAAGCAAAGAAAGGGAACAGATTCATACACTGGCGGTGGCGTTGTACGATGTGCGCATGCACCACTCGAAGTGGTTGTGTATCACATTCTGATCGCAAATATTTTGCCGAAAGTCTCTAACAGCATCACAACACATTCGAACGAATGAATAGCAATATTTTAAATGGGAATTTTCTGTGTGTTAGAGCGATGCAACACTTGATACATTTCCAGTACGAAAGGATCATCGATGTGTTGTGTGCAATGTGCTAGGTAAATCAGCGAATGAACGCATCGGTGCGACCCAAAATCATAAGGATACAACTCGTTTGAAATTCTGAGCACTTTAATAGAGTCAACTCAGTTGAATGAACAGCACACGCTTTGGACCGATAAAACACCAAACTTTGGCTAAAAAAAAGGATCCAGCGTTAAACTCAGAATAAAGGAGTGACAAGAGAATAAAAACATCAGTTTTCCACAATAAAAGTGTGTGATTTTAGTGTGTTGACTTGAATTTGTTATTCGCATTCGAATATTCATTTTCAGACGGTTGAATACATCGACTCGTGATAAAGAAAAAAAAAATCGGGCAAATTGTTAATCAATTTTGTTAGACGATTCAACTATTTTCAATATATTCAATTGAAAAATCTACTGTCAACATACGTTCAATCATCTTCGCACATGGATTATTCTAATTGAATATTTTGCGGTTGTGAAATTTTCACCAAATGATTACGACGATTGCCATTTGCATCGAATAAAACGTTGAATTATGCAAATTATGTGGATACTCTGATTAAATTGAAATCTAAATAAACTAAATAAACTGATTATCATTCAATTAGAAGACAGTCAGACACTCGATGAGACGCACACACACACACACACACACACACACACACACACAGTGACTGGCGAACTGAATTCAGTGAAAAGTGATAAATAACCAATTTTAATGTACTGACAGTGTGACCCAATAAACCGGATTTCAATCCATTCGAAATTGTTAAAGTTTTAAAAAAATATAGATAACAAAACAATTTTCAATAAGAACAAAGATAAAAGTGTCCACGATCTGTAAGTCAAGATCGAGTAAAAGGAAATATAAAAACAGCCAAGCTAAGGAGCCAGGGGAAAAAAGAGTGTGCATGTCATTCTAAAACGAATTTTCCACTTTTATTGAATGTGATGTGATTTAATTTAATAAATTTGAATAAATTACCAGGAACAGGCGAACAGTTCAACACTCGATAGATCTTGCATTGTGTACACTAACTCGTACATCATTCTCACATATATAAACACACATACATCATACCATAGACACGTCGCGTACATATTCCTTACACTTGTGAAAACGTGATATTTTAATAAATTGAATTGATGCGTAAATTGACCTTTGTGTAAGAAGTTTGACATAGATAACAGAACTTAGTGTGAGAAAGCGAAATAGAACGAGGAATAAATAAATAGAACGAGAAAAGTATAATTTCATTTTCCGACATTTCTATTTTGTTTGCGCGAAAATTGAAAAATAAAAAAAAAACACACACACACAAACGTTGATAATTTTTGGTGCAGACAAAATTACAACTTTTACCTGAAATTGAAATTGATAGCGAATAACTGTAGTTCGTGTCGTTCATCACAGTCGATTGTGTGATTTTTTTAATTCGTCACGGACATTTTCATACAACAGCACCAAACTGTACTTACCAACGGATTTATTTGCACCGTTCGAGAGGCCATTTGGTTTAACGGACAATCAATCACAAACGTTTGCTTGCAACGGCAAATTGGATTTTAAAACAAATTTCGTGGCCGGTGGTAGTTGTGGAACTGGCTCAACCAATCCAACATCAACAACCTCTGGCCAGAATATTTGCATCAATTCGCTAAGTCCATCCGCCGACGGTACATCCGCTCAACAACAATTTAACATTTTTCCAGCGATTTTCAGTCGACAGCTGAATTTTTCGGCAGCAAGTGCACAACAAACAAAACTAATGGATGAATTACGGCCAAATTTGGTGGGCGGCCTGTTGGGGCTGCAACAAGGTTTGCTCGAAGACCATGCATTGGCACACGGTAATTTACAGCATAGTGGACATCAAGATTCGAAATTTATGTCGTCATTACAAGACAACCGTCTAATGGGCATAACATCACATGAAAATCGTCTTTTAGGATTATCGCATGATCTTCGTTCGGCCGCTTCAATTAACAATCTAGACAATAGTAAAAATTCGTCGGTAGCCACACATCAAAGCCGAAAATGTAGCAGTACACCCGAAGATTTTAGTGCTTTATACGGTGGCCTATCTGCATCTGGATTGGGCGATACATCATCACATCATCATACACCGGCTCATACGCCACCATCACGGCACGATCATTCCATTACAGGTAAACAATTGCACATGCAAATCAAAACATTTGTTCGTTCATTTGTTCAGAATCTCGGTAGAGATCATTTCAATTTACATGATTATTATCACGGTACAGTTTCAACCAAATTGTTAACAAGTTATTCAAACATTGAAGAAAGGAGACGAGTTAGTTGAGGACCCTTACTATTCAAAGTCATTGTAACCGAACACTACACAGCAATAACAGCAGTGTACACATATGTTTCAAAACGGGACCACACCGTCGGCAGATGTTTATCGCTACGCTTTTGTTCTATTCTTTCCACTCAAGTTTTCAATTGTACTGCTTTGGTAAAAAAAAACGGGCCTGCTTCAATCAATGAATCCGTTTACAGTTCCAATTTTTTGACACTTTTCATTGTCAATTGTACAAATGCAGCATAAAAGCATCAAAGTAGACACCAACAATAGGATTATCTCGTTCATTACTTGTTGTTGTGGGTTTTCCACCACACAGCAAAAGAGTGTGCACGCGTTAGAGATTATCCAGAGATTAGAGGCATTGTTTTGATCTTTTGACAGTCAATAAAAATCAAATAAGTAATTGCTTGTCGATGGTCAATTGAACGGCCAAAAATTGGCCAATAATAATGACAATTTTTGATGAAGCGCCCAGCAGATTTTTGACTAAATTGAAGAAAGGCTACAAAACCGAACACTGAAAGGGTCATCAAGTCTTGCTTTAAATCGCCAGATGCTTTGTAAAATGTCTTCTCACCGTTAGACATTTCTAAATTAAAATTTATCCAAATGGACAGTCGTTTAATAATCCTTTTATTCGCTTGATAATTGCTTTTTCCTGTTTCGAGTGATCTGGATACAATTGGTGAAAAGCCGTTAAAACGCACCATTTTCCCAAATGCTTACCGTGCCGACGGTATTTGGTGCTTTTGATATTTAGCTGTTGACACGATCTCACTCGTACATATGTTCATCCCTCTGACATTAATATAATAATTTTGGTGGTCATTTGAACGTGATTTACATAATTTTCTCGAAAATAAATACGGTTTATGCCGCCGCAATATTCTAAGGTTCCAATTGGCCCCAAGTGCAAGAGGTTGATACATTCTGTGTGTATTGTGCACGCTTAGCGCTGATTTTCGTGGCCTCTGCAGATTTTATTTTGCATAAATTAAATACACTTTGGGAGCCCCGCCATGGCATCGACCACACTACAATGCTTGAGAATGCAAATGATGTCGCACGAATGTCAGGTAACCAAAAACGATGAACGCGTGCATAATTTCGGGACTATGGCTTATGACATGGACTGAAATCACAAGTTTTGAATATTAAAATTGATGCAAAATCCAACGACAAGCGACCAAATGAAATGACCGTGATTAATGTCAGTGTTTGAGAATAATGAGGCAGCGCGTGAAAAATGCACTGTGTCAAAAATGAAACTGGCTACGATAACTGTATTTTGATTTTACATGGTTTTTTTTTTGTCAACAGCTAAAATGCTATTTTCCAACAATTAGAAGGTAAAAATCAACACCATTCAACAGACTAACACCTAATTGAGCAATGCAAAACGACGTCTCTTTATCATCAAACCAGATTTTAAATGAATTATGCATTTGGTATCCATTTCCATTAACCTTTTGCTATTTCTAAACGAATTAATCTGCTATTTAATTATGGGAAGACGATCATTTTTAAGGGCAAAAAGAAAGAGAGAGAGAGAGAGAGAAAGTTTCATTTCATGAATATTGGCCAAACCACGAAGCAGCAAAATGATGCACCTTTGAGCATGAATTTTCAAAGCATGCGGTTTGATGAGCACAAAGACAACATTTTTTGTTGCCACTTTTTTTCCGATTTGCATTTATGTTTTCATCTTTGTGATATGCACAAAGACTTACAAAGAAAGCTTTTCATTGTGAATACTTTAATGTAAATACGTGCTTGTTATGCGTACAACACAAGAATGACAAAAACCACTATCAAATTGAAATATTTCAAACGAAAAAACATGTGCATTTTCACATCGAAACCACAAATTGACGTCGTTTACTATTCTATGTACACATTTTGTTGGCGTTTTTTTTTTCTTTCGTTATCTCTCACTCGAAAAACCCTTTGATGGGCTACGTTTATAGAATATACGACACAATATTTTCATCATTTTTTGCAACATCAGGCTTGAGATGCGAATCGGAGAAGGGAGAGAGAGAGAGTGTGTGAGCAGAAAGGAGTGTGAGCAAAAAATATGATTGAATTTACAAAAAAGCCATCGACCATTTTCATTTTTCATTCTTCACAGCGCAATATCAATTATAGTTTCAAAATTTCCGGCAAAGTTTTTTTTTCTGCCACAATATTTCTCCATTCGCACATTATGCATGTGTGAGTGAGGAGACGGAAAAGAGATAGACTCTATTTGATAAAGATAGAAAGGGATTTTTGAACGCATGTATCCCATCGGCCAAATGAATTTCATGTGCAGTCAAATTGAATTATATAGGAAAAATTTAGGTAAAGTCTCGATGTGTCGTTGTCAACAAAGAAATTCAATTAAGGCATTGCGTATGGCTTGTCATCTCGTTGTATCATTTTTCGATTGCATTATTGGGGTGTGTGTGTGTGGATGAGGATGTGAATGTGAACGTGAATGTGAATGTGTGCCTCTGTGTTGGAAGCTGAAAAAAAATAGCGCAAATACAATTCAAAAAGCACTTTTAGCCAAGTATCAATTGAATTTTTTTTTGTTCTCTTCGACATATGTTTAATAACATATAAAAAGCCTTTTAGGATAAAAGCTACTTTTTTCCTTTGAACAAAACGAACTGATGAAATTTATTCGAATAAAATCCTTAAAACCAAAGTGTAAATCAACAACAACAACAAAATATGTTGTTAAATAAAACAATGATGTAAAAATGAATTTTGGCTTCACAAAACCACTTGCCGTTTAGATATGCTCACCATTGAGTGATAATCATGGCCACTGGCCACACAAATGTTAATCACTTTGGTTATGACTCATAATTATGGCCATTTTTTGTTTCTATAAAAATCAATTTTTGGGAATTTGGTAAAAATTATTTCCACTTTTCAAAATATAACAAATTTCATTAAAATGTTAATTCAATTTTTCAACAAACAACAAAAAATGTTTGGCTGTAAACGGATTCCATCAATGGCCACAACGATGATAGCACAAGGAAATTGTGTTTGTAATCAATAGTTTGTTGATAAATTGCAGCATAATTACATAATATTACCGCTTAAAATATGAAAGTGAATTTGATAGCACGATGTTCTAGCCTGAATAAGCTTATGCATAAGTTGAAAAGTAGTAGCCTGAGAATACACTGTAGTAAACCAAATGATGACCATTTTGCATTTTAATTTGCTTACAAATGAACAGCTGAAGGTGCATTCAAGAAATTAAAGCCCGAACCCAATTCCGGTTTATCGTCGTTGTCTGGTGGCGTTTCATCACCGGGAAGTGGAATCTCATCGTTACCTCAACATGCTGGACACACACCAACCACAGCATCTTGTCCGACGCCGGCCAGACGAAGACATCGTACGACATTCACTCAGGTACGAACCAGTTTATTTCCATCTATTCAACAGTGTGTTTTTGTATAAAATGCTTAGACGGACGTAACTGCGTAATTGTCTATTCATATTGAAATTAGACTGCATCCATACAAATAGTTCACTTGCGATTTTCCCCAATGATGACTAGAATATCAACTATCTTTTTCATCTGTATAAACTTTTGAAAGTTTCATTCACAGAACTAGAATTTGGTAATCCGCATTGCGCATTATAAAATATACCTAATTGGATTATCGAACAAAAGTGTCGATCATTTGCTCTGTATACTTTTTTTTATTTCACGCAATGAACTGTTTGATTTGAGCGTACATTCACCTAAAATAAAATGTGGTTTTGGTTTTTTGTTTCTTCTTCTTCCTTTTCAATGAATTATAGGAGCAACTAGCTGAACTGGAATCTGCTTTTGCTAAATCGCATTACCCAGATATTTACTGCAGAGAGGAGCTGGCTCGTACAACCAAACTCAATGAAGCTCGAATACAAGTAAGTAAAACCACACGACCATCATCATCAACAGCATTTTTCTATCCACTTTGACTTGATCAAAAACCCTTCGGTCGTCGCGGCTCAAGTGCGCACATAACTGTATTTTAATGAATGGAACAACATAGCAAATTTATGTCAATAGGTCTAATTTGCAAAGCCACTAAATGAATTATTTATTAAAATGACTGAATGATAATTACAACGTACACTCACGCTGAAAATAAACATGAAAAAAAAACACTCTCTGGACGTACTGTGTCTGTGAAAACCAACATGTGATCGTTTCAACAACAAGTAATTTTCACAATTTGCAGGCGCATTTTTATTCTTCGATCAATATCAATGAAATCGCTAAAATCACGTATATTTTTCATTGTTTGAACTTTGAGGTAACCTGCCAAACACATCGAAGAATTTTTAATTGAAATTCACTCAACTGTTAACGCCTGAGTTGACAAAATATCGACAGATTCGACAGTTGTCCGCATTTATTGAAATTGTCAGCAGGGTGCATTTTTGATGGATGAAACAGCCATCAAAAGTCTTTGGTAAATTTTCCTGTGTATGGTTTCGATGTGTCCTGCTGTTCGCTTTAGGACGCTAATATTTTGAAAACAAGTTCAAAACGGTGAACAGTTTGGAAGTCCATAGAAATAACGTATTTCGAAACTATTCGGAAAAATGTAGATGAACACAATTCACGTAGGTAAAAAAGGGTAAATTTGATTTAAAATCGTAAAATAGCAAGTTGGTGACTTCGATGCATCCTTCACATTCAGAATATTATTTCGCGATTTTCTCATTTTCTGCTCACCTTGACCAGATTGATGATATTATGGTCAATCAAAAATCCAACGCATTTCGACCAGAGCAACTTATTTTCCCCGAGGGTCTCGAAGTTTTAGTTTATTTGGTAATGAGCAAATCAACCATGCTGAAAACATTTCATCATGTTTCAACGCGCACCAAACTCATTTCCAGCGTAAATCGGCCAAAAAAAAAATCACAAATGTGTTTTTTTTTCTCTCTATTTCTCATTCTGATTACGAACCAACGCTCTAACATACAGCTTTATCTTTTGCTAGATTTCAATTTATTTGTTAGACGATTTTTTTCGAGCCGATTTTGATGCGCCGTTACGATTATCGATTTTATTCAGTTCAGTTTTTTTTTGTCACTGCTCAATATTATTGGTCTTCGAATGTTTTATTGAATTTTCCGGCCAATGGTGTATCGTCACTGTCTGTTTCGGTGCTTTCATCATGTCGTTTTTTTTCTCCCTCGGCGTGGAGAATGTGTTTGTGTTTCGAAAATATTGATAATTGAATTTTGTTTCGCCGGAATTCAATTAGTAATTGAATTATGGCACTGAAAATGCATTTTATTGCTTTGAATTTCATTTAGGTGATACAAAGTAACAAACTCATACATACAGAGAGATAGGGAACAAATCAATGCCACAAATGAAGCAATGTGAACTATATTCGACAAAACTGCAAGGATAATGAGGCATTTTTGATTGAATTTTCACGTTATTTTTATGTCAAACTGTCTACAGATCTGTTCGCCATCAATGTGCTCATAATCTTAAGTTTTGGCTGCATGAAATATTTCAATGAAAACATTTTCCCCTGTAATTTCATTCAATTTGTTGCCGACAGGCTATCGCCTGTACATCGAGCGACGAGATCAAAGTGAGCAAATGATTGCTAAGTCCGATTTCGATCAAATATCCCAATAACTTGGCTGGGTAGGAACTTATAAGGTTCCACCCTCTTGGTGAAAGGGCACTCACCAAGAAAAAAAACGAGCTCTCGCACACCGAAGAACGCATTCTATTTATTTGAGCTCATCATTTTTGTTTTAATGCTATCCCGATTTATCGTCAACTTCAGCGCATTGTTTCTGCTTTCTTTTTCTTTTGTGTTTGTGTTTTTTTTTCCATCTTCATGTTCTAAAGTGAAATGGATGAAATGCTGGTATTTATGCAAAACCCCTCTTAAAAACAACCAACCAGAGAAAGTGGTATTCACAAGTGAAACACAAACTCTGCACGAAACCCCTCGGTCTCGTGAAATAAAACAGTTGAACTGAATCGCGATGCTTTTGATACTCAATCAAACGAAGTATATTCAAAGCGAACCATCGATATTTTGTGAAAATAAATACTCATCGCAGTTAATCCATGAAGACGGGTTGTTCCCCATGTTCTTGCACATGCCAAAATGATTTTTTTTCCTCTATCGATTGCACCAGTTTTTCGCTCGTCGACACTTTCTTGGCGCTCCCCATCGGAGTGTCAATGTGAATTTAATGAATTGTTGCAATAAAGACGAGCAGAAGACAATTGCAAAATTTGGCTGTGGTCTTGATTTGTTTAACAGTTGTGAGCTACTCTTGAGATGTTGAGAGATAGAAATGGCGTCGATTCCAAGTGTACAGGAAAATTCGTTCATTCGGATGAAAGTGGAATCTGGATTGTGGAATTCTGAGCGATAGCTCACACACTCACACCCCATGCATAAATTCGCATGTTTTCATCAAATGGATTTCATATATAAATTTTCAACGTTATTATCAGCACGATATTGTCTTTTTAACATACCCAAAAAGCGAAAAAAAAATAAGAGATGAAAATAAATGGACGAAAAATTTACTTCGAAGCTCTTATGTTTTTCGATTTCAGACTTTTCACTTTATCGTAGAATCGTCTTTCAGCAAATGGATTAAATTGACGGGCGAATCAAGAAAAGGGAAAAAAGCAAACACAGCATACAACAAAATTGTGAGTTCAAAAAGCAGAAGAAAAGGCACGAAGTGAAATTACGTGTGTATCTTTCTCTCTGGTTCTGTGCTCAAAAGATGTGCAACATTCGAGAAACACACGCAAAAAAAAAAACACAACGAACAAAACCAAATTGATACAAAACACTGAAGCGAGTGAACAAACAAGAGCTCCGACGAAAGTGAAGAAAGAAAATACTTTTGCTCGCTGGTGGCTGATATTCTTTTTCATCTTTTGGCATAAAACTCTGTGACGTTGGGGCGTGCGCGCGCGTGTGTGTGTGTGAGTATATATATGGGCGCTATTAACGGTAATTTCCCAACAAGATGAATCATTTTTTTTCTTCGATCATTTTTTTCCTCTCTATCGCCATATCCATTAATGCCAAGAATTCCATAATGTTTTCCCTCGACTTAGTTAATACCAATATGATGTCGACAACCACTTTGTTTGTTATCAGCTTTCGACTCTTGCTCTTTTTAAGCATTCAATTTTGGTTTTCATGCCGTTGGCTTTTGGTCGGAATTATTTGCTTAATTTATCTATGCTTGGCGGAATGCGTACAATATATTTCGTCTAACTCTTGGGTTCGGTGATATATTTTTCTACCAACGACTCTTTTACCTTCGGTTCAGTTTTCAAGTATTTGGGTTTCGTTCATGACAACACCGAAAGCGAGAGAAAGCAAAAAAAGGGAAAAAAACCAAGAAGAAAATAATTTCAAGCAGGAAAACACGCACACGAGTTTCGCAAGCGTCTTCGTTCAGAAATTTTCTTTTTTTTGCCATTTTTCTTCTGTGTAGATATTTTCAATGCATAAGAAGAATCGTTGGTAAAATGAACGTAGGGTCTAAAACAAAAATAAGAGAAAAACAAAACCTACTCCGTCAATCTCTTTCTCTCTCTCTCTCTCTCTTGCTCGCTCTGAACGGAAGTAGGATGAGTGAATATTTTTAAGCAATGAAAAAAAAAGCAACAAAGATAAAATAAAGTTATATTTGGCGTATCGGTGGAATGAAGAGAAGATTCTTAAGAAAAAGACATTTTCAAAATGATGTTCAGCGCGAGCTGAGTGAAGTGAAAACGGGCACAGAAAAAAACCACGATGAAAAAGCCGTACGAAAGGAAATGACACACAAACAAAAAGACAGCAGAGTAACAGAAACGCCAACGACAACAGCAATGGCAGCATCAAAAATGTTCATTTCGCCATGATATTTTGTGAGAAGACAAAAAAAAAAAAACAGTTTCGAAGAACGGAAAAAATAGACACACAGCAAAACGATTCAGCTCAAAATGAGAATTTGTGTGTCGTGAAAAGAAAAAAAAACCCTAAGCGACGGGCGAGATACAAATGTGCACAGCACCACAGCACACACTCGCTTCAGCATTCGATCTCGCTTGCTCTCCCTATCCCATTCACATTCGAACACATCCTCCCTCACACACACACACACACACACCTCCATATGGAAGATGAATTTTATGCGCTCGGGGGTGGAGTAATCAAATTACGTATCCATTTGATAGCATGGTAGACGTTAGTCTCCGACTCACTTTATGATGTGTTCCACATTTGCCATCAGCGAGAGAGAAGCGAATTCAAAAAAAAGAACAACAACGCCACCGCTACCATCTCCCCCACCACACCATTATCATCGTCATCGCCGTCATCGCCGCCATCGCCGCCATCGCCGCCATCGCCGCCATCGTCACATTTTACCAAAAATAATTTCCTTCTTTAACTCTGCACACATCTTTCTTGTGTTCGCCATATTTGGTTTTACGATTCGAAATTTACCCTCGTAACACGTTTCAAAGGACACACACTCATCGAGTATAGATGCTTGCGCCAATAAGTGTTTAAAGCATCGCATGGTACAGTACATCTTATACTTTTGAAGGGGATGAAATGAAAAAAAAACGAGAGCATTGAGCAATGTTTAGCAAGTGCAATGCCAACAACATCGACATTACCATTGCCATTCACCATCATTTGGACGTCTCTCGCATCCATCTGCCCGATGTATCCATCTGCTCTCATGTATCAACATTGAGCGTCTTTCATTTTATTTGATTTTTTTTATACTGATCTTTTAAAACGTGCAAATACTTGAACAACGCATCATTTGAATGTTCACTTTGAGTGCATGTGTTTTTCCCTGCTCTAACTTTAGATCCATTTCATAACCGTTAGCAAAGAAGAACGAGAGTGTAGTGTCTTTCGTTATTCTTATAATTGAATTGAAACAGCGACAGCATAATATTATTTTCGTACGCATTTATTCTTGAAAGTATGAAAACGCGATGAATGTGGAGTGGATGGAAAAATATAAATGTTACGAGGCATTTCATTGAGAGTTTTTGTTTTCTATTTTCCATTTTAAAAACAATATATTTTGTCAACAACAATTGAATTTGCTCGATAATCGTAATTATCATTATATTTGATTTTTTATTTCGTATTTTTTTTTCCTTGTGATGCAGGTTTGGTTTCAAAATCGCCGTGCTAAATATAGAAAGCAAGAGAAGCAATTGCAAAAGGCGTTGGCACCATCGGTCATACCGTCGTGCAATGGAATGATGCGAAACATTCAAGGATACAGTGTGTCGAGAGGCTATCAGCCATATCCGCATCCAAACTCGATTAACCGATATCCACAAGTAAGTTTAGCCGGCCAGCTCCAGTAAATTAATTTGTATTCTAAAATTCACATGCAAAACCGTTTATAATTGATTACCATTTAACGCAGGACCTCTTTCAAATGGGTGCAACATCTTATCCGGGCATGACACAACCATTTTCAATGGGACACACGTCAAATATGAGTTCAGTTGGTGTTCGACAAGATTCCATGGGTAAGTCATTTCGAATAAATATTATCGTGAAAAATAATTTAAGACAGCCGAATCAACCGACTTAACTATTAAATTGCATTATCGGACATCTTAACACTTCAGTCAAATTTTAACATCATCTTAACAGACATTGGCATCATCTATGAAAAAAAAAAAACTAAAACTAATTTCTAATGAATTTCCTTCCGTTAAAGGCGTTGATTCAGCAAAGTAATTTTGTGCACGTGCAAAGCATACTCACAAAATTACATGCAAAAATGATATTAGCGATGATTTAAATGAACATATTTTCTTCATTCAAAAACACAACTAATCGCTCCATTTCGAAATAGGAATGTCCGCTGAAGATGAATGGTACAATAAAAGCTTATCGGCATTGCGCATGAATTCATCTCATCATCCGAATTTATCGGCACCGATGCTGCAGTACCAAACATAATTAATGTCGAACGAGGATAGTAAGAGCATCGACGAAAACGATACTCTACTATACTAGTCACAGAGAGAGAGAGAGAGAGAGAGAGAACGAGAGCATTCACCTGCATCGAAAGTATCAACAAAACAACAAATCAGCCAACTGTCGACCAGAAGCATCCATCCAATTAGATTCATTGCATCTCAAATGATGGAAGCAACATTAACACTCATCAAATAAATGATTGACAACATTCGAACTAAGAAGAAAATTGGCAATGAAACGAAACAAAAATGAAATGAAACAAATTGAACTTAGCAATTTTATCTTCATGGTGAATGAAGATGAAACCATTTATCTCATAAATAAGATTTTTTCGGGTTAAATTTTAATTTTAACGGTGAATTAAACAGGTCGTTGTGTCACAGTATATTTACAACTATTCCAAAGATTTGTTAGTTTTAGTGTAAATAATAGAGAATGTTTTTTTTTTTTAAACAAATACGATGTCATAGATTTTACTATATTTTGGTGAACAATTTCGGGAATTTGGTCAATCTTGCGGTGTTATTCGATTACAATTTTATTTTATTGAATTACTGGATTGCAATCAAAAAATGAAGATAACAAAAGTTGAAAAACACGAATCGCAAAGTTTGCATTTAAAAATTAATTTTTATTTGAACTTTTATTTATTTCTTAAATGAATAAACGTTTCAACAACTAGACTCAATTCCTGTCTTAAGACTATGTAAAGTAAAGGTCACTGTTTGATATTACTATTTGATTCTTTTTTCTTTTTTTTTTTGTTGCCTTTTCTCCAATAACTTTCACTCTCAATTTTGGAATATTTTGTAACAAATGGAAAATGAACAGAAAAAAAAACAAAAAACAAAATTTATATTTAACTTCTATTGATAAATAATATAAAATAAGGATAGTGTTTAAATGTATGAAATAATCGAAATAATAAACTATGGAAATTTAAGAGTATTGTCTTAGGAAATCGATTCCGTTTAGAATGTTTTAAGAATGTTTGATTACAATGCGATTTGATTGCGATTTTAAGGCTGGTTTTGTGCCATTCATTCAAATGACTTGTAAACAATGGATCTTCATGATTCAGCTTTAACGCAAAAGAATTCAATTTCAATGTATCGCATTCAAATCGCATTGAATGACACTAATTTAATAAACCAATAACCAGATATTTTTTGTGTGTTCTGTAAATATTTGATGACAAATGAAAACAATGAAAGTCTAATGAAATTATGAAAACGAATAAATAAAATCAAAACTAATCAAACAGCAATGAAGATGATTCTTCACATGTTATGAATGGGCTTCAAATAAATTCTGTTTGTGTTTTGGAATTTGAATATGCTGCATCTGCAAAAACGAACTTGCAACGTTTTCAGACGAGCCAATGAATCAGTTACCGTTTTATTTTGTTTTAAATTTCAAATTTAAACGTCTTCAAAAAAGTCATTGTGATTAGTGAATGGACCATTGAATACTGTGATGCATTGCACATGCTCATTGAACGGTAAATTTTCTTGTAATTTTGGTGTAACATAAAAAAATTGCGATTGTCCCGGTTGGGCCACATTGTTGACAAGCATTTCGAAAACACGACGTTCATTGTTCGGATCCATACCTTGATTAATCTCATCAACACAACGGAATGGCACTTGTGATAAATGCTGCAACGATAAACTGTACACGGCAATTGCCACGGCACGCTCACCACCCGACTGAACAAAACGATCCAACGCACGCAATTTCTCATTTGCTCGATACTTAACGCGGATCTCGATGCCATATTGCTCGTAGTCACGTTCGCTGGGAAACACCAAGTCAACCTCACCCGCACAATCCATCGAATGCATGAACTCACCAAAGTTTTGATTGATACTTTTCACTATACGCTTGATTCGGGGAAACCATTTATTGTGCAATAATACAATCTCGTTTTCCATATCACTTGACGATTTGTTGCCTTTTTTCAAGTCCTTTTTCAGCGATTCGATGGTTTTTACTCTGCGATAAAAGACAATTTAATGAATTAACATTTGACTATAATAACAGTTTAATTTCAACATTGAAATTACCGTTCACGATATTCGTCGAGAACTGATTGATCATTGGAAGACCGGCAGCTAATTTGTTGCTCCAAATCTTCCATCTCGTCTCTGAGCTGTGTGCGATCGCTCGACAAACCATCGAATTCTTTTTTGTACGGGAACTTGTCACCTTCAGACGGTTTGTGATTTTCCGTCAATTTCAGCGCAGCCACCTGTTTCTCTTTCGCTTCTTGTTTGGTTTTATCTAGAATCGAACCAATTCTATCGCAGTAGGCTTTCATTCGTTCAATTTCATCGTTGCATTCCATCAACTGGGCATCAAAATTGGCCGTGCCATTTTTGAATATATTCAAACGGGCACGCGCTTTCAATTCGTTCAGTTCGATTGTCATCATCTGTTGATAGACTGTGATGGAGTTTTCATTGAATTTTGTCGTTCTCTTGATCACCTCTTTGGCTTTTTGTTTGAAATTTTCCTTCTCTGCATCCAGATCAATGGTCTCATCCTCGAGACGCTTCAGTTTGTTCTCTTGCAGTTTGACCTTTTTACGCAACTGATCCAATTCGAATATTCGCTTTTGATGTTCGGCTCTTTCCTGGAAATTGGTTTTGCATTGTTCTTCCAATACATTGATGTTTGCTTCGATTTCATTGCGCTTGTTGTACAATTGATCACGCGTTTGCACCAATTTTCGTTTCTGTTGTTGCAGATCTTCCAATTCTGTTTTGCTAACCCGCACATTCAACAAGTTTTTCGCCTTAATTTCGTCGGACATTAACGATTTGCTTCCACTGTATTTTGACATTTTCACACTAACACGATGGGTTGGTGTAAAAAACAGCATGAGTGATGGTGGCAGCATGTCAGCCTTTCGTTCAAGATTCGGATTGCCAATGAGAACGTTTTGGAAATTATACGTCTGGCACAAGTAGTTGAGAATTGGAAACGGCGCTTCAAGACAGTCAATTAAATAGATTTCACCACCAAATTTGCGAACATCATTGATTGGCACCTTTTCGAGAAACAAAACAGGCAAGCAATATTTGAATTGTGAAGAACAAAAATCATTAACTTTAAACCACATGAAATTAACTCACCGTTGATCTGTATCGTAAACCATTTGCAGCTGGTGAATGAACAGCGTTCACCTGTAACTTATTTTCGACACGCATAATCTTCAGAAATTTATTCATATCCTCAGTCTCCTCGCAGGTGAATGCAAGCATATCTTGGAATTTCACGCAATTCTCAATATATTTACAATAATCATTGCTTCGAACGTTAATTTCAACGATAAGCGGATCATAGATTTTTCCACGGAACATACTTTGATTCTGACGCAACCACATCACAGCCGCATGTGTGTCAGCAAAATTGTTCTGTAAAAAACTGAGCTTGGCATCGGCCACTGAATTCAAGGCATTGATTTTATTGTCAACGGTCATGACGTTCGGTTTGATCACATTTTCGATTTGATAATTTAGCTTTCCACGAGTTTCAGTCAATGATCGAATTTGCTCACGTGTTTTATTTGCCATCTGCTCAATTTCATTCATCTGGTTTTTGATCTGATCAACGGAACCAATTGTTTCCAGATAATTGTCGCATTCTTGTTGATACGCATTGAGTACCATTTGGCACTCGTTGACTTTCAACGCCCGGTCACGTTCACTTTGAATAGCAGCGTCAAGATCATTTTTTGCATTACGCAATAAACTCTCAAGCTTCTCAATCTCTCCAGCGATTCGATTGAGTTCATCGCTGGACTTTTTCTTGTTCGCCGCCTCACTGGTCAATGCTTTTTCATATTTTTGCCGTTTTTTTGATTTGTCATCAGCGTGCTTTTGTAATTCTTTTTTCTTTTTCACGATTTCGTCATATTGCTTTTTTGCGGCAGCCAAATCTTTTTCAACCTCTTTGCATTTCATGTAATACTCTTCAAAGTCCATCCAAGCGAGCTTCTTCTCAATCACATTTTTCCGACGCAACAATTCATCTTGACGCCGAATATTATCGACAGCTGTTTGCAGTAATTCAACACGACGCTCATTATCGCGCAGCAAATCGGATGTTTTTTGCATTTGCTTGCTACCATTTAGTTGTGAAAAACGAAGCTCTTTCAATTTATCAAACAGTTCAAACATTTGGTCCGAGCATACCGACTTTTGTGTGCTGGCGAACAGCTCTTGTGGATTTTGTTTGGCAAAATCTTGAACACGCTCTTGCGGTAAAAATTGACACAAATTACCCACTTGAATATTTAGCTCACTTATTTGGCTAGCGTATTCTTTTTCAGTAACTTTGCGTCCATCAACATGAAATGTGCTCTTGTTCTGTCGATTGAACTGACGGCAAAACGTCTTGCGGTTGCGTCGCTCATCTTTGTATATGATAACGGTAATTTGCGCTGCATCTTTGCCATTTTTCACATAGTCGCTCAATTTGTTGCGCTCCGATAAAATTTTTGTACTGCCGCCCATCCCAATAATAATGGCTGCCACAATTGATGATTTACCAGTTCCATTTGGTCCGATTACCTGCCGAATTTATGTCAATCAATTCAATTAACTCATATTGTGAAATTCCACAAAAATACTTGGACAGTTTGCATTCCATCGAATTGTCAAAGTGTAAATGAAAGATAAAAATCATTTGTTCGAAGCCCAATCTAAAACATACCAAATTCAATTGTTCACTTGGATGAACGGTGGCTTCGGTGTGTGTGAGAAAATTTTCCAAATGAATCGAGACAATTTTGCCGGCAATTAGATTTTGGCTCGTTCGATTCTCGTTGTCATTCTCAATTTCATTTTCACTCTCGCTCTCGACGTCCATTCGCTGATCGTCATCAGAATCAACCTCCATATTGAAAACCACCGTTTTTTTCCGTTCGCTTCTACTTATTGTATTAAAATACAAACTACAAAGAACTTCTTCATAAAAACTACAAATGAACAAATAAATCACAAGTGTTCACGAAAACGTTTTTATCTAATGTATTCCGCTTACAAACTTACAAAAAGTTTGACTTTGACAGTCAATTGGGCGCGAAAGCAACATCTATTGTTGAAACCTGAAACTAGAATTGAACTGTTCTGGGCGAAATTAAATGAAACGCAACGTTTACGCTGTATTAAATGCATGTGCGTTGTCAATTGAAAGAATATACATAATAGATGCGTTTATTCGATTTAAATAAAACTAAAAATTTAAGCTAATGCTAACATCGGATTTGGCTTTTTTCGATGGTTTGGCTGCTTTTAAGTAAGGATTATCTATGTTCGGACTTTTGAGCTGAGGTGATGTGCTGATTGAATCAATGGGTGAACTCTGATGTTCATCTATCGACATATTTTTGTCGTCTTTTTCTTTGCCGTCACCATCTTCATCGTCGTCATCATCATCCTTGTCGTTGATAATGTCTTCCGTTCGATTTGCGACCAAGTAATGATACTCGAGCTCATCCATATCGAACACTTGGTCCGTGGGATTTAGTGCTGCCAAATACGGTGGAAATGATGGTTTGCAAGCGATCACTGAAAACAATCAAAAACACACATTCGTTAGTTTGGGCATAAATCGAATCGTTGTCAAACAATTTTGCCAGAATTTGGTATTTACATGGAAACATTTGATTATCTTCTGATGCAAATAAGCAGTCTGTGTCACTGGTTTTGGCTAAAAATCGTGTCAACGCCTTTTCAATATCACGCTTTTGTGATGCGGCTTTTTCTCGTATCGCTTCATACTCTGTGACCGGTTGCTTGTGTGTGGGTGTTCTAACATATGCATGTGGATCTGGCAATGCGGGCAGATGGTTTGGAATATGCGGCGGATGTGATTGCTTCGTTCCGGCTTGAAGAAGACTCAACTGTTTCTGTGTGCTAATTTGTTGTGGCGTTGGAATTTTGTGAATGTCACGTTTAATAAACGCTGTAATTCCATTCATCGAAATACCTAAATTGGTTAAGGCCACCACAATGTCACCGAGAAATGGCTGTGTTCGACCCGATAGCTCGGCAAAATTCTTTGAAGTGTGAGCAATTTCTACGATCACTGTTTAAATATATAAACATGAAAAATACTGTTAACTCACTTGCTTTTCATACGATCAATTTACAATCAAAACTTACAAGATTGAAGCATCTGAAAGAAAATGAAAAAAAAAATGAAACCGTCAGGTAATTGCTCTGAAGTGATAAAAAAAGCCAGTCAATTTTACCTCAGTCAATGATTCGACACATTGTTTATCGGCTTTGGCAAAGCCCAATTCATCTAAAATACCAGCTACAGCCATTTGAAGAATGGTTCGCCTTGGATTCGGCAGAAGCTGCTCCTGTTTCTCCATATTACTTGAAATCTATATATATATATATATATATATATATATATTTCAATGCTAAAATACGTTCGAATTTAATTTAAATGGAATATATTCAATTAAAAATGAGCTCTAGCTAAACAAAAAAAGTAACAACACAACATAAATTAGGTCTAATGACAACTACGTAGTACAAATGTCAAATGGTGATGGAAAGGGTGCCATCTGTCGATGCGTTTACAATTTACTCGACATCAACGCATAGAAATGCCGTTGCGTAATAATAAATCACGTAGCCAAGCGAAGTGTTTTTTTTTCTCGTCGTCTTGTGTTTCGTTCACTCTTCGCAAACTGCGTCAGCGCATTTATTTCGCTATACAAACGATGTATGCACACAAACATAGGATCATATGTCCTATGTGTTTGTTTTGTAAAGCACGCAAATCATTTGGGATTCGTGAGACAGAGTAAACGGCCAAATATCGGTGTTGAGGACACACACACAGCGATACATTTGTGACGATAACAAGTCATTCACAGCCAAAGAGAAAGAAGCAGAAAAAAAAAACCGTGTGTGTGCAAATGTGTGTTGCTGCAAAATTTGTAGCATCGCGTAAATAATCGTCAAGTAATCACATTCTGATCAGAAAGAAAAAGACTTCGCCACTAAAGCTCACTGCAAATACAGCAAATTTCAATTGGATTTTATTTTTTTGCCAAGAAAAAAGTGTTGATTTTGTGTAAACAATTCGATTTAATTGTTGAATCGTTAAAGTTCAGAGTGAAATAGAAGTGTGTTTTTTTTCATTTGCTTGCACAAATGCACAAAACTGAAGTTGTAGTAACCGCGCTAAATTATTCAATCCCTTGTCTACTGTATTTTAACATTTTTGCCCATAAATAATGTTAACCGAACATCATAAATCCAAACATTTTAATTCGGTAAGTATTATTTTGTTGCATCGAAATAATTGTACATTTAACCATACAGTCGCCAAAACACTGGACGAATTTTAATACATTCATACATATATTTTTTTTTCCTTCTTCTCCACTTTGTGTGCGCTGCAATGTTTTTGTTGTTGTTATTCTATTGATGCTTCGCGTCTGTTCGTGTTAGTACAGACAACCTTATGAGGTTATGTACGTTCTTTGCGCCAATTTGTGTGTGCTTTTTTTTCATTTTTTCTTCTGAAAATGTTGTTGCTATTGTGTGCCCGTCCATGCAATTCCTATCATTTGTTGTATGTATTCTATTCTATTTACTTCGCTTGGTTCTGTTTTTCTCTTTGAATTCATCCGTACGTTCTTCTCGGACGCAATCTTTTAATAGTAATCAAACACTGTGTTGTGATTTATGTGAATCATTGCACCGATGTCTGTGTGTACGCTGTACGAGCTGTATTTTAGAAAGTTGTCTTATTGTACTAAATCAACGCAAAACAACAAAAATAGTAAACAGAAAATTGAAAACATGAAAAAGTCAAAAATTAAATGGAATTTTTTTTCATAAATAATATTCGAAAGGAGATAAAATTTAATAGAATCTGAACAGCTGAAAATGGATGAGCATTTGAAGAAAAAAAAAACAAAAAAATATGTTTAGCTGGGTTTTCCAGCTTTAAATTGAAATTTAGTGCTGTCACTAGCATAGCAACGTAAACAAATGCGTATGTTTATTAAGGTTTGGTTAATTTTCCAGTGATTTTTTAAATGGTTGCAACATTTTAATAAACATAAAATCGTCCAGTTGTTCTTGTGTTGCCAATTTATTTTGTTAATCTAGCTAAAAATTTATTCACAATATTGAATGTATCGTTTTCACATCCGTTTGTATTTTCATTCGATTTTTCAACAGATGATGCCGAAAACTCTATACAATTCATCGACCCCGATCAAACCAAACTTTGATCCAGTTAGTAAGAACAGTAGCACCACCGTTGATTGTACCATGAATTATGAGAAAATTTTCCCCGGCATTTATTTGACATCGGTCAAAGATTTGTGTTCACCAGATGATTTGAAAATTTACGGTTTCACGCATATAATTTATATCGACAAGCATATCATAACACAGAATAGTGTGACGAATGTCCATAATTCACAAGCAAAAAATAACCACGAGAATGTGATAAAGAGTGCAGAAACTTCGGTCACTGCATCGATTACGATACGGCACACAAGTTCATCATCATCATCATCACATTCGGTGTCACCGAGCACCAGCAACGACGACAGTCAATCAATGATTGATCGATCTCCATGCTCATCGAAAGCAGCACAACCGACAACATCCGCCTGCTCCACATCGATGTCATTCAATCATGAAATGCCCATTGATGATGAAGCACCCATGAAACTCTATGCCAGCAACGAAAATCTCTTTGGGCACAGTGATTTCGAAACACTCGATTTAAATTTTGGCGAATCCTCCTATTTCACTGCCAATGTACTACCAAATTGCTATAAAGCCGTTGCATTCATTGAAAATGCGCTGAAAAATAATGGCGCTGTGCTTGTCATCGATTGCATTGGTGAGCATCAGAAATGCATCACCATTGTCATTGGATTCCTTATGTACAAATATAACAAAAACTTTTTGTAAGTATTTCTATTTTTTTTGTTTTGTAATTTGTCGTCGGAATATGTTTCGATTTGGATCGCTTAACCGTGCAACTCTGTTCTCTTTCACAGGACCGCTTATCAATTGATAAAACGTTTGCATCCAAATATAGAATTAGATAAGTTTTTCACCACCCAACTCTACGAGTATGAGCCCATCTTACAGGTTCAGCGTTCGCAATCAGCTGGCAATAGTTGTTCACGTGAGCTTCGCAGCGCTTTGCTCAAGCGAAAAAAGTCATACGATGACTGCTATTACTATCAATCGGACGCAATGATGCCAGCACTTTTGCCACACAATCCATTCATTTGTACCGGAGCCGACAATTTCATAAACAACGTTGAACAAACTACCGATATTCTAATGGAACAATAAACGCGTTACTCATACATTTTTGACAAAAAAAAAAAAACAAAACAAAAAAAAAGAAAAAAAAACTATATGAATTAACCAAGTGATTAGCCACCTTTTCAGTTTGAAGAACGCGTTGAAAAAAAAGCTGCTTAAAGTGACACATTAATTGGAATTCCATATAATCCAAGTTAAACTTTCTTTTGATAAACTATATTAGATTTTTTTGTTTCAATTCGACAATTTTAGCCAATTGCCGATCTCTATCGGCATTTCGTTACTTTCGATTGGCTAACATATTTTGTAATCATTTTTATGTATCATAAAATTCACAATGTAGAAACAAACAGTTGAAGTGAAATTATCATGTAATTTACAGGTTCATATCCTATCGCATAGCGTTTCAAGAACTTTTTTCTGAAAGGATATTTCTTTTTTTTAAATCAATAATTTAGTTTCTCCAATTTTTTTTTTTCATTCGCAACAATAAATCGTTCGAATGCAGTTAGGACTTTTTTAAAAAATACAATTCCATGTGCGAATTTGTATATCCGTAGGGCATAGATTCATGAGCATTAGATCGAAAAAAAAAAATTAGAACAAATCGCTGTGCTGCTATAAAATGTTAGATAAATAGATAAAAATATTAGGGGGCAAAACAAAATAACGCAAACAAATAATCTGTTCAAGCCTAAAACTACAAGAAAAAAATTAGGTCAGCGATTGAACAGAAATAGTTTAAAATGATGAAAGGAAATTCGAACCTCGATACATGCTATGCGATGTAGTTAGAAAGGTGATTATTTTTGATTATTCTTTTTTTTTCACTTGACATCAACAGGAACCGAGTAAACTGTTGCATGAAAGAAAAAAAAAATTTTTGACTGAAAATGTACTAACCAATTTTATGGAAATGATGTAAATAGCAACACTAAGCTTAGGTCTAAAAAGAAAATGAAATAAAACAAAATAATAGGATTGCATTATTAATATCGACACAATGTTACTTGTTTTAGTCATTATATTTGATTTTCTGCTATAACAAGAATAAAAGAAAAACAAACACTTTATGTTTCACATTTCACGTGTAAACCAGAGAATAAATTATAGCTGCGTGTTCCGGATCTTGTTTTCTTTTCGCGCGAAACTTTCAATAAAGAAAAGTTTTTGAGTAAAAAAAAATACACAAAAAAATTTGTTTTTCTTAAATTGAATGATTTTTATTTATTTTATTTATCGGGCCATAATTCGTTCCAAATCAATTATGTTGCTTCAATTCAACAATGAATTCATTTCTTGGTTAATCATCTTCCATTTGCTTGAAACTCTCTTGAAGGTTTCGTTGCAGTTCAGTGATTTGAGCACATTTGATAATGTGCTGCTTCATTCCAACCTTGCTCTTGAATCGTTTATTACATATTTCGCAAATAAATTGTGGATCACTGTCATCCGATCCGAATGGCTTAACATCGCCAGCTTGACATTGCCGGATATGCTTTGAACAGTTTGAAAAGTCGCTGAAATGACGATTGCAATCGGGGCATTTGTACTGCTTGATTCCCAAGTGACGGTAAACATGGGCCTTATGCTGATCCTTTCGAACGAATCTCTTCGAGCAAAACTCACAGTTGTAGCCAATACCTTCTTCGTTCTTCTTATGCGTCAATTCATGTCCTGCGGTCAAAATGCATTTGTTAATAATCTACCGTTAGTTAAATCGTTTAACCATTTATACTCACTTTTTAGATCATAATTTCGTTCAAACGCTCGATCGCACTGCTTGCAAACATGCTGTCGAATGTTAACCGTTGTTGAGTTATGGCGTCGCATGTGCTTGTGTAAATCACCGGATGCTCGGAATGCGTACGTACAGTTTGGGTGCGAGCATTTGAATGGCTTTTCACCGGTGTGAATTCGAATGTGCCTAGGTCAATGAATTTAGAAATATTTACAACTGGTATGATAGAGGTGCCCATAAATAGAATGCAACTGCTGCAACTATTTATATCGCATTAAAATGAGAGACAATAGCATACCTTGTCAAGTCACCGGTGCAAGTGAACGATCGGTCACAAAATTGGCAAATTTTGCTTTTTTGCTTCGAATGCAATCGAAGAATGTGCGGCCCAAGGCTGTATCGATTTGACACCATCTCATGGCAAATGGGACACTCGAACTTATTATCATCGGTGGGAATGGCATTCTGTACTACTTTTTGAATGTATTCATTGGTTTGTTTTTCCGACTTGTGAATGGTGGTGTTTAACAGTTTGGCATCTTTATCTTTGTCGTCTGCCTTTTTGTCACCTTCCAATTGCTTGCTAAAGCGTTTCTGTGCAATTTGTTGGATATTACCAACATCAACTTTGACTGGAACCTTTTCATCGACTTGAACATCTACATATTCCACTTCCTCTTGTGCGCATACGGTTTCATTTGAAACAATACGACAATGCACACTGTTACTGTCTTTGCCGACGACTTCAAAGTCAATTTGTTCAATCGGATCGATTTGACTGCTATCAAACATCTGGTCTTCAACTACATCAATTAGCTCGTATTCCTCTTCACCGTTGTCGGTGTGAACGATGACCATTGTTGCTTTTTCATCGGCATAGTCGCCATCAGTGTTTTGTTCATTCAACAGCACATAGTTGCTGTCATCCGTTATTAATTGCTCTTCGAGTCCATAGTTATCGGTCAAGTACGCGAATTCTTGACCACTCTCAGCAACGATCAGCTCCGGACATTCAACATACTCTTCAGATTCATTCGTTTTAATTTCTTCGTATTTGACAATAGCATGACTTTCGGGCAATTCTTCTTCGCTCATCTCAGCATCGTCACTCGCTTCACTTTCGCTGCCATCTCCCAGCTTGGCAATCAAATTGAATATGTCTTGTTGCGCTTTACTTGTTTTCTCGAAAATTTCTTGCTGCACTTGTAAAAGTTTCTGTTGAGCAGCCAACTGGGTCTTTAGTTGATCGCGCAATTTCTGCTTGCCCGGTGACAATTTAGACTTCTTTTTACTTTTCTCTTTTAAATTTTTCTGTTCCAATGTCTGTTGAATGTCGTCCAATTGCTGTTTATATTTCAATATCTTAACTTTCGGATCAATCTTTGATTCTACACTGGCCGCTTTGGCATGGCACCTTGATACGTGCTTCTTCAACCATGCCGGAGTCGAAAAATGTAAATTACAATGCTTGCAACTGAGATTTTTAACGTCAGTTGCTTTTTTCGTGGTGGTTTCCACCTCTTTCGGTGTATTTGATTTTTGTTCTTTTCCACTAGCTTTGAGTCGAGGTTCAACGGACTTCTATAAATAATTCGAATTCAATTGTAGCAACTGTATGTAAGATATGGGGCATATGGGCTTTTTATCGCTTACCTTCAACTCCACTTGAGCCGCGGGCTTTGACACTACCGAACTGCTCTTCGTTGGTCGAGTGGCATGCACTTTGCTAACATCCGATGGTGTGCTGGTTTTTGATACTATTAGTGATTTGGAGCCATTCTCGTTTTTGATCGACGTCAATTTACTTTGCACTGTTGCCGGTTTTTCGGTCTGCTTTTGAATTATATGCGATTTTTTGGATACATTCAACACTTTTGATGAGACTGACGCACCAATGGAGTGCGGTGACTTTGTTTTTGGTTTAATCACCTCTTTTTCCCGTTGTTTTTTACTGCCTTTCATATTTATTTTGATCAATATATTCGAATGCCAGTATAACAAAAAATCGGTGACTTAATTTTATAGAGAAGTTTAACTTTGAAATTTGTATATTTCAAGAAACTTCAATTTTATTGGTATGGCGTTGTTTGAATGGAAAAAAACTCAATTGTGAAAACAACACGGACTGTCATACCTTATAGAGTCTCCATTTGATATAGTTTTCATGTAAATGGAACGGTCGATTGAGTGAAAGTGGAGAGGACAATTGAATTTAATTGGGTTTCAATAAATTGTTTGACGAATTTTGAAAATAAAATTTTGAATAATTACTGAAAATTTTAGTTGGATTTACAATAGTACAAGCGGAACTTTGTTTGTAATGAAAATGAAAATTGGTATTTCACAAGTTTCTACCACGTCGAACTTAACGCCCAATAATTCTACAATCAATGACATTCTCCACTTACATACGCTGTCGAATCTATTCAGCACACTGAATGTCATCGCTACTCCGATTTATTCAGCATTCACATTTTTCACCAATTGAATAACGGATATTAATTCCAAAATATTTTCTGTTTATCATTGTTGAAATTCGAATCTATTGAAGAGGCTAAAATTGTTGATTGAATTCAATGAAAATGATGCGCTCATTTGTTTTCGATAGTTTCTAGAATGCTTAACATTAATAGGTAATCAAACAGATTTTGCATTATATATTCAAATGTTTTTATAATTTAACTTTATTAGTTTTAGTTAAATTAGCGAAACGATAAACTTCTTCTTTCCTCGAGTATGGTATGAGTTTGGTACGAAATGTTCGTTATTGGATTTCTGATTCAGATTTAGATTTTGGATATGTAAAAAAGAATCACGGTTACTTTAGAACGAACATATATGCTGAAGTGTGGCACAATGTTAAATATCAAAATTAATGTGACCGAGAATGTAGACTGGGTCTGTTTTATGGACGACAGTATTTCTTAAAGTCTTAAAAAAACTTTTATGATTTTTATTCGATTTATGTAAAAGAGCTCAATACGACGTCAATACATTAAAGCGTAGAAATGGAATAATAAGTTTAAATGTTTAAATTGAATGGCGAAATCTTTGAAAATTAAAGTACCGTCATAAGATGGCGTCTCCACCTAAACTTGAATACAACTTGGCTACTGTAACATTCTACCAAACCAAATATTGACTGTATTTAAGTTTATGTGATCGATTTAGTAAATTGTTTTTAAAAAATTTGTTGATTTCATTTAAATAGGTAATACTGAAATAATCATGGAAATTCCGAACCTATGTGTTTTTCTGTGGTTGTTGAACATTTACCGGAGAGATGGCGAATTAATTTTGTATGGTGACATTTGTTTCGCCGCTGAATCGTAAACACTAATAGATGTTTGACATTTTGTTGTCAAACAAGAAAAAAAGTAGTTTCACCATAAAACAATTAGCTAGGGAATAGCCACAGCTACGACTCATAAAAGTCTTTAAAGTGTGCCACACAAGTTTAATTTCGATTTATTATATTGATATTTGCATGAGTTAAATTAATTTAAAACGTAATTGAAATTTCATAAAACATGGCAAGTGAAACAGAAGCAGATGGTTTAAGTTTGAATGGTGATTGCGAAATAGACGATGATACAGCGCTAAGTCCATTGAGCTCGTTGCTAGTGCCAGAAATCGCACTATCAGATGGCAATTTTGACGAAGGCAATGATGATTTCGAAGATTCAACTGAGCAGTCCGGTATCGTTGTTTTGACAAATGGCACCCGATCGTACAAGTGTGATGTGTGCGAAAAGATTTTTAAAAGAAAAGCGCATTTGAGGCGTCATTATCGTCTGCATACTGGTGAACGGCCGTACCATTGCCACTGTGGCTTATCGTTTGCACGTTCCGAACAAAGGAATCAACATGTTTCAAGAGAACACAATAATTCGAATATCACCTGCACAATTTGTGGAAAAGGATTTCGCACCGACGAAGAACGAATGAATCATATGGTATTACATTTGGAAAATAAATATTTTCGTTGTAACATTTGCGCGAAGGAATTTGATAAGGCGAGTGCATTGGCCGGCCACATGCAAGTCCATACAGCACACGAACCAGTTAGCATAAATAAAAAATCATACAAATGCAGCACCTGCGAAATGGAATTTTCACGATTCGATCACCTAATTCGACATCAAACCGTACACTCTGGTGTCAAAATGTTTCAATGTCAATTTTGTATGAAGCGATTTACCCGCGCCGACAATCGAACCAAACATGAAAAAACGTGCCGCATTGGGAAACCGTCAGCGACACCATCTGAAAGTGATGAACCAAAAGATGATTTAAAAATTAAAACTGAACCAGATCAAATGGATCCATTGGCAATCATTAACGTTGCATCGATCCCAGAGCATTATTTTGAAGATATTGATACAAGTAACAACACCGATGATCTACTGGATAGCATTGATTTGTTCAACGATGAACCAGATTTAAGCCCAACACAAATTGATAAAGGAATGACCGTCAATCCAATGGAATACGTACGAATGAAACAAAGTGAAGCGGATCAAGATCTGAAGAAAATGGGCGGCGTTCGGCAACGTGTTGATCGGCCAAAATTAACACAGGATGAAATTGATACATTAACGTGTAACATTTGTGGTAAAACTCTCGCACAGAAATACCATTTGGTTCGTCATAAAATTATTCATCTTAAACAGAAGCCATACAAATGTTTAAAATGCTCGCGTTCATTTGCCAGGCGTGAACATCTACGGTAAGTTGACACATCAAACACTAACCCATTTCGAATGGATATTCAAATTAACGACATTTTTCGTAATTCTGTTCACAGCCATCACTTATTTACTCACAAGAGACAGTCAGATAAAATGAACAAATTACAATTGGACCATAAGAATGATGTACGTTCGACTACAGTTCCGATGAAACCGATGACAAGAAGTTCCGAATTAAATGCATCAAACGCATCGGTCTCAAATTCATACAAACGTGATGAATCGCTAACGGAAAACCTTCGCCAGCAATTGCTTCATCGTTTTAAATTGTTCGCAATTAAGCTGAAACATGAAAATTCAAATCGCGAAACGGGAGATTTTTACGAACAATGTTTTAATTTTTTGGGCAATTTAATTTTGTCAAATATACAAGGTGTTAGCAAAGAGATGTTTTCGAGTAATTCGAGCACAAATAGAGCCAATACGCAACAATCAAAGCCTTCCACATTTCCAGCGCTGCCAACGGTTACAATTAAACGAGAGGATGGGAATATGTTTGTAAAGAAATTCACATGTAATATTTGCAACGCATCCTTTCCGAGCGTAAGGCATCTTGAAAGGCATTCTGTTCAACATACGGGCGCTAAGCCGCACACATGTGAGGTAAGACTAAGCAACTGAGTCAATGAGCAAATGAGCAATGGCCTCACATTAACTATAATATTTGACATTTATTTTAACTCATGACTCCTTTTTCTTCAGGTTTGTGGAAATCGATTTACGAGAGCCGAACATAAACGCAGACACATGGCCATCCACACAAATGCGCAAAACTATGAATGTGAGATTTGTTCGAAAAAATTCAATCGATCCGATCATATGGTGGCACACTTTAAAGTTCATCATCAAGGCATTAAACCGTACAAGTGCAAGTTTATGTGTGGAGAACGATTCGATACGTTCAAAGAGAAATTGTTTCATTCACGACACTGCATGTTTATACCGCCAGCACCCGATTCTATTGATAAGGATGATGAAATGATGCCCAGCAGTAGCGAGTCACAAGAAGACGTTCCAATGCCTGAAGATCCATTTTCGAATGGACAATCTGAAATGGACGATGCACCCTCATTTCAGAGTCATTTCATAAAAACCGAAGCCGACTATCCCGAAGACAATTACGATGAAATGTACGGTTATTAGGCGTATTCTAATCTTTATTATTTTCCATTCGATTTTATCAATTTGTAAACAATAGCAACCATTTCATCCCACACATAGACATTTGAAACGATTTCAATTGTAATGATTTCGATCTTAATTTCATTGTTTATAATGTTTATTTTATTCAGGCGTGGATTAAATTTTAGGAAATAGTAACAAGAATTTTCAGAAGTGTTTACTCATCAAAAACATTTTTCAAGTTTTAAGAGCGAAGTGAAAAAATAAAGCGTATATTTTGAGTGAAGTGTACAAAAGCTAAACGATTTTTCATTTGCAAATCCATTCCAATCTTCAATACGATTGTGTTAGCTTTGAAATCTTTTATTTTGGGTTAACTAAGAATTTGATTTTCTTAAATTTTATTTCTTTGTCAATGCGTCCAAGCGTGATTCGAGCTTTGCCACTTCCTTTTTCACATTTTCCAAATTCACTGCGAATGCCTCTTGAACATTTTGTAAGAGAGTTTTATTGCCCGCTAGACTAGTGAGTAGAGTTTGTTGTGTTGCCTCAAGTTCAGCAATGATTTTACTGAAATTAGTCGCTGCAAGAGAACAAAATATTAAAAATTTATTTGTTATTTTTTCAAATTAAAAATCTAGTTTTCGATTGAAAAAACATATCGATCATTAACTCACCATATTTATGCAGATTCTCAAGGGCCTGCATTCGTGCTAACATATTTGGTAGAAGTTGTGCAATTGGTTCGGCTCGTTTTGCCATTTCATACAATTCAAGTGTTTTTTGGTCGACTGACGAATCTTTGCTCTGATTGTTTGAAGAGGCGACTATCGCATCCATTTTATTGGCCAAATTACCAATTCGAGTTTCAATCACATCCAGCTGAGCGGGCTGCAGCAATGCAGCTACGGTAGATACTTTTTGAACCGCTTCTAGTAAATTATTGGAATGTAAGGCCATCGAGAGTCGTGTCAATTTTTCCGGTTGAATGCCGATTGTCGATTCAATTTCATGCAATTTATTTTCTAGCTCAGCGATTCGAGTCGTTGTTAACAATTCGCTGGGTGATTTCACCGCTATCGGAGCTGATGCACCACCCTTTTTATATTCATCAATTTGGGTCAGCAGCCTTTTCATCTCAGCATCTGATGTGGCAGCATTTGCTTCATTGCCAAGCACTTGCTCCAATCGTAAGCTTCCCAACACTTTTTTGGCATTGTTCACCACATTGCCAATCGCTTCGTAGCAATGTTTATTTTCTTTTGATATGGCCGCATTAGTATTCAAGTCATTCAACTCATGCATCAGCTCATCCATTTCGAGTTGTAAGCGACGGCATTTTTGAACCGGTGATTCTTTTTCGCCATCTTCAGCACCGTATTCATATACTCCAGATCTAGCATCATAACCACTACGCAATCGACGACTTATGCGATCCGAAAAGTCCACGTAGCCGGTTAGATACTTGCCTTTGAACTTGTTATATGCATCTTTTGTGGATATATGGAGACGTTCAATGTTTTCGCTTTCAGGTTCATCGTAAAAATCCGATGACTCTTCTTCGGGAACATCTGGAGTTTCATATACATCGGGTTCATCGTAAGCCTAAAAGCAGACACTTTCATGTATTGTTTATGTGTGGTAAGGTGTGACCCAAGCACTTGAATTCGCTAGAAACAAGAATGGCTTGAAAGAAAAAATGATATTTATTAGAACTTACGATTCCGGGTAAGTCTTCAAATTTTGGATCGACCATTTTGGTGATATTCAGTAAGTATTCCCTTGAGATGTTTTGCTCCAATTTTTTAGAAAGTGGATATTTTTTCCAATCACACAAACAAAGTCGACGTTCGATATGTCATCAGAATTACTCATTTGGTTGAATTCAGCAATTGACAGTTCATTTATGCTCGGGCAACCCCATTATTAAGCTACTTTATTTAAAGTGCGGAACATGTACTTAAATGATGAATGTACGTAAGTATCATTTGATTAAATATTAACGAAGTGAACAATGTAACTCCATGCTGTTGCTTAAATACCAAATATTCGGTTTATTTCTATTATTTTGATTCTTAAGGATTTATGGAACAGTTAGCTTTGCAGTGGAACATTACACTCATTCATGTATGAATGGAATTATTATATGTCGATATTTGCACCTATGTCGGCTTTCGCAGAGTTGTGCACACAAATCAGTAAGATAATAAATAATACCTATTTTAATGCAATTGGCAATTGGTAATGGTATAGGTTTTACGTGGGACGATGCATTCAAGACTATGTTCAAGTAACCTTTGACATTTCCAAGTGTTACCTGAAAAAAAGCCGAAGATCAAATCAGCTTGAAGTAAAACGAGCGAATTCATAAATCGCGTTAGCACAGTATTTTTATGATCAACTCTGTCACTTAATGAGTGTGCAAGATGATTAAGAAGACTTTACCTTTAGGACTCGTATATTATGAGAAACTGATCGCCGCAAGATGTAGCTAAGCAAGTAGGAGTTGAAAACTGCCAAATCAATATAACGTGGGTCGTTTCTTGTGCCATTTCAACCACAGCTACATAGAGCATCTTTTTCTATATTACCTTTGTTCTACAACACTTACCACTTAAAACTGGTAATTTCATTCGAAATATTCCAAAATTTTTGCATCTAATAATAAATGTTTCTTCTTTCATTTCAAAATCAAAACAACATCACGTTAAATATTGTATCAAAAGATTTTTTTGACAATTTATTGCAAACTGTGTTTTTGTTTATTGCATTTTAATATGCAGCAATATGAAATTCAATTACGATAAATAAGTTTCATTTTCCGTCTTTATTTTCATCACATGCGTCTTCTTGTTATTATTTAAATCGTTCGTTTAGTAAAAAAAAAAGATACGAAAGATCTCGTGTTATAACATAGAAAAATGCAATAGCAATAAAAATACGTAAGCATAAATTAATTTGTGTCATTCGTCACAAATTTATAATTTATTTCAATTGAAACGGGATCAAAAATAAATCAGATCTTAAAATTAATGACATCACTTATATCAATAATAGGCCGACTGTTTGTAATTTATAAGTCCTAATAAATTTGTTTTTTTTTCTCATTTTCGATAATAATAAACTTATAGCTTAATCAAATATTTTCATGTTTTATTAATGTGATTTTGCTTCACTAGAGCAAAAAATAAATACCAAATTAAAAAAAAAAAGTTTGACTCCAGATTTATTCTCAGCTCGTTTCAATGCAATGAGCGTTGAGCATTTAAAAACAATGAGACAAAATGATACGAATAAATAAATGGACCAAAAAATGTTTAGAACATGAATACAGAATCTGGCTAAAATCTATGCATTTGAGACATGAAATGTTCATCCTTAAACTTTCGAAATCGAAAAAAATAACTGTTTTAAATTAACTTGAAAAATTGTATTTGTTCGGCGCGCGCGTTCATGGGAAACAATTTATGGGATTAATTTCTGATAGAATGGTTTATGTGCATTTTTCTTAATCACATAAAAACTTTTCGGTTTTCCATTGCCTGGGAAGTATTTATTTGATGCTGATTTTGCGGCAGCAGTGACGGGGGCAGCGGCAGTAGCAGCAGCGGCGGCGGCGGCGGCGCTATCATGCATGGTGGCTTTCTTTTTTTGCTTGACCGGTGCATAGTATGTTGGAGACTTTTTCTTCAGCAATTTCAAATTCAAGTCATCATCGATGCCATTCAAGTTGACTGTGTTGGCTGCATTGATGTCGGCATTGTTGCCGCGATTCTGTTTACCAGCAAACGCTTTTTCAAGTGTTTCATTGTTGTCATCCCATGGATTCGACCATGTTGGTATATTTTTAATATCAATCAATTCGTTTACATCATTCGAATGTCGAAGGTTTGATGATTTACGGCCGGTACTTTCGCCTTTGGTGAGCATTTTTTTCAAGACCGGCAAATTCCAATGGTAAATATGACCTGGCTTGCCGTTTGATTTGAAGCCCATCGAAGCAATCTGTTGAGCAATCGGAGAGCAACACGTTGCAATGTATATATGTCCAGCGGGAAGAAACAGATGAAGAAAAGCCAACAATCACATTTTTGCGTGTCGTTTGAAATACACACGACATTTGAAATTGCATCCAATAGCCGTTTTCACGACACAAACGAGTGGTGGCACCGTGTGCAGGAAGGTAACAAAAAAATACAGCCAAACGTCGACAGGTTGTTGACAATTTTGTGATGTAATTCGAAATGCCGCGGCAGGAACATCGACAAAAAGCAGGATATGTAAGAAAAAAAAAGAGACACAGAAGAGAATGAAGAAAAAATGAGAAAAGAAAACAAAGAAAAAAGCATGAGAAATCTGCTTAGTAAATTATCTAAATTATTTCCTAATCGATTGCATTTGTTGAAGTGCATATAAAACGTTTGATCAATTGAGCATTCAGTTCGCTAAATCACGCACACACACATGCTCACACTTAAACAAAGCAAAATAATACTCAGCATCTTCAAATCAATGGTAGAACTAATGCGAAAAAAAACACACACATTTTTGTTGTGTTTTTACCACTTTTTTGCCGTTTTGTTGCTTTTTTCCCCCCTACAATTAAAATACTTGACGCAATTAAAACGATACATTCGCCCGAGTGCGGGAAAAAGAAACAGAGAATCTGAGCACTTATTTCCATTAGGAGGTATTCGTACATAAACAACAAGTGACACGAAAATTACGTTAAGAACTCCGCAACACGACGAATCAGACTTGAATCTTTCAGCAGCTAGAATAGAATAGCCACATTAAAAACATTAAACTGTATAAAACAAACCCGATGATATCTGCTCATATTACGTTCGAAAGTGAAAAAGAACACATCTTGATACATTCATTGAGATTACGAAAAAAAAGAAGAAGAAACACACGAATCAGAAGAAGACACATGCCATAACAAGGATTCTAATTATGCATTCAAAATAACAACAGCATCGCATATCAACGTTTCATGCATAATAAATTCATAAAAATATTTAGCGTACATTAACTCTGCCTCCTGATTCGTTCATTCTACGTGCGTACCCGACGCACTCAATGCGCTTATAAGGAAATTTGTTTTGCTCGATTTTATCGTTTCATATTCCTTGGTTCATGTTTTGTATATGCTGCTTTTAAGCGTTTTGCAAAATTGCGGAAATTCCATTCAAACTCATTCGATCATTCGATTCGCTCTTTTCGGTATTTTTTCGTGGCCGAGTGTCAGTCGATGTGTTTCAAGTTAAAAAAAAAAACTGATTGCAACCTGCGAATGCGGCGATGACATTCTTACCTTCTGATTTTTGTCCTCGATACCGTTCTTATTTTGTGCCGTATTCGTATTAGCATAGTAGTATGGATTCGGCGGCAATTTTATGATAAACATATGTGAGTCATCGGGTCGTGAATGATGTCGAGATGATTCAACGGCAAGACGCTTGCGATGGTGACCGGGTGGTGTTTTGATTTTTGCTAAGCCCAAGGACCTTCAGGCACACACACACACACAAAGCATCAGCAATAAAAAAAAGAGAAAAAAATGATATTCAAATGATTATTATTTTATTTTCGAAGATGTTTGCTTTCTTTGCATTCGTTTCATCTTCTTTTCCCGTCAAATTGAAATGGATTAATGCTGACGCAAATGCGTGAAATGAAATCTGAGATGAGCGTATCAAATGCAAAAGATAAAACTTCCAAATCTTTATTGTTTTTTCACACTAAAATCAAATCGATTTAACATTTTAATCGCTCTGAATATTAATGCTGTTCAGAATTAAAATCAATGTCACACTCACTTGAAGAGTTCATGGTTTGATGATGCTTTCTTTTTATCATATCCAAACTTTTTGTGTGCATGATTTTTTTCGAGAAATTTATTTGCATGATAATATTTTATGGTCGCATCGTTGTCATTGTGCAAATTATTATGAGAATTGATAGCTGGTGCCGTTAGACTGTCTTTGTACACATATGGTTGTATTCGTGAGATTTTTGAATCACGAAATTTACGCGGCGTTCCCGATGTACCAGATGATGATGGTGCTGCAGCCACAGCCAACGTACACATCAAAAATACTGAACTGTAATTGAAAAGAACAAAAAAACACAAATTTAAAAAAATGTTTGAGTTTCGATGAAAAATGACAAATCTTAAAGATATTTCAACGTCTTAAATAAGGTCGATGTCATGAGTGAAAACAAATTAGAAACAAAAAACTGCTCCAAGATGTTACAATCATGGGATTATGCGAAATTCACTGGAATATCATATTTGAGTAGCCTTAATTCTACGAAAAGATTTTTTGTTTATTTTCCATTTGTTTTTTCTCTCGAGTACAGTAAAAAGAGAGCTCTTCCCAGTTGCCATCCATTAACTTGACACTGTCCAAAACTGTCACATCATTTACTTAACTGATTTGACCAATATCCATAATTTGTCGAACAATAAATCGAATTTTGTTCGAAACGTCGAAAATTTCATATCATTTGAATCATGCGATGTGAAGCTCTAAGAGACCCGATTTCCAGCATCTTTAAAATTCAATTTATTTTGATGGAACCACAGGGCGCGCTCGGTTCCATAAGAGACTGTGTAAATGACGTCACATTTTGCATAAGTGGCGCCATCCAAGGTTTGATGGGAAACCACTTATGTTTGCAATGCAGTGATTCTGTACACGAACCGTGGTTGGTGCATTAGAAATCAATGCTTCATATTCATTCATAGCTAGTTTCCCACTAAACCTAAGATGGCGTTTTTGCATGGCTTTGACAGTCCTTACTGGCCTGTGGATGGAACGGTTCACCAAAAAAGAAGAGGAAAAAACATGGTCAAAACAGTAAATAATCGCAACGGAATGAAATTAATATGTATTGTTGTGTGTGTGTGTGTGTATTCTCGTTATGATGAACTCGTGAATTCAGTCCATAAAATCCACCACATAAAATACAATTAACACAACATATGTATGCAGATGCACGACAATCAACTTGAAATATACGCAATTCCACTGACAGATAATTTGTTTGGAGCTGTTCATTCTACATTCTGTCTTCTGTTGGTGATTATTTATTTGTGTTGCTCGCATTTAACGCGGTCGAGTCAAGTAACATCATTATGTTTGATTGTTTGTTACCGTGATTTCCATTTAAGAGCCCATGATTTCGCCTAAATGGTGATCGGGACATGAGCAACAACCAGCTATAAATGAAGCAAAACAACGACCCAAAACAATAACAATCGAATCATAATATTGTAATATGGTTAAATTGAAAAGAAACACAGAAAAAAGCGGCCAAAGTCATACCAGTGAATGAATTAAAACGTCTTTCCACCGAAAAAACTCTTCAAACATATTTACATACTGTAGCGACGATTCATGTTTGCTGTATCTGTTTGCGTAGCGCATATTCGCGCGTTCATTTCTCAAGTTTTATTTCGACTCATGTTCTGTGATCATTTTTCGCATCGTATTCCTCCTTTGTTTTTGTTTTTGTTCATTCCCAAAGTATTTTAAGACATGACTGCCTTGTTGACTATGTGCCGTAGCAGTGTATTGCTTTCGTTGCCATTGACAACATTACGATGATCTGTTTCTGACAAGCGCAACTATGCTAAACTCACGGTGAATGCCGTACACTGTGCAGTCGTACAGTATTTCTCTATGCAAAACAGTTGAAATATGAACGTGATCCATTTCTGTCGGTTTTTCACTTGGTAATGAGTATGACGTCTTCTGGGCTTGTCTCTTTGTGATCTTGTGATCTTGGCAAATAAACATAAAACAACATGGCATTTTGTTGCACGACGGTAGCCAAGACAACGTTAATTAATGTGTTCGCTTCTAGTGTTTGGATTTCTATGGAGACCATTTTTTTTTTTATTCTCCGTTGTTTTGTGTATTGCATCGGCTCATCGTCATCTTCATTAGCGCGAATATTTCTTTCAACGTGTATTTTTCATCTTCTCAAAGAACATGAATTATGAATAACATTTATCCTTTAAGGCTCCAGTAAAATCCCTTTGGATGCATCAATACACCGCTCGAATACTTTGCACATTTTAAAGGAATATAATGCGGAATTTTATGGCTTTTGCTTGCTGCTTGCAGCCTAGAATTTAATGCTGTCATGGCAATTCATCTAAGATGTTTTACAAGCAAAGAAGGAAGAAAATGCATACGGAATGACTTGATATCGATATTGTGCGATGCCATTTTGGTAGCCAATGATCCTTCAGTCTCATAATTTATGCGCTTTCAAATCAATAAAAAAAAAACTCGGCCATAAAATTGCAATAAGACGTAATTCATGGGCCGGGCACAACATGTTGAACTTGTCTCCCAATGGGCATTTAAGACTGTAAAATCAAGATAAAAATAATATTTCCATAAAACCAGACACCAGGTCATGATGCTAAGCCCACAAATTCACTCAAGTTAAGACTTGACTCATAATTTCGTTAAGAATACACCCAAAAATATTTCAGCAAATTCCATTTTTGATACTAAAGAAAGGTTGAATCAAGAAAGTTGGTCAAAACGGTTTCATTTAAGAAAAAAAAAAGAATTATTCTGATAAATTTCACTGAAAACGGTAAATCGAACAACAACATATGTGAATCTCATTCTAAGCTTGGATTATATGCATATATTTCAATCGATACAAATGAACTCCGCCTACTGTTAAATTCAATTGAAATTAACTATACAATTGTTGTTTGAATGAACAAAATCAAATTAAACACCAATTTGAATTGAAAATGAATAAAATCACTAAAACCGTCTTAACTGCCACGGCTCATCTGAGGAGCAATGATCGAAAAAGAAACGAACAAACGATGAAACAAACCAACGCACCAGCGAACAAACGAGTGAGCAAGACAGTTATGCTATTCATATCATTTGAATAACATGTTTCCAATAGCTGACGCTTTTAAACGGGTATTAAGAGGTTTTTGCTGACAAATCGCATAGCGCCAGTTGAGTTTTTAGAAAAGTCTATTTGCGCAACTACTTGCGCAAAACCGAATCAACACACACACACAGTCTCTAGTTCATTGCATACATAATGGATGAGCGCGACGATAACAGCGCACGAAATCAACTTAAATAGTAGTGAGCACGCAAAGTAAAACAAGAAGGAATTGAATTTTTTAAGAATATTAAAAGAAATGAGATGACTCGATTGTGTACAAGGTCTAGCAAATGAAATGACTGCTTGCCCAAATGAAGAGGAGCCGTACTACGGCTTATTGAGCATTGAAATGATCATGCAATGCAGAGAAGAAAAAAAACAGGCAGCAAATGCACAAGGCAATAAAAACGTATTGCAATGATTTTGCCGCCAGTCCATCGTTCAATGTATGTAGTATATCGAAAGCGAATGCAATTGTGCTGTGTGCATATACAATTGGAAATAGGTTCACCGCTGCAGAGTGTGCACAGCACACAGCAACGGTGACAGCGATTGCGACAATGGACTAAACCAACAAGCAAAATTAAGACAAAAACAACCGACGAAACGATCAATTTGCCATGATCGGTAACAATATCTCAACTAAACTGCCACAATTGATGGCAGGAGGCACCAGTGAATTGAACAGACATTAGGTAACAGACGTACCAATACACTCAGCAACACCACCACCACCGCCACCACCACCATCATATGCACGAGTGCACCGATTCTCTCAGCTAAATTGAATGGTATCGAATCTACAACGTTTCGCTCGCGCTAGTTACAAGGTCGCCGATCGCATACAATTTGTTATGCTAATGAGTTTAGGCAGCGATTTTTCTTTCCTTTTTCTTTTTCTCTTTTCTGCATTTCGCATGTGAGCTCTGTTCGGTCGTATACAGATCAATGTTTAGAGCATTGTGCATGTAAACAGAGCATCATTGTCGAGTGATTCAGAATTTTCTAAGGCTCTTTCTTGAACATGAAAATTCACACAATTTAGTTTACCGCATTATAAATGCTCCATTGTTTTCCCCGGTACGTCAAGACTTTCTAGCTTGGATTGACGGTGTCGTTGTTTTTTTTTCATAGAGTTCAGTTGGCTCGTGTAATAAAGTATGCGAACACGACAATTTGCAGCCACTAGAACCAATGAAAGAACTGAAAAACAAATTCAAGTAAAAAAAATATATTTCACATTGCTGATGATAAAATGATGCGATAGTTGGTTTGATACCATCGTTTTCGGTTGATCATTATTGTTTAATTGCGCACATGAACATCAGGCGTTGTAACATATATGCGAATATTCAATTCAATGTCAGAAATACATGTGAATTTGCTTCAAACAGCAATTCGTTTCAGCGAATTTCGCATATATGAATTATTTCGCTCACTCATTCTTTCGTTCTTACTTTCGTGGTGCGCATGTTGGTGCTGCTCTGGTATTGACAATAGGTTAGCGTAAGCATAAGCATTTAATTGGCATCGCGTCATTTCATTCTTTTGCATGTTGTAAATGGAAAAAAAATCGTACATAAATTGAATATATTCTACGTTTTACCATAGTCGATTGTTCTGTCGCTCGTGCTTTTCAATATTTCGGAGTTATATGACTCAATCATAACAGCCATAACGGCATTCTAGCGTCCAAATTAGTTGTGAAGCGAGCATTGTGTGCAAAGCGTGAATAAATAGAATACACCAACATAAAATAAACAATTAACCAACATAGATCGAATCTGCTGCCGTGCAGAACGTTCACACATTGACAATGGAATAAAATTGAAAATTGAATAAGCTGTAATGATTGGTTTGCGATTCGCACATCCCGAACACTTTTAGCGGTTTGCATAATTTTTCACTTGCCATTATCCGCAACAGTCCACTGCCAGTCCATGGATTCGAAAGACTTGATTTTTGCCGCATGTCAAACAACACGTCGCCGACAACCAAACAATTGTTTTGGTATTTTGGTGGTCTTTTCAACATCATCACTCAACGCATTCTTTTGGCCACTCTCACAATGTGTTGCGGAAGATCGTTTCTTCTTTTTTTTTCTCTTCATCTCTTTTCCAAGAAATTAATTGTTTCATTGTTTGCAGCCACGGCTGAAATTTGTTGAAGTTTTTTTACTCCGTTGACTTACTAAGTCAAACGATTTGGCAAGTGAATTCATAATACTAAAAGGCACCATTGAATGATTGACAGCTTGGACACTAATCATTATATTTAGTTCGGATCTTTTTTTTTACCTTCAATCGATTCGAAATACATAGACCTTCCAAAAAAGGCAGCAATCAATTTTGAAGATGATTATATGTTGGTCGAACGCGTGTTGAAAATACTCATTTCGTGTTTTCTTTGTCTCTGTTAATAGGCACATCTCCAACCGGAGGTCGTTACTTAAGTACAGATTACAGAAATCAAAGAAAAACAAAATTATTGTTGTTGCCTGCGTTTAATCGGTCATTTAAGTGATTAGCATAATTGAATTTTTATTATGTAGCAACTGCGCTCAACTCAGCAAATTAGAGCCGAAAATAATTTTCGATACGAAATGTAATCCTCATATAAAATTTAATGATTCACATTTACCGATCGAACATTTTAACCAATCGAAAAGCGGCTGAGAAATAGAAAGAACTGCATGGTTGATTTCTACTGTTAGAATGTTCGGATGTGTGCTCATTGCTCGGTGATCGTTATAATCAACACCAAACATTCAATTATGGATCATTTAAAAAAATAAAGTCTCATGACGAACGTGATAAGCTTTTTTGCGGTTAACTTAAAAACTTGCAAAAGGAAACACGTTTTTATCACATAAATATTTCCTTTCGTTCCGCCGTTATCCACTCAACGTCGCTGACCATTAAAAACTGATTTCAATTATTTTGAACCGTATTTCAAAAGAAAGAGGTGCAGTTGATCAGTGCATTGGCCCATTGCGTATACACAAAAAAACTAAAATGTTGTGTGACTGTATGAAAAAAAAACCGGAACCGACCACATGCAGATAAATTTATTGAATTTCAATTTGTAATATTATTTGAAAACGATGTGCATTTCTACATGTGAAGTTTGCGATATCATTTGGACTGAACAGATCCGGACATTATCGTAATACATCGGCCATGAGATCATCGCCTGCAACCATTCACTGATAGTGGCCATAAAAACTCAGCTTTCCCAATGAATCATTGACTTTTGCTTACATTCGTCTCAATTTCTTGTTGCATTTTAAGCAGAAAAGCAAAAAAGGAAAAAAAAGCAAAAAAACAAAACCAGCGTCTGTATATCGATTGTTGTTGGTGTTGTGGGCCCTTCACTTGGTAATGCCGTTTCTGTTGCCTCTGCCTTTGCCATCGCCAACAACGTTCAGTGTGCACAACAACCGTTAATTTCTTCGTATATTTCGCATGTTCGCGTGCTATCATTTTATCATATGATATAAGCGAGTCGTACCAATAACCGTTTGAAACGGAGAAATCAACATTAGACTATGCGAACAATCTACGCCTATGCGTATTTAGTAATTTGATTAAGCTGTACGTCAGTCTTTTTCCCTCATTCTTTGTTTTTTCATAATGATTACCCAGCCGCTTGACGGTGACGATTCAAGAGCATTTTTTCTAACAAGCTTTGACAAGTCAGCGATTCCATGTTAAGCGATCATGATTTTTATCAATTGGAATTCAATCATCTATGCTTACAAAAAAATCTATTCCAAATGAAAATGTAAAACCACTAGGAAAACAAAATGAGCAAAATAATATGTAAGAGATTTGGTCAATTGGTGACAAACCGATAATGGGTCAAGCTTCTAAAGGGTCGTTGAACCAAATAACGTTGTGTGTGTGTGTGTGTGTCAAAGATACGCGTGAACTTCGCACTGTGGAATAGAATGAATTTGTTTTAGTGTAGATTAAAAAACCTGACACAAAAGACACTTCAAACGGCAAACACTCCATTTCAATAACCATGCAAAAGTCCAATGAAAACTATATTTGTGGAACGACAATGAATTTCATTTAAAAAAAAAGCGTTCGCAACGTTGGCAGCTCAAATACTCTAGAGAGTTCCATATGAATGTATGTGAATGAAATCATAAATGAAATCTCAACTAAAAACCCATTTAAGGTAGTCACTATGCGTCGTTCATTTATTCTTGTCAATGTTGTCACATACAAAAAAAAAACCCTGAACATTTTTACTTGATTAGAAGTAACAAAAATGCAGAAATGGCATTACTGAAACAGAAGAGAAAAAAACGTCTTCGGCTGGTTGGTTGGTTGGCTCATTCTAGGCAACAAAAAGAGCAATGCATCGCTTGACAGAAGAGGAAAATTAACAGCTCAAATCGATGAGACAATGGCATGCACACATAAATACATTCAGATTGATTCTGTGCCGTGTACAGTCCATACAAATCAGATATGTCTGGTGGCTCATCACTTGGCAAGAGCGCACGACTCTATTATCTACATATTGAAAATGGTGGCGATGACGGTGACGTTATCTCTTGAATGAAAAATATCGTCACTTCAAAAATATCGAGCGAGTTTTATGCATTAAAGCGGTGCAATCGTCACACAAAAATGGTTATGTGAACACTTACATCATGACACCGATTCGTCGCCGTTTTCATATGTTCGCTCTCCAAAGTATCGAGCATGGTTCAAACAAATCAAAAACGAAATTAAAAACACTTGGATTGGGTACGCGAGAGCTACGCACTGACTGACCACTGTGGGTTACACGCGAGAAAAAATGTGTTCGATTGAATGTACAGCAGCAACGGCAGCGACAGCGGCAACAGCAGCAGGTATCATCATCGCGTTACGTTATTATCGTACATGGTTTTATTACCATATAATGGCATTAAGAGGATGGCTGACCATTGTTTTTTGTGCGGCTAGTTGCTTGCCTTGTTTACAGTTCGCAATTCAGAATTTACAATGCATGCTTATTTATTCTGTGTTTGCGAGCATGTACGAGCGCAAATGCGTGCGCGCACTTATACAGGTTTGCAGTTCAGTAGAAAATATGTTTTGTTTACACAATTGATTCTAGTGACTTAAATTGGAAGTTATTGCGTTCGATGCATATTTTTAGCGTATGTGTGTTTTTTTTATCTGAGAACTCGGTGCGTGGATTGTTTTTTTTCGCTATTTTTAACACATACATTTTTGAGCTTAAACGTTTTTTTTAATTTTCGATTCAAAAATTAATGTTTTGTTTTGTTTTGTTTGTTGTTCAATTGACTGTTAAGATGCAGTCAATACACGCAAGGGTTGAGTGATCGTTTGACGTTTGCATCACACCAATTTGAAATGAATCGGAGTGTTGATTCAATAATATTTATTTGACGGGTAGACATCTAGGGGCATTTATGTATATTTATCGAGGGAAAAATATGCGATATTCAAGAGTTTTGTATAATATTCACGTATTTTGAGTGTTTATACGCATTATTTGTCAATATACACGATTATATTTTTTTATTTTTTCAAAATGGCTGCCGTATATTTCAATATATGCACTATATTCGTGGTTGATTTTGGAAAATATACGTCATATTTTCGGTTTATAGACGTTTATAGATGTTTATATATATTTATATTTTAAAAAAAATATATACAATATTTACGCTTTATACACATTTATAGACGTTTATAGACGTTTATATGTATTTATATTTTAAGTTAAAACCCCCTAGGTAGACATATATCGCAGCCGTTAATCATGTGAAACATTTGAAAAGTGAGATCGTTTATTGCCTGCCAGCCTAATGGCTTAATTGGCATGCACATTGATTTTATTGCCAATTTTGATTTGAAATTAGAATTTCTTGAGAATTGAGTTGAATGCGGTTGGTGTGGATGTGAAACAAACATTCGATCACACACGAACCGATATCGAACACTGGCTCACAACCGAAACATGAAAACAAGAAAAGATATTGCGTGCCTGCACGCAACACAGAAACAAGAGAAACCCACAACCACAGAACCAACCACAAAACCAATGCATCATTCGGACATTTTGTTCATAATGCTGTTTCGCAATCGACATTTAATTCGATCGATCAAACGGATGAATAAATCAGAAAGACGAAGAAAGAGATGAAACGAAATAGGAATCAGTGCTTGTTATGTCCAATGTCAATGTCTAACGCCTCGAGGCGGTGAAAATAATTATGTAGATTTTTTCTTCTCCGGTTTCTTTCTCTTCCTTTCTCTCTCTTTCTCTCTTTATTCAAAGCATTATTCACTGTTTGCATATTAGCTCTAAATGATTAGCCGCAAGAAATCGAGACGAATTGCACTGATTCAAATTTCACAATCCAATTGAATTCAATCTTCTGGTGAGCAATTGATTTTTTTTCGCGTTCGCGCAAGAGATTCCATTTTCATTGGGCAAAAAGTAGAAAAAAAAACGTGGCTTTTACACGGGATTGTGACCATAGAAAAGTACACTTTTTCTTTTCGTTTCTTTTCATTGCATTACATTCCAAATAGTTGATAAAGATCGCACATTAGATGTAATTTATTCGACTCGTCCATTGCACACGTTCACCAACATGACATATTGCTAATTATTTATTTCTTTTGCAGATTTTTTTTTTTTTGCAATGCAATTGACCAATCCAAGGCGATTGGTGTGATGAAGATGATATGCTTCGATTCGAGGTAGCTCAAGCGTTGCACAACGGCGGAATATTTTGCCACACTTTGTTTTTTTTTCATCGGTTGCATATAAAAATCGGTTTGGCTCGAGATGCGATGGGTATTAGTTGCATTGGCGCGCTGCGGTTGGAAATGGTGAAAATATGCATTTGGAACCTGCACAGTGATTGTGGCCGTGAACAAGTATATCTCACATTGCAATCGATCAGATCCATTATCATCATGATCATTTTACGATTGCATCCAATCTCAGCATTTTGCACCAGAATACAATCTGCCATCCGTATGTGCAATTGATGTGCTTTTTGATATGCATGTCTGCATTTTTTACACTGAATATTTTTTTTTTCTTTCAAATTGTGTGTGTGCGGAACTTTAAAATGCAATCCAAACAAATTTGATCTAGTTTACGTGCGACGTCAAATCAAACGAATAAATTACAAATCCTCTTTCTTTTCAATGTTTCACATGTTTAACGCTTGTGGTTAACTTGTTGTGATGCTGTTGCTGCAGCGGTGGTTTTCTCTCTCTCTCTCTCTCTCTCTCTCTCTCTCTCTCTCTCTCTCTCTCTCTCTCACTTGTTTGCTTTTAATTTATTTTTCATGCGATGTTTTATGAAAACAGCATGAACAAAAATTGCGGTTGCTAATTTTCTAATGAGAATGCATTTTGAGTGCAAACAACAATTGTTTAAAACAAATCTATTAAGATTTAGGCGAAAAGGTGATTTATTTGTTACAAAATTGCCAGGCAAAAATAGCGGAAAAGTGCACTAATAGAGATTTTCACCAAATAACTTTGGCAAATGTATTGGCGCTCTGTTTTGTTCTCACTCAATCGAAACGCTATGAAAAAAAACACGGCATTGAATGATGTATGAATTGAATGTGTGGCACTGCATCATTGAACACTCACACACAATATTAAATGTACTGAAAAACGATGGAAAATATATATATATATATAAATTAAAGAATGCAAACGATTTGCCATCAAAACTGAATGTACAGCTTGGGTACATTTTTGTAGCATGTTGTTTTGTTTTGATTGGAATTCAGTTGGAAGTTTGCAAAGTGGGTAAGATATTTGAAAGCTTCGCTCGCTACAAATTGGAGAAAACACTCAATACATAAACCAAATGAAGACTGTGCACAAATGAATAAGTACATATGTTTAAAAAAAAAGGAAAAGAAACCATCTGACACAGATTTATTGAAAACAATAGCCCAAGTTTGTGTCGAATTGTCTTCATTTCATTTGATGTGCGCCCAAACGCATACATTCACCTCGCACTCACCAACATTCTACAGATTCTTATTCCTCAGCCAAAGAATGTCTTGTTAAATGCCATGATCGCAATCCACCAGCATTTCAAACGTTCGCAAATAAATGATCCAACATAAAAACGAATTTATCTATTTCTTTTATTTTGTATGCAGTGGATGAGATTAAGTTGCGTATATATTTGTTATGATCACTTCATGGGACAATGACATTGAAGTGGAAGCCACTTGTGGCTGGCTTGTGCAGAGTGCCTGGTTTCTTTTTTTTTCAGCTGTTGCTTGTTTGGTTTGGCGCGGTAAAATGCCATAAGCCACCTGGAACGTGACAATAGACAAAAGCAGGCATTTCAAGTGTTCACGAAGCCACAGTACACAGACAAGATGCGTGCGAGGCGGGTGCGCGCAATCCGCATCTATTCAACCATAGTATTATTCTCATTAATAGTATACATTTCCATTAACTCGGCTGTCTGAGTTTTACCATTTGTTTCTTGCATCGCAGTCTTGTGCATGGCAGAACATGCGCGCGCTCACGCACTAGCTCACACAGCTACAGCAAGAATGAAATGCGATCGGAACAATCATAATGGAAATGTAATCTACAGTTGGCTGTTGTGCCATTGTCGTTTGTCCTATATATTGAAATTCAATTGGTACACAGGCTTATTGGCCGATACGTGTATCGTCACAGCTCCGCTATCCATTTATTCATCGTTGCATCAACGTTGTCGCCAATCAATGCAATTCACAATTGAAATTATTAATATGCTGGAGCGCTTGATACTCTATCGCACGTTTACTCGTTGTCACCGATCATGTAACTGATCTTCTAAAAATGATTATTTCTTCTTCTTCACTTGGCTTGCTGTGCGATATAGAGCAAGAAGGTGTTAATGTTTTGTGTTTGCGGTGACAGGCAACGATATTTTCTTTCGATATTTCTACTTCAAACGTGAGATAATGTCAATAAGTGGTTTTTTTTTTCATTTGAATCTTATCTTTACAAATAAAAAAAAACGCATACTTGCCAGCTGATCGAATCGATTGGATGTCAATGATAAGGCACATTCTCAAATGGGAATATTTTGATTGATTTGGAAATGTGAACTTCTTCGATTGATCGATCGAACACTAGATTTATCGATCGGTTCATTTTCTCATGATTTCGAAGATTATTTTTTTTCTATATCCGAAGGCATCAAATGTTTGATATAAAAGTGTAACAGACTCAATATTTCATTCAAATGTATTCTTTTATGATTGTTTCTCGGTCAATTCTTATCATTCTCGGTCAAAAATTTCATTCAATAAAGCAAGAGAGCAATTGCTGTGATCCATTTTAACAATTCAATTGTTGTCTGAGTAACGGATTTCGAATTTAAACATTTTAAACGTTTTAAAAAACGATCAATAGATTTTGTTGACCCAAATGATTTCTATGGCAACGGTATTTTCGCACAAAATCTCCATTTCGAAATCTATTTTCGATTAAAAAATTAATTCAACATTCAGATTTCAATTTCTATTTCTTTATAGAATTTGTTGTTTTTTTTTCTAATTTTAACATAACAAAAGCAATGAAGAGCATGAACTTTTCCTTTCGAATTCTGTTGAATGAACAAAATGAACATGCAGAGAATGTGTGTCTTCTCATGTCTCATGATTCTTTCACTCGCATTTTTCAAATCAATCATTTATAAATAGTGAATCGATTGTCCGCGAGCTAATGATATCAATTAACGGCGACCACCAATTAAGCGTTAATAATTAACTGATTTGCTTTGAAATGGCATGATGTGTGGCTGATAAAACAAACGTGCGATCAATTTTTTATCGAACCGTTTACCATGTTCTAATGATACGGTGATGCCATTAATCATTCGATATGTGATTTGTGTGATTTGTATGATTTGTGAACAACCAAACGACAAATTGGCGACTCAATCGGCGACATTCAATAATTGAGCCATTAGAACATCAAATGGAGCATTTTTGGAACTTTAAAAGCCAACAATTTTTTATTTAAAAACCATTTTAATCATGTTGAATGGTTTTCTCTTTATGTCGAGTTTGGAGCCGCTTTGTTTTCGCAATTGTCTTAATTAAGAGATGGCGGCACGCTGCCAACCATAATTAAGTCAAATGCAATGGCGATCTTACTATTGATATAGCAGCGCCAAGAATGTCCACATTCAACGACATAATTATTAAAATATTTTATTATGAGATTATTGTATGGGACGCTGCATCGCTTGCGGCACATTCTTATTGTACATGGCCATACACGCGCACAAACCAAATGCCAAATGCCAAACTCGTAACCAGGAAGAAAGCAAAATTTCCAACTGGATTTTGCCGACAAGTTAAATCATGAAATTCAACATCAACAACAACAACAACAACAACAACAACAACAAATGATGGTAACAAAGAGTTTACAAGGTAAAAGCAATTAATGGCCGGTCAGCAGAATGAAAGTCGATGCATTGCACATAAGCTAAGTGATTTAATGAGCTAATGAGCTTTCTTTATTATTATTTTTTTTTTCTCTCGAAAAAACTACACACATCGCACTCATTTCATGCATTTCATTTACATATGCAGTTGGCGAGTGTCGGGTATCAATTTCACAAGAGGTTTCTTTTGCATAGACATGAAAAATGATATACTTGTTGCTGTAGCTGTGATATCTGTGTCCGCCTTGAAATTGAAATTTATGGTGATGCGATACGTTCTAAAATATGATCATGTGCGCAAAAAAGAATGCGTAAGAATTGATTTCCTTTGCGCACTGCTATTTTCCGCAAATACTTTCTCCTTTCTCAATGACTTTGTTGCCTGGTTTCGTATCACCAAAGTCGAGCCAATCAACAATCTAACTGCTGTCGCATATTTTATTTTGAGATTATAATCTGTATGGTGGAAATTACAACGAAAAAATAAAAAATGCCAACACCTAATGAATAAGTATGCAGTATTTTACCGGTAAATTTGGTTACTGTAGTGCATGGTTTCACCTGATTTGCATACAACACAACAGCGAACAAAAAAGTGGTCGACATGAATTGGAATCATTTTTCTTGCTTGTTTACAACACGCGAAAAAAATTAAACAGAAATACATCAACAAATTGTAGTGCGCATAGTTTCAGTCCATACCATTCTTTTGCTTGCACACTTCCATTCATCTGACGCACGATCAACCATCAGTTTCATTGAAATGGATAAACTGCAAATCCAACCAACATAAATAAATATAACGTACAAAAACCAAACCCTATTAGAAAAACTGCCAGCCCCAAGATTAATTCGCGCATCCCGCAGAACCAGAAGCATAAATGTAATTAATATGTTTGAATGTAAAATTAATTACTTTGCACCTTTTGTAAGCCAGTAATCAATTAAGCAAAACCAGTAAGTAATTTAAATAAAATATTATGGTTGGATAGAAAAAAAAACAAATCTTGATTAAGAAAATGACGGGCGTGCGCGTGAATGCACAGCACATGAGATTAGATCGGAGGAGAGTGATTCGTGAATCCGTTGCGCGTACAGGTTGAAAAATGGCTCAAATCGTATATCAAGAACTCATCATTCTCAATCGAATGCGTGCACACGACATGAAAATTCTATACTGAATTCGCTGTATGCTGCCTGGCACACTGATGACGGCTCATGTTAGCTTGATAATTAGAACGGTATGCTCGCGCATTAAAATCTACAGAAAATTACACAAAAATTTGTAAGCGTATCGCCTTATTCTGCGTGTACATTCTATTCAAATGAAATTAATTCATTAAAATGAAAATACGAATAAAATGAAAAAAAAAAATGTAAAATATGTGAAATGGAAAAAAAAGAAGCAGTGGAAATGCAACCCATCGCTAACGATTGCTTACCAATAGACATGCGACGACGTTCCCATTTTAACCGCTGGCATAGGGAGTTTTTAATCCTACTCTTTATTTACCTTTCGATGATAACCCACAGAGCACATTGAAATAACTTCGAATGAATTCCGTATTTTTTGCTCGAATCTAGACCATTTGTCATCTATTTTAGATATGTACTTTGACATTTCGGTGCAGACAATTTTTGTTTCGTTTCAACTGAATGCAATGGAAAATTCTATACACAATGAAATTTGAAACCGCTTTCCCCATTTCTAACACTTCAATGTGAAATTGTCTATTTTGCGAGCAACAATTTGACATTCACTCTTCGACGTCTCACCGCCAGATCGCTGAATTAATCGCATTGGTGAAAATCGCAATACGGCGCACTCTTGTCAAACAAGTATTCGAATGCAGCGCATGGATTTGTTTGCAATTTAATTAGCAATATCGTTTTATTTCATCGTTCGTGGTGTTGTTGTTGCTGTGGTTGCTGCTGCTCTTCAGGTCTATGTTGTTCAAACATTAATCGATTTATATGCGCCTCTTTGTAGAAATGAATCAACGGCCATTTGTCTACTTGTGTTGGTTCTCCGCTCTTTAAGACGATCAATGTGATCGGTTTGGTGCCCAACTTTCAAACATAGAATAGTTTATATTTGAGAAAGAAAAATCACATAATTTATAAACCAATCATTCATTTTATTTGCAATTTATTGCGATAAATGCATTTCCACTATCGCCGGAGAGCAGAGACGCTATTTTTTTTTGTTTTATAGCCAGAAGATATGTATCACTGAAATTTATCGTACCAGTGGCGAACGTCAACCATGTACACATCGAACATTAATGACTTCAATAAATTATTATAAAACAATAATTACGGCCATTGGAGTTGGCAGATGAAGTCGTGGCCGCAATTGAATTACATCGGGGCACATGCAGAGGCGCTAGCGCGTGCAAATCGCAGACATAAATGCTCTAGACTTCATGTGCTGTTTCGTCAAATTCTTTGAACAACAACAACAAAAAATCGATTCTTTTGAACCCTTTGATGTGAATAATTTAAATAATTTTTTGTACTTTGTTACAGCTTTGGACTTTCAACCTAATTTTTTGTTTAAATTGGATTGACTTAAATTTGAACATTGAAACTATTCTCAAGCATATTAATTTCAAGTAAAATCCAATAAAAAAAATCCTGAGTGGACTCGCTATTGACCGTCCACTGCATCGTTTATCTATTGCACAATCTGTGTATTCCATTTAATATCAAATCAAATACAAAACAACAACAAAAAATAGAGGAAAAAATGTAGTCTCTCTTCAACCAGTTTAAGTAATTGCTTCACTTGAAATTGGTCCAAAGATTATTTTCTCAGTTTACAGTGTACAAACTTTACACAATATTCGATGGACTGACCCAGCTGACATGGCTCCGTTCGACTCGTTTACACGTTTAATGTTCATTTAATGAAATTGTATACGCGATTCTGGCACCGAACTGGGCTGAGATACTGATTACTGGGCAACAGAATGAAAGGCGCTAAATTGATTAACTGGCTGATAGTCTCAAATTGCCATTAATTCAATATCTAATCAACAAATAGCGATTTCCAATATCGAACTCTGGCCGGGTTTGACTGTCGTTGGCAAGCTATAGCAAAGCAATTATTCAACAGCTATAAACATTATATACTTTTAATGCTCTCACATAATTTGAGTCGTCACATATTGCATTCGTTCAATGATTGACGAACAATTTGTTAATTGTTGTAAACCTTTAGTAGGTACTTAAATGGAACTATAAGTTGGTCATCAAACTGTTCAAAAAGGTGTGAATTCAAAAAGCCATTTCATAAGCGACCAAAAAAAAAAACACACGAACGATTCTAAAGACCGACGATTTTAATGTAATCTTCACATCGAAATGTTATCGCCATCTTTATGCCATTGATTAATGCCTGCGATGGCATATATTTACCTGTTCTACGTATTTCCATCATAATTTATGTTGTTTCCTAGTAAAATATGATGTATCCAAGTGCGATGAAATGCGAATGTTGGTTTGTGAGATTAAACTTAAATGAAATGAAATTCCAAATTTAGACATGCCTAACAATCCATATTTAAATGTAGCAATTTTTCAAACGGATTGCCGCAATGAAGAAGCCATTGGTTTGAGCATCGTTCATTTTACGCCTATTGATTTGTAGTGTGTGTGTGTGTGTGTGTGCGCTCGCTCTCTCGCTCACCAAAATGAAAAATCAAAACGAATGAAAATTGGCTGTAGCTTAGCAAACAGTTAAATAGCAAATACTCAAATGCTCATTCGCATAATGCTTGGACGGATGCTAAGCCAAGAAATGCCCAGCATGTTATTTATAAATATTTATATATATGGCACATGATAATAAAGCTGCTTTATTCAATTTTATTCGCGATAACCAAGATGTGGCTGAAGCGCAAGCTCTCAAATGGACTTGGACATTTTTCCGATGTGCAATATGTGAAGATGAATTGTTATTTTCTATCGGCGAGTAATGCGGTCGTGCATGCGTTGCGATGACTAGCACCACAGAACTTACCACGACGAATGAAAAATGGTTTGTCTCGGCCAGCATGAGATGTGTTTAAAGAATTTTCAAATGGCACTGTGAATATTCTGGCTCGTTGAATGCTCATATTGCGTATAAATGGCACACAGCGCTCGTGAATCTTCCGGGTTCAGAAGCTAAAAGCGTGTATTAGATTTACGCTTTTTTTCTCTCTTTCTTTATTATTTATCTTATCGACGGTGCGCACAATTTTCAGCTGTAATTCTTCTTTTTTGTCTTATTTCGTTTGTTTTATCTATTTCTTTAACGCCTGTGTCGCTTTGTTTTTCGTGCAAATCTTGCACCCAATCTGTTTGAAGCTTCAAACAAACAAAAAAAATCTATTTTACAGATTGTGGATTGTGGTTTACGCAATAAGTTGCGATTACATTTCTTTCATTGTACACAGTGTTTTTACAGTCGATTCTCTATGCATGGACTGAACATTTTTAGTGAAGAATCTATCCCGGCCAACACACACTCTTGAACAAAGTAAATAAAAAGTACTTGCGAATAAAAATAAACCACACATTCACATATGATTTATGTGAATTGATTTTTATGTTGGTTGCTCTTTTGAAATGCTTAAGACGAAAGAACGGATTGGAATGCGTAAAATTGTTTTATGGACTGTTGCGTCGGCTGTTCGAAACTCGAAGTGGGTCAAGAGTTCCTGTACTCTGTGACAATATTAATTGTTCTTAAATGTATTCATGTGGCCGAGCCGAGCCGAGCCGTTCAATTGTAAAAAGGTTAAATTAATCCGAGAATTAAGAGACTTGTTAAAGAACACCTCTTTGTTTTACGATATTCAGGTTTCAATGCAGAATATATTCGATAGTTGCAAATGACACATAATCTTTATTCTAACTATAGAAACGATCGATCGATTGAAATCCATTCGGATTCGCTAGTTTACTGATTGTTCTAAGGACAAATCTCTTCTAAGCACTTTGATCATAAAACATCGGGTTGGACTATTACAGTTTACGAGTGAGTTGAGAGTTGAAAAACTTGACAATAAACATTACGTGAATCCCCATCGAAATGGCTGACATGTGAATATACTTTATGCAGCTCATTTGCCATTTGGCAATCAATATTGAGTGGTGCTTGGTCGAAACGCACATCACAGTCAAATCAGTCGCACAACAACGGACGACACGAATCGACAACTTGGGTCGGTTGCTTTTTTCTCTGTTTTGTTTTAAGCGCGGCCAAATAATCGCACAAAAAATAATGATTTGATAGAAAATAAAGAGGAAAACGATGACGACGATGCTGAGCACCGATTTATTCAATTCTATTGATTATTTTGTTGCTTTGATTGCGAGCACTCGCGAGAATTGGCCCGGTCCAGCCCGAATCAGCTCACTCCGTGAACACAAAATGAAGAGAACACATCAAAACAGACAGCATAGATAATAGGTCGTACGATAGTTTTACAATGTAATCAAATCTTATTGGCTTTTAAACAGCAACAGCAACAACAGCAACAACAGCAACAACAACAAAAACGAATGAAAAAAAAGATTCCGCCAACAATAAACAAACAAACATCATCTACATCTCGTGATTCTCATCGATCGATAGTGTACTCGATATGCGGCAAATAGCAACATTTTGTTGCAGTCTGTTTTGTTGCACACGTCTTATTTTTGTTTCATGTTCATGTCTGTGCAAAAAGCAAAAAGCGCATCAATCCCAAGGTATTAATTTACGAAATTGAGCCAACAGCCATTTTCGATTTCGATGAACCCATGAGCCAACAAAATATTCTCTCTTTCTCTATAATGATTAAAATGCGATGAGCGAAAATCGCACCGAATCACTGCCGAACACGATTTGAATCGTCGTCATCGTCGACATCGTGCCTCATGAAATGCCTGAACTGTCGTGGTTTGGAACGCTTGACGCTTTATTCAATCCATATGCTGATTTATCTGGTAAAATGGGCACATCAAAATGAGTTGGTCTCGCGCATACAATGCAATTGACGTTTCGATCCGAATGCTCGGCTCATTCTGAATTCAGACGAACAAAAACAAAAATGAAAATCTCAGCCGTTGTTAAGAGAGAAAAATTACATTCATACACACGACGAGCATTTCTGTCGACCATTTTATTCGTTTTATCGCGCGACTTAATCCATGCGATTATGTAACATTGCATTCGTTAGTGTGGTGATTCGATTCGACTTGTTTTTCTATTTTAATGCGTTAGCGTTTGGTTTCGTTTGTTTGCTGAAAATGCGTTTCATTGTACATGCTACGAAGATTCACATTCAAATCCAAAGGAATAAAAAAAAAAAACGCATTTTATTGATGGTCATCGCTAACGAAAATGAATAAAATACGACATTCAATCGTACGCCAAACTCATACTCATAAGCTGTTGCATTGGATAATAATCAATTTGAAGAATGCGTCATCGATGGAAAAAAAAGCCTATCCTCCCTCCAATTCACTCACATCCTACACGTTCGTTTGAATGGATCGCTATCAGAGCACTGGGTTGGTGAAACAGTCTGTATGAAATAGAGATTTTTGCCCGAACTTACGATCAGCTAAACAGAAAACTTGAACGACCTTGAATTACATGGTTTTATTGATAAAAAAAACAACCAGAGAAGAAGAGCAAAAGCGACACAGAGAGAGAAAGATTCGCAGCAAAAATATTTATACTCGAACCAATCAAATGCGATTGCATAAGCCATTATAATTCCGATCCTATTAGCCAACGACTGTGTTGTTGCCGTGTGTATTTCAGTTATGCGGAGCATCTTTTGCATGATTAGAATTTATTCGCTATAAAAGTGATTTTATTGGAATTGTATAAGCGAAACAATTCTATTGTTTGCTCATCAATTTGTTGCAAACAAATAAAATTCGATTGCACAGATGTGTGTTTTTTTTATTTTGATTTGTTTTGAAGACATGAGAATGCAAGTAAGAACGATATTTTGTGATAGCATTCTGATGTAGATTTCATGCCAATTAATAAATTGCCAATGGCGCGTAACACAACTAATCCATAAATCAACTCATAAAAAATAAAACAAAATGGAAAAGAAAAAAAAAACAATGGAAAACCAAATTCAGTCTTAAGCTAGCTGAATCGAAACTTCAGCATGCCTTTAGCTGCTGGGGCAACGGAAATGCATGCTATTTTATTGTTGATTTACAGACATTAGATTTACACATCATTGACGATCTGCCGCTGGCAAGCTCAAATCCACCAAAGCCATAGACGAAGAAAAGTGTTGTGAGATGAACAACGTGAGCTGAACCAATAAAATGTTAGAGAATCATTGAGTGTCGAATAATTTGATGTTAAACGATCAAAGCTAGTGATTTAAGCATCTTGAGGCGCACACAGCACTGGTTAATGAATGATGGCCCGCAAACAGTGTTTTCAGTGTTTGCCAAACATACAACTATATAATTAGTTTCGCTTGTTTACAACACACATTCATACTCACAAACTCAAGCGCACGCGCACCCATTACGCATACATTTCCAATAATGTTTTCACGTTTTTAATGTGCTGTCATTAACTAAACCACAACCGATGAACAAATGATGTTTCGTGTTTTTACTTTTGCCAAATTCTCAATATCTCAAATTGAATTAAATGGCGCGTATTGAAATAAGTGAGTGCGTAATTTCATTAATATTAATTCGTCATGCCAAACTACCATCTAAATGATATGTTATCAGGTTCCTTTTGCCAGTCACTATCAATAGATCGATGGATATGATTCGACTTAGCTTAGCTCGACTTGACTTGGCTTGGCTTGGATGTCTTGTTTTAAATGCGAGCAATCAAATTCATTTGCGTGCTTCAATCCTCTTGAGAATTTGCATTAATCAATGCGGCAGATTCTTTATTTCATTTAATCGCTTCTCATGTTTCTTATTATATTTATCACATTCATTCAAAATCAAATGAATTCTAATTATTCGTGAAAACTAATCGCTTAAAAATTTGGCAATTTAATTTGCATGTGAATAGGCAGAAAAGTGTTTTATAGAATGTATACGTTGACGCATTGAAATGAAATCCGATGCAAATGGCAATGTTTTCAGTTGAGTGAATCAAAAAGCCAGTCAATTTGACCGGTTCAATAGACCGTGAGTTCACAGTGACATTCTTGTGTGCTTTTTTTCCCTCACTTTTTCTCACTATTTCATTTTCTTTAATGTTTCGATTGCGTTTCTTTGTGGTGATTTTGTTGGGACACGGCGAACAACAACAACAAAAACGCGAAGAAAACACAACCAGAAGATTATCGCGGTCTTACAGTATTTTGCCGAATCGAAATAAAAGTGCTGGTGAGCTCAGTGTGTGCGTTTCGTTATCTATCTCATTGTCGCTTTCTGATTCTCATCATCGGGTAAAAAAATACCGTTTTAATGTTTCAATTCCCGGCTAATTCTGCTATGGGAATTTATCGTTATAAAATTGAGCTATGCCTTTGATCACGTTTATTTGCGATTGGAAGATGCGTGTGTGTTTGTTGTGTATCGGTGAGTATGCGAATCGTCGAAACCTAGCCTATAAAGGCAACATAACCAAAACACAACAACCGATTGAATGTTTCGTTATTCTTGCATAAACTAAATTCGTATTATATGACCAGCACATGCATGATTTTCCAATTCACAGAAATTTCGGTCGCGACAGCAAAAAATACGCGTTCCAAAAAAAAAACAGACGCAAAAAATGACAACAACAACTTTGATTGAAATAACATACTCGCGCAGCAAAGAGATGAAAGTAACAGAACAGGCAACCGTCTCCAAAACGAATTATCAAAATATGCCCCGAAAAAATGTATCGCAACGAAAAATGAAACAGGGCATTGTTCTGCCATTAAATGGTAAATGATTTTGGCTGCTTCGCATTTATTTATTTTTTTGTGTGTCTTGTTAATTTATATCAGGTCAGCCAGTTTTTCCCAGTCGACTGTGTGCAGCTGTGAGATTGGAGCCAGAAGTGCACAACACGATGCGCAAAATAAACTCATTCGCCCGTTTCATTTTTTTTCTCCCAAATGTGCTTTATGTGGTATCGATTGCCGAATTTTGTTTTCAGAATGTACTTCAGTAAATCGATGGTGAATGACTGTGGTTGCTCTTTTTTGTTGCAACTGTGCATATGTGGATGCCATCAACAGTGAGTAGGGATAGCATAAATTCAAGTTCATAACATTTCGGTTTTCAAGTGCACGTTTGTAAACTCGCATTCGTTGTGCATCCATCCACAACATGTATATTGGCCCGGGTCGATTTTCTTGGTGTGAGTCATGTTCATGCTCAAATGTACACGACCGGGCTTGATTTAAGCCAGAGAGAACAGAAAAAAATAGAATGTGTTTTTGCTCTGTTGGTTTTTTTTTTGCCGCGAGACGGAATCGTTGGTCACAAGTACGAGATATATGGTGTTTGTGTATAAATAATGTGAATTTGAACGTTCGGCTCTTGAATGAGCCCAACGTAATAACGTCATAATAATCATATCAAAATAACAATGTGAATAAAATAAAGACGGAAAAGAGGCAACGGAACAAAAAATGCGAGCATCGATGCGACTACAGAACGGTGTTTGGTTTGATGACCGCGGTCAGTAAAGCACACTGAATACTATGCACTGGGAACACATAAAATGGAAATCAATAATTTATAAATGACGCGAAAATTGTGAAAAACAGATAGACAGTCGGCAAGAATAATGGTGTGCGGTGATATGGTTTAATGGTCACAATGTGCAGGGCGCACCTAAAATAAATCAAAACTCTATTCCATTCATTCAACTCAGATTTAGACCATTAATTTTAATCGATTCTTTCAACAACTGAAAAGTGAATTTATTTATGGAGACTACAAAAATTGGGAAAAGGGGAAAAATTGTGCGTGGAAAATTGTTTAAAAACCAAAATATAATCATATGTTTTACCTTAAGAATTTAATTTCAACCATTTTGCTCAAACTCCAAACTGTAAGGTTCAAAAAAACAAATGTGATTTGCAGTCGAATTTTCGAATGCGTTTAAAAAAAAACAACGTCTTTTTCCTCAAATCAAAAATACAATTTTAAACTTCGTGACAAGAAAAGAAAATTGTTTGAAATCAGCACAGATTTCACTGAAGATTCATTTTAAAACACGGCACTTTTTTGTAAAAATTCCAATTTATTACAATTGCAAACCTTGATTAGAAACAAACACGAATCAACCAAAAATCGACTACTTCAATAAACAAAAAAATGATCGCGTAGAAAATATGTTGAACGAAAGAGCGCTTTAAAAAAAACCTCACATCCGTTTGGTTCGGTGTGAAAGAATCAACTGAGCTTTGGCTCGATTGAGTTTCTATATTATACCATTCATCAGCAGCTCCGACTCCAGCAACAGATCCAGCAACAGCATTAGCACCATGCAACAGAAGAGCCTACCGAAGAGCGACAACAGTAATCTCAGTACACCGTTCGTGCCGTCATCGTGTTCGTCTCCACCGCAGCGGTCGACCGTGTTCTGTGTATGCTATGATGAATCTTTAACCAGAGAAGAAGCGCTCGCTGTTGTTTACTTATTACTAGCTGCTTTATTTTCTTTCTTTTGTCTTTCTCCCATGGACTTTCGTTCCCCATATACGCACAAACTCTCAAGCCAATAGTAATCTCACTATGTTCTTCTCTCATTCGTTTCTCTCCCGCTCTTTTATGATAATTCCATTTCGTATACTCTTTGACTGAACGAAAAAAAAACTTTATTTGTGGTTTGTGTACAGACTAAATCGTACACCACACAAATTCCATTTCGTACTCTTTGTAGCCGAGCTAATGAAACCATCACGAATTAACAAAGTATACAGTGTACACGGATCTGCATTCAAATGGTAGGCATAGTTTCACGTGTGTTGTGATTTGTTTGCCCTGCGAACGAAATCAAGAGAAATGGATCGTCGATTGTGATGAAAATAAATGTGTGACTACATCAATCGATTCTTGTTGGATTGGTTGAATAAGCAAATATTCCACTGAAAGTGGTGCTACATGCACGGAACTGATGCATGTTTTCCCAGTGGTTTTGTTTTTCTTTTTTATTTTTAAACCGTACACACTCATTTTCAGTTGGATAACAATACACTGCTCTGTGTGCATCGGCTCGTATCTTGAACGAAAGTGCACATTTGCACATGCGCTCATTCATCATAACGTTGAGACAATGATAAGTGTTATGGTTGTCATTAATTAGCATTATCTGAAGCAACTACCAATGAGCACTCAGCACTGCATCTCATTCAATTCGGGTTTCCAAATTATTTATCCAGATTGATGGTTCGATGGGTCACAATGGATCGGCCACACACTCAGCTCGCCGCATCAGTCACTGATTAAACAATGGCTAATTAGACGTCGATCAAATGTGTGTTATAAATTCTGTAATACAGAATCGCTTGTATTGCTGCTGGTTGAAAAATCATGATGCAAGATATTGTCATAGATGATGCTATAAAGGAGTAAAGAGTTGGAAAACCGCTTGCGGTTGAATATTGATGTCTGATGTGATAGAAAATGATTCATTGTCGAAAAATGTGGCCGGACAGAAATTCTACAATCGATGGCCATGTCATTGGTTTTGTGAGCTCAATACCACTTATTCATCAACTCTCTTCCACAGATTTATCCACTTTCTTTTGTCTTAGTCATACCATGCTCGTGTTTATTCTCATGCTCGTGTGCCATGCACCGGCTGTAAACTAACAAAAGGTCCATTTGCAATGCTTATTATCGATACACAACACGCACACACATCTAAACGGTTTGGTGTAAAACATTTGATTTATATCGTATTGGTGCGACCATCATCACTTACAGCTAATCATGCAGTGCATATCGGCATTTCTTCAATTGAGCGGCGTACAGAGAGAAGAGCCGCGAAAAATCGCTTTGGCTAATAGAATTGCGATCATCATCAATGTCAAGAATGTTTAAATTGCATACTATATCATGTTGAATGTGTTTGCTTACGATTTGTAAATAGTCATGCCGCATAAGCTGCGGCTGGCAAAAAAAAGGGTCAGGAGCTTCATTGAGTGAATATGTAAGCAAACAAATTTGTTCAACGAAGAGAAGTGAAGAACACAGCACTGTAGAATGGGGAGAGCAGAAAAAAAATGAAAAGCATTCTACAGTGATCACCGTACTATAACGCCCATGAGATCGATAACGGTGCATAAATCAACGCAAATATCGTTATTTATGAGAAAGTTGAAAAGACGCTGAGACCAACCAACTCCAACTTACCGAACCCACGACGCTTTGAAATTAAAAAAAAAAAAAGTTTGAATTCATTAGATTAATATTATGCAACCGTTTTGCAATGATAGCTTAACGTTGAACGGTTAGCACGCACATTTTAGTTATATACCGAATGGCAATCGCCACGAATGAATCGCGGTAATCAGTTAAGCAACAAGAAAAATCCCAATGCAGTGCGATGATTTCTGTTTTCACCGCATATATTTTTGTGCGTTGTTATGTGAAGAAACCCTCATGAGATTTGCTGCAGTTGAAATTGGCCATTTGTCAGAATGTTTTGCATCAACGGAAAAAAGATCGAGAAATTGTAGGGAAAATAAACAGCACCAACCAATGCCAATGCCAATGCGAATGTGAGTGCGTGTTGATGAGAAACAAACGCATTCACCGTCTTCACGAGCAAACAAAAAAGCGAAAGAATATATTCATTTACCCCACGATTTTGCACACACAAAAACAACCAAACTGATTGTTGTTATTCAGCTGGCATCTCTGTGGCATGCAAGGTATCAATTGCGCATTGTACAAAATAAACAGAGTTTTATTACTATTGCAATTTCATTTATAATATTTGGATTTTTATTGACCGTTGCTTTTTCTATTGATGGAGCTGGTACCGGTGTACAATGCTGCCATTTCATTACGGTGTGCCAAGTGCAGGTGTGTGTGTATGAGTGTCTGCGAGCGTAGTTTTTTGTGGATGTATCCAGGACACGAACGCTATAAAACTTATGTAAATTACGAGCTGCAGAGTATCATTAGCGAGTACAATCAGGTTTGTTTCGCGTTTTGGTTTTATGCTTTCATATTTCGCTGGTTTTTTTTTGTTCATGAGTTAGTTTTCTTCATCGTGTGCTATTCGATTTGATTTACTTTAATTTTTTTGGGTGTTTTATTACTCTCTTTGTTATCTGTTGTTGCTTTAGTTCATTTTTTTTCTATTGAAAGAGTTAACAGAGTTCATTAAATGTGCACTTAATTTCTGCTAAATGAATCATATTTTCCGTGCAAATCATAAATGAATGTGCAATATTCAGCGGACTATGTACGTCACATAATTTGTGTCTGTTCTTTATGAACTGTTCTGTGAGGATTATCATAAATTACCAAAACATGCATTTTTTGCCTCCAAAATGTGCTAGTAATTTAATTGACATGATTCAGAAAGGGAGAGAGAGAGAGAGAGAGAGAGAGAGAGAAAGAGCGAAAGGTTTGGAATTTTTGTCATAATTGTCGTGCGAAATTAACCACAACCTTATGACAGTGTTGATTCACAAGCGTAACTAAAATACTTTGCTATGAATTCACATGACAAATGGAAGTAGATTAGAAAAATGCCCAAGCAAAAAACAAAAATCCCGAACAACAAATGCTCTTGTTGTCTTTTCATTCGTGGTCTGAAGAAAAATACACAAAATTCTTAGAATCGGAACGATTCTCACAATGTCGCTTAACATACATAGATCAACGTTAGAACAATAAGAATTAAACTTTTAATTAAATGTGGCAAATGGATGAATGTGATGAACTCGACTCTCTGCCAGAAAAAACCGTAGCTCTTTTTTATAAAATGAAAAAAAGTCTTTTACTTTTATTTGTGATGGATCCCATTCGCAGGTGAAACTCTTACAGTGTAAAATAAAACGTAGAAAAACTCAAGCGAGCGGTTCTTTCTGTGTGTGTGTGTGTTTGTTGAGCGCACATTTCCAAATGAAATTGAATTAAATCGGAATAGCAATCAGCATTAAAATGCCAAATATGCTATGCCGTCTGCATGGTGGATTTTTATGTTTTTATTTCGTGGATTTTCTTCTCTCCGGTGCGATTGCGTGTTATGCTATCGCATGGACTTGGCCACCGATGTAAACAGAATCGAAAGAAACGTTTGCCCCGTTCCCATGCCAAAATGCTATAAAATTACTATGATTTTGTGTTGAATTCAACGTGATCCATTGACCACGTATATCCATTTACCGTCTCATAATGCTAGGTTATGGTTTGTGAATGATGTTTTTTTTTCGGTGTATATATTTCAACCGTTGCGTGGTTAAATCTCAGCCGGACTCAGTACATAATTAAATTTGATAAACATTCATAGCTGATTTCCGAGTAATTGAGTATTAAATGATGCTGTTCCATATGAAATTTAATGCAACCAAATTTAATCAGTGGCACAGTTGAATGTGTCTTTCATGTTTTCGAAATGGTATGAAACTACGCGAACGGTAAAAAGTGGAAAGTTTTAGAATAAAATTGTATGCGGTTCGTTAATTTCCATCAAATTCACTCCCAAAGATTTCATGCGTTGCATAAATATACCGGTACATTTCGGCAATATAATTCGCCGCAATCACAGTAAATATGTTTGATGTTCGATACTTCCTTATTTTCTCTCGACTGTTAATCGAGTAGTTCGGCATCGAGTGCAATGTTGAACGGGTCATTGTTAAGTTTAATTAGATTTGTATGTGTTGCTCATTTGCTGGATGTTATCAAATGTAACACTTCAAATCGACATCACGAAGTACAATTGAAACCCTGTAATTTCCATTAGATCTTTTGTTATAGATTTTAGCCATTTCTTTTTCCATTTTCGTCGAGAGTTTATGCTGACTGGGCAAAACGATAACTACAAAACTAATGAATTATCCACATCGATGTTACATCTTTAGACGAAAATTGTAATGGTTTTATGAGCACTCTCGCACTCCGCACACACACGCTCATTGTTGTTATCATTCACCAGTTCAGAGCTGCTATACATTCACTTGAACGACGGTTTACCAGTACACCGTCATACACCAGCCACTATAACTCACTTAGAGTCGACGTACAATTAAAACGCGTAATTATTATCATTTTCTGTTTGTTTATGTATAATTTTCACTACAATAGATTCATTAGAGAATGGATAATTAAACTAAAAACGCTCCACAACAAAAAATTGTGAACGGAAAGAGTAAATGTGGATAATGAAGAAAAATACAAAGTAAAAATAAAAATGAAAGAAAAAAAAAATAAAAATAAAATTAAAACGAAGCAACTGCCAGAGCAGTAGCAACAGAACATACACTCAATATTATGTTCACAATTTCTTGTGATTTTGAGCATTTCATCTGAATTGGATTAGCTCGAATCATCGGGCTGACGACTGATTCAGCCGCGCACCGCATATATGCACAATTGGCTTTGGTGTAGCTGCACATCCAGTAAAGAACAGACAAGGAAACATGATAATTAAAACGGTTTTCCAACCATCTGCCGGAAAGTACAAGAGAGTTCCATAAATGTTAAGCGAATGCAGGAATAAATACATTTGATTTAGACATTGAAAACACTTTTAAGTGAGCAAGAGATAATAAAAATTAAGCATTCTGTGAAATTCTCTTGTTTTTGTTGGTTTCTTTTTTTTGACGATTCGTCAAATGCGAAAGAAAATTTAAAATAAAAATGAATTATCTAAATTACATTGCAAAATTAAAACACAAGATAACATTTATATCACTGAACGATGACAGTAAATTATTATAATACAGAATTTTTGCACATTTACCGTTAGCTGACGAATTTGGAACAGATTGAAGGTTTATTCACCAGATCGACACTATTTTTGGCGTGTGAATTTTTATCGTTTTGCAGGCATTGGCGACCGCGACCAAGACCGCGAACCAAGTCAATTAGAAGAAAGCCATTGGCTGAAACAAATTTTGCTGATACTCTTACATCCGCTGTGAATTCCGTTGTGCCGAACTGAACCAAAAACAAAGCGGTCAGTTAATGAAAGAACGAGGCAAAATGAAAAGTGTTCACGGTGAGATGTCAGATTCCCCCCTTTGGATTTGTTTGTTTCTGTTGATTGTTTTTTTTTCAGCATACACACATTCTATTTATGTGTTTCCGTTTTCTTTTTCAGCACCGTCATCGAAGGCAGCGAAGTGACGATGTTGCCTACACTTTTATAACATTATTCAAAATGAACATGCCATTGTTTTTGATCGCGAAGATTTCAACACACCAATCGCAATAACTCACTTTTTTAATCAAATATTCTTCTGTTTCTTCTGGTATTGTTGTTGCTTTTGACATTCTAGTTTTGATCCGCTTCCATGGTATATTGTTCACCATTTCACTGTGTAATTTTTTGCGCTTGATTATCGATAGGGTCGTTAAAAGAGAGTAAATTGGAGTTACAATAAAACAGGTATAAAATGATGAAAAGATCACAGGGCGGCGTGTGTTTGCAGTTTGTGTGTGTGTGTTTGCAGTTCAATGACATTAATGAAGATATTATAAATGTTTGGATGTTTTCAACATTTGAATAACAAGAGACAAAAAGAATAACAACTGTGTTTATTACCAACGAAAACTTGAAAAAAAAAATGGTGTCGACTGGTGCGTATTGTAGCCGAATCCCGTAGTCATGCGAATCGATTTTTACACGCTTCGATAAGGCGGCTTTCCTGCCGTTAATTATTTCCATGAACTTGAAATGATAACTTCATTTGAATGCACCGAAATGCGTACGCCAATCATTTCATTTTTGTTTATTGCGTATTTAAATATACGATGTGCAAATTTCCAAAAAAAAAATATCAATAAAAAAGAACCAGAAAACAAAAGAAGCAAAAGAGAGAATTGGTCACGATTGTGTGGCATTTGCATATAAAAGCAATTAATTTTCACCTAATTGAGTATCTTAGCGGCGATAAATAATGCCGAATTCCACTTGCAGTCATTTTTCAACAGATTAACTCAAGATGTTCCATCTCAGATCGGTTAAAGGCAGTCCCGTCTGTGTGAGTTAATGTTATACCCAAGATTCGTAAGCATAATTTGTATTTTCAACGCAGATAATTTATAAAATAAAATTCAAATGATACGATGCGCGAATGTGAGCCGAACGATACATGCAGCAATGTTGGACAGGACACATAAAGCTTTACGTTAGAATGCGAAAAAGTCTTAAATTGGTTACAAAAGCGTTAACAAATCGATCGGAATCAATTGCGCGATATTTTGTGTTCGGTGTGTGATGTGTGCGAAATGCGCAATTGGCGGGCCATGTGTGCATTTAAAAACAAATGGCTGCGAGAGCGGCTCATTTCAGGCTCATTGCAGTCTGATTTATGTGTTTATTTCAAGTCACAACAGTATAATTTGAGGCCAACGCGCACACAGTTGAATTTCATTTTGTATTTCGTATTTTCATTTCCATTCGTTTGTTGGCTGCTCCTTCCCCACATAATCATCATGCTTGTCGTTTGCCACATCCGAAATGCGAAATGCAAACTGTGAATATTGTGAACGTTGCATTGCAGCATTCTTGGTTGGCTCTAGGTGACTTTAGCTGACTCTAGTGTGATCGGTTTTACTACGATGCAGTGATTAATGTAGAGAGACGCTTCTTTCCTGGTGCTGAATGCAACATTCGACTTGATTTCGGCCAATTACTCATTTGACCGTTTATTTATTGCGTGTTTGTGATCGTCTTTAAATCGTTTGCAAGATATTACTCTTTTGTTGATGTTTGTTTCTATTCTAATTCAATTGAACACACATCGCACAAAAGTACCGTTTCAATCATTAAAAATGTTCTCAACACTGCGGTTCGAAGAATCAACGCAGAAATATGCGCACACGGAATGGAACAACCAACGAATTTATAGTATATCGTTTGCCTACTCAAATTGATGCCTACAGAAACATGATGACACAAAAGCTAATGAAATTTTGCTGCCGTTAAGTGAATAAATCCATTTCAGTGGAAAAAAGTGTATTTGTCGTGAATGGCTTCTTCGGTTTATTATCCATGCTAATTTTTACTGGTTTTTTTTTTTACCGTGACAAATTATGCGTCGCGTAAAAAGTGCGCGCGTGCATTTCAATCTTTTAACAATTCATGACTTATCACAGTTTGAAGGGAGAAAGAAAAATGAGCAGAAGCGATGCAAAGACATGCTGCAACATTTATCAATCCAATTTTCAATCGACCTTTCACTGTGGTTTCAATCATCATGGTTTATTTTTATGCCGTTCATTGGTCATTCTAATCGTGTATCGTGTCCCCGCGCTGATGGTTGCGCATTTATTGATATATGTTCAAAATTTGATTTGTCTTAACGAAAATGGAGCACAAACAAAAGAAGAGAATCAGAGAATCAGAAAACACAATTCAATACCAAAACCGATTTTCCTCTCTGAATAAATAATTTCATTGTTGTGCCAGATTTCTTGTACAATGTAATTAGTCAAAGTGCATACGAACCGAGAGATAATCATCTGGTGGCGATCAGAAAATTAAAAAGCGTAACCATTTTTGTATTACTTCTCGAAATAAAGAGAAGCAGAAACACAAAAAAAAACCGAAGTTATCTGAAAACCAATCAAATCGGCCAAAGAAATCAGAAAATTATAAACACAATCATCAAGTGGAAGATGGAACATTGAACGCGCTCGCGAACTCATGATGAACATTTATGCCTTGGGCTATTCCACTGACTCACTGAAATCGAAAGTTTTTTTTTCACTCGTTCAATCGGCCGTTGCTGATTTGCAATTTGTTCATCTTTCCTTTTGGCGGTTTGCTCGCGATATTCAATTCCATGAAGCAGCCCGCATCAAAAACTAAAAGTATTTTGTTTATTTTCGTGCCTTGTATTGCTATCATAACAATATATATGGATCTATAAATAGTTCAGATGTAATTGAGCCGTTTGAGCTGTTTGCAGCACACACAACACGCAACACACCGACATATATTTTATCGATCTTATTGATGGTTCAATTGCAAACAAATTGATTGCGATGAAAATAATTAAGCAGCGATTTTGCACACAGCCAAAATGCAATTTTCCCACAACGAAATTGAACGAACCGATTTAAAATTGCACGAAAACAATTATGCAAAAGCATCTAGATAAAATGCGATCCCTTGGAACTCACACAGTAGCCATACAATGTGCTACTCACCTAGCCGCTCGCAAAATGCTGTGCTGAGCCGTATACATTTTGAAATTAATCGCATTGAATCTCACGTTTCGTGTTCGAATATTCGTATTTTAACCATTCTACACTCTCGCGGTCTGTCCTACAAACGTTCTGAACTTGAATGAAGAAATATTTCAATGGGAAATCGATTATAGATACTTGCATTTCTGATCAAGAATATGCATGGAGTGCAAATTCATTGAAAATTGCGACCAAACTTATAGGCCAACGCCATACTCAACAAATGTTATACTCCAATCGACACACAATGTGCTCATATTTCCATTGCCACAGTCACAGCGACAAAATGACGTATAGATGTAACGCCTCTGTTCTACTCTCTGGAATTCGAATTTGATGTAGTTGAAAATTTCTCTTCGGAAAGCAAAACCCGAAGAAGTCACGGTATTCAGAACAAATTTACATGGAATCGTACATGGCTCGACATAATGACAACGAAAAGCGACGACGAGCGCCCGCACTCGCTTGCACAACGCAAGAGAAAGAAATTTCCATGCGCCAGATGCACAAATCCATACGCCAATTCTTTCGTCTCATCATTTTTACCTTTTTTTTTTCTTTCTCACTTCGTCTCTTTGCTCATTGTGTTTTAATATGTCGTATGTGACGTTCGAAACATCATTCTCACCGAACACAAAATACGTGAAATAGCTCAAAATGAGATCAAGATTTCGTATGGATTAGCACGTACTTAAATCAAGCACACAAATGAACGAACAAACACATAAACCATAGACGGTTGCGGCTGAATTGATGTGTCGAATTTATGACACACTGTTTAAAGTCGTTCAAATGACGCAATGACCACACCGTCGTTTCATCCATTGTGAGAGCCTTTAACGAGCCATTTGCGCGCACAATTCATTCTGTCACTGAGCATAGTCAATTTTTTCGCATTCAATTAGATCGACTATTGACGCTGTTGCAACAGCTGACGATTCGGATGAGTTGATATTATCGAGCTTCGGTGATATTCAGAAAACTAGGACACATTTATTCACCAAAGATCGTTCGACTGAAAATTGTGACGGTTCCACTTCCATATATCGGAAACTCATGACTTTACTGCATTCTATAATCGAAATGTGTACGATCTCAAATGCCAACACTTTTGTGGTAAAACTTTGAAATTTCTCTGAAGTGAACATGAAAAATGAATTTAATACGTTTGTATTTGCTTCAGAATTGACACTTTTAACGTGACGATTAACCATTGGTTGAGTGCACCATCGTGTTTCAAATGTGTGCAATGTGCACAGGCTGCAAACATTGTCTTCGTTGGCATCACAAAATGTGGTTTCGTGTATGGCCGCCAGCACTCTTCCTGTGTGTGTGATGCAACTTCGTAATCATCGATCAAATTACACTTGACACATGCAAATATCTTCGACTATCGTCAAAAAGTCGTACGCAATTAGATGATCAATTAATCAAATTGAAAGGCCTATATTTGACATGCGTGTCGATGTGAGACGGTATTCGTGTTTGTTTAGGACTCCGTCCACTAGCACATAAATTGGAATCAAAACCAGTTCGGCTCTCCATTTTCTGTGGTGAGTTTTCAAGTTACACAGTTTCACAGTCACACAGTCTCACACCAAAAAGAAAACCAACAGGCATGCCAATATTTATACTTATGACATAGTCCCGGCGGCATATGATCAAATTCAAACACCTTTTCTTACCATCAGGTCATTCCATTCCAGCTGAAACCGTTTAATCCTCCAAACGAAAACAGTTCGCCGCCAGAATCTCCCATTTTATCAAAAAGAACACATTGCAATTTTCCATTTATGGCTGTGAAACACGTTTTTGTGTTGTTTTTATTATTTCGAACGAAAACATTTTATTGCCATTTTACCAGTGTCAAGAAATCCGGCACGCAATCATTCAATCTTCTTAGCACTATAGTAGATACCAGCCGCCATCTGTTTTATGATATGCTTATTTTTGCAATTTGTTTCAAATTTTTCGTAATGACTTTACTTGGAATGAATTTCTGGTCATGTGGTCATATCAATCATCGCCCAGCCAAGAATAGCTAAGGAAAGCTAACACCATTCACGTTGGTGCTAAATTTTAATTGTTCGAATTTTATTGGTTTTATGATATGACAATAAAATTAAAATCTTCATCTATTATTAAATTATTATTATTGAAAATGGCCAAACCAGGCCCCTGTTCCTCAAAATCTGAATTCAAATGCACTTAACAAATATCTTTTCAAATGTCACAATACAAAATTAACACTCTCTCAAGATTGCCGAAGTAGAAATGTGTTTAACGGCTATATTAAATACAATGCATACAAAAGACTGTTCGCCATAGTGACAATTTGAGAAATTTCTATTTTATTTGTATTATTCACCAATTAATTGATTTTATGATCGTTCTATTTTATTTACAAGCAATTTTCATATTATTGAGAAGAACAATTCAATTATACCTATTCATTGCAATTTGAAAATGGATTACACTAATTTTTTTTTATAAATATAGTTCTTTAGGAGCATTGAACACTGTGATGTGATGGAATTCTGATCAACAATTCGTAATTCGTATTCAGCTCCATGGAGTTTATTTGCATGAAATTTAAAAATATTGCAGTGCAAAATCAAAATGTTATCGAAAATTGAGCCATTTCTGTGTATGCAAAAAGAGTAACATACACATACTCGTAATTGATCAACCTCCATGTATAAAATTCTACAATTCATTCCGAAGGTGATTAAATCAACTGAGAAAATCGCAATGCCATGCATTAAATCGTAAAATTTCCGATACGTCGAACATCGGGCAAGTTAATTAGAGGTGCTAAAATAGACAGGCAATAAATAGACGGAAACTTTTACGCTATAAATATTTATTCGATATACTCAATTCATTGACGAGAATTCAATCGAAATTTAATTCGATGAATGAAATATTGTGTCCGCAAAGGAAATTGATTGAAAAGTAAGTTAGTGTTAAAAAGAGGTTAGTAAATTAGATCAAATTAATGTGAACAAGCGTATAAATCAACTACTTAAAAGAATGGGCAATGGAAAAAGTTTCACCAGTCTGCCGTGGCCTCGGTTGCAGTGGCAGTGGCAATGGCATTGGCAATGGCTATGTCAGTTGCAAGTGTAAGTGCACATCGATTAGTGTTAATGAGGAAATGATCATCTTACACAGATCATTTGAACAGTATGCACATGCGAACGATACACATAAATCTATACTAAACTTGTTGGCTGTATAATGAGAATCATTTTGCGCCAGTAGCACACCAGTTATGGGCCTCAATTTCGTAATAAAAGTTAATTATGTGTATTAAGCAACATCATAATTATGCTTATGATTTTGGAAAATGTGCATTCAAATGAAACGAAATGGCGATCAACAGGTTTGCAATTTTCACTGTTGTTGAGATACAAAATCGAGTTTCTCGTAATCATCAACGGAAATTGTTGACTCGCCAATTGGTTTAAAGCGCATTTACTAATTTCTAAATCGGAACCTGAGTCTTCTGGAACGCATATTGTTTTGATTCGGCTTGGCTTGAGCTCTTCGTTCGATGGCACACTGTGATAAAATGCATTCGAAAGTGCAATGAAGCAAAAACAGCGCAAAAAAAGTGAAAAACGTCAAAAGAGAGACATTTACATAAAAGTCAATATGCATTTAATTATAATAAATATTAAACGGACATGACGTCCAGCTTTAGCACAGCATCGGCACAAAGGGGGTAGATACACGACATTCAAACCAGTCTTTACAGTGGTATTCGTTAAATGTAAGAATCATGAATTTGATTGGGTTCATAAACCATGAGCGTTTTCATAATCGTGGTAGTGCCTATGCTTGTTTCATTCTGCGTCCATTGAATATCCCACATATTTAGGACTCATTAGATTCGCATCCGATGTGTTTTGAAACAAGCGTTGAATTCCCGACATGGGTGTGTGTTCCTCGTTTGAAATGTTCATGTCTCCCCCTAGTCTCCGTCTATTTTTGGATTCGATAACATGGTGATAAAAGCTGTTCGGAATCGAACGATTGAATTTCAATTGCATTCAAATTGTTATGCATCGTCGACATAATTGCACGACAACCGATTTTGCTGTAAGGGCTGCGCATTCTGGAGGTGGCACGCACACGAAGACGCCAAATACTATATTATTAAAACTACAACAGCTCGCCACCTTAATGAGTAAATGGCTGTGTCCAGAGCCGAGACAGTGAAATTTCTGTTCCAATGAAATCAACAACGATTGCTCTAGCTCTTGCTCTGACTTTACTGTGTAAACCAATTTCCAGAATCGCGCCAAAGACAGAGTAACATTTAACCGCACGACAAGAGACATATAAATCAATTGGGCGTTTTCTCTTTTTTTTTCTTTTTATCTTGCTGCATCACATTTACTTAGTACTCTAGTCTATGAATATATTTAGACACTATTAATTTAATCGATAGAATGAACCGCAGGCGATGAAAATTCCAAACGTGTGAATATTAATGTTAGCGTCAATGAAAAATCACATTTCACATTTTCATATTCAATTATATTGAGCGTATTTATTATTTAAATAAGAAATTTTCATTATCATTGTGTTTATTTAATTTGTACTGTATAGAAACTAAACGAATGAAATGTGTGGTGCAAAAATCTATGACCACAGCAGACACATGATTTGGAGAAGAAACAAAAAAAAAACAGATAAAATGGTACACATGGTGGAATGTCGTGGCATCACGTGGTTTCGAAATTTAAATTGAACAATTTTAAAATGTAAATTACAACGCAAAAGTGCTTTAGCCGAAAACGGAGGCAAAGTGTTTGCGAATAAATTGTGGCTTGTGCCCATGTGCATTAAAGTGCAACATGTCGTTTTTAAATCAAGTCCCTGTCGTTCTATTCATGTGAATAGCATCGGATGTCCAGAGGAGTCATAAATTATTCAATGAATGTGCCAAGCAATTCTCAGTCTATTGAATTAAAACGCATGAATTTTAATAATCCAGCCGCTTCTACATGATAATTGTAAATAATTTTCAATTTCATGTGATTTGTGGTGAATTCAACACCCTTTGGAATTTTTCATTCCGACAAAAAGAAATACCATTCGCAGTCGTTGTACAAGATATCTTTTAACATAGCTTATGCGACACGACATTGATCACTCGTCAAGGTATTTGCAGTGTATGTGTGTGTGTGTGTGTGTGTGTGTGCGCGCGCGCGGTGCTCACACACATTCACATAAAACGCGCTCTGCCGAACAAATAATATGTCATTGGAAATTATGTCACATTGGCATTTAATTTTCGTGTATTGATCGGGTTTTTATGTTGTTGTGTCGAGATTGCGGCACCAGTAATATCATTCAATCACTGTCAATGCGCAAATTTTTTTTTGCGCCCATAAATGGCAAAGATAGAACAATCAGTTGTTTGAACGCCAGCATAGTCAACAATATTATTGTTTTTTTTATTTATTTACTGTTTACCGTTTTTTTCTCTCTCTTGGCCAATTCAATGGATGATTCGGTGCAATTGATTGATGTGATGGAATATCAATACGCACTTACTCATCGTATCGTGGCGATAACAACCGATTGCCAACTGACAAAGCAAAGATAAAAAAAATTTAAACACCAGAAACAATACAACAATGATATGTAGAGAAAGAGAGAGAAGAAAGAAGGTTCTGTATGTTTAAGAGTTTCGATTTGTTGATGTAACTATTCTACATCTGTGGCCCAGCCGTGTGAATACGACCTGACAAATCAATCCCGTGTCGTAATATTGTACAAACAAACCAGCATGTTTAATTAATGAAATAAATCTCGCTTTTTTCCGAATTGAGCTCGTCTAATTAAAACTAATTGTAATTGCTTACTGTTTTTTCTGCTTGTTTTCATAAAGAAGCTTGGATGTGACGATGTGGTGTATATTGAAAATGCGATAATAAGAGATCGAGAGATAAAGTGATATGGAAAAAAGTGTTGGCTTAGACAAAATGTATTTTTTTTTTAAATTTTATATAATATAATTGGGAATTGACTTATTTTCTCATGGTGCATCGTAATCGCTGACGATTTTCGCGTTTTTTGCTATGTGTTTTTCGCCCAAGCCTCTCAACTCGACTGTCTAACAAATCTTCCAACGTTGAATTGAGCACGTGATATCTTGTGCACGAAATGCGGCACAAAAAAAGCCCACATATTTATTTATGTCTAGCATAAGAAGGAGAAAGAAATTACAATGGAGAATGTAGCGCAGGCACGTTTCAATGGAAATGGGCAAAATGGCAAGGGATCTTAGCTTGAAACAGATTCTTGATTAAAAAACGCATTGGTTTGACTTTTTGCCCGTGTGTGTGTGTGTGTGTGTGATATTCCGTTTGTCGGTTTTTATCGATTCTGATTCAAACATGTTCTAAGCTCTTAACTCTTTTTTGCTATTATCGCATTAAATCGTTCGTGACCTGTTCGTTTTGTTATTTGCATTGGATCTTTCGTATGTATGAAGTGTATGCAGCAATTGAAAGATGTGAATTAATTCTGTGCTTGCGTCGATGACGAACCAATATATCGAATCCGTGTGCTTCTTATTAATATTTATTTATGGACTTTTTTATATATGCTTTTCTTTTTTCTATACCGCTGTGAACAATGCTCGGGATTTTCGTTTGCTCCAACACACAAGAGTCGTTTTGTTTGAAGAAATGCGTATCTGCTAGTTAGTTAGACTTGAACAAATACATGTTTAGAGAGAGAGAAGACATTTAGCATTACTTCCGAAATGCGAACCACATGAATATGATCGGTGGAATACAGACGGTTGAAGATGTGATTTAGTTCGTCGCAACTTAGATTCCATTTGTGTGTGTGTATGTGCTAAGCTCAACTGTTGAAATTGAGCGAATGTATGTAATTCAATGTTATGGATTTGTTCTAGAATCGTTTAGAGCTTTAGACACGTCATCAATCAATGCATTTTAAAAACGTCCACATTAAAAATTCGTTAAAAATAAACGAAATCATCAAGCGTTTGCATTCAAGCAATGTAAATATTTGTTTTGCTGTTAGCTCCATTTCTTTTGAATGGCATACTTAAAAACCTCAGAAAAATTTTCCAATTTCTTTCAAGTCCACGTGTATCGTTTATTTTCGTTGAAGGCTATCGCTCGAGTAATTTTCCACAGTATTCCATGAAGAATTGTTATTAACATTTTCAACAGCGGAAATCTAATTCAAAATATGACTCTTTAAAAAATGATCGAGCATTCTTCTGCTTGCTGACAAATTCAGATTTTCATCTTGAATTTACATACAATTGCTAAAATATGATCTTCATTGGCCCCACAAGATTTTAACGTAGTTGTTGAATCCTCCTTTTGAATATGAATCCATATCGATAAATGACATCAATTGACCATGATATATTTCAAATCGATTCAAAAATGATTAAGTCTATTTTTACTAGATTATAATCAAATCCGAATGTGGTACTATGCTACTCTGAAGAGTAGCCATATTGCAGTCATTGTAAAAATACCATCCACGTATCAGGACAAAGACGCCTTGAAATATTTATAGAATAAAGGAAATAACGTTTATCGTATGATTGCACTTTTAAGTTTATAAACTTTTCTCATTTGCTTAATTTCAGAGTCGCAATAAAATGACGTGTCTCAATAAAGAAAACCTTTAAATGGTTAGTCTCGGTACATTTACATTTAGTTGTGATCAGTCAGTTGCATGAAATAGAATCTCTATCCTTTCGAATAGTTCAGTTGAATTTCTAGTCTTTTCAATTTAGACAATTATTTCCAAAAATTTGATATAACGTTATTCCAAAGAGAATTTTGTTACTATTGTCATATATTAAACTGTTAAATCATATTTAAACATTTATAACGTTTGAAATTTCGACAACAATGACTTTTTGTGTATTAAAGTTCTACTTACAATTGCTTGGAATTATACCGTGGAGTACGAGTGATCGACGCCACCGAGCATACACCATCATCTCAAATTGTTTTTGTTTTGGTTTATTTATTATATCATTTTTATCAAATCTTTGGTACTTCGTTTGCGAAGCTCAAACACCGTTTGAGTATACACACAGCTTCTTTTTCGCATCAAGTTCATTGCTGACGTGCGTGTGGTATTTGAATTTTTTTTTGAAGCGAAACGAATACAGTGCTCTTTTTGATGATCTTGATGCGATAATTAAAAAACGTAAAACATATACGATAACAGATTTATTTATTTGTGATATAGCATTTAAAGTGATAATTACTTTGATATAGGATCTGAATTTAGACCGGTGGCCAAAACGATTTATGGAAACACCAACTACAAAGTAGAGAAGTTAACCAGAACAATAATTTTTTTTTTGTTGAAAATTAATATGCCCATTTGCTTCTGTTGGCCGATCGTTGCATCTTTCGGGAGATACTACTTCTCAGGCTACTGCATTGAATCATTTGAACTACTCTTTCCACAATCGTAAGAAAAAAACTTGGATCGATCAACGTTCAGTTTATTTCATGAAATCAATTTTTTAGGCTCCCCTTCGATTCGAAAACACCAATTGGATTTCTGATCGCTGCCACCTTTCAAGGACTTATATTATCGACCGCAAAAATACAATTTCTATGTGTTATGATCACACATACTGGATTTTGTTTGTTCTCAGGGGATTTCATTTACGATTTAGAACATAAAATGCATGATCTTAAATTAGATCTTCTTCGGGTAAAACATAAACTGACAAATAAGAAACGAATCGAAATAAAGAAAAAACTCGTTGATATCGTTCAATTTCATTCAGAAGCTAGAGAGTAAGTGTTCAAAATACATTTTTTTTTTCAATATTATAAAAGCGGTAAATGTGTTGATATCCATTTTCGCTTAGATTTACCAAACGCTTCTCGGATTCAAATAGTGGTTTGGCTTTTTCACTTCTCATTTACTCATTGGTGACGTTCTCTACGGTGTTACTACGAATTAATGTGGTTAAGTTTATTTTTGTTTGCTTTTTAACCTCTTTCTAAATAGAACATTTTAATAATAACGTATTTTTTCGTAATTAGTTCATCGTAGAAAATGATATTATGCGCCTGGGACTTTGTATTTCGTGCTCAATAGTAATCATAATTTGGCTTTATTTATGCTGTTATTATGGTGATTATGTGACACAGCGATTTGAAGACATGGGAAACGACTTATATAAATTAGCTTGGTATGAACTACCAGTAGATATGCAAAAGAACTGGCCAATGATGATTGCAATGGGTCAAAAAAGGATTTACATCGAGGGATATGCCAATGCTCGCTGCACTCAACGCGTTTTTGAAAAGGTTAATTTCATTATTGCAAACGTAATTATTCGATGTATTGAAACATAACTTAATTGACTTTTTTGTTGGTAGATTGTCAGGAATACTTATACTTATTTTATGATATTGCGAGAACTTCTCATGGAGTGAGTGGGCAAGAGTACACGAATGGAACATTCTTATAAGCATTTCACATATATTTAGCTCTAGTTTGTGGTGAAGATATTCACGAATCACGATGCACCATATTACGTAGTCGTTGGTCATTTTGAAATTTTCACAAGTAGCGAAATTAGCTAAATAGTTGTGTATTGTGTGTTTTTCTTGCACAAATATTAACAATCAAATATTATTAAGCCCACTAATGGGAAATATTTACTTATTTATACATTCAATTCTAAATATTTCTATGTCAAGATATGGGTTCAGATCTATAGATATGATCATTTGAAAATATGGGTTCACACTCAGCAGCCCAAGCACTCAAAACTACTTTCACCATGGCTTGTTTTAATTTTTTGTAATCAGCAAAATTCAGAAAAGTATCACCTATGTCATAACAACTGTTTTTTTTATATGAGATACAGGATTTTGTTTTAAACAAAACATTTTTTGTTCATTAAAGAAAACAATTGTTCACAAATACTACATACAAATTTGGCAAAATTCTCAATTAATCGTGCACTAATTGTGAGAACCCATATTCGAACATTTTCGTACTCTCTTAATTTGTTGTGTTATTAATTTAATTTTCATATAATCTGACTATTTAGTTTTTACTGTCCACAAGGGACCAAGGCAAGCATACTTGTGAGACTACGTGCCCTAACTACGCTATGCAAATCATGTGGTGTAGCCTACTACGTGCCCTAGTGCATTTGTATGTCGCTTCACCGCTTTGGTACCGACACATTTAAAATTTGCAAAAAAAAGAGTTTATCTCTTTTCAAACAAAATCGTTACTGAAATAGCTTTGAAATTGGCTTATTCTAATTAAGTCCAAAAGCAATTACTTATTTCAACCAATATCTCACAAATGTTCAATGGAACATTATATGGTTTAACAAAAATGTGCACAAGTTATTTGAATTAAAAGTGAGAAACTCACAATTGTACCCCATAATTCGGCAAACTACAGTAGCTGATATATCTGGTTCAAATTAATTGTTTACTTTAGTACTTTTTCGAAACATTCTTAAGTTCGAAATTTACATGCGCAGAATAGCAATTCTGTTCAATATATTTCGTTATTTTGTACATTTTTGGGATAATTATTGTTTATTATAAATTATTAACTTTATTATGTTTGTTCAATGGTAGTATAAAAAAATATCTCAGTATTATATTTATGTCATTGAGAGAGCTAGTTTAAGGCTTGGAAATTTTAATTATCATATAGTCAATCATGCAACAGATTTTGCGATTTTAGATTAATTGATCGATTAGTATTTTCATTTGAGAAATATCAGTCAAATCATGGGTGGAATTGAATTAGATTTGATCAGATATAGATCTTTTTCAACACTTTTTTTTGGGCCATATTTTTGAGAAATACACGAAGAAGAAAATCATATTTTATTTATTTAAAAACTGTTACCCTCATATTCATCTACAAAAGCTTCTTTGCTAGTTTCCTCTCAAGGCTTAAGCTCAAGGTAATTTCCTCTGGAACAAACCGTTGGATAAATTAACTTATTTTTCAATGAATCTAAATATTAATTTCAGATTCAGCAGAGAAAGAAGCAGAAATCAAACGCATCCAATGATTGGACTGTCACACACAGAAACATTTTTATGCATTTATTTTAATTTCATGACTGCTGGAATACATACAATTATTGTGTTGTTTAGTTCATAACCTTAATTCATGTTGTTAGTTTCGTGTTTATTTCAATGTGTTAAGAAATCAGAATGTCAGCACCGTATTCAGATTAAAATTCACGGCGATGATATTTGTCTGGATCAAAGTATGATGTGACGACAACGCGATCACTGAATTTACGGCCAGTTAATGCTTGCTGTGCCTTCTGACAATCAACGATAGAATTAAACTCGACAAAGACCTGTAATGACAAGAACAATTAATGATGTTGGTTGGATATTTCGATTTGACGGCGTATTGTTACAACTTACTTTTCCACAGCCAGGCACCTCAACCCCCTCGATCGGCCTTGGTATTTCAATGCTTCGCACAACTCCATATTTATTACATTCTTCTCGGATATCCTCCAAAATATCCTCGTACTCATCTTCATCACGTAGTTCGTCTGGTGTCACCATGTTCAATAAGCATAGCACTTCGGTGGCGGGACCAGAGGTACCGACCATTGATAGACCTGGAACTTGAATTTGAACTGGTGCTGCTTGTACATTCGCCGAATTGGCATTCTTTGCGCCAACACTGGCCCGCTGAACAATTAACTTTTTGTCACCCAATTGCATACCGTTCAATCCAGCAATGGCCTGGAATTTCATCAGTGACGAAAAATATTAGTTTTTGGTCATTTTTGTTTTATGTTCAGCTTGTGTCATTCACTGAAATAACGATATTTACCTGATCAGTTATATTGAAATCAACATATTCGGCAAAAGCATATCCTTTGCTTAGGCCAGTGGCTGCATCTTTGACGAGATTGAATGCGCGCAGTTGACCAAAAGATAACAGTAGCTCCTTCACCTGAAAATGGATCGATACAAATTAATCTCTCTTTCCCTGCGCAATCCTCGTTCTATTGCTTTCATTTAAAAATCTTTACAGTGTGTACAATTTCTACGAAATGTTTAACTGAGTTTAATCGCGCTTTCCCTTTCATTTTCGTACTTACGTGCATCACATTTGCTTACCGAACGAATTTCCATTGAAATTATCAAAAAAATAAAAATCAAATAAAATCAAAATAAACTTTAATATCGAGGTGGGCTGTGATTCATTAGTAAGCAAATGGATAGATTCGAAAAATCGAAAATTGTTCAACAACAAGTGGGGGAGAATATATTTAATGATAGATTACGTGAAATTGTGGAATAAACCAAATGGATTCTCTACTAATTCGATGAATGCTAAATGCCCTTTCGCAAGAATTTCAATTAATTGCACATAAAACACTAAAATAGACAGTCATTTACTATTCCCTATTATGTTCATTGATTTTGTTTTGTAAATATAATGATTTTTTTTTTAATTTATTGGTTTTCTTATCTTGTGTTGAGTTAATAGCGCACACTTGCCTTCACAGAGATAGCTAGAGCAAATCCAGACACAGTTTTAAATGGTAGTTTCGTAAAATGTGCAGACAAATTGACAGAAATTGAAATTGAATTTAAGTGCGCGTTTCATATGATTTTGCTTGAGCGAAGAAATTTGATTTTTGGTCACCAATTTAAAGAAAAACATTTCATTCATACGCAACGAACCAGTCGTCTACAGTGAAGTGCCCGGACGAATGAAAAAAAAAATTTGGAAGAAAAACAAAACATTTTTTAGTCAAGTAATCAAGATACAACTGAATAAAATAAATTGACATTGTCAATGTTCTGATCGAAAAGATGTCATTGAATCTGAAAGGCTGAAAAAGGCTAGAAAATGCTGCAAAAAAGAAACGTGACGAAGAAACATGTTTTTTGTTTGTTTGTTCTCTTTTTTTTCCCGGTGATTAGCTGAAAAACACTGTGTAAATAAAGAATGATGCTTGGCTTTGGCTGTCGATTGATCGATTCCTGTAAATTAAGAGAAGCAACGTATGTGGCTCACCCATAATCTAAAACCTAAACCTGAAATATTTTAAAATCAGCCGCGATGTTTTTTTTTTTAATTAATTTTGAGCTATTGAAGAATGACAACAAAAACGGACGCTAGAAAATGGGAAATGAGTTTTGCTAAAAAAAAAAAAAATGCATTTTACATCACAGCTAGATCACACCTAGAAAACTTTACATTGATATCAGAGTTTGTGTCTTGTATCACTGAAAAGATAAAAATGCTATGGGAAGAAAAATGTTGCATATATTTGTTGAGTATTTTATATGCCTATTTCAGGCAGTCTTTGAACGAAGGGAAAAATGAAACACCACTGAAAATCTATCAAAATTGCAATGACAACAAAAATGTGTTAACGGTGTCTTCACAATGCGGTGAATTGAATGAAACGTTATTCGTATTACGATGCATCTTCATCTCAGCTCGACGAGAAAAACAAATCGAAAATCGACCACCAAATCTTATTTACCTAAATCAATGAAATTGTTTTGATTGGTTTGATTGTTTCACTTGTACTGTGTCTGACCACACAATAAAAAACCATGTGCTTAAGTGTATGTGTGTGTGTGTGTGTAAGTTATTTACCTAAAATCCTAAATTGGTGAAATTTTAAAAGAAAAATGATAAAGAATATGAACAATAAACGAATTCAGCCCGACGATAAAACGAATTGAATGATTTGTGTACGTATGTCCATATTGCCGGCTGCAGCAGTATTGTGGTATCGATGCCACAACAATACTCGCGCGCTTGTGATGTCATTTATTGTGTGCAGTTTCAGAGCCTATTGCTTTTGCATTTTGCATTTTGTGTGAAAAATGTGTGTTTTATTTTTCATTGCGAGGGACTCTTCAAATTCTTCGAAAATTACTCATTAACAAGCAAACAAACAAAACGTAAAATAAAACAAAAAAAAGAGAAGTATTTTTTGACCGCACTGAGCCCAGCGCTTGCAATTACTTACCTGGTCTTCGTTCAAGTAGTTTGGCAAACCGCCAATGAATATTTTATGCGGTGAGTCTGGAACAACGGTACTAATGACACCGGTAACCGGTCCAACTTGATGATTATTGCTGGCACTATTGCCATCTGTCATTCCAGGCATTGGTTGATAATCATGGGGTCGACGTATTTTAAGACTTTGACCCTTAAAATTGATGCCATCGAATGCCATTGCCTGTGTTGTTTCATCAATCGAACGAAATTCCAAAAATGCAAAATTTTTATCGAGATTAATTTGGCATGCCAATACTGGATTTCCAGCCGCTTGAGCCAACGCCGATAGATGCATTTGATCGTTGAAATATGCCATCATCTCATCTTCAGTTACGCCAAATGGTATATTTCCAACGTATAATCTTCTCGCTTGTCTTGTAATGGTGCTTCCAACGACGGGCACTGCTGCTTGCGGTGTGTCCGCCACAATATTTGCTGGAATTTGTCCAGCAGCCTGCATCTGTTTGTACTGAGACGGGGTGATGTGTTCAAAACCTAAAATTACGGATTTCCATGTTATTCATCGCTATTCATTGAGCTTACAAAGCCATTCTGCATACAAACCTGGTGGTGGTACATCCCAGTACAACGAACACTTTCGTCTGCGAGAGCGTTGCTTTTTCGTTGGTGAACGAGAACGACTGCGTCGTCTAGATCGATGATTTTCAGGCGACCTTGAGCGCCTAGTTTTGCTATGCGAACGGTCACGGGATCTGTTTTTCCGAGAACCTCGCTCACGATCTAAAAGAAAATCCAATCAAATTATCATCTCATTAATGAACATGCGAATTTTAGCAATGAACATTTATCAGCACTTTGACATTTGAAATATCTTCATACGGCAGAAAAATCGCCAATTTTACTTAATTTCAAACTATCAATTTACTCGACTCAAGTGACCAACTCGTTTTTTTTGAATAAATAATTTATCCACTTTTGAGAAAAATTCTTTGCATTGAATTCAGCCACAGTAAACCAAACATAGAACACATTACCGACAAATTACGCGCAATTAACTAATGCAAACTCACCTTCTGCACCCATATTTGATTGTTTTCAACAAATACTCAAATTAATAAATCCAAAATATCAATTAAATTCCACGAAAACAGTATAGCAGCTGTGAAAAGATTGATGATATTCAACACAATCGATGAACCGAAGCGAATGAAATGTGTACAGCGTTGATTTGAGTTCTATATAATTATTTCCAAGATGGAGGAATGACAGTTAAAATACCGCGGCGCCTTCGAACGATATGTGTTGGTGCGAGTGCATCGTTTAAACGTCAAGCTCACCGACAGGGTTCAATAATTCTATTCAGCGGATCTGAATACTTAAGTACATTTGAGTAGTTAAATGAATAGTACACAAGTGTTATTATGAACTGAGTTTACTTAGATTTAAAAACCAGTTTATGAATATTCAAAAGACATTTTATTAAAATCGAGAAAAAAATTGTTTTCGTGGTTGAAAAATGGATCAGTGGATATTTTTTTTTTCAATTTAATCCTCAGATACACACAAATGACCATTACCTTAGGAAAAAGTCCGGACTTTGCTAGTAATGTTACAGTTGTTGTGAAATAGTAATTTCACTAGGTTTCTTGGCATGCGAATTTGTAATCAAAAGACAATCATGATTTCATGTGCCGCTTTTTTCACTTTTCTTATAAATCTAAACTAATTTAAATAGTAGAACTCAATTACCATTCCAAAGATTCCAAGTAAATCAACCGTCTAATACTGAAAATTACAATAAAATTCTAAAACACATTTTTCATATTTCTCATGTAATTTTTTATTCATGATAAGTGTTTTTCTCACACAAACCAGTCAATTTTGCTTTGAAAGTGTGCATTTGTATCATTTGAATTTTAAAAACAAAAAGATACGTATTTGATTGAGATAAAATTCAGCAGTGACTGAAGAGTGTGATGTGCACAATAAATTTTACATTTAAACAGCTGTCATTTTCGGAATTCTCACTTTATTTACAAATATTTCTAATTAATTTTGAAAGACTACAGAGTGTAAATTCCGTGCAATGTCATTTAACTTGGCACAAACAGATTGGGGGATGGTTAAGCATAAGCAATGCAATAAATTTAAAAGCGACAACCAAGTTAAATGATATCCACCGGCAACAGTTCGAAATAGATTTAATATGTATATCTAAACAATGGTTCGAATTCCATAGCGTAATGAATGTCAAAATGAAGATCAACTTTCGATGCCAAAATCGCTTATTGTTCGTGCATGCGTTAATGTGGTCCAAAGCGGCGATTGGTCGACAGTTGTTTGAAATAAACGCCGTCGTTTGCATGCGTAGTGTTTATCATCCGAAGCGTCCACACTTCCATTTGCAGACAATGTTTTGCATCGTTTTTTCTTCGGTACATGCGATATACTGCTCAGTGTTTTACTTTTGCAAAGGGATTTGCGGTGCACATTACCGCATTTGCCATTGTCAAAGCTATATGACCGCATTATGGTGCCGTTTGTAAACCGATTTCGTCGTTTCGATATGCTCGATGGATGCGGCGGTGCAGTTTCTGGGATTTCATTGGATAAGCGTGTCGATGGTGCTAAAGGCGCATCATTTTTATTATCATTCGATGTATGGTCATCGATGCCATTAACCTTTAATGTGATACTTGTGGAAAACGAAGATGAAGCGGTTGTGTTTACTATGTGCTAGCTACTACTAGATTCGCAACCTCTATATTGTGGATCCGATGGTGATTCTGGTGTCATCAAATCAGTCTATTTTATACAAAGGAATGGAATAAAATGAAATGGAATTGAAAGTTCCGAAATTGCATGAATTAACGCCGATAAAATGAAAAGTACCTGTGTCTGCTCTTGATCGCTGCGCTCTTCTAACACCGTGTCTAGGTCGAGAGAGGGGAATCCTCTACTCAGGCTTCGTTCAGAACGTAAACTGACAGCTCTCGTGGTACGGTTAGCTGTATAAACGATAGCAAATTACTCGGTTAAATCAATCAGTATATCTAATCACCAATTAAAATACATTCATAAACATTAACACTTATTGATTTCAAACTATGAACACATTCCGCCTATGGCTCAATTTACATATTTACATCTGTAATAAATTTTGAGTGCAAAAAGCGTTAATAAGTTAAAATAAATCAACGAACTTTTTCTTTTAATTTAACAAGATTTAAAGAGTTATTTGTAGGTCTGAAAAAAAAGCAAAGAATCTACTCATCATGCATTGAGCTAAGGCATTACACAATTTGGCCGAAAAAAAAAATATTATCAACAGCATCGGAAAACAATGAAAAAGTATGAAAAGGAAACAGGAACAACAGAATAAAATGGAAATTAAAAAAGAAGATTCCAATTAGCGCTTCTTTCTGTGGACTCACTGAGTCTATGTATAGGACTAAATCTGACCAAGCTGACAGCGTGATCCTGTAAATCATAATTTCGACGACGATCTCGTTCACGTGCCATTTTTGCACGATGCCGAAGGCAACAAATTACCAGCAAAGCCAACAATGGAAAGCCAAATATGCACGATACAATCGGTATGACTATTGATTCAGGTGACACTGGAAATAGAGGCATAGTGAAAAAAAGAGAAAATGAAAAAAAATATATATGTATAAAAATATTTAAATGCCATTTCATTCTCGAGAGTGCGATGCTTTCTTGTTGCTGCGTCGCATCTATGTATTATATATTCCCCAAATGTGAAATAACACATCAGACACAGCCCATAAAACTTTTCGCCCTTGTATGACGCGTCATAACGAAACTCGAATCGATTTCACATTGAACTTGAGCCATCTTCGCGTTTTTGCAAGCCATTTTTACAAAAACACTCAAAAGCGGAAAATACCATCTCAAATGTGAATAACGAAATGATATCAACGAAAAGTAATTTCAGTAACAACCAATAAAAGTCAAAGCTACTCATGAAACAAAAGTAATTTACACCATTTGAAGGTGCGTGTGAAATATATATCAATAGAAAAAACGTATGCGAAAAAAACGCGAGACATTCGCTTGGAATGTACAGGATTTGGGCTCGATAAAAAAAAATGCATGAGATTAACCTTTTTAATTGGCTAATGGTCGAATCAACATCGGATTAAATGCGAAACAGCAAAAACAATGGTGTCCTTTTATTAATACTACAGCTGTTCAAATTCGACACTAAATATAATGCGAAATGGATTTTTGGGTTCGAATTGTATTAATAGCCACAAGATACATACCCGTTGGATAGATGATTATAGTGCGTTTGTTCTGTCCATTTGAGCTGGCTGCCGATAGCTTTGTGAAAATTGTGGATGTGGTTTTTGTAATCGGAATCGCAGCATGGGCGGCTGCTTTTGTTGTTGCTTCGACCATTGGCATTAATTTTTCGGTCGTAATGTGTGTGGAATTCAGCAAAATGCTCGGCATTGTGTATGGATTTGCTCGTCGTTAACGTTTCTTGGCTATGGCTGTGCTGTTCAGTGCTGTTCAATGCAAGTGTGCTGTAATCGAGCCAATTTATACCATCCAGTAAAAGTGTACGACTATGGCTGCATACAAATGATGAACAATAACCGTAAATGTCTAAGATAAAGTTATTTTGACAAATTCGTGGACGATTTTGGTCTTTTGCTTTCTGTTTGTATTGTAATCTTTTGTGTTTTACTTATTCAATAATGTGCGTTTGTCTTGCTACCATTCGCCATTTAAGAACATAATTTAAGTCCGTTTTCAATTACTCTCATTTTGTGGCAATTTATTATGATGGTACTGTGTTTTTCTATTATTACTTTTTTTCTCGTCTTTTTGTTTCGGATCAATCAATTGTTTCAAATAGCACCAATTTGCCAATGCTTTGCTTAAGTTGCCAACCTTTCATCCAATGAATTACCGCCTAATTCGAATTTAAGTGATATAAATACTTGCTTGTGTGCGAATTATTATTGCTGGTTTTCGTTTATTGTTATGATTTTGGTGATTTTGTTCGTTTAGTCGTGCATGAGTTTCATGTCCATTTGATTCTTTTAATATCGTTGAGAGTTATCGTGGATTTACTCAGCTGATCAACAAAGATGATTCATACGAGTTAAATGAATCGCTGCGTGCCTTGCAAAAACTGCTCTGTGAAAAATAAATGGGAAAACAGAAGACGAAAATCAGTAAAAATGACGACAATTTTGGATAAAAATAGCTTAACGAGAAAAAAGAGAAAGAAAAAATTACATTCGCATGGTTCAATTTATGATGGCTGTTTCGCCATCGATCTGAAGGATTGTTGTTCTTTTTGTGTATGTGTGTGTTTGTTATTTCGAGAGAACATTCACAGCGGTTTCATTTGTGATGACGACAATGCGCCATCGATAAATTGTCGAGCTTCAGCCAAATCGGCTGGTGGCCCATAACAAAGATATGATTTCGCTAACATAGAGAAGGCCAATGTAGCAAACTAGTAACGTACCAGGGTGCCAATCATCGAGTCAACCAGCCTGTGACGTCGACACTATAAAAATTTGATTTGTCGATAAAAAAAAACGGACAGTGAAGAAGATAAAGAAAGAGAGAACAATGACAAACGCGCCCTTGAACTTGACAGCCATAAAACTCTTAAGCCATTTTGTTCAGCTCAATATAATTCTTGTGAATCAATCGCGGATGACTGACTTTTCAATCAATTGTGTCTCATTTGCTTCCGGGACAGTACAATTATCTTGTTTCGTCAGCGTCACGAATCACATCGATCTGAATGAATTGTTCGGTGGTCTACATTTGTCTTTATAATTATTTAGTAGCCAAAAATATACATCTCAGCATTCATAATCAATATAAAAGTTTAGAAGAATTCAGCTACATAGAAAATCGACTCAACCATTTTAACTAAATATGTTTTCAGTCTGGAGCTCTGGAGCATTCAATTGAGCTTGAGGTCGACCTCAAATTCCGGAACTTATTCATTAAGGCTGCAATACCAGAACAAAAAACCTATTCTTTTTTTTATAGATGGTCGTTACTCGATTTAAGGGTCCAAAACCAGCACAATTTTGGCATTCACATTTACATAAGCACCAAGTTTTTATGGTTATATCACAATTTTTTACGATTACCTAATTTCCTTCATTGTAAATGTATTTTCTTCCGAATCGAATAGGAAATTTTGCGTCATCTGATGTTCATCCAGATTACATAGTTTTGTGCACACAAGTGCTGTATAATACGAAAAAATATATATATATATTTTCAATGCGATGCAGAAAATCGACATTTTTACAGCCACAAAATGTGAAAACAATCGTAAAACTTGACTATTGAATGAAATGTCCGGGATTTTGGTGCGCTCCTTTAGGGCATACGCTATGCAATGAACCGCGTGCAGTCATCGCACTTGAATCATATTGAGCAACATTTATCGGATTTTTCAAGAGCCGTCGAATTAAAATTCAAATGGAATATTTCGACAACGTCGACGTCGTCGACGACCGCATAATATGAAAGCCCAATCTGTGATACGCGTTCTACCCGAAATCGATTCACAAAGTAAACTCACAGAGTGAGTCAAATTGCAGAAACGGTTTCATTCAATTGGAATAATTGAAGAAGCGGTTAAATTAAAAAGCAAATAGCACGCTGAACGATTGTGGCATTTCCATTGTTTTTCTTAAGTGATTGTACGTAATTGCTGATGCTTTTGCACATGTAGAAAGCGAATTTGTTTGTTTCTTCTCATTTGTTTGGTTTTATGACAAACCCAAGAAGAACAGAAAAATGAGGCTCTACTAAAATGGTTGACGGAAGCTTAAACAGATTTTTGGTGTGTTTTGATTTTTTTTTAACCAGCAGCTGTTCGAAAATTTTCCATTTAAATGAACATGCATTTATGAGAAAAGACCTAGCCGCCTGGTTTCACAAACCCAATGGCCAACCACGAAACACTGTGCACTCTGTTTATTAATATCAAATGTTGAGATGGAAATTCCAAACTGGTAAACTGGCAAACAACATATTTCATAAGATTCGGAAAACAATTTTCTAGACGTCATACCATATTCATGGCATTGCCTATAACATTCACTTGAAAATTAAATATCTTTACGAGTACATCGCAAAACAGCAAAGTAAATCAAATGAACAGCAGACACTAAGTAAATAAGCAGGCAAAAGTATGCTTATAAAACGCCAATAAAATTTCATAAAAAAGTAAAGAGAGCGAAATAAGGGAAATAAATATATTTTGCTAAAAAAACATTGAATGAAGTCTATTCATGTGCCATTTCATGAGTTGGTGAATGTAGCGCACGTTGATACCCAGGTAGAGTCGTATCACTTATCAATTCTGAAGAAAAATGACTATTTGAAAAAATATAAGCGTTGATGGAGACGGGCTCACCAAATGTCCAAAAATAAATGACAGTAGCATAAAAAAATGTTTGTGTGAACAGAGTACAGTGTACAAAAATAATTTCAATTGAGTTTATTCAGTTTTGAGCCATCTTGATATTTGGATAAATTTTGTTTTCTTTTTCGCCATTTCTATAGCTTGCATTCGCCAAAATGTGCTATGTCGTCGTCGGAAATGAAAACTCTGCTTAATTCGAATTATGTGCATTAAAAAGAACTTGTCATAAGCATTCCCCTCACAATGGTTTGCGATAAATGCGAATGAATATAATAGAGGAAAAAGGATAAGACCGTTTTCATCATGCATAGCTCAACACATTCAAAACAACTATATGTGTATTTTGTGTATATACACCATTAACATTTAACTGCCAAGAGCAGCGGAAATGTTTTTTTTTGTTATTGTTGTTGTTGATAATTCAGACCGAACAGTTTTTGTTTAGCTGGAATTGTTTGGCAAGAAAAACAGCACCAGCTTTGAAGATCATATTCGTTGTAGATTTATGACTCATGAATACAATTTCAGATGGGATTCATTGCCATCGGGTGTTCAAGTGGGATTTTTCCCTCTGGTTTCTTTGTATCATCACCGATGAAACTATTGCCGCTAATGTTCGTATGTTTGAGTATTAAGTATTACATATTTATGTTGAAAGCCAACAGAAAATGAATGCTTATGTAATTGTATGTGCCATTTAAATCGTGTGTCAGAAAAATGCTGCGAATGATTTAACAATACAGTTGAAATAAAAAAATATTCAAAGTTAAACGGAATCTTTATTTGGTGAAACCAATTTCGTAGTTTACATATAAACATATGTTTAATACATTCGAATGGGTTAACAGATGTTGTAAATCTGTTGATATTTGTATTTCAACTACTTGTTTGACTTTTTGATGCCACTTATTCAATCTTCAATCGCTGGAATACATTTTTAATGCATTCAAAGTGAAACGAAGAAATAAAAAATGGTAAATCTCAATGCACACTGCACTGCAACGATTTATGAGTGGGTGTAAACATGATTCTAGGTTCTAGATATTTTATAAAATTCAACATCAGCAAAATACAACAAAACAAAAAATGGGTTGACTTAATGACGTACGAGCAACTGTTGTCGCCGCTTGTTCGTTTTGTTATTGCTAAACAAAAGCTTATACTTTTGAGTCGTTCGAAGTTTATGTTGGGATTTTTGTTGAATTCTAAATGAAATCGAGACGATTTATTTTATATGCGATTGCTGTTGTTGCTACTGCAGCGACACTGCACGGGGTGTCTGTGATGTCAGCAGCGACGTCGACAAACTATTTCATTCTTATACTGCAGCTTATTATTGCTATTATTAGCATAAATTCCACTTTAACTTGACATTTGGCATGGGTTTTACTGTTTCATTTTCTCGCCTTCACTGTTTTCAGATCATATGCCCGAATGAGCACGGTCATGGTGCTAAATATAAGTTTGGTTTCTTTGATTTGCTTTCCGTTTTATTTTCTTCTTCAGCTTTGAAATCTACCATAAAATGAACAAAAAAAATTAAAAAACAAAAAAATTGAACAAAAGAACATGATGCTGATTTAGCTGCACAAACAGCGGTTGCACAATCCGATTTAGTCTCGCTCATAATGTTCGATTAACAGAATATAAGGAATCAGCTTTCGCTAATTCCAAGCAGCCATACAATAAAATACCGTTTTACTGAACGGCATGCACAGCACCGAATGTCCTTTCGACATGAGAAGAATGCATAAAATAAAAGGAAAATATCAGCATGAATCCGACGAGAGAGACCAACGAGACCAAAAAATAAAAGACAGAGAATTGATTCTAAACATGGATATTGCTTTTTCACTATTAAAGAATATTACATACATTTACCAACGGACGCTGTTATTTTGAGATTGAATGCACAAATACTTTACAAAATCCAAGTTTATTGCAGTGACGGCATTTCACGAGACAGTCTGCGGCTATGCATTCCGCGTCGTACAAAACAACATCAACGAAAAACCGTTTTACAGCTCAAATAAATGGTGCGATGGAATGAGTTCATTTTCAAAAGGCCCGAGTAAAATAAATGGCCAAGCGTGAGCACAGTGAACACAGTGGTGTTCACTGTTCAGTGTGCATTTCCAAGCCACACTTTTCGCTATATTTAAACACATTCACATTAGATTACGCTCACCTAACTTTACTTATCGCAAAACTCAACATAAACATTTATTTATGTATATATCATATTTCACATATCACGGAGCCATTTTCAAAATGCTCTTCGTCCATTTGCATATTTGTAAACCAAATTTCCACTGCACTGATTACAATACATAGTTTATATATTATGTTCTGCGGGAAAGCAAAAAAAGATTGCATAAAATATTTATAATTTATGTGATGAATATGATCAATAGTGAAGCATAGATGCGATAATGGGTTTTTTAGGTCATTTCACATGTAACTGCCTAGTCTATTGATAGAAATTCCAGCTAACTCGGATTGAAAAATTAACGCTTTAATGCAATTAATGACGATAAATCGATATGTATTTATATGAACGGATATTAATAGTGGCTACGGAGTCATTGAACTAAATTAAAATATCCATTCTATGCCACAGCGCAGCTGAATGAAATTGTCAACTGAATCTATCGTTTCACATATTTGAGCTGTAATTTTCATTCGATAGAATTTTCACATAATTGAATTCAAAAACCAATTTATCAGTTAGCATTACAATCTATACATGAATTGGTTGATATGCAATTCAGATTTACACTTCAACACCTACAGAAAAAGCATTCCAATTTTTCCAGTTCATGGACCCTTTTTTGTATGCTTCAATCAATTTTCAGTGTACACTGTAAAGTCAATCAATTTTCAATTAATTTATTGAAGCTTAATGAATAATAATTGATATCACTTGTTTATTGTTAGGATTAGACCTCATTCTCATAAATTATTCATTTTGAATGGTTTGAATATTAAAGCTCATTGCATCACAGTGAGAAAAAAAAACAGCAACCAAAATTGAATTTTATCAAAATGTATCAATAGTTTTCTATATTTGGAATCCTAAAGTCTTCAGCGGCATATGCTATGCATGTGGGAAGTTGAATACACCCTAAGCTCATGGATTGCATGCCCTGTCTAATGGTGCTATTTGCATTGATTGCCTGTATGTTGATGAAGTAATTGTTTTCCACATTATCTATTTAATCAATCGCTGTGACAGCACCCGATCACCCTATCAACATGAGTAAATATTCACTCAATCTTTCTCTCCGTCTCTTTTTCTCTCGGGTGTATTTTCGTTCTAATAATAAAAAAATCGATGCCGTCATTGTTCCATTTGTAAAGCAAATAACTAAATTACTGCAATGACGTTTGTAAAGTGACATCATTTTTTTCGAGCGCTTTGAAGCGTCTCTTCAGTCCATTTTGAACCAATTCAGTTTGTGTCGAGCATACATACGATTCGTATGATACGAGTGCATTCTATGCACAAAAATACACATACAAATTATGAGATCATGTCGTACAATAATTTCTTCATTTCGCTTTTGAGACCAAATGCAATGGTGAATTTTGTCATTGTTTCTGTACAATGCTGTCGAATGTTTCACAATATTCGATCTGAGTCGTCTACAATGTACACGTCAGTATGCGTTTTTCCTTTCTTTTTCTCTCACGAGACACTTTCAACAAATGATGATTATATTTTGAATTGCACACGAAGTGATCCATTAACGGGCTTTCATGCATACTTTTCACTTATTGCTCGTGCCGTTTTTCATTTTCCAACCATTGAGAGTAAACGTGTTGTACAAAAAAAGTGGTTACCGGTGACGGTCGTCACACAACAAAGTACGATGCCAATGTACGACGAAGATATTCAATTCGACGTTCTATTTGTGAGAAATTGTGTTCGCTGAATGCTAATAAACGTTGGTTGTTTTGGTCTTCAATTTAACATAGTTTTAGCCATGGTTTTAGCTATCACTTGAATTCGCAAAGCGTAATTCTATTTGAAAAAAGTCAATGGGATGGATAATGAGCAAATTCCAAACAGCCTAGGACATTCAAGTGCATGGAAAATCCGTCTGAGAAGTCTGTTGAGCCATTGTGAAAATGTTGAAATTTTGATTATTTTATCGTTTATTCGGGGACGCACGCAAGTGATGAAAATAGTGTAAGCATTGGATCAGACAAAGAAAATAGCGCGATTAATGGACAAACATTCTAGTTGGATGGAATTCAGTGCACGTTTGACCCTTGTCTTTTTTCCCCCACCCATCGTTCTCTTTCTCTCTCTCTCTCTCTCTCTCTCTCTCTCTCTGGCACGTCGGTAAAGTTTCATCGCGTCCAGCACATTCACAAATAAACAAACCATTGGAATTATTTTTAGCGAAAGAACAAAAACCATTTGTATGGAGCATAAAGAATCGTAGAAAAGCTCACGACTTTGCTCTTCTTAGGACTTTGACACTATAAACTCAGCAGTTGAATGTTGTTGTTGTATGGTGGCTGCTAAAATCATGGACCGATGATACCAAAGAGCATAAGATCCCCCCCAACTGTACAGTTTACACAAGTAAGACTATAGCAGTAAAAACAGTACATTTTATGTGCATATGGATGAGATAGCGCATTGTGTCTCAATTTGTGTGTAGCACACAGAAATTTATCGCAAAACCCGAATCGATTACGGGTGACGCAATGAAATTCATGAAAGTGCGTGAGCTACATAAGAAACGTGCCATTCGCAACGCTGAATAATTTGTAGCAAACGTACGTATGTGTTTCACTTGAGCTTTGGCTGCTCAACAAACTAGCTTGTTGTGTGTGCATGTTTTGTTAAAATGGTCCTCACTTCATGCATGTTCAATGGCTCATTGCACTCCGCACGCATCCATCATGTTGACAGGTCGGCAATGCATCCAAAAATAAACAGTCAAAAACATTGTGGACGCTAAACGAACGGTATTAATAGGTTTTGAGAGCAACTATAAATAAACGACATAAAATGGACATTTTAAATTTACAAATTGCATTTTCAAATTAAAAAACGAGCATTCAAGCTCCAAGCAATTAGGTGAACATGCAAATTTGATGAAAATTCTTATGAATTTATTTAAAAATTTAAAAGTCATTCTTAGCACCTTGTAATACAATGTACACTCTGTGACGCACTTCCTGATTTTGTGCCCGAGTGGCGCAATGACGAATCAAAATGAATTTCCATCGAAAGGAATTTCAAAATAAAAATGGGACTGTGTTGGATGCGAGTCATTTATCAAACCAATTGTATCATATCACAAATCCACCATTCATGCAAAGCATTGGGTTCTCTTCTTCATGGCATTTGATTTATGAATATTAGAAATAGCTGTGAGGATTCTTGCACAGAAAATGCTCTATCGATCTTTCAATTGTCGAGGCATTCTCTCATTGTTCGCACATTTCGCACATCTCGCACATTGAACGCACCAAATTCCACTTGAGTTGTTTTTATTTTGTCGTTATCCGTTTGCGGCACGAAACAGCCGAGTGACGATGTTAAGTAATTCCAAGAAACAAAACAAAAACAAAAACACGACTAGAGCTGCTTCAAACAATCGAAATGTGGCCATAAATCTTTCAAAATGATCAACAGTTTATTTATAAAACAATTTTGGTGATTCTATAACAAACAGTGTTGAATGGCAGCACCGTTTCAATTCGAACTATTTTTCATTCAACATATTACATTTGATTTAATACATTTTCGTTTGAGTAAAAGATTTATCGGGATATATATGAGTGCAATATTTCATTCCTATTTTTGTAGTAGAACGAAATTCGACTGAGTCGAATTGACTCGGTTACATTAGAATTTCATATTCACATCAAAAATTAAAATTTTGATTTTGCACCATTCAATACAATCGAGTGTTGAGAAAAAACAAATTTACAGTCGCATCCATTCGAGGCCGGTTGATTTAAGGTCTGGCTGTATACCGCATGAAAACATGAAAAAAAAAATATTCCACCTTTATGTTCTTGTGCTTTTGCTACCGTTTTACCTGAAATCGGGTGTGGTTTATGCATGTGATTTTCCATTTGAATCTCAAGCAATTCGTTTAGAAACACAATAGTCTATTGTTACATGCAGCCTTTTTGGGTGGACTGTGTGAAAGCAGTGAAAAATTCGGTTTTTAGTTGACGTCAATTAAAAACCTGTTTGGGAATAGGGAAACAAGCACCCAAGGTATGCGATGTAAAATGTTGGATAAAAACGGTTTGTGGTTTATGGTGGTTTTAATATATCAAATTTGTTGGTTTCACTTCCCCATGAGCATTCACATTTATTGACGTGGAATTCCTACCGTTTCAAAAATGGACTCTGCTTTGTTTTCTGAATTCCAGCATCCATATCAAATAAAGTTGGTGCAAAAAAAAAAACGTTATCGAATACACGGTAGCAATGTAATGCGTAACATGTAGCATGAAATTGTATTAGTTATCAAACAATTTCGAACATAACCCATGCACATCAGTACATCGTTTGTAGCAAAAGCAACTACATTTCGATTTTATTAAAGCATCTGAATCGAAGTGAAACACATTTGCTATAAATTAAATCTCATGCAAACATGTTTATGTGCTTGTTTATATCATTATAATTTTTTTTTGCGGTTGAATTCTCTTGTTTGGGTTTCAATGATTTGATGAGGGTCTTATACATGTGCATTTCATTCTATTCCACCCCGGAAGCCTCTTCGATTCAGAGCGTACTTGTAACGAATTTATTTCACATTACTTACGCCATGGTTTGTGTTCTTTTGGTCGCCGAAAATGCCACAGAACTTACGTTTTAAACATTATTTCATCTTTTCATTGATTCATTTAATCGAGTTGCTGGGCAAGGATTTTCTACAAATAAAATGTTTGCAGTTGTATAGAAAATTTGGTTGTTTAACGTTCAACACATAATAAAGGCGGACCGGTGTGAACCGCATTGGTATGAACATAATTTAGTAACAGCCTTTAAATATCTTTGCAGTTTACACATCTTTGCGTTTAGTGTTTTCCTTTTTCTTTCGGATTCATTCTTTCGGTTTCATCAACTGATAAATCCATTTCATTTTATGTAGTTTACATTATAGCTATAAAACACACAGCAAACACACTTTTAGAATGTCGCTGTTCTCTTTATCAAATTCTGAACTCATGGCCATTCTGGTTTATCATCATGTACTTTGTGAAACGGAAATCGCATTGTTAAACCTCATTCATTGAAACTGAAATGGAGCGCTTGACATCTTTGTCAGTTTGACACAGTGTGTAAATGTGCGTAAGCGTCATCATTTGTTGTAGTTGCTAGATAAATTGAGTGGAAAACAGTCAACACATAAACAAAAATCACACAATTTTATGTTGTGTAAATATGCAACCTTCTAACACCATTAATATATGAGTGAGGCGAATCATTTGTCAAGGATTATGATAATTTTGGTATTAGATTACAAACCATCTTAAATGGACTATCTAATATGGTGGCCATGATTTTGTGGTTCCTTATGCGTGCTATCTTGATGAATTCAAAAGTAGAGCTGCTTTGTTCGAGAAATGATTAGCTAATCCTTTACTTCCGTTACTCTTTTATTTTGGCCATAGAAAATCGATCCTCATCCATAAGATTTTGACTAAAACTTTTCCCAAAATAAATACGCCTTTCAGTCAACCACATAATAAAGACGCATCATATTCTCTCATCCAAGTGGATATAATGGTTTTGGCTTGAAAAAAAGTTTTCGTCATCTGATGGTAAATTGTGCAAAAAATATAGACTTTTAAGCAATCGTTTAGACTTTTATTTCGAGTGTGATTTTTTTTGTGTATCTCATTCTGCAATTGACAAATTCGCACATTTCGATTGAAGAACTGGGTTTCTGGTAAGCAAAAAAGTCATCTATAAATTGTATGTATATGTGTGTGTTACAATCAATCGGAGTTTGAATGCGTTCCGCAAAGAAAACAGCTTTCTAAAAGCGGCCATTGTGAACGAGATAAGCAGCTATCCAAAGTGAAAAAAAAACCTGACATACAAACGCAGCTATAAATGAAGAGTGGCGCTTAGTCGTATGCTAGTGCTAAAAAGGTACCCACACTCAGCACCACTCAGTCCAACCCAAGATCACCCAAACATTGTCATGCATTGAGAGACTGACAAAAATGGAAAGATAAATAAAAAAAAAGACAACCTCATCGTATCAGTTGTCGGTTGAAACCCCACAATTTGTTGTGTATTTAAGTTACTTTTCTTCTCGCCTGCCTTGTTGTAGGTAAACAAACTAGAAAAAGGTCTGTTTCGTGAAAAAACTTGATTCGTATCGTTGGTTTGGTATTTCCCTCTTTTTTTTCGCCGTACAACAACTTGTGGGAAATCGTAATAAGTACCATGAGCAGATGCTACCATGTCATTGACATTACCACGATAGCGACATTTTAGACTTTTTTTCTTTTACACATTTACTTTTGCACTTTATTGTTATCATCCATTGAATCGTCCATACTCTTCACCCGATAGCTATCTTCGACGACTTTTATTCTATTTTTTTTTTTAACTTGGTTGAAAATCAATGAATCAAATCTGTTCATGTAGTTTTAGGTGAAAGCATTTTACCAAATCAAAGCACATAATCTAATTTAACAAATCGCAGTGACACATACAACCAATTTTCACACCGAAACCTGTAAATTTTCTAGCAGACTGCCTGTCAGTTAAGGAGTCGAGCAAAGTACCCGTCACATATTAATTTGGCAACATTTAATATTGGATGATGGCGCGTTTTCTTCCATTTTTTGGAGCTCGTCACTTTTTAATGCGAACATGAAAAACTTCTCTTGAAAATTCACACACACGCACTTGGAATATACCTTCAAATCTAAAGCGCAAAAAGTACACTTGGAAGCATACAAGAAAAGAAGTAAGCAAGCGAAAATAAGTTCTACAATCTTATACACGTTGAGCATGGTTTTGTCATCCAAGCGATAGACTAAAATGTCCTCAGATTTTTGAGTGTGCATTTTACGCCCAATTTTTTTGTATGTGTGTGTGTGTGTGTGTGTGCGTCGCCCCAAGAAGTTTATCTTGAAAATGTTTATTTTAAACGCATCGCAGCACAGACAGTGAAGAAAGAAAAACGTAGAATATTGAAGACGCATTCCAAAGAGGACAAAAAAGGGAAATTATCATCGAAGAATGGATTTGCTTGGAGCGGAACACATGAGTATTTGGCATGAATAATTTTGAGAGCAGTATTGACAACTGTGATCAATTTTCGGAATTTGATTATGCTATTCAATTGAAAATTTGGGCAGGCGCCTTTTTGTCTGTGCGTGAAATGCAAAACTCATTTTTTTCGATCGCATTTCCTTCAGGCTGGAATGGTGTTTTTTTTTTACCTCTTGACAATATGGCTCTTTTATCACAAAGTAGTTTTAGATTTGATGATTTTCCGGTGCCTCAAATCCATCTCTATATAAAAGCCATTTTAGATCTTGTTTACCTTCTTTACTTTAAAATATGCAGTGGCTCTTCATTCAGCGACATTAAATCACACTCATACTCACTGTGCATGTGTTAGGGATCTTAAAGCATCTTTGTGAACCATTCAAAGCAGTGATGTTTTTTTTTCTGAAATGTTGTTTTTTCTGTTTCTTATCTCCTTTTCGCCTTAAACATGTATTCAGTCAAATTTTGAAATGTATTTATACAAGAGCCCATGAGACCGCATGAGGTGTTCAGAAATAATTGAAAGAGGCTATAGGCCTTTTATAAGCTGCTTTACATATTAATACAAAAATGATATCAACAACAACAAAAACCTTCATCCGAAAATATAAACATGTGCAATGTTCGTCCATCTTCGACAGCAGACCTGAAAAGAACTGTCTGTGTTGTGCTACAGGTTATTTAATCTGCAATTTCCATTGTTAATCTGTTTACTTTTCGGTCGATAAGCAAAGAAGTATCAAAGTTTTTCGCCAATTCGTATTACGTAATTCAACTTTGCACAGAAAATTCGAACCAGAGAGAAAAGTCGAAAATAAAAACAACGAAATGAAACACAAATTTGAGTTTGAATCAACTTCCACCTGGAAAAATGCGTAGCCATTTAGTTCGAATGTTTCATAAATAAACAACACAACTGTGGAATCTAGAACAAATGATTCCCATAAAATTTGTGAAGCAACAACATGTTTCGAATAAATTTTACATCTCCTGTAGGCAATGAGGCAATTTTCTCACATTCAATGGATTGCTAATACGGTGAAACGATGAAAGAGTCAGCTTTTCAGTTGTTTTCTTCTCAAATAAAACTATGTAAACGTCTATGCACTAAATTCAATTTAAATATAAATATTGGTTTTTGCCTTTGCCTTTGAATTCTCATTTGCAAGGTGCTGTTGATCAAGCAAGTTGCTGTGTGTGTATATTCACAAATTCCTACATTGTTCAAACGAAGTGTAATGCTTGTTTGACGAGTGCTCAAGTATCGACCTACTAACATTTTGGTGTGCTGAACGCAGCACACGATGTCGGTAAAACTATTTTTAATGTGTAGTAAATAAGATCTTTAAATATTCTTACACAAATTGTTGCTACTTTGTCATAAAATAGTGAAGCAGGTAAAAATTGACTTGAACGCAAAGATGATATTTCTCGGATTTAATATGCCGAATAAATTTATCGTTTAAATTTATGTGATAATTAAAAGATATTTTCCTCTTTCTCGGTAATCTGTGCGCACCTGTAAATCGTTCTCTGAGCTTCACCTATTTCTCCTCCGATTTATCGAATAAATTTAGACGATAAATTTATTATGCATGTTAAATCCAAGAAAATATCATCTCTGACAAAAAGTGTTGGAACCATGTTAATAGCGTAACATGTTATAAATCAAAAATATTGATATCAAAAGTGACATCGTCAGAACAATTAATTTCAAGAGTATTTTAAGCACAAACACAAATGAATACTTTATTTATTCAGTGAATGTATTTTAGTGGGGTATAAGTCGTTGGTCAGCGTTAGCAACTAACCGTTAGTACTAACATGTAGCGTCAACTGACACTCGATACACAGCGGCCGTTGTAGAGTGGTGTCAAGAGCTGTGAATAAGAGGAGCGATTAGTTGCTAACACTGACCAGCGACTAATTCCTCAATAAAGTACATTCACTGTATTTATTTGCTTTGTCAAGTTGCACTTTTTGTATTTACATTGGAATGTAGATCAAACGAATATCTAAGATTGTTGAGAGTCCACAAGAGGTAATACACCTGCAGAAATTTTTCGCATGGTGAAACTCTGTTTTCAGCTACTGCTTTGATCTTTTCCTTCTTTTTGACAGCATTTTTTTTTGTCAAAAATTACTCGATTTTAACTATTTGTTTCGGTAAAAGAAAAAAAGCTATATAATGTGTGATTGTTTCAGTTGAAATAGCGATGGTGTCGAGTGAAAAAATCAATTGAAAAAACGTTCATAAAATATTACCCCGTTTTAAAAAACAACAACAAATGATTGATAAAGAAAGGAAGCAATTCTTTTCGTTGATGTGATAAAGCTAGCGAAAAATTTCACATTTCATATCTCTTTTGATGAATGAAATTCTGTGAACGTGAATACAGGCGTCAGTGAAGTAAATGGATCATCAATTTGATTGTTGGTAAAAATTGGTGAATTGGTAAGAATTTGTCATTACATTTTCCATTATGGTAATTGAATTGCATTTGAAGTGAGTTCATACGGTGTGACAAAGTAACTAGGTTAAGATAATTTTGGTTTGGTAAATCATAATTTAATTTTTGACACTCATTTATTTAAGTTTGCATTTGTGCTCTATGCCCTTGACAAAATGAGTGAAAAATGGTAAATTTCACAATCGGTTTGGTGTAAAAAGTTTTCGTATCATCAAACAAATCTAGAACAGCCTGAATAGTTGCAGCAAGCAAATGAAGATACATTTTCGTGGCGTAGCATTGACTGTGTGACTCTGTCTCATCGTGTCTCGTCACTTTTGAAGTGTGATGTTTAGATTACCATAAATAATAACATAGTCAGTCGATGATCGATGTAGAACATCTGTGCATCGATAATGATACAACAAGCGCGGGCACGGACGTGCGCCGTCCTTGTGTTGACACCAGCCATGCCACTTTAACTCATCAACACCTTGTGCTCTGCGCTCTTCTCGGGCACAATACGATGTTTCATACATTTTCAGAGCGTTGCTCTGTGCACTGATTACATTTACACATGATACGTTCGTACGCTTCACATTACACAATATATTTTCTCCGCAATTTACTTCAGGGCCCACTCTCACTCATTCGCTGTTTTTTTTTCAATGTTTTAAGACGTTGATGGGCTCAAGCTCGTTCACTCGCACAATATTTGTTACATCATCAAATGAGAATGTGTTTTGAGCGACTAAAACATGCGCATTCACTTTGTTAAATTTGATTTGTTGAGCCTGTGTTCCGATGACGACGACGACGACAAAAAAAAACTTTTGCCGTAAGACATAAAACTTTTTGCAGATTCGAGACGAGTCGAAGAAACAGCTAGTACTCATCAGATAAAAGAAGTGATTGCACTTGTTGTGAGGATTTGTGAAGTAAATCTTTTGAAGAGTCGAAAGAGTACGCTCAGATTGTGTAAGACATCAATCCAAGAGAGCAATTTCGATTGCGGGATTTCGCATATGCTCACTGACAACGGCACCCCCTTATAATGTGCGTAAAACAGTGGAACGACGGTAGTAGCACTGAATTGTGTGACGGCACAAATAGGCCACGTGTACATCAAATGACTAATACAGATTCATAATTTGTCGTTTTGTAATAAAATGAAAAGCACACAGGCAAGCGGAAAGACGAGCAAACAATAAAATATTGCAGATTATGGTGACAGATACACGGTACGCACCAAATTTGTATGCAAAGAATTGGTGGCATTCGTTAAAAAAAAATCACGTAAAACACATTGTTCGATAGAAGTCAATGGCTTTTTGTAATTCCAATCAAGTACTTGATTCGATAATGATACCAAGTAATATACTATGTTATCACGTCTGCGAATCAGCTTCGTTTTTCAGCATCTGTTGGATGTTTTTCGGTCGAAGGATTCTATAATCGAAATTAGATATCCGCATCATTTAATTAGTTGGATGGCTTCCCGGGAATCAGCTGGTGTCCCAAACGCCTGTATTTAAACGCATTGAATTCTTCATTGTTATGAAGCATGCTTCCCCATGAACCCCAGTTGATTAATATTTATACTCCATCGATGGAGAATAAGGACACGTTATTATGAAACTTGTGAATGTCTTCGTGCAGGCCATAATTAATTACCAATCTCATTTCTAATGAAAATTATTACTTTGATCGTGACAAAGTTATGCAGTATGATTAAACTGTTGCTGCTATAAAATCCATATACTTCATGCGTTTGGTCTGTGATAAAAGGTGATAAGCGCGAACTCAATAGCTTTATAATTATATGAGTATAGAAACAAGACTTTGCAGGAGTATGTACAAAGTTCTTTTAAAGTAGATTGGTGCGCGTGTTGCGCACAGCGAATGTCACTTCAGGTAAATAAATAATCGAACATATGGGAACGCATTATGACGCTTATATTCCCATTGATTTTATTTTGATGAACATGTTCGATTTCCGAAGTGAAATGGAACTATGTTACGATATTGTCAAATTGATTTCACCGATAGATATGAACCATATTTTGAAACTATGGCAGTCTGTTGGTGTGACGTATCACAAAATCAAATCATAAATAAATGTCGGTCGTTTAACAATGTCTCATTCGAGTTTGGTGTTTTATTTTTCTCTCTGTCATCACGTTTTTTGCTATTTTCTACCGAAATATGGTAACATTCGAACAATGATTTATAGCTTTGTTGACTGGACGAAGTTAAATAACATTCCGAATGGAAATGAAATTGCTACAACGCCTTACTTTTTTCCCCTTATTTTTGGCGTTTCGCATACGTTGACTCTTTTAATGAGATTCACTTCATCATTGACGGACGAAATGAAGTTAAAAAGTACCCGCAAGGAGAGAGAGAGAGAGAGAGAGAGAGAGAGAGAGAGAGAGAGAGAGAGAGAGAGAGAGAGAGAGAGAGAGAAGTAAAAAACTAGCAGCCAAACATATTTGCGCCTCGCTTATTACTGACTTATTCATTTTTATCTATCTTGATTTTGGCACTGGCCCGCTTCATTCGATTGCGTGTGCGTTTGTGTGTGGCTGCGAATATGCGTTGAAATGTGTCGTATTTATGGTAAATGCCGATTTTTGCCGCACATTTGCATAATATTATTTACGTGCCACAACATTTATTTGGGAATCACAAATGTCTGTGTTGCACGTAAATTCATAGGCAGTCGTCAACCAGCATATATCGAATTTTCTGGTCGCAACGCAAATCGTTTACGATCGAATGTAATGCAGCTGTAGTAGCAGTAAAGCAGTACCAGCGAAATGGTTCAATTTTTTTCTTCTCTGTTCGTTCACAACAAATGAACAATTGGAAGAAAAAAAAAGAAACCCAGAACCGTTTCTATGTTGAGCATTCTTCAAATAATTGTGTGCGAATGTGCTTTTATTCCCACAACGACCGGCGACGTACTCAATTCAAAAGTATAGAGTTTATTTTCACCCAGAGATGGACTAAATCATTCCACTTCGTATGAGTTCAGCTACGTTTTTATTCACATTATATGTATACATTTCGCATGGAAAGAAACAATGTGTGTTTTCCCCCAGTTTTTTTTCCTCATTTTAATTTCAAACCCTCTGAGACTATTCGCCATCTCTGTGTATCGTTAATATTGCGTGCATACTTGCGATGCTTTGTAATAGCTGAATGGAGCTTCAGTCATTGAGCTTACATTTATGTTGTGCTTCTTTTCGTCGCATTCTGGCTCGTTAGTCGCATTGTACGCATAATAATATTTGCACACCACAAGAATAGGCATGATTCAAGCCACCAAATCGAAATGAATACCGAGAGAGAAATCCAGGCAATTCGAGCAATCAAATTCATATCGGTCTGTGGAAATCACATGACCTTTCATTAATACCATAATCAATTGAAGCTGCTCAAAACACTGAGACCGCGCTCTTTCTTCAGATTCGTCAATTTGCTGATATACAGAAAATCACTTTTCCAAATGATTACTTTGAAATTGGCAAAGAGTGATTCACATCGATAAAAATATCATTTCTTCAAATGTACAAAAAACACAATAACGAAGACGAAATGAGAATGTATGCATACCAACAAAACATCAACGCAGCGCATTTCAATCATGCGAAACAAAATTATTAATTTCACACAAACACACAAAATACTTTGTGCTTGATTTCATTTGAGTTTTTTTTTTTTCAATCGTACTGTCGGCGATGACGTGCGCATCATAACAAACAAAAATTCACTGATATTCAGTTTTGTTAATTTTTTATTTTAATTTGTGTTTGTAGTTCGTAATCATGAATGAAGTTGAAAAAAGGAATTATTTTTTCGGTTATATTGAAAACGGAACTCAAAAATGCTGAACACGATGTCATACTTGGAAATTGTTTTGCATTTCATTTACAATTTTGCCATACTGCTGGTGGCCGTACGTTATGGATGCGGTTAAATTTGGTTTTATTTTCAAATGGACTCAGTGAGAACGGCTCTATATCATGGGTGGAAAAGTCATTTCCGTTCATTTAAGACCCCTCAAGCCTGAATGGCTAATTTTTTTACGGTATGCGAATGATTATGATGTAATGTGCGAGTGTGTGCCTTTTTTCAGGCAAAAAGAGATATTGAGTTACGACCTCATGACTGTATCGTAAAGTTTTTACACAAACTTTATGTCACATCTTGGACACCAATTACTTTAATATTAAGGCAGTTAAGACTTGATGAGAGGAAAGAATCACTTATGTTGATTTAAATTGCATTATAGTTAAATGAAGCATTGTTCTCATGAAAAAACCATCATCCGAATGAAGAAAAAAAAAGACTCAAAGAGAAAATCAAAAACTTTGAATCCCACACTTTTAAACTTTTCGTACATTTTTTTTTCTCGACGCTTTTCGGCCTCTTCACACTGAAAGCATTTTAATTTACATTCTTTTTCCAGACGAATGTTTGTATAAAACAGAAGTTCACATTCCTCCATCATTATTTGATCGCATTTCTCAGCAGGCAATTTTTGATTTATTTAAACAAAGATAAAACAGGGAAAGAAAGAAAAAAAAACATCACCGAATAGAAACACAAATATAAATAACATTGGCATTTTTATGGGCCTCTTTTTCGGTTTTCGTCTCTCTCTCTCTTTCTCTCTTTATGTTTTTTTGGTGAGTGAATTTGAATTAGATCGTCAATGTACAAGGCAAGTTTGGTAATGCTTTTTTGGCCAAGTTGATGACGCTCAAAGTTTTTTTTTCTCTATGTGAATGCATGCATAAATCCTCAAAATGAATTTACTGGATTCACATTATGTTTGATTAAAGCCCAATGAATCACAAATCACTTAGTTTACTGCGAAGTGAAAAAAATGCGTGCTGCACGAATCATGCTCGGTTCGCATCAATTTTGAGCAAATGACAATTTAGTGTTGTGCCATACACTCGTACAAAAGAGTATCAGTATTAAGCCCAGTATCAGTTGTATTTCAACATTTCATGAAATAAATGTTTTTATGTACGCAGAGAAAAGAGAACAGTGAAAAAATCGGTAGAATTTCAACTATTTAAAATAGTTGGTCCGGAATCGCATGTTTCATTGTCAATGTACGAAATTGTTCAGCGTGAAATTATGTCAGCTTGCGATCAAAACATTATATCGCATTTGTATCGACCTTGAATCTCACATTATCTTCACCAAATGATGTTCAATTAAATAATTGTTCCAAACTCAGCACTTTGTTTGCATTGCAAATTTTGCAAGTGCAATTCAAAAAGAAACACATTACGAACAGAGAACACAAGGAAGAAGAATCTAATTCAATTTCTAGGTTAATGTGAATTTAATTAGTTTAATCCAGTTGGGGAGGATGACTTTGTAGCGAATGTAATTGTTTTGCAAGTTGAATTGTATGCAAATGGTCGAAAACTGGTGGCCAGTCAGTCATTCAGTCACCCATCCAGATGGTAGCAACACTCAAGAATGCAACAACACGGAAAAAACAATTAAGTCGTTTTTGCATCACCGCATCTTAAAAACATGAACAATTTTAGCTGTGAAGCAAGTGATTTCATTAAAAGTTATTTTATTTAAGTGACACCAAACAGTTTGGTTGCATTCGTCCATCGAAATGTTATTAACTTTTTAAATATGTAAAATTGACATTATATCTAATTGTGACACTTTCTTGGCAAGAACGCTTTTAAAATGAGCTTTTTTTTAAATTGAGACCGCGCGAATTCTTTTTTTAACGATACTTCTTTCATACGGGTCCCGATCCGTGGTGAAAATAAATGATGCCTATAAAATGGATATTGATTGCATTGCTTGTTCACTTCCCAACACAAATTGTCGCCCAATTTTCATTCATTAATTTACATCTTTTATTCAAATTCTCATTTCTTATTGTGAATGTTAATTAAGTGAGAGTGTTGAGATGTTTTCTGTTTTTCTTTTTGTTGTGCTTCAATTAACTAAATAGTTATGAACGGTTTTTGCCAAACACAAAAATAATAACATCAATTATGCAAATTCCCATTAGAATATGATTAATGATTCATCAATACGTTCGGCGATTTACTTGATAAATATTCAATGTAAATTTATGTGGGCCAAATAAGTCCAAGAATTTGGGCCATCCAATGAATTATGTAGCATATTGTTGTGTTGATTAAGTTTTCTTTTATTCGATTTATTTTTTCGTAAGGATTTTTGTTACGAAATCGAAAACTTTTTTTTTGTTGTTGAGAACAATATAAAAAAAATCTCAACATAAATGACAAAATAAATACGAATTCAGGCAAACTTGTAAACAGCTTTTTTTCCAGTCAGTTCTTCTACTCAAAAGTTATTTTTGTGAAAAAGTTTGGTGCGTGAATTTTCGTTAGCTTTACATGTAAAACATTGAATATATAACTATCTTAAAGATGCAGAAGTTTAAGATACCATTGAAACTGTTGAGAGAAATGAAAACGTGTTCGATAATAATTTGTTTAAATCTGTTTATCGCGCGCGCTTTTTGACAATTGAATTAGCTTGTTGACGTGACAGGAAGCTCTTGTATTAGTTTCAATGGTTGTCTATCTTTCGATGAATACCATTCTTTTAGATTGTGATCAATGAAAAAAAAATACATTAATAAAAAGTCATACAAATTTGTATGTTTGATACGTGGTTCAGTTACTCGTTGTTTCTACCCAAAAAAACACCTGCACAGCCAAGTGCTTATTTCATTATCACAATTTCTTTCTTCCTACACAAATATCAATCACCAATCAATTGAATTGTATCATTCAAGTAAATTTATTTAAACGAATAGAAAATTACCTAAAGGCAATCGATCGTCTCACTGTGCAGTCTTCACTTGAAACCGTTGTTCATTTTGATGGTCCATTAAATTCGAATAGATATCAATTCAGACATTGATTCAATCCTGTCTAAATCTCAAAATAAACACCCACAAAGAACGATTCTGAAAAGCGAATTCACTGTAAAATAAAACCACATTAGGCGGCTAAGGCTCACGCAAAAACACACTTTTTCACGAATTTGCACAACAATCGGCTAATAAAACGATAACACATTGGGCTTTAGATGGCGAACGAAATAAGTCTAAAAATAGTGATATTGAACATCTTAAATCACAATATCCCTTTACGACTAAATCGGCAGATTGTTGTGTGGAAAATCCCAAGAAAAAAGTTTCATTCGCTCAACCGAAGGAGAAGTAATTTGAATCCTTTTTGATGCGGTCCACACTTCAACGGCTTCGTTGAATAATTTGCTATGGCTCTTGTTCGATTTCATTAACAAATTTTAAATTTAAATTTTGATTTTTGTTATAAACTGATTTTTGATATATTGTTGTTTTTTGAACATTTTCCCAGCCACGGGAGCAAAATAAAAATTAAAAACAACAGATAATAATATGAATGCACGCAATGAAAATTCAGACTATTTTCGTCGACGGAAAATTCGAAAGGTTACGAATTTGAAGAGCGATGAACGCGATGCGTGCTCAACGACAATCAAACCATAACTGAATCGGACTCGTACACAACGCTACAGTTTTGTCGACACAGTGCCAGTGCCAGCGCCAGCACCAAATACATGGACGTGTTTTTATGTTCCGACACCAACTACTCAGGCGAATAGACTCTCGTTCACTCACTCCGTCTTTGCAGGGCTACACATTGCATCCATATTCATGAAACCGATTCGATTTCACCATGTGCATACGCTCAACACATAAATCGTACACTGTTCACTGTTCATTGTTTAATGTTCAGTGAGCCACATTCTTCCTAGCGCCTCAAAGTTGATGTGCCTGTACAATGGCAGTGCGTGTATTCTTTCACCTATTTCGTTAAGCTTTGCCTTTTGTTGATATGGTTGTTTTTCTAGTGATAAATGAATAAGAAACGGCTGAACCAATGAAAGTCAACTTAACCATCAATACCGGGAAACTGGTGAATGGAGACGGAATACAGAGATAAAAGCACTACGACATCATGATGTACAGCGGTTAGAATTGTGTGGTTCATGTAAGATGCTCCAATTTTCCCATATTTCTAGTTTCACTCGGGAAGTAAAAGTGCGGAAGAAACCAGCCGAATCCATTTTCACAAACATAATTCACGTATTTGTGGACAGCATTTCACAACTGATGTTGATCCATTCAATTTTTTTTTCTCAACATTTCTGATAAATGATAAATGATGTGGATAGGCAAAATGCAAATATGCCATTTCGTTTGGCTCAATCTGCTTGCCATATGCTTGTTTGTGATGAAATTTCCTCCATTTCAATTTTTTTTCTTTATTTTGGCTGCAAAACGATATTTCATTTCCGCATAAGCTTTTACCGCCCACGAAAAAGCTTAATCAAATGTCCAGAAAAATACACGCCCTTTTGTTAATTCAAATATGTTACATAAATAACACTATTTTAAGGCGGAAGCAACTAACTTTTTGTTCATTTTTTTTTATTGTCAGATATGAACAACTGACTTTGATTGGAAAAAATCGACGTTTTTTTTTAAAGAAATAAACAACGTTAAGGAAAGAAAACTTCGAGTTTCTGTTTTCGATAGGCTATTTTTATCATAAAGTACTAGTTTTCAATGTTCTTGCCATTTGTTTCTTTCTGAGACATTCTTATAATAACACTTTTATTGTTTTCGTTTTCGAGAAATGAATGTAAAGAAGTTTATGTTTTGGTATTTTTCACCGTTTCGCTGTATTTGAATTTGATAGCTGTAAATTTCACACAGACTCCTTTCATCACAAAGTTTTATTATTATACTTCATAGAACAAATATGATCAAAGCGAGGCAAAAGTGAAATGCATTGATCGACGCGCCCCCAAATTCAATATAGCGGTTGCCAACAGAACTAAATTATCTATGTTATTGTTACTGTTTCTGTTGCCGAGCTGTCACAATTTCCACCCTTTGAATATGATGAATGAAATGAAAATAGACGAAACTTTCATTGCTTGATTTGATATCAGAAGCATAGAGTAAAATACTCTGTTTTATAAACAGACGAATATTATGATATTGGGATAGGAACTTTGAGAAGTTTAGTTTTCATTTGAATTCATCATATCCGTATACAAACACGCACTTCAAAAACGATTCTCGAATAATTAAATTCAAACGAAAGCAATAGAATTGACAGTGTACGGAATAAAGCAAACAGAGAACAAGTTGAAAATTCAAAAGAAAAACAATACAACGAATAACAATGAAATAAAGTATTCGACTTAATAAGGAAACGTTGTGTGAAAACCAATAACGAGCACTTCATATGGGAAATATTTCTGGTTTTCATACCATGGACTGAATACTTATTCGCAAGAGTCAAGAATGGATTGCCGTACACAAAGTATGCAGATTTCTATTGTTAGGCTCGTTCGTCATTATTGTTGTGGTTTTTTTTTGTTGTTCCCGAGTCTGATTCGAAAACGTGAACTGTGTACTTGGTGTACCGAGGATACTCCAATGCCATCAACAATGAAATGAAGTATTTGCCTTAAAAGTCAACATGATTTAGGTTCAGCAAATTCATGTCTCGATATCTCTTACTTTAAAATGTGTCTATTGTCGATTCAAGTCAACACCATGTACCACCACTTTAAGTACACAGCAACTCACTCACACAGAATGCTAGATAGGACCGAGCTTTTCAATTAAGCCGCTCGCAAAAGACAATTGGTGTTGTGATTATTATTTTTCTTTTGTTTTCATATCTGCCGAAGTCAAAAAGTGTATTTGCGTGCACTTTTGCCCTTCTGCATTTTATGCGTTTGCATTCCGTCAAGCGTTATACAATACTTTAAGCATATATTGCATTAATATACGTTAAAGGCAAAGTATTACTTAGGGGAAGTTTGCACCCGAAGGTAATTCAGTATACGATAATATCGAATATTGCCAATAAAATCATTTTATGCAAAGTGTTTGAAACAAACTACTTACCTTTCAATCAATTTTGACTTTGATATTTGAAATATTTTTCATATGGTTTATCCCTGTCAAAACTTCTCTTCTCATCCTTTTCATGTTTATTCAGTCGGAACAACTTTAAATTTGCAAACTAAAACAGCAACAACCAATACATCTTTGTGGAATTGACTGCAACAACCAGTTTTTCAAATTTCAGAGCTTTACAAAGTATAATAATTAACAAAATTTCAATTTCCGACGTAAAGGAATGCATTCACAAAATTGTTTCTTTGATTCACATGTTCCCATGAAATATTTGCAACGCGCAGCAAAACCCCGAAATGCTTGAAAACGCTATGAACACAGTATGTTCAACACACCACCATCTATGTGAATAGTTTTGAAATACATACAAATTCTTTCCGGTACCGATCCGGTACATTTGACATTTCAATAGTCAGTAGTATACTTTGCTTATAAACAAACCTAGAACAAAATACATTCATCGGAATATTTTGGGTTTACATGCAAAATCGTATTACATTTCTCTTCTCTGATATGTAGCTTTAATGAATAGCTTTACTTTTGCTTTATCTCAATTTTCCTATTGGAAAATTACAATTAGACCAGAATATTTGTTTCATTTTATTCCTGTTTTTTTGGAATATAAATTCCACTGCACAAAATTGAGCATTGAGCTGCCAACTGTTTTAAACGCAGAAAACTGGGAAATAGTATTCAGAATCCATTTTATGTTTTGTTTACACAAATTATTTGATTTTTACTTCACCAATACCAATTTCGTTATAAATTGTATGCAAAGCTTTTACATTGATAACGCTTTTCCCATGTACTTTTTCAATCGCAATCACGTTCTCATTTTGTTTGAACAATAAATACATGCACTGAGTGCATTGCATGCAAATGCAAAACTAATATACACCATTTAACACATTTAAATCGTTTGCTAGATGATAAAAAATCAACTCGACCAATTTTGATTGACAACCATTCGATTGTTTCATCTGAAATGTAAAATAAAATATTTGCCTCGCAAAGTTGAATGATTGATGTCAAAGCTTATTCAAAATGAAATGTTTCAATATTGGCATGCATTTCATACCACTGCATTCTATCGCTACATGCCCTCGGCAATTTTCAACTGTGTCTACTCAATTCTCTAGCTGAATGCGAATGCAGCACACATCTCTTGGACTTCGATGTACGATCAATTTTTCCATATACATCGTTAGATCCTATCCTTTTTCTTGTTGTATCATATTTCACGACTCTCAATAAATGTACATTCATCTTCATACCAAACGCTTCTTTGATCGTATCTCATAAATGTTCGCATGAGAAAATAATTCGAAAAAAAATTTACCGAACTTTTGAGAAACTTTGATTTTAAGGAGCAATTAGACTTTGTTACACTTGAGTTATAACGACTAAAATTTCTAATCTGTTGCAGTCATGTTCCAAATAATTAGCAACTATTTTTTCCTTTGAAATATATCATCAGTTTTCAGAAATCGTTCAGTGAATTGTTTTTTTGTTTTGTTTTATATTTATTTATGATCTGCGATTTATTTGTCTAGGCTGTAGTGAGGGCATCATGCATGGCATCATGTGATACTTTGGAAATGGTGTGTGCGTTGATAATTCTGTGGATTTGAATGTCGACTACTTTTTGTTCCAATTCATACAACATACCAAATTTTGATGTGTAGCATGAGAACAAACGGTCCTAGATGAGAATTAAAATAGAAAATTGACTCATAAATCGCGTCAAAAACATGCAACATATGTCAACAATTTGAAGAACTCGACCTTTGGGAATAATAATTATAAAATGAGACATTTTAGACAAATATCACATGGAAAATACAGAAATCAGAAACCCCAGCGTGGATTACAGTGTTATTATAATATATTCGTTTTTTATGGAACTGTGCATTGAATTAAAACACTAATTAAATTGTATTCGAGTGGATTTACTTGAATGATGCCGATGAAAAGAAATCTCATCTCCATTTCTTGCTCGCCAAGAGATGATATCTCTCGACATTAGTAATTCCACTTAATTATCATTCAGCCATTCATTTCATTTTGCATAAAATGCAATGAACTGTATTTGCGCTGTATCTGTCATCAATGGTGAATAATTCATCTTTTTTACTTAATTATGCTAAAACATTCATGGTGTTCGCATGTAACTGTTGAGCTTACACGGATTGAGTCTGGCAGAAAAGCAAAAAGCATACTGTGGCTTATTAGGTTTTGCAATTGGCGCTATGAATATATGAACAAACTATCTAAGTGAAATTGAATTAAAACATGTTGAAAAGCAGAAGAAGAAAAAGTATTAGTTTGTAGGAGATTGAATAGAGCTGAATGTGCGGTATGAGTTTATTTCACAAAGTCCCAGCTATTTTTAATTTTGTAATGTAATCCGAATAAATGTCTTAGTTCTTCTTCGAATTTATATGCTATTTTATGGCAAACCAAACATAGTTTGTGTGCGCCAGCAGTGGATTCTACTGTCCAGGATTATCAAAGCATCTACTGACGATATTCCAAACCAGTATTTCAAGTTACGAACTAATGGTTCAGAATAATCTTGAATTTCAATTTATTAGTTCGTAATATAGACTACTTCAATTAACATTTCATGATTTTTCTTTTGACTCCAAATCTGGATTTTAAGTGTGGGGAGTAGATGAGTACTCGAAAACACGTGACAAATTGTAAAAATCGCAACATTTGGTTCACCCTCGGATAATCCAAATTAAATAAATAAAAATAAATTAAAAATGTGTAAAATTGGGCCATGTATTAATTTCGAAGCTTTAAAACCCGTTTTCACTTTCACACAGTAATTAGAGACATTTTTTAATTGCGAGCTAACATAGATTTCATGGAATTGCCCAGAAGATTTTAGTTTCATTACATTTATTTTTGAGTTTCCAATCCGTCCACCATAAGCCTTATCCTAAAAATATATGTTTTCAATTACTGCGACTGCCACCCAATAGGGACGTGAATCAATGAAGCTCACACGTACACAAAAGATTAAGAGGTTCACTGTGTAATATACCTTACCTGATGACATTAATTGAACCTGACTCAAATAAGGTCGGTCAAAAATGGCAGTGCAATCATATGTGCTCCAAGGAGAGCTTTTGAATGTCCATAAGATGATCAATTTTTTAAATCGCAGATAATGATAAAATAAATGGCATAATGTTAAATGGCTATTTCGTTACCCTTCAGAAGGATTATTAAGAGCACGGTTCAATGGAAAACGATGAACTGTTTAGAGATGAGTTGAGAAATCAAAAATCGAAACTTTTGAATCGAATCCCACATGATTCTTTTTTTTTCTTCGCAAGTTTAATGGGTTTTAGAAATGTCAGCCTTATCTGGATTTACGATAAAACCGCTCCGCGAGAAAGTCTGTTTTTGCAATACAAAAAAATAACGAAAACAAAATGCACATTTACACACCAAAAAAACATAGCGTACATTGTTGTCGCGATCTTGATTGTCTGTTATCAACTAACAAAAGGTTTTGCAGCGTATTTTTCGACCAAATAATTCGATTTAAGCTCCATACCATTTTATTTCAATGCCACCCAATCTGAACCCAGCAAATAAAATGGAAAACAATAAAGTTTTGACTAGAACTTTTCCTTTGGCCTCTCCATATTGTTTTCATTTCAAGCTCTGTTCTCTTTAGCTAAAGCAAAATGAAGATTCATTGATCCGATTGCTGGTTTGTTCATGGCCTGCGATTATTTCATTTGTTTGGTTTTCTGGCATTAGTTACTGAATACACAACATCACCATAAAAGATTAAATGAAGCAAATATTGCCAACCATGATGCAAATGGAAAAGAAGCAAAAGGAAAAAAGGACGACAACGACAAATCGCTGATGACAAAGTTGAAACTTTTCGTTCCTTTTGAATTTGTTTTGTGCTTTTTGATTCGTCGTGTATGGAACCAAACCAATCCGAAAAAGAGTCAAATCAGATTTGCAAAGCAATCAGCAAGAAGATAACCACAAAACGCAACCCGTTCGAAAACGTAGAAGGAAACGTATTTGAGCGGTAAACCACGAGAACAAAGTGAAACTTGATTGAATTGAATGCCAAATAAACAAATACATGCAACTTGAAAAATCAACAACATGAATACTTTTTCCTTGGATTTTTAAAACGAATTAGCTGTGATTGTATAGTTGATGTGATTTATGAGAATCCATAGATTCTCATGTATATGTACATCAATCCACCACAGACCAAGGATTACGTTTACGTTTTCTCATTCAATACGGTGCCATTTCAACGTGATTCAAGATTGGTTTGGGAATTTCTCTGAGATTTTATCCAAATATAATTCAGTCATCAAAGGTGAGCGGTAAGCGGATAGTTCCAATAATATAGTATTTCCCAATGGTAAAGTCCAATTTCGTTTTATGGATGGAAAATCTGCTACCTTGACTAGTATATGCAACTGTTAGTTAACCACTTGTAGTTTCAGTGCAAGTATGTGTATTTATATTCACAGAGGTTTTTCTTCTAATTTATCGAAAATTATTTACTTTTCAATGGTCTTTTCACTGTTCTTAACATACACTATGGACTGTTTCTGTTTATCGAATAATATAAAAACTTCAAATTTCCGACTTTATTTAAAGCAATAATAAATATTTGCAGGCCTTGAAAACGTACCGCTTTTCAATAGAATGCTGAGAAAAAAAAACTTTGTCACATCTGCTCTTTATCATCTTTCTCTTCAGTAATCGATAAAAGATTTAACCAGTTTTACACTCAAATCGAAAAAAAAACATTGTTTCTTTGTCGCAACAAAAAAATACACAACTCTTTGTCATGGAAAATTTATGCTAATCTTGTTCACAAATGTCCACGTATCAGCAGAAATCTATCCGCCGGCAATATGGTGAGCAACAAAATTCACATCAATCAACGTTTTGATGTGAGACGAATTGAACGAGAAAAAAAACAGCCACAACATTTTCATATCCGAACAGCGTTCGCAAACGAGGTTGGTAATGTGTGCTATGTGCTGCTATCAGGTTGGATAATTTCATGTAAAATATTTGAGCTGTCTGCATTCTCAACGAAAAAATTTCGACTTATTCATGTTATCAATATGTAGAGAATAGCTGCCACGTCAAACGTGATCCTTTTCAGCAACCCCCAAAAAAAACGATGCATCCAATTTTAGGATAAAGATTGTTTGACGACACAAAGCAATACACAATCTTGGTTTCTGTACTCGTTGTTAAAGCGTTTCGAATCACGAATTACGTGCGACAATCGTCAGAGTCGTCTCTCCGTTGTGACATGACGAATATTTTTGTTTTAATTTTATTTGGTCCGAGGTTGAAACTACTACCACTTGATATACGAATCCAATTTCTTTACACACTAACAACCGTCATTGCCTTCACTACGTTCAATCTACATGTTCGTATGCTGTCGTGGCTGTTTCTTGAAATAATAAGACCACATTGGTTTTCATATTGAATGTTAGTGATGCCGTACTGTCGCCACTGAACCAGAATGCGAATATACTGTAGTGTATTCAGCTGTATTGGTGTTTGTGCGTTTCACTCTCTCCTTGTATCATTGTTGAGCTTTGAGTGACGTTTGTAAATATTTTTTCCGTGCTAACAGTGTACTCCTTCTTTTGAATTTTTCCATCTAAATATTTCACTACGGCAAATTGAAATTGTCTATCCCAACAATATATAAATAACAGGTGTAGGAAGTTCGTTGAGACAATGCCCTATCTTTTTTACAGAATAGAAAAAAAAGAATCGTTTACAGCTGGCAAAAGATTCGGATGAGATAACACACAATGTTTTCGCAGTTCTGGATTTTATTGTTATTTCGATGACTATTTCCAATCGTTGATCATGTTGAAACAACCTGAAAATAGCTTTCTATGGATGAATAAGTTTCGCTGTGTCTTTTGTACACGAACAAAAAAATCTACAATACATTCAAAGTGTTGAACGATTGTATTGTCGCAATACCGAAAAACGTGTTCTACAATTTAATGGGCTATGTTGAGAAAAATTCGTTTGGAAAATATTTAAAAAAAAAAAAAATAGTTTAGGCCAGGGCCCTTTTTAACAGGTTATAGATTACAAAAAACATTGTTTTAAAGTGTCAAATTTGGGAATTTTTGGGATCTCAATAAATTGTTTTTTTTTCTCTGTCAAATCCATGTTATTGTGCACAAAATCTTATTCGTGACCAACTAAATCACAAACATAAAACCGTAAATGAAAGGCTGAACCTCTCCTGATGTATTTTAAAGTGACAAGTGAATTGATATGGTGTATAGTTTGTATTTTAGAGACAATTTTATGAAGACTTTTTATGGTCCTATGCAATAGAGGGTTAACTAAAAAAAAAATCGAAAAATAAGATTCAATATAGAAAATGCTCACGATATGGAACTATTCTCCCCGCTGAGCAGATGAAATACATAGCCCTGGTTCATACACGAAGTATTTTTTAAAAAAAATTACATATATATATATACATATTACAATAGGTTTCCTTCTCAGTTTCATTCATACATCACTTGAAGACGAAAAAAATGTTTTACGCTCGATTTGAGTGCCACTTCAACGAAAGAAAAATAAAGCTTATTTCCTGTTTCGAATATTACTTACCTGAAAGAAAAGTGAAAAATGAAAATAATAATAATAATAAAACTTAACATGAATGTCAAGTAAAACAATGTTTCATACCTGACGCATTAATTTTTTATGTGATTTGACATTGACATGAAAAATGACGACGTAGGAAGTAAAAAGCACACGTGAGCCGATACCCTTTATAGCCTACGAAACCATTGCGTGTATTCGATATTACCCCTTATCCATCAGTAATTTCTACATGTTTGTGATGTGTCATTGGCCGTTGATACTCGAACCGTAAAAATACACATAAAAATGTTCACGTAGATATAAATTGGTGTTTGCCCCATTTATGACAGCCAAACCTTTTCGTATCATTTTTTATCAGAATAATACCAACCAATTTGTATGGCTGTGAGTTTTCTTCTTATGCACTTTGGATGTGCCTACATTGCTATTACGCCAGAGCTCAGAGTCCGAGCCTCGGACACATTGTGAAACTATGGCAGTTTTTCGCTAATGTTTAATGATTATATTACATGCGGAAGACCGGCATGTCCAATGTTCAAACTATTAAGCAAGTGAGAGAATAGGAAAAGGCGAGGGCGAACCTAAAAAGAAAATGATGTGTGCAAAGAAACTAAAATATACGGCACGCAATGCTTATCCTACCAAAATCCTTTTATTATTCAGGAAATCTTTCCCCGAACTGTATCCATCTCAACACAATCGATCCATTCATTCTTTTCCAAATTAAAATAAATGTTAATGAAGACATATGTTGCTGTTTTATATTAAAATCGTTTCGGTTAATGGCATTGGAAGAATCGCTCTAAGCTCGACAATATTGTTGTGATTGTGGTGAAACATAGCTAAAATGTGTGAATTGAAACTGTTTCGATTTACAGTCCGTTGCTGTTTTGAAAAAGTTAATTACATTTTAATTTGTCAAAATAACAAAAGAACTCTTCCACACACTTCTGGCTATATTCAATCAAAATATCATAAATATTACAGTATTTGAAGCGGTTTTACATCAAGCGGAACGATTTTAATCCCCGATTAGCCCCGGATTTGTGTATTGTACAGTTTTGTGCCACTCCAACGTCTCAACACTCATTAAATGCACTCTATTGGGATATTATGAAAACCATCCTATTGTAATATTATACTATTCACAAAAATGGGCATTAATTTTAAATTAAAAAGATGTGTTGCGTTTAAAATTTAATATTGGATTGGCGTGGCACAAGAAAATCTTCCTTACTTCAACATCGATGGATTAATAAGAAAAAGTGCAAGATTTGAACATTTCTTGTAAACGGCAAATATTCGATCGCAAGCTTATTAACTAATATTGTTATGAACTAATTCTTTCAAATGAAATGTATTAAAATTTATTACGTTGCCCATATTCATACATGTAATTCAAGATGAACGAACATGTGGTTTTGTTGCTGAAGACTCGAGGCGAATTTGATAGCGCGGTTGCATGCATTCATTCAACATCCAGCTTAAAAACTAGGAATCCCATGGTTTAGCATCGGTATAAAGATTCAGTGATTACTCGAAACGATCATGAGAGCTTATATCTAACGCAGCTTGCATTTGAAGTGGTTTTCTGAATTGTATCTGTTCACTTATAGTGACGGTATTAGTCGTTAAACTTGAAATATACACATAATAATTGGGCCCTTCTAGCAAGCACACAGCACACATTGCTAATTCGAAACAGACGTTTGTACGTCTAAACTTTAATGTGATGTAATCAACTTAGAATGCTAACTTATTTCCAAAACTTATCGGAGCGCTTGTGTTCGCACATATCTAAATTCAATTCAATTAAATGTTTCGCGTGATAGATTTATCCAAACCATTTGCCCAAAATGTTTCAAAGTGTGTTGATTTGAATTGTTTCGCAAATCCCAAATCGAATAGTTATTTATTAATACCACGGAAAAACCGATTCACTCCTTAATCCGATTTAATATTCATTGAATAGAGAATAAATTGAATGTTGGATGGGGAAACACTTGTAAATATATCCTTGAAATAATGGACGATTGCCAAAGGCAATCCATCTAACTAAATACGTTCATCGTGAGTTGGAATATCGCCCGGCAGAATACGCGGTTATGAAATATGCCAATATTGGCACCAACCAAGTTCTAGCCAACACGTAAGTACGATGATGACTTTAAAACGAGTAATAAATTCCATTTTAAATCGAAAAATGGTTTTTCATCGCAAATATGTAACTTAAATGTTGCTCCAAATTTTAATAGTATTGAAATTGTAAAATGTACGCTCTTTATGACGTGAAATATTATCCGAAGTCAGTTTAAATAATTTTTACTCGAACGCACTCCATTCGTACCGAGTGTGAATTGATTCAATGTGATGTGGCATCAAAAAATAAAGAGACCATTTTATTACGTAGACACAAATGTAGAATACCCCATACAAAATAAGCATATGCTGAAAATTAATCATTCAAGTGTTGGGCTGGGATTTTATCATGGGAATCAAATACGGGAATTTGGATTGAAAAGTTGTTAACATTTCGCGCCATAAATTTTACCGAGTCCAATTTTAGTGAGTGAATTTGTTATCTCCATTTTGCAGCTCCATGCTTCATCCGCCTCTTCTATACTAAATCATTTGCACGTCCTTCCGAAAAAAAAGTGATTGCTGTGTAAACAATTCAAATGCTTGAGTGAGGTGCGGTGGAGATTGTCTAACGTCAGATTTTAAATTAATTCAATGTCAAGAGAATGATGTGTGAAGTTACGTTTACAAGAGTGGCATCCCATTCAAAATTCACACACAACAGTGAATGTGAACAGTTGGCTAACTCGACGTACACGCAGCATATAATTTAAAATATTGGAAAAAGGATAAAATAGTTTGCCTTTGTGTTTGAATTGAAATCTTTAGCGTTCAAGCATGAGCAAATCAGCACACTTATGCAATATTTATGCTTCAAAAATTTAATATAAAGCCTTGAGCAGCCAGCCATTCCGTGTGTAAAATAATACAACAGGAAAAACTTTAAACTTGACTTTATCCAACCGAATGCAGTCTCTGTATAACAGCGATTATGTTTACATTAGACACTGCATAGTATATTTTACAGAAATTCAAGTATTTCATTAATATTGCACACAATTTTTCATACATACGCGCATTTGATAAGCTTATAACCAAAAAGTTACGTGAATATTCGTAAAAGCGCACCCAAACGAAAACGATTATCAACTTGTTCGTTGCCATAAAATACGATTTCTGTTAATTTCGGCACATTTCGATAAAAACCTGAAGCTAAAGCATTCATTCATTCGGAATGTTTCAGTGATGCAAACGCATACATTTTGTGAGTGCTTCAATAAGAACAGTTTTGAAGACATTTTTGTGTTGTGTAGATATATACATGAAATAGTTGTTCTTCTCTTTTCCTAGAAAAATGCTCCATCATCAAGGTTTTTTTTTGTTTACATAGCGCTTAGATGTTTGCCATCACATACAAAAATGTTTTTCATTTACATAGACGATGAGTAACACAGCGACCGAGCACACTGTTGATTGACCTTTTACAAATAAATTACCTCGAGGATGCTGACACTTATGGTGATGCGTACTGATGCAGCAATATTATCTCAGCCGCCACAAGTCACGTATGAACGCACAACACACCGCACACCAATGAAAATGTCAACCAATTAATGTTATCGTCCTGATTTCCGAGCATGTGATAATGTTTATTGTACTGCATGTATAGCGTTTGACAAAAGAATTTCTGCAATTTTTATATACGTCCTATTTTTGTGTTTCATCCAGACATTCCGCACAAGTATCGGCATGTGCGAATCTGAAATATGTTTGTTTTGCCTGCAGGCCTCACCTACAGAAATGTTAGAAACAAATTAGTTCAGATTCCCACCACTTACGCAATGTAAATCATATGCCCAAATTGGCACTGCTTGTGTACACTTTTTGAATAAGTGAAGGCAGGTTTGAATCTAATTAATGCACAATAAGTTGCGTGTAAATGCTAACTTCACCTACAATGTATGTTCATATGTTGAATTTACCACTACATTCACAGCCGCGTATATCGATAAACATTGAATCGTACGGATTTTTCATAGTAAGAACATTGTTTTGTCATCCACCATATATTGAGGTGGCATAATATATCTAAAGTAATACATGAAATGGGGTTCACATCAAAATTATTGCAGCTATATTTGTATGCGCATGAAACTCTCGGCCTTTGCCTGTGCCTAAGCTTATCTTCATCTATTGTGAATAAACCAAAATATCAATGTAAAAAAAATTGGGTCTGTTTACAAAACAAAGATAGAGATTATGAGAATTAAAAAAAAACAGCATTTGAAACCAACGGAACAATTGCTTTGTTAATGGAAGTTACACAGATCTTCCGTGTGCCATTATCATATATTGCGGAACCAAAACAGACACGCTGCTCACCTAAGATTAAATGTTATTTCTATTGAAAATAAGAGGTTAAGGGGAAAAAAAATGATTTTTACGAGAAAAAACACTTCCGACATTGAAAAGGAAAATTCACCTTTTTGGCGAAGAACATCTCATTTCGAGATAAAAACAGATTGCACGATGTATTGATTGTATGTATAACGTTCGCACAGAATACACTTACCCACAAAATTAATGCAATGACGTAGATGAATCATGTACATTGCTGGGAAACAGCCGTGCTGAATGTCTTGAAAAAAGAAAATATCTACGAAAATAGAAAACATTTACGTTTTGTGCTAGAAAATTCAATAATGGACGTAGAAAAGCAACGAAGCCAAATTTAGGGTGGAAACAAATTACTTAATTGTTTTGTATACAAAGTTTTATTGTGTAAATTAGTCTGAAATATTTTGTATCAATTATGCGTTGGAGCTGCCTAAAGACCGTTATTGTTGTGAAAATAATAAGTACCACGATGTTAACAAACAACAAAAATGAGTGTGTGGGCCTCATGAACATTGCTGAGCTTTAACATGTTTTATGAATGAAATCAGCTCATTTTCTAGTTGCACGTTTACATTGTACATCAATACAATAAGTGTAGCTGTTGAATGTGGCGAAAAGCTCAGCAGCACACAATGTGGTCTGTAATTAGTCTCTGTATACGCATATACACTTTACGTTGGCTATTTATCCATGATGTTCTTTTCTATGTTGCAATAAGCGATCATTAATAGAGAGAAACCAGCAATTCATTAGAGACTCTAATATATAATAGAGAGCCAATCTAAGGAATCTGCTGTAATAAGCTGATTGCAATGCTATTTACGTGTTTGCCTGTAACCTTCAGCAAAGATATTGAATGTGCACGAAGATGAAAGGCAAAAGATGATCGTGCCATGTGCTTGGGCTTAATAGGCTAAATATGGTTTTAATTGACTCCATTTCATTTACAAGGCAGCTGGTCTCATCAGGTGGAAATAAAAGGCTCTTAATTATAAATCTACAGCAAAGACCACTTTATTTCATCATTAAACAATGTTACCGTGTATTATTTACATGCGTTCAGTTTAATCATACGGGGAAGAAAAAGAAATAATAATAATAATAAAATGCAATTAAAACATATTATGTCAACTTCATATGTTTAATGGATGCACTCAAAAGCAATGACACGGAATCGCAATTTTCAAGACACACATTTTTGCAACTTAAAAATAAATGAGCTATAACTAGAGATTTTAATAACAGCTATTGGTATCTCCATTTTTTTGTGTGTGCTCATTTTGAGAATAGTATTTTAAGGAAGCGTACCACTGGCGCCTCGAACAGTAATGACAATAGTAATGCGACGGAATAAGACATGAAAACATTGCCCAAGAATATGGTCAAAACAAGACTATGTTGAATGTGAACGGTACCTTTTAAGTCTAATGACAGCGCAATTTGTGTAACCGGATGCACTAAATATGCGCAATATGTTAAACGACTCAATGGTAGTAATCCACGTAACGACAGCATTTTATCGATTGGTTTGGCTAAACCCCATTTACACGATAATACAATCCAAACAAGCGCTAATCCCCATGCTATTCGAATCATTGGTCCGCATTTTTGACGCACATGCATAAAATTCAGATAAAATAGTACAATAGAAATGAGATGAATTAAATTGGTTTAATTTAAATTTGTATTCAAAATGCAATGAGTAGGAAAAAAACGTGATTTAACAATCAAACACTTTGATATTAATCGAGTTATAAATAATCTGATTGGTAACAAAATGCCACATCGTGCCCGTTATTGTGATATTAGTTTTTTCCTTCTTTTTCTACTTTAATACAATTTTATATAGTTCTATGTTCAAAAAAAAACATGTTCTCACCTGAATGCCCCAAACTAACATAAAGAGCCGTCCATATAAGACTCAATTCGCCATTCCAAACCCCAAATATAAGCAACAAAATTACAATGATTGACATCATCCACAGCACGACATTGATAAATGGAGTGATGGCTGCCGGTGCAGTTCTGTAGCGATTTAGTATGTATCCAGCCAGCATACCTGTATCGTCGAAAACAAGAAATTGAAAAAGGAGAAGAGGAATAAAGCATTCGTTTAATTAAATTATTATTCAAGCAAAAACTAAAAGCAATTCTACTACGATGCACACGAGAACACATATGAATTAAGCCATGCACTTAGGTAAATTTGAGGAGGTACTTATCAATTATAAAAATGAATTTTGCTTGAGTTATTCAACGTTTGAAACATCCAATTATAAAATGTGAACCTTCCACGTGGCACTATTGACTTCACTAATATTTGACAAAATATTCACTTGACATGGCTTTTCAGCTGTGTGTTTTCATTGCTACACAAAAACAAAAAAGCGCTAGTAACATAATAAATATACTACTTGCAATTTTTCAAGTAAAATGAAACTAACCCATAACATATGGGCCAAGTCGCGTCCATGGTTTTTCGTACAAATATCCAAATGATTCAAGCGGCTCCGAAACTTTATGTGTGTAATTGTGATTTAATGAAATCAGCGCCGACACAATCCATGAGGTGAGCAAAAATGTTACGATTATGGCAACAGCTGTTCTTCCATGGCTGTTATCGGGGTGAGGGGTGACAATCCCAACGGTGAACGGAACAGAATGTTCAACAGCAACAAAAAGAAGAGTATGACATCAAACATTTATATGTAAATTAAATAGTGTAAGTGTTTTGTATTTGACTCAAACTGGAGCAAAAACAAACAAAAAAAGAGTCTTGCATTTGAATGGCTCGAAGGCGAGCAAATTTCATGTGAATAAATTATTATGCTGCAACTGCTTACCGTTTCGAAAAAATCAGTATTACAATGGCCCATACATAGAATTGCATATCGTCGGCCAAATACCATGACCACAGCATGCACAGCTGCGGGAATGGAAACCATATTTGAATATACAATATGTTTCTCCACCAATAATTCGGGCATGTGATGTGATCAGGTAGACCGGGTGTAAACACAGCTTTGTTATATATGTACCTGTAGATGGGCATCAATGATTCACAATCAAATGCACATTCTGGCAACGAATCGGATTTGGTTTTGGTCTCCCAATGCCCAACATAGCATTCGCACACTTACTTGAGAGTAACTGCATTGATGATAATCACCATAAAATAAACTGGCGTTAACCGAATGTAACGATAAATGACTAACAATACACTTTGTTTGGTGCCCGAAATGAAACCGCCATCACTTGAGCTTTTCGTTGAGGTTTTGGCACGCAAGAACAGTAGTGTCACCAGAAGACCACTGTAGAAAAAAAAAATTCGACAAAAAGAAAAGATTTATCATTGAAACATCAATAAACCAAAATGGATGAGAGGAATATGGAAAATGCCATGTCAAGATGAAAAGAAACAATTTTTGTTGACGAAATAACAACTTGCCTGATAAAGAAAAATGTGTCAACTGTATACGATGCATTGCCCAAAATTTGAAATCCAAATGTCTTTTCGCTCACCACTTTGCTGTACTTTAGGTGCGACCATCAAAATCATTTATGTATGAAATATTTGAAATAAAACGAAGCATAAATAACAGAGAAAATAAGGAACCATCAACGTAAGCGTATAAAATATTAAAATTCGCATAACATATAAATCAATATATTGGCTAAAAATGCTTTCCCTTCAGATAAAATATGCCATTTGACAGATGCCACTTTTTTTTGCTGGCATTATAAAATGTCAACTTAAATCCGATAATAACATGTATGTACAATGTACATACCTTTTTCGCATTATTTACATTGTACATCAATTGAATTGTCATACTTTGAAGGGAAAAAATAGATGAATTTTGTGATGAGGAAAATCGTTGAATGGCGTTTTCTGCCGCGATGATTTTCAATTCAAATTATAATACAAAACTTACTCGATTTTCCGATATGGCGAAAAGTTGCAAATAAGTGTGCACCAATATTGTCCACATCATCGAAAATACTCGCAATCCATGAATGCATCCAATGGACTCCTATTTTGTATGGTGAATACAAAACAAAAATTCATAAAAATTGTATTGAATCAATAAAAAGTCGAAATGGACGTGAATTTAAATAAAAAATTTCTCGACTCAATGCCATACGAAGAATGAAGGACTGTTTATGACGTCAGCATTCACTACGTGGCTTTGGTTTACGCATCACATGAAAACAAATACTGAAAAATAACGAAAAATTCACAAAACCAACAGATTTTTGAAGAGCCGGGAATATAGTGTAGCACATCATCAGTGGAAAATGAAATTTGATCGTGAGTGCAGAGATTTTATAATGGGTCAAAACACACAAGAATCTAATATCAGCTGCAATAATAGAACCGAATGGAACTTCACAATCACATTTCAAACAATAAACTCGATGAAGTGCACTGAACAAACTGCGCATTTTTCCCTTTCGCAAATTCAGTTCACATGTTTTCATTTCAATTGTTTTCATTTCATTTTCGATGTCTGTGTTTTTGTTATTGCCTCCTTTTTCGCATTAGTTTCATTGCAAATCGGTTTTTTTTTATTGCTTGTCTTTGTAGCAAGTCTGTTCCAATAATTACTAGTTTAAAATTACCTGCGGCAGCTTTTTCATCGACAAAACGCTTTTAATATTTGTTGACAATCCAAAGCACAGCAGCAATCGTTGTGGTATACCTTTGTGGAAGCAAACAAACAAAACATGTATAGAGAAGAAGACAAAAAAAGACAAAATTCAAACATAATAATGTGCATATAAATAAGTTATACAAATCAGTCGTGCGTGTGGCAACTCGCTACCGAAATTGCTCGCGGCGCTTTTACAAATCTGCGGTCGACTATGCTGATCTTGGCGCTTCACAAACGAACGAATTGGCCCATATATTTGAGATTTTTATTTTTTTTTTGTTCAATTCAACAACGCAAAAAATGTGAACGCGAATATTTTCTTTCCATTGCTGTCAAATTGAAAATATGCAAGCCACCACCAGCCTCAATAAATTCCCTTAACTAAGCCATGTACCCAAATTTTTTTTTGTCGGATTTTTTTTTTCATTTTGTAACATACCAAAATGGCATCGGTACAATTGAATGTATAAATAATAATACACGACTTTATACAAAGTACATTTTCAATATCGCAAAAATCACGACACAACAGATATTTTTCATCTGACGTGAAAATTTCAAGCGGATTCAACATTTTATTTACGCATTCAAACTCTTGATAACAAAGCAGAGTCGTCGTCTAATGTGAAGCATTTGCTTTGTACAGGTTTCATGAATAATGAAATTGTATTTGGGCAAGCTGCAACAGTCTTCGATACAAAAAAAGTTAGCCGTCAATCATATTTTAAATGAGCAATCGACAAATGCTGAAAATACGACCGCAATCCGTTCGGTATCAACAGCAATGCGCCGAATATAAACTCTCTGTTGTGAACACATGCTTTAAACAATATACAATTCACATATCAAATCGGATGTTCCATTCAGCATATTTGAAATCGTTGAAACGTTGTGGTGTATTCGCTTTCGACTCGTATCGCACCACTTTGACAGGATTGTGAATATCGATTTTCACCCGATACTTCGGCTCTTCATATTGACATCAATTTGAAGTATCTTTTACCAAGCTTGATACTCTGTTACCTACTGCTGGGACTAAACTCTCTCTCTCTCTCTCTCTCCATCTCCCTCTCTCGTTCGCTTTCTCATTCTCTATTTTTTTCGCATTTCATTTGTTGCCACGCGTAATAAAATGCCATCACATGAATGTTTACCCGCATCGAGTTTTGTCGCCACCATAATTCAATAACATAGTAAATTTTCTCTCGTATGTTATTAACCCACTGGAGAAATTGCCCTTTATTCCCATAATTTCCATCATGATAATGCTATTGTATGCCATTAACAATGTAAAATATTTGCTTCAGCTGTTCAATGTTCATGCTTCATGGCATAAAATGTAATATTTTGTTTGCATTTTCGTGATAACAAGGAATTAAAGTTTTCCAAACCGGAGCAAAATATTTCGGAAATTCGGTTTCATTAGTTGAACCCGTTTACATTGAACATCGCTTAAAATGTAAACATTGGATTTTTGCACAGTAAATATTTTAAATTGCCTTGCAGCAAAATGAAATAAGTGGGAAATTGATTCGATGTCGTTGAATGTTCAGATTTCAACATTTTTTCGGACATGATTGAATATTCCTTTGAACAATTTTAATTGCTATGAATTTTGCACATGAAAACCCATCGAAATAAGATTTGGCGAATACACTCCGTTTACCCGGGCAACGCAGTTGACTTGCCATAAAACGTTGAGACTTGAAGTTTGATTACTGAGTGACCGGAAACACAACAGCACGAAAAGTATCAAATTTTGCTTTCACTTAGAGTTAGATTTCGAAGCTTTTAGTCTTGAAAGTCTTCAACTAACCCTTTATTATGGGCTAAGCCATCTGGTAAGCATCGATAAGTTGATACTCGTGTACATTGTACAGTGTGTACTGTGCAGCACAGACTGCAGACATCAATTCACAATTGTTGTTGGAGCCACAATGTTAGCTAAAATGATTAGGTTCGTTCATTTTGGCTTGTTGGATCAGGTGCAGCGCACGGACGCTGGTCTAGTTAAATTGGATTATACGGTATTCAAATTAGTGTGCATTCTTACTCGTTCGATAAATTGCCAGCATTTGGGGCTGGAAATTGAAAACAAATTTTGCTGAGAAGAGTGTTGGAATTCCAAATGAATTTGAAGAATAGTCTTTTGTTATGGCTTAAGATGTACATACGAAACAAAGCTGTCGATTGGTTTGCTTGATCTTTGAGGCAACATACTTTTGTTGATCTTCTTAAGTGAATGAGAAAAGCGCTCGTTGGTTGCTTCCCATGAAATGAACCCTTCTTCACCCAGCAGAGAATCTATGGCACAGCCATGAAATGTGCTTAGTTTTCGGAGCGTATCAAACAAACCCATTAAATATCCATTGCTGACTGTAATGAATCGATTCAAATTGGTTTACATTCACTGGAGACTAATTTATATGGTATTTACCATTGTCTGTGTGGGAGCTTGGATGGTTCAACGGTATTTGCGTTTCGTTCATTTTCGATGAAAAGAAGATCCCTTCGATTGTAGAGTGACTAGTATTAATGCTGACACTGAATCAGTATCAAGTGTTTCGTAATCGTACCAAATTGCTACTACCAAAAGAATACTTTTACATGCATCGATGTCGATAGCACTCAACTCATGAGTGCAAGACGAGAACGACCCAATTGAACGAACCAATATCAACTCAATTTGAAAGTGACTGTATAAAATGGCCATTTATTTTGCGCGTGATCACTTTTACGGCTTTTTTATCTGTGCCCCTCGAGTTTTCGGTTTTGTTCACTTCAATTTTGGTAATCGCAACGTTTCAATTCTCATGTGTTTTTTTTTTATTATTTTCACTTGATATTAGTTCCTCCGTATGAAAATATGAGATGCTAGAAGATTTTGGTATCGTTTACTTCGAAGGTTCTAGAAATTTTAATAATAATTTGAATAACCAAATTTTATTGTCATTATCATATTTGGGCTGGTGATGTGCCAAAAGAGAAGAGAGAGAGAGTGCGAGAGGGAGGAGAGAGAGCCAAAAAGGTTTTCAACGCAACGGAGACGTTTGTGTCAGCCTTAAATGTGTTTCGAACCGTACCCAAAAACAAGGACATCATCCAATGAGTTCAAACGTGACTCACCGAAAAATATCCAATGTTGATACAATTATTAATACAACACGTTTAACATAAAATTGAATTGTTATGTAAATTTTTGAATATGATTTAATCTGTATCGTTCCCATTATCTCATCTCTGTGGAATCGCTAATTCATTTGCGTGGCATACACTTTCTGTGTCCAAAGTTTTACCGCGGTGAGAGTTCAAAACTATTGAAAACTTCATCCAATTAATAATGAATTTTTGGGAATGGATATGTGCGCCTTCAACGCCTGACAAATCGAAAATCCTTTCGAAAATTAGTTTTTGTGCGAAGATTTAAAGTTTTCCATTTTGCCTATCGACATGACATTACAGTAGATGTTCGAAATTCAAAATGTATTGTACTGTCTGTGTGTGCGTGTGTGTTTCGGTATTGTGGTAGTTTTCTAAAATGTTGCTTACTCAAATCGTTCTCATCATGTGTATCTAGACCTTTTGTAGCATATGTTGATCCATTTCGCCTGTGCGGCTGTAGTCGCTTCATATGGCTGTTATCGTTGGCATCATCGTTATTACCAGCATGATTATTATTGTTGATGTTGATGTTATTGGCATTGTTATTATTCAATCGATAGAAGGCCGCTCGATTATTGGTCGCCAGATGGTTTCCATTGCTATGTTCAATGGAAATTGGATGCAATTCGAATGTGCATCCATTCATAATATTGTTTGTATGTATTTTGTCCAATTTTAATGCTGGTTCGGTACTTTCCAGATCGATGGTAGCATTTTCATACGAATAAATGCGTTGTCCATTGGTTTTGGTCGTTTTTGTTATGTGCATCGGATGGATGGCTTGTCGTGATGGTGAAACATTTTCTTCGTCCATTTCATGCTGTCGGGCCAATGAATTTTCATAAATTGTTGCCCAAATAGTTAGGCCAGCAAATGTTATGCAAATGAATCTAATGGAAAATAGCAAAAATGGCAATGGAATTCATTAACATTCATCTCGAGAATTTGCATCATTAACACACACACACACACACACATACATACACACAAAAAATCAACTTACGCCATCAAATAGAATAACCGATCCTTCCATACATTGTATTCACCGGGCACTCGACGCACAGCCAACACATTTATCTCGGCTAGATCCATTTCGCTGGTGGCATTTTCGAAATTTTCCATAAACTTTCGAGCTGAATTATCGAGATTTAAAATTGATTTTACATCTTGTTCCGTGCATACTCGCGGCAAACATTGACCAACGCGTAGAATATGTTTCTGTATAATGGTAACCAAAAAAAAAACATTGAACGGTATTTCCATAAAAATTATTTCATAAATGTTTTACAGAGGAAGTTCTACATTGTTTACTAGATTGTTCATTTCGATTGCAATGGAAACTCTTACCGCTGCCGCGAAATAATGTGTATTTGTTGTTTTTAACATCACAAAACTCGAAGCTTGAGTCAACATAATCTTTAATTACCATTTCACATAAACAGGTGTTTTCTTGGCTTTTCCGATTAATTCCATTTCATTGAATTCATACAAATCAATTCGTTTAAACATTATTTTTTTTTCTATTTTCGTCATTAAAATGAACTCCACTTGAAAATGAAACGAAATGTGTGAGTGAAGGAGAGAAAAAAACCAACAGCCGTAAAATATTTATTCATTGTTTATTGCTCAACGAAAAATCGGCCCAACAAAAATAAACAACCATTAAAACGAATTGAACACGGCACCAATATTACGCATTACTTGCGCTAGAACAACTGCACACTCAGCCAATTGTTACAGCATAATGGCTAAATTAAGTGGTAAAACTAATTTGATATGAATTGCGCTATGATTACGATGTAAAAGAGTAAACAACTATTGAAAGAAAAAAACAACACACACACACACACACAACACTCGCATGCGTAGAGCGCACACAGACAAAAAATCAATGTAGTTCGATCGATCTGCACTTATTTTACGCACAATCCACGCACATTTCAAATTACTTCACATCGTTTCGAATCGAATTTGCACATGATCAACGGTCGACGATGCAGAAAATATTTTACGTATTGAAGCGAAATAAGTTGCCAACGATCGTTTCACTTTGTTTTAGTGCATTGAAAACGATGCAGCAAAATATTTCCAATCGTCGTACCAAGAATAAACGGTTTTTTTTTCTTCGTTTTGCAAACTGAAGGAAATGGAATTTGGTAATATTATCATTCTATAGTTTGCAATCATCGTGATGCTTGAAAAGCAAAAAAAAAAAACAGAAATTGCAATTGCAAAGAGAAGATGAAATAAATGCGCAAATATTTGGATTTCAGATAGTTCTATGTCAGTACATTAATAGAAAACCGGTTCGCGATGTCAATGCATTTCCATTTAATTGGTTTCGATTTAATGTGGTATTTCATCAACGTTGTCAAGTGCGACGAGCACTTGCATCAAATGAACTGAATTGAAAATGTTAAATGAACTGTACAAAAACTCGACTAAATTGATACATACCTTTAGCAGTGGTTCAGGGCTATGAATCAGTGTTGTTGCAAGATAAAAACTCAGCTCCATTTCTTCAATTTTGGCCAAACTGTCGCACACCACAATTGAGCCCAGCCAATGGTTATTTTCAAATAAAAATTGACCACGATATCGGCCAGACGCATCGCTTGCTATATCAAGTAAAAAAGCGAATTAAAAAAAACAATCCATTGTTGTATAAATCGATTGATTAACGACTAAACTAATAGAGAAATTTATCAAATTTTTGAATTGAATGAAAATTCACATATATCGATATAAAACAAGTATTATACAATTATTTCGGATATTTTTACTTCCTCATGACGCAGAAACGAGAGAGAAAAAAAAACTGAAGCGGAAAAATGTACATTCTGAAATTCATAAAAGCCATTGAATAATGAAGTAACATAAATATTTGGAGCGGGTAGTGATGTCATGAGTGAAACAAAAAAATAACATTCATTTATATTGGCCGAAAATCAACGCACACAATTCAATTTTTTTGTTGTTACCTTTTGCCGCCCATGTTTTGCCTTGGATCAGCGCATTCAAATACACATCCATGCTGCTGGCACACTCCTGACTCAATACATTTCGCAATTCATTCGCATCCCATTCGTATTGATCATATAAATTGGTAATGTAACGAAAACTGTGCGAATTGATAAATTGCTTTTCGTATGCCGTTGACACCATTTGCGGCTCTTTACTTAATCGAATTTCCAAAAGTGCTAGCGGTGCTGGCGGTGGTGCGACCAGACGCTTTATTGACTTTGATTTATTCGATTTGGAAATCTTGAAAATGTTTTGTGTAGCTGTCGTTGGTGATGCGCTGATTGATTCTCGTGACCCAATGCCAGGTGAATCATTTGTCCAACTCCGTGCTTGCATTTTGGTGGCAGATAATTCGCCAAAATCATCATCGTTCAATGTGAGCTCTTCGAATTGATTTGCATCGTCAGGCCAATCCAATTGATCGTTGACATTGACATCGGTTTGATCGAAGCCTGCTTCGGTTAGTTCATCATTGAAATCTAAATCCGTTTCGAGATATCGACTACGTTCATTGAGTGGCTCCATTGCAAATGAAGCGCCTGTATCGCCAATTGTATCTGCACGCCGTGCATTTATAATATTATCTGCATTGATGTTAGCGTTATCAGTGGCCGTAGCTAATGTTTTATTCACTTTCGTTACACCATCACTTTCGTTGAGACGGAAAACAGCATCGGAAGTAGCATTGACATTATCACGTACAATTTTCATGGGCACAGCCGTAATTTCATCACTTTTGCGTGAATCATCATTATTGCCGCTCTCGCTGTTGATGCGCTCCAATGGCTGGTTGTGCTCCGTCGACTGAGCATTCCACATTTCATTGCTGGTCATCGTCTTCGTTGTTGGCGCTGCTGTCGGTGGTGTTGGTGTTGTTGTAGCCGTTACCATCGCATTGGCAGTATTACTTTCAATCGCATTCAGTGCCTTTTTATGTTCATTCATAAATTTATCATTGTGACTAAGTGGTGTTGGTGTTTTTGCTGGTGCTGGTGTCGTTATCGTTGTCATCGTTGCTGAGTGCTCGTTACTCTGTTGAGTAACGTGTGCATGATTATGCCATTTTTCGTTTGGATTTGATTGCAGGTCGTGCATTGACAACGCGTGCACCGTTGATAACAGCTGCTTTGGATTCTTGGCATCTGACTGCACCAGATATTCATGTTGGCTTTGTTGGTCTTTGTCCGTGCTGTGTTTGTTGTTGTTAATGCTGCTGTTGTTAGTTTGCGGTCGCTCCACTTGTTTGTGCACTTCTTTCTGGTCGTGAGGCTGTTGCATCGACAGTTCTTCGTCTATCGTCGAACTTGTGTTGTGCAATGTTTGTTGCATAAATTCAGCAGCTCTACCATGCAATGCACTTATTGATTTTGTTTCAACAGCGCTTCGCACCGTTGCCATCATGGACATTGGATATGCATTGGCCATACTCGTACTTGTACTTGTACTCGTACTCGAGCTCATGCTCATACTCACGCTCGTGCTCGTGTGAAACTCTTGTAACGAAGAAACCGCTACCGGATCGTCAGTACCATCGAGTGTAGTTGAGGCCGCCGTTGCAGTCGTCGTCGCATACTGGTTATTCTTGTTTGAAGAAACATTTTTAACATTAGAAAGTATTAATATAATTGCGATTACATAGCCGAAGATATACATTTGCGTTAGCTTTGCCATCATTTTGCCGTGTTGAATTTTGCGTTTCGTTTGTTTTCTTCACACACAAACATTTATACGAGCAAACAAAAAAGTGTGTGTATTTTCAATTTGTTTTTGCTCTGACTGAAGTTTGATTTTGGATTTTGGTCGCAGTTTAATCTCTTAGAAGAACACGTCACTTGAATCAACGGGTTACGCAAACACTGTGGATTTTTATTTCTTCGTCTTATTTATGGGAAAATATTTCTTAAATTATCACAATCAGTTCCACAACAATTTATTTTTTGTTGTTGTTTTTTTTTAATTTTACTTTTTCACTTTAAATGCACAGCACGTTACAGTTGTTTTTCTTTCAAAAATATCTGCATTTGGTTTTTGTTCCAAATTTAATTTTCGTTCCTAAATTATTTTCATGTTTTTTTCGAATTTTGGGTCATTTTTGATGGCCAGGCACGAGGAAAATTGGTGTGAAGCAAATGAAGTACGCGAAGTAGTCAACTCTGAAAAAAGGATAAAATGAAAATTAACATTGGTTCAGCAAATTGCTTAAAATGAGATAGTAATTTATTGCTCCTTTCACAGTAACTTTTTGGTTTGAATTGAGATTCACACAGCGAAACCGCTGTTAATTTGTGAGAATTTTCTGTTAGCGCCGTCACTTTGCTACAGCGTGTATGCTGAACAAGAACTCAAAAGCAAATACAGAAAAACCGTGTTTTATCTTAGAGTTTCAATGGAATTGGCACAAGCAAAAGCAACAGCGAAATTGGATTTCTGGTTTTTTCATGCTTGGCTCCGGAAAAACGCAAACTACACACAATTTCGACTTTATAAGAACATGACACCTCTTAAATGTGTGAACTCGTGACTGTGCTGTTTGGCTCGAGCGAAACTATTCATATTTTTGTTTCTCTTCTTGTTTCGATTTTATGGTTTCTGTTTTTACTTTATTTATTATGGCAAACCAAAATAAGTTATTTATGAAATTGAAACTCATTGAAGAAAAAAAAAACAAAACAAAAACAAAAACATGAAATTGTGATTCGATGCGATACCAATTTGTGCAGTGACAAATAGACACTGTCTATTGGACAGCCACTCCATTGAAATTGGTTTTATGTTTCATTTCAAGGAATTTGATCTAAACGAGTCATTCGTTATACTTTATCTTATTATATTTTTTTTTTTCATTTTTTGGAAAAAAAATTCTATTACCACTCCAATTTTAGAGAGAAAACCGGAGAATTTTTCACATGCCAAAGAAAGCGTATAAAATGAACGAACCAATAATAAGTGTTTATTTCATCGATGGGTGCCCTTAATGTCGATTTTTTACCACTGTTACATTGGCTCCAGTTCACCACATCACATCATATCATCTGGCTGCATTCTCTCTTTCTTTGCCTCTATCTCAATTCTATTTCAATCAAAACAGTAAAGCATATAATTTGTGGTCAATAATTTTGCCGCAATTATTTTTAAAGCGCCATTGACAGCAAGCATTAAAATAGATTTAACGAACGTACAATTTCTGCATCAAATCTGAAATTCGGACGACTTGATCGGTGTCAATAGCCGTCGAGAAGGTTTTCTAAAATAAAAGTAACCCAAATCAAGTAGAATTCTTAGTCAATGTTTATTATTCAATCGAGTCAACAGTCATAAGCCAATGGAAAAATTAAAGTGCAACCGTTGAGGTCTTTATGAAGGAATAATCAGACACAATATCTTATTTGATTTCACAAATTTTGCTTCGGCTGACTTTCCATCGACTTGTCATCAGCTTTAAAATGGGTAGGACTTAAATATCAATTACAAAGTACCAGAAACTCAACAAAAACCAAACAAAAAAAAACATTTGTTTTTTTTTTGAAGATTATTACCATCAATCGTTTACAGTCGCAATACACGTCTGTCTAGACGCAATGTATCGCATTGATGTACTGTGTGTACACTTTGCTTCGAGCTTCGCTTTGTGTATTGAATTACGTCAAACCCCAATTGCCATATTTAAAAGACGAACGACATTTACGGCTCAATAAACCAGCTAAACATCACACAGAACGACATTTTCCAGAGAACATCGTCATGAACAAAAGATTTGAAAACAAAACAAACAAAAAAATTGTCATCAAAATATCGCTTTTCATTGAATTGGTTGTCATAGTGCTTCTTTGTTGCTGAAACATTCATTTAAGCACTTGCAATACAAAAATTCAATTACAATTTCAATTTTCCAAAAGCCCATAAACGTCTGCCGATGGTCTTATTTATTCGCTTACTTTTAACAACTCTTACATTATTGTGCAGAGTGCAATGCAAAGTTGTGCTTCCGATATAAGCGGATTTTTCAAATGGATAACCATTAAAATGTAATTGCGATGCAGAATCTTAAATCGATTCGTAAAATGAACAGCCATTTGAACTATGTGCAGGTGTAAAAAAAAAAATGTGCAGATATTTGTCGCACTTAAAATGTGCATATCGATTTGTGTGGTATGTTACAGTTTGCAGATAATGACATTCCCTTGGGTTTGTATGGCTTCACTTAAGGGCATTTGATAACTAAGTATTTTTGGTGTGAAGGTAATGAACAATGCCGTCTATCCACTAACAATGCACATTATTAAAACTTCAATCAGCAGCAGCATCATAACATACTTTAAAGTTTGAACAATTGATCTTTCGATCTTACCGAATGCAAGTTAAATCAGATAATCCCAAATGCATGGACGATGGAAATCTACAGTTATCTCTATTAAATTACACCAACCAACCACAGATGCACAATCCAAAATATTCCATTGTTTTTTTTTATAAAACATGAAAAAAAACACTTTTCGTTCAAACTTTTTCGTTCACTTTTCCAGTTTCACTCGAAAAAGTTGCTTATTCCAATTCAGACAATTAACAAAACTGGTTCAAACATTTTCACATTAAAAAAAAAAAAATAACAAAAAAAACACAGATCCAATTTCTGCACAAACTATTCCAAATGGTCAGAGACGTTTGGTTTTTTTATCGACCGAAAAAGCACAACAGACGAAATATCGTTTGAACACTACCAACAAAAATTATCCAATTTTTTTTAAGTGTTTTTTTGTTTTTGAACTTTTATTTCATTTGGCACAATATTTCCGCACTTGTTCTGCACAAATATGATTCTATTCATGCGATTCGAATGTCGTTACTTGCATTATGTTGGCGTTGTGCATTTAGCCGTTTGTCAACTTGGTGTTCATATTTACGGTAATGGTTAAGCACGACCGCCCTGGCGAAATGTGAAGTGGAATTGCGTTTTTAACAAGTGAACAAAAAAATAATCTAGCGAAAATAGTTTTATTATATGCTCGAAGCAATGCAAACACTCGAAAAACGAAAAAAAAACAACGAACAACAAAAAACTATAGGGAAAAAAAATAACCAATAAATAAATAAACCGTTCCGACCGAGATGCACCGTCTTCATCGGTTGCCACGAAGCGAATTAAAATTGAAATTTATTAAATAATTCTCTACTCAAGTTTTGCCGTTTGTGGTATTCATTTGGCCATTTTACCCACCATCGAAATGCACAGTAAATGTATTTGTGCAACGATTTGCTTGTTAGTTACACCAATTTGTTATGTATTAATTTTCTTGCAGCGACGACGAAACGTCGAAAAATGAAATGTATGCAGCGAACGATTTTCGTGTGCGTTGCCCCGCTATCGTATGCCATGGCATCGTTTGTATTGGTGCAATTGAACATTGAAAAGATGAAAGAGGGAAAAATTGTGCTGATAATTGATAAACAATTATGACAAGCCGCCGCTACCGGAGGGAGATCAATATATTAAGATACATTTTTATTCAGCGATTTGTGCGTAGCGCTGAAATATTTTGTATACCAGCTATAGCTCCCGAGATCAAATGTCATAATCATGTTTTCGTTTTTTTTTTATATTCCTTCGTTCGTATTTTTACCGCTAAATTATGAACTGTTTCGTGTGAATGGCACTTAGCTATCAAATACATATGTACAGTGTGCATCTGTGCTGGTATTTATGTCTATGTCGAGTGCCACAGCAATATTGTCTATCCAATGCAAATGGTGCGAAAGAAATGAACGTTTCACAATAAAAATAAATCGCATAAAAAATATATCTTTAATGGCATACCAAACAGAAAACCATTGAAAATAGTTAGAAATAGAGTTTTTGTGCAGAGAAAAAAATAAAAACTGATTTGGCCGTGCAAATCGATTGGCTCCAAATCTTAAGCTGATCATGAAATGGTGCTGATTCGACAAGTGAATTTTACCATTTCGTAGCAAAATCAAATCTATCACGGATTTCCATGCAGTTCATGATATTTTCACGATTCGACGATTCGACGATTCGAATATTACGAATGAATTTAAGCTCGAAAATTAAACTCGCTTACAAATCCATGAAAAAAAAAACAAAAAAAACAGCAGAAAAGATGTGACAATATTGATTTACTGATTGAAAATAGACATAGAAAGCGGTGCCGCGAATGCGGATTGCCATCTTATGCGCGCCTCGCATCGACTTTTTACGTGATGTTTGCGATTGCCATTTCTTCTTGTCTCCGCAGCAGACCATTAAATGAAGCGCAAACATGAAATCAAAATTCTCAGAATAATTCATTCGTTGGATTTGTGTGACAGCTCAGCCATGGATTTGTTACCTAATTATATTTTAAAGATAGATTTGCGTCTATCTTTTCCATAATGTGATATCGGGTGGTACTACGACCAAGACTAATTTCGCCAAAACTACTTCGCATTCGGGTATCAGCATCAGCAGTTTCAAAATTGCTAGCCAATTGCAGTTGGTTTGTGTGTCATTCGAGTTATCTTGCAACAAGACCGCACATCGACGCAGTTCTCATGATCGCACAGAAATAAAAACCAGTTCATATAATCAATAATCAATGCAGTTTTATCTGTAAAATAGACGTTTTCCATTCAAATCGATTAGATGCATTATTTTAGTTATGTAAATGTTCGAATTTTTGCTTATTGCATTTTATCGCCATCGTACAGAGCTGTTGCACGGTTTATAGTGATAGCGATTACATTGACGCTTATATAGAGATGTAATAATACGTGCAAATATCTTCTCACACGAAGGAAATCAAATCCGTCGTTTTTACTAGAGAAAGAAGTGAAACGATAGACGATATTCCCAGCTGCAAAAGTGCAGAAGTTCAAATGAAATCCAATGCTGTCGCATTTTTACCAAACGTTTCTATTAGATAACGACAATTTTTTTCTGCTGGAAAAGAATCTAATAAAATGTTCAGCACCATATCAGTGCGGAGCATTTATTAGTTCAATTTGATATCGTTAAGCCACTACTTTTTTTCAGCCATTATTCTGTTCGAACATTGAACATTAAAACATAGCATTTTCGATATTGAAATCGATATTGTAGAGCGAATGCAAATTGCTGATATGTTCGTTTTCTTTTTCAATGGCACATCAACTTCAGATTTTATTGTTCGTCAGATCGAGAAATATATTTTTCAGTAATTTTAAAATCCTTTTATTGTTATGATTGCCATATGTTTCGATTCTCGTAAACGTCATCTGCCATTTCATTTCCAACGTTCAATGTTTTTCCTATTTACATATAAAACACAAATATTCTTGCTGTGACGTTACAATTTGGTGTATACGTTGTAGCTTATTGTGAAAGCTCTGAAAATGGTGCGACTCCATTTCAATTCCATGCGTATTTGTCGTTTTGTATAAATGTTAATTAAAATAAGCAATTAATCATATTATGTAAACATGATTCATTTTGAAATTGCACTCTGGCGTTGCTCAAACGCACAAGCACAAATAGACAGATACATATCATACCATGTTGTGCCATATGCGAGCGGTCTGTGTGTTTTTCCTGTTTGAATAGAACCATAGCGATGAGTCTGATGTAAAATGATCCAAACGAGCCCATATGGAACGAAATGATTGTGCGTTGAGCAAGCATTGCAAGCGGCCCAAATGATGAAAACATGCTCATTGCGTGTACTTAATGGTTTTGGGTGGCGTTAGTCAACTTGTCATAGACACCATCATGGCTGACGACTTTCAGTCAAACAGTTTTGCCGTTCAGCTAAAAAATGACTATTATTGTAAATAACCAAGCTTTTACAGTTCGTTGAAACTGCATAGAGCATTGTCAAGGTGAAAAGTTAAGCTGACCATAGAAATGTGTTTGTACTGTTTTCATGCCATTTACCCCCTCCCTCCGAAAAAAAACAACTCAAATAATACCGCAGCTGGATACCAAATGCCATGAACAATTGTAGTCACACCGTGAACACATTTTTTTAAGATTTATTATTTATGCTGGTCAAATGATTTTGGGCACAATGAATGTGATCAGAATTTCAGCCCATCAGAAATGAAACATTAAATTTTCATTTCCTTACCAATGGACGTGACTTTTCCGCGAGATACACTCAAAAAGTTTTTTTTCCAATTACACTTTTGCAGCTTACGAGTGTTGAATGGTAAAACACGGTTGCCACAACTCTCACGATTTCACATCGAAAATGAAATCAGTCAATCAGTCAATCATTTGGATAACATTTCGTTGGCAATGGTTCTTTCATTTTACTTTCTAGACTGATACTTACTCATTCACTAGTCAAATTGTCTGTTGAAATATTTGCTGTTGCCAAATATCAAAGAACATTTATTGTGCTTTTGCAATTCTATAATTTAAGTGAGTGATTAAAAATGTGTGTGGAAATCAGTTCAATAAAATCATCGCGATAAAGTAAAAGACAGAATAGACAAAAAAAGTCAATTAAATATCTCTAAAAACACACACACGCCACTGCAGCCGACGGCCATACGACTATCATCGCAATCGAATCCAAATGTAAAACGAACAGATCGCATTTTTAGCATAGCAAGAATCTGTTTACATTGTATGTAATTGAAGCCATTTGCACAACATAGTTTGATATCGAACACGCTAAGCTCGCTATTTACGGGTGAATGAACTGACTATTCGCCAAAAAAAAATGTTTTTTAGTGCATTGCAAATGGTAATATCCATGCAATCTAGTATTTTGATTGCATGTCAAACATTCTAATGCTATTTCGGGCTCGTTATTTTGGACGAATAAAAAGCAGCAAATAAAAACAAATAAAAACCGTATTCAATCGTCAAATAAAATGCAATTCGATCAAATAAATAAATCGACATGTTTCAGCGAATTTTCAGCGATTGTTTTTCTTATCATGTTGTGAACTCATAAAAACCCATCATTATCGAGCTCTGAGTTAATATTTAATATTCAATTTAGAGACGATTCAACAAATGTTGTGGCCAGCCAACATTTAATTAGAATACATTTTGGTTCGGTAGTACTGCGAATCGCAGTCTGCGATGGAAAAAAACTCCATCCATTCGAGCGAAGAGGGCACCACAAAAAAAAATACTTCAAAGCACTTTTATAACGCAATTGCCTAGCTTTAGGATATTTAATTTAAATCCAACGCGCTAATGCCAAAAAAAACCATTCTGCTGCTGTTTACTTACCTTTTGAAATATTCGCTTTTGTTTAACAAGTCAAATTAATTTTTCCGACTGTGCTGACATTTACCACACTAAATTTTAATGAGAAGAAAATTAATTGAAATTTATTTGTTTGTGTACATGTTAAGCCATTAATAATGCTTAAACAAAGCGAAACGACATTGATGATAAAACAAAAATGAAACAACAATAAATGTGTCTCCTGTGCGTGAAATGATTATGATTTCGGCTTGGGAACGAAGAAGAAACAACCATTTACTAAGATTAATTATGTGACTTAAATGAGACAGGAATTGAAGGGAAAAAGAGCAACGTCGGTCGTCGGTCGCAATTTTGATGAATATAATTTCTGTTCAAATGTTTCGGAAAATTAAGGGAATTCATTATTCATGCGTGAATATGTTTGTTGAAATATTTCCAGGCAGATCGATAATCACTGCCAAATGTCGACAACACTGTTATTAAACACAATGTTAAACATCAATCACCGTACTATCAAAGATTTAATTTCCTTTACGCAAGACCCTCATGACACGAAGCACATGTCGAATATAAAATTCTCTACAACAATTCTTTGGCCGATTCGAAATTAGATTTAAGTTTGTTTTGAACGTGAAAGTGAACAGTTTTTTTTGTATCTCTCCACTTTTTTTGCAGTTCTCAGCGGGATAAAATTTAATGCGTTTTTGCTGAAGTCAACTTGATTTATTTATTCAGCGCTTTTGTCGTATTATTGTGAGCATTGAGACAGCGAATATTTGTTACGGGATCAACAAGTCAAACATTATAGATTTCAGCAAAGAGGATAATAGAAGTTATCGTGACAAAAGTGCTCGATTTTTTTTTGTTCGCAGAAATACACAACATTGCGTCACTTGGTGTTGAGAATTGGAAGCAATAAAATTACAAATCAATAGCTGATAAAAATCATTTGATGTTTTTTGCTTCTTCTTCTTCAAATGATTCGGAGTGTTTTTCAATGTGTCAAAATCTATTGAGTACTGACAGAAGATGTCAAAACCGACTCTCTTTACATTACTGTAAAAACGTTTTCAATGAAGTAAATTTGATGATAATCTTTGGTCTTCATTGAGAATTCAATGTAAGAAGACATCTGAAATTGACATCAAAATCAATATTACTTTGCTCTCTTACGTTAGTCTATAACTTGAGCGAAACGAAATTGTTCAGCCAACCAATGAACTTTTTATTATGCATGTTTTGTATGAATAGTAAAGGCTGTTCTGTTCATATGAATAATGTACCATTTCAAGGTCTTTTCATTCGATAAATCTCACAGCTAAAATTATAAAGCTTAAGTATTGAATGCATTCATCGAAAACATACTGCTCATAGATTATGAATTTTTTGTGGATTCTGTTGAAAAATTATGGAATATGAAACAAAATAGGAATAAATGTGATAACAAAAAATCTCTTTCAACAATGTAATCTTGGTCATGAATATTAAGATGTTACCATTAGACAGTCTTTATTAAGAATGATATCGTTTAGCGATTTTATGATGCGTTATGCTGGTGAATGTTATGTATTGAAATTTTCGTTTTACTATTGATTCATATTTTACGCGCGATTTACTGTTTATTTTATCACAAAAACTAGCGCTAATAATTTTATAGACATAACATAATATAACATGTTGGACATATTGGACAATTTAGAACAGTACAAACACACAGTAAAAGAGAATCATTTCATAAATATGATAGCTATGCAACAGAGCCACTAAATGCCATTCGGTTTTGTCGAAATTAAAATTTTGAATGGAATAAAATCATAAAAATGTTTATGAATGTATTCATAAAATTCATTTATGATGGACCAACATATTTTTGTTTTTCATCGCACTGTAACATAGATCATATGAGCGGTCAACGACTCAAGGGGTATTTTGATATGAAGGTGAAATCACCCCCGAAAAATTTTGCTCATAGTTCCAAAATTTGTGTTCTTAGGACTTCAGGTACAAAACTACAGGTTAATTAGTGTGAAATTTTTCTGCGAACAAGTTGAGGGGCCCGCAAAATTAGCCGGGGGGATGTCTAATCTGAGAAGCCATAGCGGGTCACAACCAAATACCCCGTTTTAATATGTATGATAGAGTAGATCTCAATTCCAACAATTCCACATTACATTGACAAAAATTTTCGCGATTGGTAAGCAGAATCATGCATTTTGTGGTCAGAATCATGCATCAGCTACAACAGTTTACTGGTTTGATACCATAATTGAATGCGAATGGAAATGATGTTACCCAATCATGAATTATTAACCGTTGAAATACCACAACGGTTGACCGAATGATATTTGGTAAATATACATGGTCATGGGAAGAAATACAGTAAATGATATGAATGTTACAATGCGCTTCAAACACATTTCACAAAACAAATATGCCAGTTGACGTGTCTCCCATCCGATATGAAGCTGAATTAATTATGACTTTGTTTGCAATATTAACACGAAAAATGACTGATTCAAATGATTTGCGTGCACTCATTCATGTTTTATCATTCTTTGTGCTGTGCTGTTGTGCCAAGCGAAGCAAATATCGGTCGGTCTATATACAGTTGGGTTGAGTGGTTGACATTGATATTATTTCTCGGGAAAAAATAAACTCAAATGCAAAGCAAATAAATGACAATGTGCTACTGTTTATAATCCGCTGTGAGCCCGTATCGATGGTTCCATATTTTATAGACCGATTCCCGAGACAGCAGCAGCTATAACAAACATGTAAATTCAAGAGACATTGTTATAAATATTGAGCAAAAATAAACGGAGCGTCTCATTAAATTTTTATCGTTTCAATGAAATGGAGATTGCTGCTGAAAATACGAAAAGCATGCATTTTCATGTATGCATGATTTATTTGCATTTTATAGTTCAATTAACGGCAATTCCAACAGATTCAATGCTACTTGAAGCACGCAACAATATTCTAATGGAAAAAAAATTCGAATCGACACTGAAATGATATGGTAAAACAGTGAACCAGCAAAAATCTGACGATAATGATGCATGAAAATCTTACAATTAAATTTTTCAAACCATTGTTGCTGTGAAAATTGCATGTTCTTTCGTTTCTGTCTGTTCATTCGGTCGCACTGAGTTCGGTATGCCATTCTCGTTGATACCAACGCGTAGCTTTATGCAATCAAAAAAATTCGTGTGCAAACACATGGTAACGAACCAAGCACACGAAACAGATGTTTTAACGCTAAAAAAAAAACTAACCAAAACTCATGCTATAAGAAAATGCAAATCAGTCAAATGCAGTCATGGTTGAACCTGGATGGAGGGCGTATGCCAAATGTCCACAGGAAATTATTTCACAACCTCAAAAGTACGGTGTTTTCGAACTTCAAAACGAACATACGTGAACATTTGGCAGAAAGAAAAAAAATTGACAATCGAAAAATATTTCCCCGGAGTTGTGAAAAACATCACCAGTTCACCGCCTGCGGGTCTATTAAGTGTTGTAAATTGTTGTACAAACAACTTGCTCAACTGTGGACAAATGCCACTTAATGCCACTTAATGCCGCGTTTCGAACTTGGTTCTATGGTATTTGCCATGAACCCAGTTGGTAGTTGAACTTCAGGTGATTTTCAAGTGGCATACAATGAAGTCTGTTTTGCACTTCATGCAAAATTGTATTGAATTTCCAAATTGTGTTGCTAGATTAGCTTATGTTGAGTGCTTCAAAAATAAAAAAATACGGAATTTTCTCACAGACTTCAATTTTTAAAAAAAAGTGCTTAAGAAGAACATGTTGAGTTGAATTCGATTCTAATATTCAACCATGTTTGAAAATATATAGAACTTTATGCAAATGCTGTAAATAAAACAATTGAATTTGGCACCATTTTCCCCTACTATCAATACATGATGTACGCTGTGTCTTTGTCTTGAATTATTTCAACAGAATACAACAGACATTTCCTCAATGTTGACAAAATTTACTTGTCCACTTCGGGTTACGCTTCCTATGACATATATAGCAAACGTTGGAGCAACGTTACGAAACAGTAATTCCTATTTAATTAAAGTTTAATTTGATTTAATTTAATTTAATTTGTTGGGATTTCATAGAATGTGACTTGAACATACTTGAAGGATGCTAAAATACTTGCAGAATAGTATACAAATTTCAAATGTAATTATAGTAAATTAAGCTACATTAATAATACACAATCTTTGGTAACGATTCAATGCCACTAAGTATCAAAGCACCAGATTCGCCATACACACAAAGTTCTTAGAGAGCATACATTTTTGTCTCTCGTGATACAGCTGCTTGTAATAGGTCTTTATTTTAGGAATTTGAATAATTCTGACATTTGATGAACAATACCTTCTAGTTGGCTTAACAAGATCAGTTTTCACCGTCAGAAGAGAAAATGCTATCCCAAATCACCAAATATTTATTCGATAGGAATAATCTGAAAGTATACACAAATGATGTACTATTCTGTTTTTTTAAATAGTTTAAATGAATCACGCCTGAATTTGTACGCTTTCGAAATTTCACCAGAAATCCAGTAGACTTGAAAAAAAATGTGGAATTTTGTGAAACTATAATAACTACGTGACATAATCAATGCATTGTAATAAAATATCCAATTTATTTCAGTCGATGAAATCATATATTCAAATGTACGACATGCAAATAATTGAAACATTTTGCTCCGAAAATAGTCGATATTTGTTTATTTCCGACCAACAATTTCCAATTCCGAAAAAAGTGGAAAAATGAAAAAAAAATATGTTATGGATTTCATGCGTTTTTTTCTTCAAAGTGGGAAAATTGAGCTGAATTATCTGATGCTTAATATTTATTGAACAATAATCAGTAAGCGAACGCCAAAAGCAGACGTTCTGAATATTAAATTATAAATTTTCAATTTTAATGAAACACAAATATTGTGGATGTATTGAAAATATGCATAATGTTCCGCATAGATTGTTTATCGTGTGAAAAGTTGTATCTTTTGGCAAAAGTTTTGCACTGACACTGAATCATAATCAGTTGAAGCCTCAACTTAAAGTTGCTTAATAAATATACCGGCGTTTGAATTCGCTCTTCTGTTTTCGAATTAAATTTAAACAAAAACAGACGAAACAGAACAAAGCGTAGAAATGAAGCGCATCACTAATAATGATTTACTATAATTGAGATGGCCTGACAAGGACAGGCCCCAACTTCGCTGCCTCACAAAAGTTCAAGTACACGTCAAAATAGAGAAAATGTTCTCGATTTGGACATGCCCAATGAAAAATAATATTTATGATGATAAAATTCGAAATACACATTATTCATTTGTATCTTTTCTGTGTTAAATGACGAATCATATTACACTTGATTTAGTGATACATTTCCGTAGTACATACTAAATTTACGAATAATAAAACAATTTTCATACTTCGAAGAAAAGTGATTTTACAAGTTCGTAAATTTTGCGATGGTAATTTCAGGTAACAAGTGAAATATTTTCTCAAAATAATGTAACAGTTTACTACACAGGTATGAATGCAGTATTTGAACGGCTATTTTCTCTGATAAACAATCATTGGACTAAAAAGGAAAGCCAATTGTCTATGAAAACTATTGAATCCGTTTCTGGGAATTAAATACCGTTGCATACTTTCGTGCATAGAACGTTATGATTTTATACTAACACAAAGTGATGAAAGATAAGAACAATGACAGTGGAAATTAGAATCGACATATCCTTTGACCAATTCTAATTCTCGTGGAATTCTAATTTTAGAGGTATTTTCAGAAACCTAAAAACTATAATGTTCAAAAAGATGTCCTGGCACCACTCTGTAGGTAATTTCATAAATCATATTCCGATTTCTATCGGCATCTTTACTACTCAGTAAATTCTAGAGATTTGCACCATGAGCTTGAATAAATAATCCTTACTAGTCTTAAGGCCGCATGACACTTTATGTACGGTCGCTGACAATAAAAAACTTCTGTCATTTTTCACTCTGGTTTCCATCAAATCCAATATATCTGTCTCGCTAATACAATTCTATATAGAGAAAACAACACCAAACACAGTTCGAAATGCAAGAGAAATGTCTTATTTATTAATAGTAGATTAATTCATATTTATATGTAACATGCAACATTATGGGCCTTAAAATTATTCCCCAAATAAATTGTATTATTCCATACTTCCCAATGGGGGAAGTTCCCATTGAAGAATTCAAAATTACGCTTCATAAAGCTCAGTGAAATATGTGAAAAAAAATTGATATCAATTGATAAATTGGAGCATTTGGTTTCTTCCATATTCTTTATCATAACCAAAAGATTTGGCTAGAACGAACAGAACAGCACGTTTTCAGAACAGAGGCGGTGAAAATCAATTTAGCTATGACAATCGGGGAAATACTATTTGGCGTGAAAAATGTTTTCATCAAAAAAAAATTCCTTTCTCAAAAGCATATTAGAATTTGATTTCAAATCTATTCGCACTTAGCTCTTAAATCACGTACATCTCGTACTGCTCTAATATACTCTAAATGTTCTATAATGTATAGAGAAACAGTGTTCAAACACGTAATCGGTACAACTGGGCTCTGTTCTTACGTAATGCCATTAGTGCAACGTTCAAAAACCTTAAATATTTCAATTCAACACCAAAATTCTGTTTAATTGTATTTTACTGGAATACTTTTCCTATTGGAATTCAGTTGGAATTTATTGGCTTTTGTATATTGTGCATTCTTTACTCACATTCTATTTCGATGTTATTTCTATTCTGGCAACTGCTCTATATTTTGATTGAACATAGAAATAGTTTGCGTGCCGTATTTTAAAGTGTGTTATATCTGATTCTATTTCAGGTCATCGATATTTGAAAAGCCCATCAAATATTTCTTACAATTTTAAGTCTGATATATCAAAGACATTAAAACGAATACGCAGTTAGTGGTTTCTCATTTGGATTTCATCAACAAAACGAACGACTTCTTCTTGTCGATATTTTATTTAAATAAACTGACCTACAAGATTGTGAAATGAACGGATTATAGATGTGATTCAAATTAAGAATATAATTACAAATTAAACTACTATCATTAACAACATCTTATATGTGATGAACATTTTTTGGGTGTTTTTAATTTCAAATTTTCAAGCATTTTCCAGCAAACCCAACGACAAATTGTTACAATAATAATAACAAAATAATAACAATATTCACTGCCGTGCATATTTCTTAAGTGATGATCTTTTATTTCCCTATGAACTCTTTCGATTCTTATGTGGTTTACATTTCAGAGTATTCAGACTCAATTACAGCCGTACATTTTTCAATTTGGAATTTATTCATTTAATAGATGAATGCGCTGTTGTATGAAATCAATGTGCTCTTTGGCGTCAATTGAATTGGTCAAGAATTGATGTCGATTGATTGGAGTGGCAAGAGGCTAAAATCGATAGCCGGTTCCCAATTCAAAATGTTCACAATAATCGTCGAATGTGTGACGCACGCGATAGAGAAATCCATAGTTGTTCACAATTTAATCCATCGATCAATGTTCAATCAAATTTTATTTGATCGTTTGTATAGTATCATTAAATCAATTACGGTTCGGTTGCAATTTCTCCACATAAATTGTGCCAAACGATTGCCGAAATACCACGTTACAAAAGCATAACGAGAGATGCCTGGGCACATAAGATGAAAAGGTTAATACAACAAATGTGAACGCATACAGAAATCAATTGAATGGAAAAAGAACGCGACAAGCAATAGTTTATTGCTCGATTGTTTTTCTCTTGATTCATGCTTTCAAGAGCCTGATGAAGCGCATTCGTTTTGGTTTTTACACATAAATTCGCGATTGTTTTATTTTTGCTTGCGATCATTGACTACGGCTAGTGTCATTATAGAATCAATTTAAACGAAAAATTGCTGTTTAAGTGGTTGATTTGTACAGAGTTACAACAAATCGTGTGTCTATTCAATACACACACACGACAACAACACAAATGGGTTATAAGGTTCTTTCCTTCAAATGATGGGATAGAGAATTTTAATGGCACAATCACGAAAATGAACATGTTGCTCTGGCAAAAATTATTTAAAGTGGAATCAACACCAATTCGGTTTTCTATTCGAACCAACATATGTTAGTGCCTGCATTCTTTTTAGCACGATATTCTATAAAACACCTTCCAAACTAAAAACCCATCTGCTGACATATTGATGGGCCATTTATATGCCATTTATTTCTATTTTTGAACACCAAAATCAACGTGGAATCGCATGGGGATGCTGTTTCTAAATGATGTACTTTTAAATCAGCACAACTACATTTCAACGCAAATTGAAATCTAGTTTAATCATGGTAATCACTTATCAGTAATTAACTATCATATCAAAATCATTTTTATACTATAAATTCACCGCGGCTGACAAAAAAAATGTAATTACAATATGTGATTTTTCATATTTTTGGCAATAAAAGGTGATGCAAAACGTTTATCTCGGAGAAAGCAGCATTTTTATAGTTATCATTGGATATATTTTGAAGATAATTTTTACTAAAATCCGTTTTTAAACATTTTGCCAACGTCAAACATTTTGCTCACGCGCGAAAATATTTTACTAGCGATAAAAATTTCTCTCAGTTTTCACCTGGCATGAACAAAAAAATATGTTAAAAAAAAATTGCCAATGAACAAAACTTTGTAATCTAGCAGTGAATTTTTTTCTGTCATATTCAGTTTCCAGTTTTGTCTGTAGCAGAAAATTTTAACGCGCAAACTCTTAGTGCCAATTTTTTTTTGCTCGTCAAAATTTTATTTTTGTCAGTCGAGGTGAATATAGGCTTTAAGTAAGATAAAAGAATTTATCAATTTAAAAAAATCAATATAGTGGTGCTATGTACGTAATAGTATGCGTCAAAATTACTCAGGTGGTTCATTTATTGAAACATTGTCTACAGTTTTTTGGGACAATAATTTCCCTTTTTTGACAAATCATTGGCTCAGTGAATAAAATTCATCCGGACGATATGACGTAACCCACATTAAAAGCCACTTTACCATTGATTTACAACCAGAAAATAAACAAGTAAAAATTAATATCCGTGATGTCATAAGAATTCTTTTGGACTTTGCTTGATATTAATTTTCCATGAGAATCAACAACTTCATGAATTTGATAGATATATAAAATAGCTTGGTATTTTGATATTACGTAATTATTTATGTGGCTAATAAGTTATGTGTCATGATTAATAGATATAACTGTTCAAACATATTTAATAATTATTTGGTGTCATTAATATTGAAAGAGAAATAAATGCTCATGACTAATAACTTATGAATTATTCACTTTGTTTCCTTCAAATATTTCTTACATTCATGAATTGAAGTTAGACACAGCAATATGATTTAGGAAATCAATGCTAGTTCTAAGTGCTTATGTATATAAATCGTTTTTTGACGAAAATTCCATCCCTTCGGTCATAACTCTTGATTCGAGTGGAACCAAAACCCCTTTATAATGTTTTCTGAGCTGAGGACGTTTTTTTGGGTCTTCAACTTTTTCTGAGACTCGGTTTACACTAGATAGTAGTGTTCACAGTCGGGGGTATTTCGAACTTTCTCACAATGGCCTGAAATTTTGGATCTAGACGTTTCGGGACAAAACTGTTTGAATTTATTATTTTTCGGGGAGTTGGGTTTCAAGGTTTCGTTCCCCGACAAATTTTTTGCCTGAAACGTTTGGAACCAAAATTTCATGTCATTCTGATAAAGTCTGGAAAAAAACGAAAAACTCGAAAGGGAACATTACTTGATCGTAGTACCAAGAAATGTTTTTGCTTACTTTTGTATTGACTACATACGCCAAATATTTCTTAATTCAATACATTTGACTTATTTTATTGGTGAATTTGCTCAAAATTTATAAAAATGGTGGATCTTTTGAAAATTGTTATTTTAACGACGAGATATACTTCTGAATATCATGTAGTAAGAACAAGATGTTTTGAAAATCTGCGAATAATGAATGATTAGAACCAGAAATATCAGCGTACAGTCTCCTGTGAACGTGCAATTAAGAGGATGGTGTATTTTCGAATTTCCATGGGAAGATCAAACCAATTTGAAGCATATACAAAATCACCAAGAGCTGAAATTCGGTCGGTAGTTAAAGTTGCAAAGTAACAATGAAGTACTGGCCAAATTAAAGAGCACCCAATATAGTTTATTTGAAACGGAAGACTTTTCAAGTCAGAAAGACACTTTTGGGAAGAGAATCGCAAGAAAATTTGTTAATATAGAACCATTGGGAGCAACTCAATATTATTATTGATTACATTTTCCGTGTTGTACATATTGAAAGCCATGAATAGCAGATTGAGAGGGAGTAGCCAAAATATTGATCCGCTATTAATATCCGCTGTCAGTTTGAAGGCTCTAATAGAAGGTATTTATTTATTTTAAATTGATTTTAATATAAAGGATGTACTGCAAACAGTGGCATGCAATTGAAACAGATTCCAAATACCAAAATATAAAACTATATACTCACTAGAGTATAAGTTGCTTATCAAACACACAAATAAATTCAGCGAGAACTGCTATAGGGATTTTCTTTGGTATTCGCATTCACGGAAACTATTGAAACACTGTATGAAAGCTTTGCGTCAGTTTCTATAGGGTTTTCTATTTATTTAGACTATCACTGCAGTGAATCCCTGTGAATGCGAATACCAAAGAAAATCCCTATAGCAGTTCTCGCTGAATTTATTTGTGTGAATATGTTTAGTCGTCGATCTATCAGGGATTACTATGGGCTGACAATAGCAGCCTATCTGAAAATAGCAGATATTTTCCGAATAAAACAATGGATTTTATTGATGTCACACTGAATCTCTTCGACTATCAACGGAATCCATTGTTTTATTTGGAAAATAAATCTTCGACCCACATGTGGGATGCATCTTTAAATTTGTGGCTCGAAGAGATTCAGTGTGACTATCAATAAAATCCATTGTTTTATTTGGAAAATATCTGCTATTTTCAGATAGGCTGCTATTGTCAGCCCATAGTAATCCCTGCGATCTATTCGATTTTGGACATTTCTTCAATCAAATAAATCAAGTTGATTGGACACATTTGGTAACCATGTAGTTTTATTTTTATTGAAAAAAAGAAATGATTAACTCTAAACTCAAAAGCTCTACTCACTCATAGGTGTTGACATGAATTGTCACCACTTTGGTCATATTTTGTATGATTTGTTGTTGGATTTTTCGTTGTTTGTTTGGATTTTTCTCGTTTTGGCGTAGCTCCACGTTTGTCATCATAGATTTATATTCGAATTCCAGATGATTACAAATGGCACCGATATAAACGCAACCACAAACGAAAAAAGATGTGATCGAAATAAGACAAACGCAATAACAAATGCTTATATTGAACTGAATAAACCACAAAAGATACCATGCACAAACACTGTTTGTACCAAACGGAACGTGCAAATCAAATGGTATAATCCAAGTCGATGTGTCATAGTTTCCAACGAAGATCGAATAAATGGAGTACAACATGGAGTTCACAAACATCATTTCATTCATGAATGAAAAACAGGCAATTATCATTGTGTATTTACGGCATTTTTGCTCAGCGTTCCAATAAATACTGAACGCTTCGGTTTCTTGTTCTAATAGAGATAAATTGAAATTTCACCGATTACTCGAAAGTATTGACTTATTATAGAAGGAAAATGGGTAATAAAAATGATATTTTTCCAATATCATGAACCGTCCAAATTCCATTCAATTTGGAATTTTAATGCATATGAATGAAGCGATTTTTTAGGCTCTGTGAGCCTCCAAAATGTTGACAAATGTCCCACATAAAGAACTATATATGATGGGCTTGGTGGAATAATGTAACACAGCCTCTCACCTCCTGCTCGCACTAACAGTAATATCCATATGCGAGAGAAGGAGGTGAGAGGCTGTGTTACATTATTCCGCCAAGCCCGTCATATTTAAAGCGCCAACATGAATTGGGTTCAAAAGTGACATTCATGCTAGTTGATAGGGAATCAACTGATAACGGTAGTTAGAAAGATCTTGTCAAATTGAAGGTATCATATCACTTCAAACGAAGCTCATATAAAGCTTCTGTGCAATTTGCACAAATTAAATAATATATAAATTTAAACAGATTCTGGAGGAATTTGGACAGTTCGCGATACTGATCAATAATAGTTTATTTCAAATGAATAGACGAAGAAAGAGAATTTCCCAAAAATTAGATAATGGATATTTGTGTACTATTCTGAAACTCGAAACTATTTTTGAATTATTTGGTACTATGTTTTCAAATAAGTCTGACTCAGTACTAGTAAATTAAAACCAATTACCAAGTTTCGTATAGTATTTTGAACAAAAATAAGAAAAAAAACACAAAAATACATACATAAGAACTGTATATACGAAGCAATATATAAGCAATCGCATTAACCTTCAAACCGTCCTTGTGTTTTCCGACATATTTTCGTCCCTAGTGTATGTGGGTTTTTAGAAAAAATTAAAAAAAAAAAACATTGAAAATTATAGATTTACGAACGACATGCGACGTCATTTCATACAAAAATATGGAAAAACCGGCTTTGGTGGTATTTACTGATCAAAACTGCATCTATTTTTGCATACAAGTAACTGCTCATCGATGAACAATTCAAGTGATACAAGCCACCCAGAGTCAAATTAATCAAAGATAGATTCCAAATATGCAGAATGCGCGCAATTTTATGTTTTACAAAAGAGTCTCTTAGATTTTTGTATCATTTGACAGATTTACTTGACATGTGACAAATGCAGTTAATATGTAGCAAAGTACAATATCGCCATCACCAACCAATAGATGGCTATTTAAGTACCGCTGTAGATATATAGAAATATTTTTGGCGGAAACGCCATAGCGCACACATATGTCACATATTTTCGTTATTCACACATGTACGCAACCATATCGACTTAATGCCAAAATATTGTTTTTTTTTTAATGTATTTAATTAACATTGTAATAGATCGTTGGGTCAGATTGACCCCAAGGACGGTTTGAAGGTTAATTTATATTGATTAACCCCTTAAAATAAATAAAATGTTAATAATTTCAAACTAAACTGTGTACCTTCATCAACGATCTCTTTTAATTTTAGCTGCAGAGTTTTGATTTTTTTCATTTGAAGCCCAACACTGATAAACATTCCGCCCCATTGAAGTCCTGCCATGACCATTGAAAATGGCCCCAAAATGAGGTCCATTTGTGGCCAATTTTCATACACAACTGCAGCACTTGGTAATAGAAATGTAATATACGTTGTAAATAAAATATGATATGCCACAAATGATCTGAAAAATTCGTTGTTTGGCTCATTCAGGTGATGCGAATGAATGCCCATTCGTGCCATAATGTCTTGATTGTACTTTAAAACTCTGAACTTTGACATTATAAACTATTACAAACACTTTAATTAGAGATTCGGCAAAATTTTATGATTCTGTCTATTCGATCAAATGTTTTATATTAGTTTCGTTCAGAACTTATATCGTTTGTTAAAAATTAACGGATTCCCTTTTTCACTGAATATTTCGAGTAGCTTTACAAGTTGTTTGCTTAGTTTGTGCCAGGGCGTTCAAATCTAAACTAAATGTTCTAAACTATATTCACGATAAGTGGCAACTATTTCAAATATAATGATAAATCGACGAACAATTTTCAAACATAATTTGCTATATGTATTTTCAATGTATTTTCGAACATTAAAAACTCGTCAATTCTTTTTTTCTATGGTGAAACTAAATTTATATTAGATCCTTTTTAAATAAGCAGGTCGATAATTTCAAAATATTGTACAGCGTGAGAAAGAGGAATGGAATTCAAATCAAAGTAATTGCATTACAATGACGACGTTTCTATATGAAATCAAGAAAGGCTTTCGATGAATCAAATGGATTTTTTAACTGATGCTATCAAAAAACCAAATAATTCAAAGTTTCAGCTCAATTTAAAATATAGTTAGACTAAGTTGTCCTTAAAATTTAAATGTTTAAGTTAATTCGAATTTAATGAGTGATTGACTATGAGTCGAAGCGAAGGATATACGATGTTGAATGCAAACTGAGCCTTAATCCGTATAATCAATAGATTGAAATTTGATTTGATTTCAACAGAAATATCGTAGAAAAAACCCCGTAGTATGCTACCATGCAACCATGGTATGATGCATCATATTTTAATAATTAAAAAAGGAAAACCTTTATTTGTTGTCTTTTTGAATGTTCAAAACGCATTTTGGAAAAAATGTTTTGGATGACGTCTCCACGGCTATGAAACTTCATCAACAATAACATACAATTTTTGCAATTTGAAAGAACACAGTAGATTGGGGAAAATAGCAAAGAATTTATGAAGTGAAGTTGCTTTGTCTTATATTAATAGAATTTGAACCAAACGTTTTTGGGTCAAAAAATGAAGCGTGCAATATTTGCACCTTTGTAGATGGCTACTCTCAAATCTCAATCCACTCCATTGTTATATATCCACAGAACAGCGCCATGAAGGTATCCAAAAATAAAGTGATTGGAGAATAGCTAGCATAGATTGGAATGTTTAAAGCAATTTATTTTGTATTATAGTGTTTTACCAAAGCGAGTACAAGACAGGCGAATGTGAACATCGTAAGAAAAGCAACATTGATAATCAGGTCGGTAGCACTATTTTTGAAATGTCACCTTTCCATTTTCGCTATGTGTTCTAGAGAGTCGAGCATTTTGTTTTTTCACTTGCAAAAAACAGAGAGAAAAAACTGTATGAATTCAAATGTCAAAAGGTTGGCAATTTCTATGTCGACGTAATTGTTGTTTGGGAAAAAAATAGCAAAAACTGACATGAGTAAGCGTTGAAGTAAGTCGAGCAATTATCGTGCCGTGCCAATGCACTGTGCTGTAGCACAATGTAGAAGAGAACAAAAACAAAAGTCATTGAAAAATAAATGTTAATGAAATTAACGACAATAATAGTGCTTATGATGGTAATAAGCTCAGTGTCTGTGTCGATGTCGATGTCGATGTCAAGAATTATGTACTTTATGCATGTTCGCAATGGTACAAACACTCGTTTGAAATTGCATTTATTATTTCAGTTCGTGGCTTCGGCACCGAAGAAATCAATTATTTCACGGGAATATTTTGTGCCCGGCGCGCTCCGCCGATCGAATATCACCTTCAGAACCATAGCACATCGCACATCGACGAAGCATATTCACTCTCATCGTCGACATTGTCGTCGCATTGAATTCTAGTGAAGCTACATTTGAATTGTTTATTTTTTGAATTATAAAATATAAAGAAAATAGACATTTTGAGAATAAAAAGTGCGAGTTTGCTACGTAAATTGCTGGTTGTGTTTGTGTTCAATTGAATTGTAAATTATGCCCTAATGAAAAGTAAATTCTGCCCAATTAAGAAATAGTCTTTTCTCATTAGATCCTTTTTCCAGGCATTTTTTTCTCTTTCGTCTTTTTCTGTGATTTCAATTCAAATATTTTACATTTTCCACTTGAACGCAGAAAACGAACGAAAAGAAATCCCTCAAACAAGCGAACAATGTATTCAAAATTGATGCTTCTCTGAGGGGTTGGACACAGCCTCTAATTTTACTACTTTTATCCTACTTTGCTTCATTTAGCATCTACTTGTGGTAATATTTCCACTACTTTTACTGATTTCGCTAATTGATATTTTAGTTTGTCTATTATTTTCTAAATTTGAAACATTGAAAATTACTTAAAAAGTGAAAAAAATAGATTTTTTCCCGAGAAGCTACCCGTGTCCAACCCCAAGATGTTTTGTCTAATAAAATCCGTGGAAGAATTTAATTTTCCCTGTTAAAACTGGTTTTTCGGTTGATGTGGAACGAGAAGCGTCAATGCAACGATGCACAAACAGCCTCATTATCAAATACGTTCTGATTGGTTTTGATGTGAACCGTGTTTCGAAAACAATGACTCAGAAATCACATTGCACGAGATACGCAAAAGCACAAGAGAGAGAGAGAGAGAGAAAGAGAATTGTCCGTGTAAGAAGTTTGCGTCTGACATACATTTCACAATCGAAGCCATTGGAAAATCAACGTTACATCATTTGAATGATAGAGAACTAGTCAATCGATGCACGCACGTATGCAAATTCCCAATAAGCGTTACGCCCAAAGACAACTGAACAATTTTTTGTTGTTGTTGTTCCATGATTTCGCAGCTATTGAAGAATATAGATGGACAGGTTTTCAATGTTGCATTGCATTTTAAACGTGTAAAATTCTTTGGTGTGTTCAACTCCATAGATTCTGAGCATGCACAAAATCAACGTCAGCACAACAACTGCAAAAAAAAGAAAAGAACACAGTGAAATCGTCAAATTGAAATGTTTGTTGCTTGAATGTATAATTAAATGTAGCAAAAGTTATAATGATATCACGTTGTATTTTATGTAATATGGTTGCGATCGTGGCATCAAGATACGTCTGTGTAGCATGTGAAGTGACAGAATGCAAGGGAAATGCAGGCAAAAACCAAATGCCATAAATAGGTGAGGAACTATCGTGATGCCTATAAGTGCATTGCGTATTCAAAGTGACGAGCACGAGCGATCTAACAATTATACTTCGTGCAGAAGATTTGAATCTTTGATTAATACACCGAGATGTATGCGAACGCCGCGTATTGCGCGCTTTGCACAGGCCACACTCAACTGAATTACTAATGAAACGCAATAAATTTATACTCTGGAATTAAGCATAGTTCGGCCTAAGAACTCAAAAGAGAAAATATTCGCAAGCTTAGAACTTTTATGTTTATGTGCCATTTTTTGATCACACTTTCTAAAAAAAAGTCTATAATTGAAAAAAACAAAAACAAAAATATGTAAATATTTTGCCCACAGGCACGTGTTAGTCATAGAGACATTTTTGTACGATGAGTCTAGCTTGATTTAACTAGAAAAGTACCGATTGATACTGAATATTAAGTTAGAATATGCTTTGCATCTCTTGTAGCATGGTCCTCGCTGATGTCATCGTCTATCTTTCCATGATAATCTGTTTATGGCCATTGTTTATGCGCGTTATGGGCATTCGTTTGAAATGTGAAGAAAACGAACACATCCGTCCACAAAAATCATGTTTATTTTATCAAATTAACCATTCGCTTATGTAACCTCTTGGTTCTGATCACCTCAGTTAATGAACGAAATGAAATTTGCATTGAGAATGAAACATGAAACGTTTCCAAAACGGTGCAGAGTATTTTTGTAGGCAGCTCAAATGGAATTAATGAGGTAGGAGAGAAAAAAACATAGAGAATTTACAATTTATAAGTAGACATTTTTTGCAATTGGTCTAATAGTATTGGAGTGTCCGAATCATCTTCAACATTTTCAATTTTTCAGAACATCAAATAATTCCCTTAAAAACTGCATTACAGAATGTTCTTATGGAAAATCTAGTAAATCCTATACGCTTGGCTCAGTCAATTCAAAGTCTTTAAATTCTATTCAATTTTTGTTCAGGATTCATCAAAAAGACGATAAAAATGATAAAACACGAAAACTTCAAATAAAATGGCATCTCAAAGAATATTCATAATTAATTCTGTCAACAGTCTGTAATTCAAAGGTTTTTTTTTGTATGGAAGCTCGTATAAAAATGAAAGAAACATATCAACACCAACGGCAAATGATTGCGAAAGCAATGAAATGTTGAAATATGGTAGTTGTTTTGATTTTTCTAACTGTTGAATTCTTTTCACTGCATCCGTAGGACTTTTTCTTATTGCTTTAAGTAAAACAGTCACAGCATGATACACGATATACGGAAAGGCGACGAGATGATAATAAATAATAAATTATGTGGCTTTGTAACTTTTAACCTCAAATATTCTAATCTAATACTAGCGCACGCTCGTGCTCTTTCCGTTCACTCGCAAAATGAACAGTTACTGTGCACATTTGCGAACAGAAAATATGACTAATAAAAGAAATATGATAAAACGATGTGTAACCCATTGAAATGGGCACAGAAATGTACGAAATGTTTTTTTTTTTTTTGTTTTGCTTGTGTGAAAACGTTCGGCATCTTGCACGTTTGTCAAAGAAATAAAACAAGAAAATAGACAGAAAGATAGAAAAAAGAGTCACAACCATTTCGTGTGACAAGAAAACGGTCGATGCTTCTGAAATAATGTTCATTCTGTGTTTTTAACTTATTTTCGATTCTATCTACTTTTCATTGTTTTTGAACCAAACTGAGTACTGATTTATAATCCAAATTATTAGTCACAAATATTTGCCTACTTTTCAAGTAATTAAATAGTTTATATTGCGCGATATGTAAATGCAAATACAAATGTAAATGAATGAAACAAACGGTTTAGAATTTCTTTTCCAATTTGTTTTACATTTAAATTTAAATTTTAGTAATTAAGGTCTGTAAAATGCCGCGAAGCTACACGAATGAATGGTGTTTTTTTTAACAGCTGAAAATAAAGTTGTGATTATGATAGGATAATCTCGCTAATTTATTGAAATCACTATTAAATTTAAAGCATTAGCACAGATCGATATCTGTACGAGAATTGAGAAATGACCGTTTGATTCAGGGAAATCAGCAATGAATATTCATGACATGAAATACTATCTGATTTGATAAATTAACTTATAAATCGATAAAACAGAACATATGTCTAGCTAAGCGACAACCGAATAGCTAACAACACTAATATTTGATCAATATCATAAATTATTCATAAATCACGTCCCAATTTCTGTTCTAATGATAAAAATATTAAGGTAAAATAAAGAAAAAATAAACTTTTAGAGAATGGTCAGAATGGACAGCATTTGAGCTGATGAGGTGGAAATTAAGACAAGTCCAGAAAATTGGCACAGCGAGAAGTGGTTTTTAAATTGATGCGGTTCAAATTCAACATCTTGTGTCTGACATGGTCAAAAATTTCACACGAGAATTAATGAAACCGGCATTAAAATGCCAACCGACCTAATGAATGAATATGAAAAATGCAATTATGCTTACCGTTCAAAATGAAGAAAAACGGGCACGGATAAGTGAAAAAGAATGTCTCGAGCACGCGACACATAACTGTCTGGTTTTCAGTAATTATTCGCTTGAGAAATGACGATGTTTACTTTAAAGTGCTTCAATTGAATACTCAAATTTCAACAGCGACATTGAATTTATCCCAAAATGTTCAACCGATCGTCGAGGGCAAAGTTATGCACACATTTCTCTTTTTATTGAATTATCCATTAAAAAAAAAACTCCACTTGACTTATTTTGTAATTATAATAAATGGTTTACTTTTTTTCATGAATATGGTTTATCGTGATTCAGATTCCAAGTGAAATTATATAAGCAAATCCTAATTACAAAATTTCGCTTCGCAGTGATTAATCCACAATAAAATGTGATTCCGCGGTAAGTTTATTCTCTCTTTTTCGAGTGAGTGTGAGAGAATAATGCATTTCAAGTGGAAAAGAAATGACAGAAAATTGAATTAAAAAACAAAAAACGCAAAACAAAACAAAAATTCATTTACCAGAATTATTCATTGCAAACAGTGGCAAGAGAATTGGGTTAATTGCGCTTTAAAGCAATTTGATTATGAATTCATTTCAGTTAGAACAGTTAATTCACGCCCGCCTCCATTCACCGTGCTGCTTATTTGTCTTGGTTTGTTATCACTTGGCCGAAATGGCAGAACAAAAACAAAAAAAAAACATCAACATTAAATTAAAGAGAATGAAGACAAAATGTGAAATAATTAACGAATATGTGCAGTGCGCCGTGCGCCGTGCGCAAGAAACAAGTAGCAAAAGAAGAAATAAACCAACAATTCAAGATCTTTGAATCAAGTCAAATGGGCATACTTTTACACTGATGGCAATGGTACATCCAACATAGTTTTGATTAGAAGAAAAAGCAATCGATTTCGTTCAACATTTTATATGTTTAGTAAATTATATTTTTTTGTGGTTTCTGTCGACTTTCATCACGCCCGTTTCTTTTTTCTTTTTTGCTAATGAGCAACCATGAGATACAATTCAAATTACACTGCATTTCCAGCGAAACAATTGAAAAGTGTAAAATCACGAGATAACGGCTTATGATTTAATCGCAAATAGAATCGAAATTCGAAAAGAATATAACAGAACAGAACAAAAAGTGAAAAATTAACGGCGCGATAAATATTGAGGTGGTGTTTGTGTATTTTATATACACTGTACAGATTCAATTGACAGTACGTCGGCTTCGATGTCTTGATCACATTGCAAAAATTACGAAAAAAAAAGAAAACAAATGTGCCCATCTCATTGATCGTCGTCGACGATTCGCTGAGATGCTTCATTTTCAACGAATCCAATTTTCTTCGTCGAGTCAGATTGATTTTCTGTTCAATGGCCATAAATACAGCAAGGTCATGTTCCGTGAATGAGAAAAAAGAAACAAACACCAGCAAAAGCAGCCACAGCCACAGCATCACTTGTCATTACAATTGAATAGAATAGAATTGAATAAAAAAAAAAAAAATAAAGCACAGCAGATAAGTCAATTCAGTAATAACGACAATCCAATCAAAAACTCGATTTCGTGCAGCCATTTCGCTTACTTAGAATGTAATTGATACATGACTCTGTTCAGCGTTCCCAATCGCAAACGCAATCGCATCGAGAGTAGTGACTGTTCGCTCTATTTGTGTGTGCGGGCACAATTTATACATAAATAACTCAATCATTACAGGTTCAAAGCGATCTGATTGTTTATTTTGCTCATTCACCATGTGGTTCAGCATCATTGCCGTTGTGTCCGCTGCTGTCTTATTTCTGTCATCATATCACACACAAACACACACACATAGAGACAGACCAAAATACGGTTATGCAATTTTGTTGCGACGATTGCAATCCAATTAAAATTAATTTTTGTTGTGATTTGTATGAGAATCCAATGGAATTACCGTCATTCCAATATAATAATTTTATTTGTTTTTTTTTTTACTTTTTTTCTGTTGTTGATGTGCAAGCACAAGAGATCTGCATTCACCTTGATGTGGCATTCGTTCACCAGATTCTCGTTGGATGGCGATCATTCGGCGATAAGCCAAACTCAATGGAATCATAAATGATCTCATGAAATATAATGAAGTTGTTGATAATAGCATTCATTTTCTATGTCTTCCGCGATACCATGCATCGCTCTATATATTTTGCTAAGCAACAACATTTTCCCAAGAAATAATCCACATTGATGCGGTATGCAGCAGCCACTTTTGTTTGTCTCGTTTTTCTGTGTATTCTTGATTCATACTTACTTTCAGCATTGCTCCTCTTAAAATACACAACACACACAGACACAGAACTTTCCTAATTAATAAAAATTCACTATTTTCTCATTGGATTTGCGTTGGTTTTGTTTCGTTTCGTTTGTCTGGCATCAAACTGCACCGAATCCATTGTTGCATTGTTGTTGAACAACAAAATTGAAGATCAAGTTAAAATCGTGATAAATTGGCTTATTCACACCAAATGCGGCGGCGGCGGCGGCGGCGATGGCAACAGAAGTGCAACAGCAACGGGCGGCAATGCCATACACTTTGACTTCTTTTAGCTAATATAATCGCATTTGATTTCAGTGGAATTGTGTTCGTTCGTCGACAGTTCGCCAACCGAGAATGGCTCGCCAAATATCTAGATGAACATTTTACTGACTCATTTGCAAATTCTTGTGGCTCATTTTCTTATGTGTGTGTGTGTGTTTGTGTATAGGTTAACGTATGAAGCAATGAGCAAATGAACATGCATGAATCACATGCAAAAATTTGCTGTACAACAGCGGATAATGCAAGGTGTAGCCTACGCAAATAGTCAGCTAATGTTTATTTAAATCTTGGCAAGTTCTTGCCATTTTTTTATGCTTTGTGTGTTAAGCGCTATCATTTAATTAATGAAACTGTAGTTCGGCTCTTTTTTATCATCATCACAATTTGGCTTACAGAAGGCATAACAATTGTATTTTATGAGCATTAAACATTTGTACATAAACACTCACATGGACGGCAGAAGACTGCATGTTAGGCAAAGCTGTGCAACGAAAGAAGAAACAACAACAACTCATGTTTTTGTGCATATCTTATGTGTTGCAAATGCAACACCAAAAAGATAAATATAAAGCGGGAGTGCGACCGGCTACCTACGGAATGAAGTCCATGGCGATAAACACCTAACATAATAGAATTAATCACCGTGGAATATAATTAAGCGTCAAAATAGAAAGCAGCCACAAAGAAAATCTAAGCATATTTTTATTTTTGTGGAGAATTTTGAAAAACAAAATAAGAACCAAACAACGTCGGAGATAAATTGATACTTTTTTTATGCTTTAGTTTTGTTTTCATTTCGATATGTGAGTGTGTATGTGTGTTGTGTGTTGTGTGTTTTGTTTGGGATATTTTTTTACATTCATTTCTCCGGGTAACATTTAATTACACTGCATCGTTGATAAACGGTCTGCATAAATTCATTGCCATTGGAAAGAGTCGTTGCGCAAAAATGCGAAAAACGGTGAGTAAACAAGAGAGAGAGTCCGAAAATGCAAAATAACCGAGACCGTCGAAAAAGAAGAAGAAGAATTAGCAGAAGAGGAGCGTCTGAAGTGAAGTCAGCATTTGAATCAGTTTGTAGTTACTGTAATTGCCATCGGTTCGTAGCAGTCGTTTGTATTCGATAAACTAAACTACTGCAATGCAGTGAATGTATGCAAGACAAAGTCAAGGGAAACAATATTAAACATTTCTCTTCATTGGTTACATCACGATAAGCATCTGTTGGATTTTGTGTTGTCGTCGTGTTTATTTTGTTATTGTGCCATTTGAATTTGAAAACGGCTTCGACAAACCAAAAAAAAAACCCGAACGAATAAGAGATTAAATGCACCGTTTTAATGAGTATTCGTCATGAAATTGAGTGAATTTCGTTAATTACATCGATTCAAACAAAATTACAAACAAATTTTTACCCGACTCGTTCAGCTCAATTGATACAAGATAAATGGGATGAAAAAAAAGAAAGGGAGAACAACCGCAACAGGCTTAAAATGCAAAGAAAATTTTGTGTTTTTACCGTTATCGCTGGCCCAGGAGACTGTGCGCGGCAAAAATAAATCCACCAAAAGGTAAAACATTGCATTTGCATTTCACGTTTCATTTGTTCTACTAGATCAAGGATCATCTTGATAGCGCGCTTAACAAGCGTCTGGTATTCAACAGTAAGAGATTAACTATTTTACGGTTGCAGTTGCCAATGGATTGTCGATTCGTGAAGAAGCGCTTATGTTTTGATTTCAGATTTACCAATTCACCAATAAATTCAATTGACCCAAATTACAAATCTTCTCGTTGCGCGCGCGTACCAAAGGTCACTTATGAAAAATTGCTTGAACTTTTGCTCTGAATTCGAGGTTTGAATTTGCGAATTAGAAAAAAAAACTTTCCACTTAATTTATACATGACACACTTGATTGTGATCATTAATTTCATCCATTTTCATAGTAAATTCGTTCTTCAAATTGCGTCATATTTAGAAACCAATCAATCCAATTTTAGGCATGTGTGTAAAAAAAGTCTAATCGAATTAATCGAATTAAATGTAAAAAAATGGAAAGTTTGATGAAGTTCGAGTTTGATGATTTGTATATGCGATCGACGCATGTTTGACCTGCAGTCAAATGGGGACTCTTTTTTTCTTGTAATTGTCACAATCAAATTAAATTGCTGCTCCAAATGTCCATTTTCACTTGCTACAAATCTAATTACATCAAAACAACAATCCAACTGTCATCGTTTTCACTTTTGCATATGGTTCAAATGTGTGAATATGATATCTGTTGTTGAATTGCTTGGTCAGCTCAACACAGCATGGCACCGCAAACGCAACCAAAAAAAAAACTATGTCAATTTGTGAAATTCTAAGCGCCGTTTTTTACCTTGTTTTTTTTTTGTTCACTTCTTTTGCATTGTACTCGTTTTTATCAGCCGCGATCGTCTCGAGTGATTCGCTCATTCATGAAGCGTGCGCGTATGTGACCATTGAATTCGCGTATGATGCGAAACAAATGGTGTGACTCTATCGAGTTTTTATTTCATGAAAGAGTTAAAAAGAAAGGGATATTTGGGTAGAAATGAAAACAGCCCGCAAACAATAATATTTATGAAGATTTAACCGCAGGTCGGGCTAAGTTCAGGCTAAGTGAAAAACACTTCAAACTCGTTTGTATTTGACATTGACCGAATGGACTATCGCCTCATTTCAATTGTATTTTCAATTCAATCTTCACAAAAATACGCTTTTGTTAATACAAAACATCTGATACACATCGTTTAGAAATCTAGTGAAAATTAAAATTTCCGATAGTTTTTGGATGATGAACAGAAAACAAAAAATTGAAAGTTTCCAACAAAGTTATCAGCAAATCTATGAGCCACAAATTCATAGCCCATCAACAGCAGCATCGTTGGCTGTTTAGTGTTCTTTGATAGATAATATTTAATTGGTTGTCATTTATCACATTTACGATGTGTTCAGTGTACGTTTTTGTTGTTGTTGAACCGAGTGCTGAACATATGAAATTCAAACGATGTAAATCAAACGATGAAGAAGAATTTCAAGTTGAATAAAAATAGAATGTTTACGCGGGTTTTGCTGTGGAAACACATTTAGGTCATTGTTTAACACAATTTAACGGTGCAAAACCATAAGAAATCATTTTTACTCGCCAATTAAAATGAAAAATTTCGCTTTATATTTCGCTTTTGATCGACATTATCACGGCAATTTCTTGGCCAACAGGTGGAAAATCAAACGTCCATCTAGAAAATAAGTAGGAAATTGGCTAGTGTTTTTTGTTTGCCCGCTTTGCCAAACGCCCATCTCCGTCTGCATATTCTACAACGAGGCCTAGACATAGTCTATTGAACGCAAATAATGGTTATAACAACAAATATTTTACCTAATTTATTTATTCATCATCAGATTTGATTTTTCTATGTAGATCGACAATGTGTTTGAAGTGTAAAAATCTGGCATTGATTTGTGAAAAGTAAACCAAAACGGCGGACGAGTGTTTTTGAGCGCCTAAAGAAACTGGACCAACCCGTTCGATTTAGTTGTGATTAACATTCCAAACCATTTGCAAACCACAAACGTCAATGTGTTCTTTTTGGTTACTCTTCTGTACCACAACGTCAGATGTTTTGAACGAACGTAGCGAAGAATTCACATCGTTACCATTTCGTTACCTTTCATTCATTCAATCAGTGGATTAGCTGGAAGCGTTTTAGAATCAAATAGAAATGTCATAAAATGTCACATTTGATTGGATTTGATGTGTAATCACACGGGTTTCATGGGTGAACAAACCGAACAATTGTGAAATTGTAACTGTTTTTCCACATGTCAGATAAACATTCCATTGAATCTTAAATCCAAAGTCGTAAAATGTTTTTTTGATTCGTTTATAATAATTACAAATGGGTTTGGTGCTAACCAAAAACAAGAACCTGTCATCTTTACTAATCCGTGTGTATTCATTCGTGTCCAGCAAACACAAATGCTCGTGATGTCAAATTGGTAATTTAATTTGGAATCGAATCGAAATTGACGCATTTAGTAATTTGGATGTGTGCAAGCATTAAAATCAGCTGATTAGAATTTCGATTTGATGCACATTTCCAATCACTCAAACATTCTATTAACATTTGAATTGGATAAAACACATCAATCGGTCATTCAAGTTACACTTCAAATTGACATTACAGCTATTCAAATGATAGTTTGATAGTAGATCTATTAGCGTGTGCATCCACTTAGAACGCACACATTTCCGCACAGAGTGAGAACATAAAATGAAGAAACAAATGATTTTGGTAATGAAAATACAGAACATTAGCAAACTGCTTTATAGAAGAAAAAAAGAAACAATTATTCGCTGCGTTCCATTTTCATTTCCGTCGTCAAAACGTCAAGTCAATCGCCAGAATGTTGTGTTGTTGAGATGAAAATTAACATTTCCTTCATACAAAAATATCAACCGCAAAATGTATCATCATTAACAATAAAGTTCTGCATAAAGTAAGTAGAAGAGAAGCACCGAAATGTTTATCGATGGTGTTGTTCAAATGACACTCTTTTTGCACCTCACAATTTCTCCCTCTCACCGAATAAACAATTAGATGGCTGGAACGAATGGGCGAAAAAGACCATTAGATCTGTTATCCGAGGTACCAAAAGTATCATTAGCATTCATTTCATCTTTATAGAATCTAGTTAGTGAACGATGCGCAAACAACTGTATTCATCCGATGAAATTTCCAGAAAAATGCCATTATCAGTTTTTTTTTTGCTATTCGGTTCTGACAAATTGCCCATACTGAATTTTATACAGGCGAATTGTAATTAAAGAATCACTTAACTAGTACACCGTTGACATTTGAAAGTGTAGCGCTGGGGTTCCGTTTCATAGACGCCGGCAATCGCGGCTCGTATAAATTGCGGCCAATTTATTTTCCATTGAGATGGTGTTGTGTGCCATCATTCTGTTGATCGTTGGCACTTTTTTTTGTGTTTTGTTATTGTTATTTCTTCTCTTTACATTTCAATTTGCACTGGAGATAGTGCGTGTCTTGTGGCATTCACATTGTTTTGTGTGAAATGAATAAAAGAATAATCATTGGGCCATATTTTTCAGTAGTTAGATTTTTTCTTCATGATATGGCTCACTCGATTCTTCCGTGCCATTCATGTATACTTAGTGAGCCAGCATTGAATATAAATATCATTCTCCCGAACCCGTCAAATTAGATCGACATGGAAGCTTTCTTGCCAATGAATCAGCTTAGAAAATTGTGCTATTTCCAAAGAAGAAAAAGAAATAAGTGTGTCATTACTGTCGAAAAATTTTGCTCTTATCAAATTATGTCTATCTTTTCAATGTGACATTGAATTATGCTACTTTTATTGCCAAAATGGCGGCGCTAATTTCGGCCTTTTTTTCGATCGAGACTCGGTCTTTTTTGTATTCCATGTGAGCGATTATAATTCCAATGGTTTTATTGTAGCGGAATTTGTTTTTCACTTGTTTACAACTTTCATCGTGTTGTGGTCGCTTCTTCGCTTTGCTATATGGTGTTTATGCGCTGGTATTCGGTATCTTCATCATCCATGACCACCAAATTTGAATGCCAAATCAGTTCTAAAAATGATACATGGCACATGGTACAGTTCCCATTATTGTGTGCTCGGCATAACAATTTATGGACGGCGCACATAAATATTAGGTGTTGGAGAGAATACAAGAAATACAATTTATGCTCCACCTGTGCCTCACATAAAATGCCATTAAAATGAATCTTATTGTCTGAAATGAACATAAAATTGTAGTTTTTATTTCTGTTTTGCTGCAGTTTCACATTCTAAATCTTGGCATAGCTTCCGTAGTTCCAGAGTGGTCTTCACATTAGATTGGAGAAAATTAGCTATTTATTAATAAAATATTTATCTAATTTGTAAATAACTGTAGATATCTACAATAGTGTTTACTAAAACACTCCATATTCCGGAACAACAGTTCAAAATCTTCTTGGATTTGAAAAAAATAGAAAATGTTACATTTCAAACAGAGCCTCACAAACAACCCTCTAGACCGTTTGAAACATTTGATTTGTGACTATTTTGAACTCAAATTGGTGAACGGTTGGCGATAGTTTTTCAAAATTCGGTCTTATAATGGTAAAATCTTATGATGGCTTCTTTGACTATTTTTATACGACCAATTGTCAATGTGATACCGATATATCGATGAATTTAAAAAAAAATATTAACCACATTGCCATGGCATCGCTGGAACATTGGAGTAAATCGAAAATGATGCTATTTCAATAAGCATGCTGTGAGAGAGCTCAAAGCGGCATGAAAACAATAACCGATGAAATCAATCAATAAAAATGGTTCCATTGTTGAATGTTGATGCTCCGTATTCTCGTATTCATCGATCAAATTTGCTTATACGAAATTCGGGCGGCGATGAATGCATCAGCACAGTTGAATGCTCCGTTTTGTGGTTTGGTCAAAGGAATGCTGTGTTCACAAATCAAGCATCGATTTTCGACGCAAATAACCACAGAGCAAACAAACATTCGAAGAGAACGTTTGCATTTCGGACCGGTTTATTCACTGCAAATATTAATAACAGACGAAGACGCAAAACTGACCAAATTTGAATACGAATCCAATTAGAATTTTCCGCTATCTTATTGTCTATTTTTCTCTCTGCTCACACATTGCTTTTGTTCAATCCCATTCGATTGTGTGCTGTGCGCTCAGCCATTGTGTGTAATCTTTGTCTCCGCTTCTCGCGAACGAATTTGATTGACGAGCCGAAGAGAGCATTCACGAGTTTCGAAGAAACCATGAGGAATTTCTTTGATCACACATGCTCAAAGCATTCAAAATAAAACGGTACAATGTATTTTGTTTCATTGTTTTTGTTTTAAATGAGCATCGAACGGCAACAGCAGCACCAATTGCAACCGTTTTCGTTGCTGCTGAAAATTTCCATCGTTTTTCTAAACTCGATTTTGATTGTCACTTCATCAATTTTAATGCGAGCCAATCATTGTGGGCTTCTGAATCAGCCTGTTCCTGATGTCATGGAAAACAATTGAATGATTTTTTTGTGTGCTGCCGTTGTTCGATCCAATCAAACATGCGAGCATTTTCAATGTGAAAGAAATTCATCCGTGGAGATTAGCGAACGAAGAATGATGTATGCCGCTGTTTGCTTTGTTTAGTCAAATAGAATTGTGCCAATCTTATGCAAAAATGAATTGAAATGACATTTCGATTTTACGAGGAAGGTAAAAAGAGTGGCCCATGCACCGGAGTAAATGCCAATTCCAATGATACGGATGGTAATGTGTATTCTTTGCGATCGAACACCGAAAATCTCTTCCGCAAACATGCAAACGGTCCGAATAACAAAGCCACTCATCAACAGTTTGCCATACACATTATACAACACACAATATGCAATGCATTCTAGACTACCTTAACCTTTTTGTTTGGTGTTTGTTGTTAGAGACATGAGATACTTTGCATACCTTTCGATTGCTGCTTCGGTTTCGGCTTCGGCTTCATATCGATTGTTCATCATATTCGTGTGTGTGTGTGTGCACGCGAGCGCGCGCGCTTGCTCGCTGTTTAAGAACAACAAGCACAACTGATTTTGGTGCCGTGATGCTTTCGGCTGCCAGACATAGAAATTTGATAATGTTATTTATTCCATTAGCTATGGTTTCTCGTTTGGTTCGATTCATATGCAAAACTCAAAACTAAAACCGTTTTCATTTGGAACGGTTGGCAGCTCATCGTCCACAAAAGTATAGCATAGTATTTATTTATTCAACGCACGATTTTCATGTTTCAGAATTTTTGTGTGTGTGCGCGCGCGCGTCCGCAAGTGCTTAAGCATATGACGGAGAGACAAAGCTAGTACCTTTGAATCGCTCTTAGGCAATTTCTCCCTTTTCTAAATCATGCGCTGAACAAAAAAATAAAATTGTACAACTTTTAATTGATGATTGACAACTGCCTTTAGATGCCTTTTACATGCGATCCAGCTCCACATCAATCACCGCGCATAATTTAATTGTGAACGCGATGAGAATCAAAATGGCATTTCTCTTTTTTCGCTATTTTTGGCAAATCAAGTAGTTTTTTGTTGTTGTTGTCTCCCATTTTTATTCGAAAGACAGACAAACACAATTTTTTCGAAAGTTATAATTTGTAGTTTGAGAATTCACCAAAATGGGAATATTTTTCGACAATGGTTTCGGTTTTTGTTTTAAATGGCAAACATTCTTTGATGTTTATTTTTTGACTTGTCCCAGATAAGCAAGTTCCGTCACATTGAGAATTAAAAAAAAATCGACACATGCACAAATGGTGAATTTAAGGCCAAATGAGCTATCATATACATCGGTGTGTCAGTGTGTGTTGTACACTGTACAGTTTGAATTGAAATTTTATGTTTTCGCTGTGAATTTGAGTACTCAACGAAATAAAACCGTATTTTCAAGTGTTACGGCACATCGATAAGAAACGGAAGACAAATGACACTGAAGCAAATTATCAGAGAATTCGTTCGAATCATCATATATATTTTCGTTCATAAGTTGCATTAAGCATTAGCATTAACTGTACCAGTGAGTCGAGGTGTTATTGCTTCGCATTCACTTGTTGCGACTCTTGTGCATTGGAGCCGGCAAATGTAACAGTTTATTAACCCAAATTTACTAATTGAAAGAATCACACAACCACAAAATTAATAACATTTCATTGAGCTGGCTCGGAAATGAGCCAAAACAACAACAAAATCAACAAAATCAACAATCGCAGCAGCAACACCATTTGTAATGCGAAGTGATCAGCACCACACCAGCAATTGTATAATAATCATGGAGACAAGTTGAAATATCACTTCATTTATCGTGTGAATGTGCACATAATTTAAACTGGTTATCGCATTCAAATCGAGAATTTCGATTTATAGTTGTTTTGGCCATTAAATTCCATTGATGTAATGGCTTCTGTCCACTCTGGTCACTGTCATCTATTTATAGCCGGCCTATTGAAAACTGTCACCCAAAACACAGTTCAACGATCAACATGCATTTCACCGGGTCGAATTGTTTTGGGTTTCTTTTAACCGTTTTAAAATAGATTGATTCGTTTAGTGGTCTTTTGTAGTAGCCAACCATAACAATAACCACGCAAACTAGATTTGGAATTAAATAATATGTTGCTTTTCATCTCGTTGTGACCGATTGTGTGATCGTGTTTTCGGTTAAATTAAGTGCTTTTCCGCATGCCACATGCTTCGTGATACCGTTTTCATATTACGTCAAACAAATGGTCTCACCAATTGGACTACTTATTAATAATTTTTTCTTTTCATATTTGAAACCGTTTTGTTCATTTTCGCATATTTCTTATTAAATGCGATCACATTTCGATAGTCACGTATAAAATCCGTTACACATGCACACACACACACATAATTATCGACACATTTATGTCACACAAATTGTTTCACAATATTCGATTTTATATTCGAAGCATGAAAGGTGCCGGAGATTGATGCAAAGAAGGATAAAAGTCTGAACGTGTAGTAGACGCATTGTGACGGCACACAAAATGTCGTGATCGGCTCAATACAAGTGGCAAACCATGGAAATAGATCAAGAATCTGCGATTTTTTTCTTCAGCATGAGAGAAAAATGAAAATCACAAGAATGGAAAATAAAATGAGATGAATATGCATTAATGATTGAATAGAATCGAAACAAATCAGATAAAAGAATTGAATTCAACAAAGAAATGAGACACGATGAAACTGTATTTTGTATTCTATTGCCATTGAGGTCGATTTTGGTGTTGGCACACACGCATCACACTCTCCACCTGGAATTATATGGTGGCTGCTGTCGATCCAGCTATGCCACTGATCAATAAAGACGCACAACACAAACGATCCATTCGAAATGATTAAATAACATATTCATTTTGTAGTGCCTGTTTTCACCGTAACACTCATTGCCACCGTTCACGAATTTCATTTCAACTCCAAAATACAGACATTATCGATTGTCAGAATCCATTTTTATTGATGTCTATTGTATGAATATTCTTTAACATTATTTGTTGTCGGCACTGACACAAATGGGCAATAACAGACGATCAATAGATTTTGACCGAAATGATGAATTGGCATGAAATTGAACATGGTGTTTGTTCGATGATATAATAAAACACACACACACATCAACTGAATGAAATTCCAAGTGAAATGCGATGTCTTATCCTCAATTTTTATCGATTGATTCAATGTACGAGCGCTGACACACACACACTTACACCTCAAATACAAAATACAAGGAATTCCTAATTACGAATCGATGAAAGTGGAAAAAAAAGTTCATCAAAACCGTTAAGAACCCATTAGAAAAGACATTTTCAAAGATTTGCCCATTGGATATAAATCTAATTTGATATTTATGTACGATTGATATTGATGATTGTGCTGAAGAGAAAGAGAGAGAGAGAGAGAGAGAGAGATGAGCAGTGCTTTATTGAATTGAAAAAACACAGCACTCGTATGTTGATTGATCTATAAATTGAAAAAGTGGTTTATAGCCTATGGCATTCAAGTGTTTCGACATTTTGCGCGCATTCGCAATCTGGCAATTTAAGCTAGACGATTTCACCGAATCGATTCGGAACAAGAACCAATACGTTTCAATTTGGATCACACCATTTGATGTTAAACCATTTCAACTCAAAGAAAATCCAAATCATGCACCTACACTTAACTATGCAAAGTTTATTATACCTTCATAAAGAATGAATTATTCATTTTCTATTTCTCTTTTGCTAAAAATCAATTGGACACATTCTCGATTTTACACATATTTTAAACTTTGCACCCATCACATCATCGTATATATAAAGCCGAACGGTGTTGAATGTTCATTGTTTCACTTTGAGAAGTTTCCATTAGATCATCGGCGTTTTGTTCTATGAAATGAGCAAATATGCGCGAATGAATAACAACAGAACATTGCAAACATTTTAATTGGTTTTTTGCTCACGCTTTCTCATTGAAGCTGTCAGTTTGATAAAAAGAATTATTACTTTGTGCCTTTTTCTTTCGCTGACAAATCGCATCAAGCGGTCAATTTTGATCTGTTTGCTTGCCTGGCGCTTATCTTACCCAGATGCTCTCCACCTATTACTCTACGAGAGGTTGTTTGTTCTTGGCATTCGATGTTATTGATGGGATCAATTCTACCATCAATGCCAAACATCAGCCGCAGAAAGGCTGTTTCGACACAGAAAGAAAAAAAAATGAAAACACAGAAGAAAAAAAACAACCGTTTGCTGAAAATGTGGAATTTTCACCGACGATGTATTGCAAGAAAGGAAAAAAAAACAAAACAAATGCGATTGCCCGCTGTTTATTTAGTTTAGTATGTAAACATAGCTGGGTTTAAGTGATCGTCTTTTTTTTCGCCATTTTACCACCGATGAAACACGATGAGCATACACAATGGACCAAAATTCATGTGAATTTGTTTAAAACCGACGATGTGCTCATTGCTCATCAATGGCTTCTGACTGAACCATTCCAATCACTTGGCCAAGTTATTCTCTCAGCATTTTGATTATGTGCAGTTAGGTTTGTCTTTTGTCTATGCTCAAGCTGGTTTTAATGTGATCAGATCAGTGCTCCGTCGTTATACATGTTTCTTGTTTTTTTCGTTAGTTTCAGGTTCAGGTTCATGACAACGCAGCATTCCAAAACGTCGCTGCTGCGGCCTCCGATTCTATTTACCTATTTAAATTTGATTTGTCATCTATTTACACGATCTCTTTGACGCATTTAGATTGTTTGCTGCACTTTTCGATGAACTTTCCAATGCTTTTTGTTGTTGGCTTCTGTGTTGCCTAAATTTTTTTTTTACCGTTTTTCATATACATTCTCTTTTTTGTTGCCCGTAAAATCGATTCTCATCCTTTGCAGTGCAGCTTGCTCTCATGCAATGTGAACAAAATGTTAGAATATGTTTTTTTTTTGGTCTTAAATAGATTATGGATTCCATGTTATCTATTTCGATATAATCTAGACAACGGGCTCTAAACCTAACATAAACAATCCAGTGTATCGAATCGAGCGAGCCACAGTCAAGCAAATTTGTGATGCAGCACGAATAGGTAGCAAGCAGCCAAAGTATTAACAATGCAAGCCAGTCAACCGTTGTTATTTCATCGTTAAAGTGATCTATACGTTCCTTTTTTTTCGCCATCATGTCTTTTGGACGCGTGAGTCTCGCGTTCGCTCCGTACAGAATTTGTTCTTATTGAATAAGTCGTGATTTCGTTATTTTGTGAACTTATGAAAAATTTAAATATTGTTCAAATCGCATTCAAGTTGGTTTGGCATTTTAAATCAGTTTGCACACATCTCATGGTTGGCCGTCATTTTTTCTTTTTTTTAAAAAAAAACCGTTTGAAGGTGTGCTATAAAGTAAAATTTCAACTTGAGGCATTTTTCCTCTGACATAAATCGCAATCCGGATTTTGCGATCAATTTCCCACTGAATTATTTTGCTTGTTGCTGTGGTGTTAACAATTTTTCTTTAAATCCGTTTCATTTTCTTGGGTCATAATACGCTTAGCTCCAACAATGATATCAATCACATCTCTTGCTTGCTTACTATTCGAATGATTAATTCGAATATGTTCCACACATTTTTCAATGATATATTGATCAAAAGCGGAATTACGCAGCTGATCGTATTTTCCACTTAAGCAAACACAGAAGACACACACATCGGCATCATTATTCCGATAAATGCAATAAAAAATTACCTTCAAAACATTACACTTTCACAGCCGTGCTTCAGATAATTCCAGTGCTCACGCTTGAGTGATCCAAAAAAATAAGATTATGCCGTAAACTTACAATCACAAATATTGGCCAGTTGCGTAAAAATTCTGTTTACGGTGTATGTTCTGTTTGTTTGTTTGTTTTTTTGCTTTCGGCTTCTTCCTTTCCGCAAATTCATTCGCCCGATAAATATGTGAGCCATCGAAAAATGTGTCACAGTTTAAAGAGACCAATACTGAGCTCTCAATATACTTTTACATAATTTTTTACTTAATTTTTTTTTTCGGTCAACGGAGTAATAATTTAAAAGTCAAATTCACACAAAAGCACCGTTATCCTCTCGCATTCAACGAATCAGATTCTTTTTTGTACGCTCAGTTGTTTGTTCTACTGTGTCGATTGAGTCATTTCGCATGGAAATCTTGTGTGTTTTTATGTCATCGATGAATTTGCATTTTATTGTGTCGCTTTTTTTCCGTTGGCGTTATTTCGCATTTTTGGCTCCAGTCCATTGCATCGATTAATTAATTAAAATCTCCCCCCAAAAAAAAGAGAACAAAATGATTCTGAAAACTGATGATGCTCGTTCCCATTGTTTTTCATCCGGACAAAAAAGACATAACACAATAAGAACTAATTGTAGATTAATCAAAGAAAAGGAAGTATAAAAACTAGCCAAAAATATAAACACACGGTCAAGAATAACCGTGAATCTATTCCGTACCCAGTGACACACAGAGAGTGAGCGGATGGCGTTGGTGGCGCATCGAAAATGAGTAACGGTCCAAATATATTTCATAAGAGCGGCATTTTTTGTTTGTTAATTTTGTGATCTAATTTGAGGTTAATCATTCGAAACGACGTCATGTGTTTAGAGCTATCGATTTGTTCTGTCCATGTTTAGTTTATTGGTTTGGCCCGTTCAATGCCCAAAATGTTGAAATGCTCAAATTACTAATTTACTAAAAATAGCTGAAATAAAAGAATGTAGTATAGATAACTGTATTCAATAACAAACATTATGGCAAAAATATCCGTATAAAAGAAAACGATCATCTTGATTCTCAATTCATTATTTCTTTTATTATTTTAATATTGTTTTTTGATTTATTTCTCTCATTTCATTCAGTTTGCACTAAAAACGTGTTTCATTATGGTCTTTATCTTTGTTCTTTTTTTTTGTATGTTTCCTCTTCGATAAATTCGATTGGCCGCATAAAATAGAAGCAATAGAGCCATTAATGTGCAAAACAGCTTACTGTTAATCGCGATGAACAATGATTCATTTTAAATATCAAACCAATCGTTGTAATCGGCTGAATAGAAGCAAGTGCTTCAAATTCGATCATAAATTCGATGGTTAACATTCCATTAATCGATTGAGCTGTTGGCCAATAGAATGGTTTGAATGCTTCATAGCCCATGCTGTAGCACGTTTTCGTGTTGATTGCAACAAAGGCCGAATCAAGAAACTGATTCAAAGAACAAATTAGAAGCGAAAAAAGAACAGATGAAAAACGGGAACCGTTTAAACTGTATCATTTGAAGAATTTCGGCAAATTGTTTGTTAAAAGGTTAGTGATACTTTCCAGGCGCCGTAAAAACGCGTAAAGTCGAAGGAAAAAAAGTGATTCGAATAAAATGAGTGCTGAGACGAGAGAAAAAAAAATGAAAAGTAAATCGCTCTGTTGATGAGCAATTTGTGGTGATGATGGTTCGTTTAATTCGAACCACTTTTTCACCAAGTCTGTGCATTGCGGTAGCGTTGATTGCATTTCGATGAAAATTCCACATGTTCATTCTGTTCATTACAATGGTTCCAAACAAAAAAAAAGAACCATTCAAATCATTCGCACCAAAGGTTATTGGCATTGTGCAATGTTTTGCCGTCTAGTTGAGTTGAATTTCGTCGCCTTCATTGTTGAGCTGGTTGCGCGCAAATGCTTCTTGTAAACTTCTTCCAGCGTTTTTTTTTTGTTCGGGGGCAAGCATCATTTTCCGATTGTTTTGAATTCTTCCATTTTATCTCCATGCTTCGAATATGCCGTGAAAAATGATTTTGTTTTCATCTCGAGTTGAATTTAACATGAAGCATGTTTCAAAATTGCTTTTTTCAGTTTCATACTACGCTCTTCGACTCGGGATTAGCGAAAAATATTCATTTCTATCCGATGTTACAAAAACGAAATCGAAATAGCCGCAATGATTTCGATGATTGCTTCATTTGCATGCGCATCATTTTCGCATTTTAAAAAAAACTTTGAGTTTAGTTTTTTTCATATCATTTGTTTTTTTTTGTGTTGGTTTGATGGCCATCGACTTTCAAACGGTTTAGCTCTCGCAGCAACTTTGAGTTCAATGAAAAGGAGCCGAACTACGGAACAGCAGATTGCGTGCCTTACAAATTAACTGTTCTCATTTTGAATTTAACGTAGTTTTGCTAGCGGAAAAGTGTATAGCAAAGCAATGATTGTTACCATAGTTCAGGCGAATGTGAAGCGCATCACGTCCGGAAATTGAAAAATGCAATTTCTAATTGAAAAGACATGCGACACACGGAACAGATGGTCGGAAAACATAAGCATCAGGCCAATGACTTGTTTTTCGCATGCTGCTCTCTAGCTCTAGCCACTTTGGCTGCAAGCCACAAAACCAATGTCGAAAATGTGAAAGAGAAAGAACGAAAGAAAAAGCAGCAAAAATTCTTGTTCGTCACGGACAATTACCCATTTCTTCAATCTTATTAACTGTATCCGCGATATGAGCCAACGATTTTCGACAGAATGCACTATGATTGTATGCACAACAAAAGCGATGAAAAACCATTCGACGATGCACTGAAATGAATCTAACTGTACCAAAACAATGGAGACGATATCGCAGCAGCTAGACGGTGACAATGAATTCGGTTTCAGTTGAATTTTACAAATAGCCATATACTCAATGTTATCCATTGAAAAAATGATAAAAACACTGAAGAATTTCGACGCAGTATGAAAATGTTTGTAAATATATTAGTTAAATTGGTGTGACGACTTTTTATATGATTGGAATTGAATATTTCTACTTTTATGCCATTTGCAGCAGCAACGACGTCAGCAAAAAAAAGCAAAACATTCGGATGGAGAATGGTCACAGCAGCTTCCACTGCTTGAGCTGACAGACCAAAACGACCCGTACAAAAGCTGAGAATATCTATAATAAGAGGAGTTTCTCTGATTAAATTCATCGTTTGATTGATGAAAATGCTTGCGTTTCAAAGTTCGATTAAGCCATAAATATCTATATATTTTCATCTAATTTTGTTTTCGCATTTCAATCTAACATGTTGCAAAATGAATCGCATCTCAAAACTTCGTCTAGTACTGGAATTGGGCATAAAAAGCACCGTATTCAATTTCTAATTATAAGCTACGCTATCAAGTAATTGCTATTCTTGTGAGTGAGTATTTTATTATGCTGTGGATGAGACTTTTCATTCTATTTCTATCTCTCAATCGGGTGGGACTGTTACCCTTGACTTTGTGTTTTGTTCCTGAATACCAAACAATGGTACATCATGTTCGTTGAATTAATGTTTGCACGATAAAGATAAGTAACAATTAATTTTTTTTTCAACTGTGAGTTCACTTCCTCATATGCATCGGTCATGAAATGCACGCACCAAGTACCATGTACCTTATGCTAAGTAAACACAGTTCGCGAACCTCATCACGAACCATAATTTATGCCATCGTTGATGGTTGTGATTCTATTGTATTGCGCCCGTTTATACATCAATACATCACACACACACACACACACACACACACACACACACACACACACACACACACACACACACACACACACACACACGCGCGCGCGCGCGCGCACGCTGCATATGACGATGTTTCCACTTTAAAAACACTGACAAAATCTCAGCCTTCTAGATTTATCTGCATGTCTCATTCTATTCTTAGAACAAGGTGCAAATACACTTCTCTCTACATCTGTTTACCATCTTATTTACGACTTTATAACGTTATTATTGTTTATTTACGCTGTAAAAAAGATCATTTGAAAATTTGATGAAGAACAAAAAAAAAAAAAAAAAAAAAATTACAATTTCATCTGGCATTCAGAAGTACAGAGAATGCATAATGCATTACAAAATTATATGCAAGCAAGCATGCAGTGCTATGCGCATTGCACAAATAATCAGACAACGCCATTTTTCGATGATTTCATATTCATTTGGAAGCTGCACCCCTTGAAATGTTGAACAACTTGAACTGTTCTATTTCAATATTTATTATACACATTGAAATGTTTGTGGAAATGTTGAATACACAATACATTTTTATGAAAGATTTTGCTACAATTGAGCTTTATGTGTGTTTGATATTCTTTTCCGTTGGTTCATCTGGAATTTTATGTGGTGTCTTGTCTCTAGCAAATTGTTGCGTGTACCTCGTTGCAAAACAATTAGAAAATGGTTTGAATTGATGCACAAGCCGTACAACGGGCTGAGAAATCAACAACGAAAAAATAACGTTATTTTCGATGCATATGAAAAATATAACCAACGAACTCAAGTGCAATTCACATATTCATAAAAATGACTTTTTTATGTGCAGACATTTAATTAAAGTAACGTAACATCACAACAAACACATCTGTCTGACGGTAAAGTGAAAAATATAAGCAAATGATTTGAAAAAAATGTACAACGGCAGTAAAAAATGAGCGACAGACATGCAGAGATGACAAAGAATCGTTGAATATTTTCAATTGCATAGCATAAATTCGAGAACCATTTCATTCAAGTTGATACATGAAGCCGTGATTTTTTTCACCATCGATTCAGTCGCCTCGGGCAGACATCAAATATTTATTTTATTATTAATTAAATGCAGACTCTGTAGTTTATCACGATTGTCATTTTTGGATGATGGCATAAAAACTTGCGGCCGTTTGAAAAATTGTTCCGCTGTCATGATGGGTTTCATTGGACGGACAACAAAAATTGCACCAATTAAAATGCAATAAATCATAAATGGCCAATTTAAATTGCAGCAGATATGCATCGGATTGCATCCTCGTGAACCGCAAAAATATCACATTTTTCGAATGTAATTTCATCATGTGTCTCTGTGTGTTTGTGTGTGCGTGTAATACACACTGTGTATAAGTGCATGGCAATTAGTTTATTTACACTTTTTCCATATTCGTTCAATTGAATTCATTGAATGCTGTCGAGAAGAAGAAAAAAAACGATCAAAACAGGGGAGAGAAAGAGGAAAATAAAGTCGATATCACGATGCAAGGATTGAATGCGCACACGATGCCAATTTCAATTCAAATTTTGGAACCAAATATGGGCATTGACATATTACCTTACAGCTTTTACATGATCGTTTTTGGTGGATTGCCACTTGTTCTCGCTCTACTCCATTTTGTCTGTCTCGCTGATTCAGTTGTCAGTACAATCACATTAGCAGCATTAAAAAAGCGCAAGCTCACACACATTCACTCCACAGCACAATCAACAAGAACTTGTGAGTCGTTTTTTCATCCAATCAACTTTTTTATCATTCGCTTTTGCGCGATCGCAGAATGAGAACATTTGATTGAATAAACAATTTATTAACTTCAGCAAACATTACTGTAATTGATGCTGAATCCATAACGTTCTTTCAATTTGGAATGCGCAACGTGATCAGTTTTACTCGTGTATCATTGTGAGTATTTGTGTGGAAAAGTGCATAGTGCGCATTGCGCATAAAATTGAAAATGCGAATTTCAGGCAAAAATCCAATTAATTCAGTTCTTAGCGTTCCCAATTCGTCATCCATTCAATTGAACAACTTTACACATGTGCGACGACTGCCAATTGGTTGAATCGAGCGAATTTTAATGGTATCTTGAGGACTAAGATTGAGAGCAAAATATGGTAACTTGATTCGTAATGGCATATTGTAGGCTTGAATAAAAAAATCAAATTAATATAGAAAAAAGAGGCAAACATTTTTTTTTATTCAATGCGGGCAACAACAACAACAAAAAAAACAGTGGACAAACTTTATTTGTTGTTCTTTAGTTTCTTTGTTCGTTCTTCTTTATTTTATGGAAATAGACATATTGAGCACTTGAATTATTAAGTGAGAGATGAGAATCGAGACCACGACGAGGTGGTGACTTTCACATCATCAGTGCAAATTATGTGGGAACGGTTCGTCGCTTATCATCGACGTTCTTTCAATACAAAAATGGGCATAAAAAATTGACAATTTTGTGGTGTTCGGGTTTTTTTTCCGTCGTTGCTGCGCGCAAAATACAACCGGTTAAAATTGGGATGATGAACTAAAATGCCGTTTATAAAATGGTTATTTATTGAAATTCGCTTTATTGTAGCTCACTCACATGTATCGATGTTGTGTATACTGTAGTTAAATTACATGAGTGGAAGAGATTGCATTGTGATGGAAATCTATGCCACGTTTGTGTTCAGCGTTGACCTTCGTACTCCTAAATTCATCTAACTGCTATCAAAACAAGCGTTTGCCTCTTCAAATTGATTTAAATTCATATATCGTTTTTTCTCGCTACAACAAATTTAATGCATTTAACAATACATGTCGAAAAAGAAGAGAAGCAAAACCAAAATACCGATTTAAATCAGTATGTTGAATCCAGTGCGCCAACACTTTGGCCTGTTTCTCATCTGGTTTTGCTATCATTCGAATATCAATGTACGAAACAATTTCTACATTTTAGATCAAAACGAGTGGGTTGAATAAGTATGTTATTTTATTACCAGTTACATTAGTTTACATCTCGATGATAGAAACGGATCTGGCATTGTAATGCTCTTGATATAATTCTTTGTCTCACTCTCTTGCTCACCGCATATGAATAATTAGTTTTTACCGTATTATAATTTCTGCTAATAAATATGCGGCATGTAAAACTTGGAGTTCCTCTTGTTGCTAGTCTTGTTGTTATTTGTTTATCATTGCGTTTGGGTTATACAATCAGTTTTGCGTCACACACTCGCACACTGTTTATGCGTTTGCCGAGATTTATGCCCGTGTTACACACGTATTTGCATCTAATGCGTTCTGCATATTTTTTTTATTAGTCCATGCTTAGGTTTGCTTAGTTATTATTATTTTGCAACAACAACTTGTTGGAAATTTAAAAAAAAAATAGTACATTTGCTATTCCACTTTTCCAACTGAATCAACTGAATTCAACTGAAGAAAAAAGTGTACTATAATTTTCATAACAAACAAATGCTTAAGGTAATTAAAAAATTGCGAGCACACGTACACACTCACACCGTCAAGGGAGCATCAGCATGCAGAGCATCGATTTTGTGTTATTTTCATCTTAAAAACGTGCGGTTATTTTGAATGCCGCTGTTTGCGCCCATTTTTCAAACGGACCACAAACACAACACATTACAAAAAGAATGTTTATTGTGTTTAATCACATTTCTCCTGCTTCATTTCAGTTTATTTTTTGTTTTTGTTAATCTTGTTCGATACAAACATCGATAGAATGTACTTAGATCGTAACAAATCGCATCGAATCACCAACAGCCAACAACAGCCACAATGAAACCGAACAACGATTTTCACTCACAGTTAAGCCGAAAGACCAACGCTACAAGCACGCTTACGATTCGATTTTAAGAGATGTTATTTTACCAAAAAGCAACATTTTCGTGCTTATCGGTTGGTATCGCGATACATTGCATACAGCCAAAACATGTGTGTCGACAAGTCGTCGCCATTGTTTTGAATTGGCCAATGTTTCTTTTAGTGAAATAACAAGAATACTACATTGACTTCGTTACTTCGTTACTTGGTTGTTTGTTTTTTTTTTCTATCTGTAAATTGTTTTCTATGTCTATTGGAAATTCGATGCTATTGTGGTACAAAGATGGCAAAATCCCAGGCCAATCGAAGAGATGAGTGCATGGAAAATGTTTGTAATAAATAAAAAAGGAACATTTGTTCAAAGAATAAGAAGCATTCTTCTTCAATTAATCTGGAAAAAAAAATTGTGCCCATAGAAAATATGGGAATCCCTTCTGTGTTTTGGCTCTGAAAACGAGCTGGTATTCGTGATTGAACGCAATTAAAGTATCGATACGTGGCTCAACGCAACCACAAAGCTCCAATCACTGCACACATCAACATGCATATGAAGCGATGAAATCGATAATCACTGTGTTGATTTGGCTCTAATCGAAATTATGACCATCGGATGTTTTTCGTCTGATTTTCTGTTGTGGTCGTCATGTATTTCAAGCCGTTAAGTCTGAAGCGATTAGGTCGCTTTAATCGCAGTTTAGAGTTCAATTGTGTTTAAAATGACTATGTGAATACAGTTTTACCACTGTGATTTTCATTCGAAAATTGGCTCCATTTTTGTCGATCCAATGTGTTTGAGGGTCCAAAGTAGACGAGCAACAACAAAAAAACCGAGGAAATGATCAAATCGATGGTTTCAAATGTAATCATGCAACAACCATATGCAACAGCACCCAATTCAATGTGAAACAACTGATCGAGAGACCAAATAAATGGCCATATTGGTAAACAAAATTCTATGAAATTAAGCGCGGCTCGAGTCGACAGAGATGAATTCTCCTTGTTTCTATGGTGCGCTTGTTGTTATTGGTTCTGGGCTCTCATTCTAAAAAAAAAAGTGGTGATTTTCGATCAATTTGTTATTGTTGTTCTTGGCATCGCCTGTGGTTTGAATCCAATGAAATTTGACATTAGGCGTCGCAATATCACAATGTTTAACTTTTATGCTGGCCATGCACAAGCTCACTCTAGAGCTCGCTGATGCAGTAATACCATGGCGCGCGCAAATAAATCGCTCTAAATATTTTTTAACGTTTCAACAGATTATTCAATGTGCGGCATACATGACACAAAGACTTTTCTTGAACTGGCTATGTGCATCTATTTTTGTTTCGTTTCGCTTCTTTTTTGTTTTGTCCAATTCTGAATAATATATAAAAGTGTTATTATTTTTGAAATAGCGAAAAATATTGCGACGTTGTGTTGTTATTTTGCGCCTATTCGCCACGAGAGAGTAATAAGAGCAAATGTTCCAGTGAAATTACTCTTTCGATACCGTTCGGGGCGATTCTGGTTCATAATCCATAAATATGTAACATTGTAACATAGTAGAGGCTATGCTGTCATATATAAAGAGAGAGAGAGAGAAAGAGAGCGCGTTGAAACATCTCGAAAGTAGCAACAGCAGCAGCAGCAGCAGCAGCAGCAGCAGTACGTACTGAGAGAGAATGAGAGCGATAGCGTTTATTTACAGTGGAATTTAAGCACGGGACCAAAAAGCGCACCGAACAGATAACGATCGAATTATGTGAACAGTTTAGTAATGTAATAGTTGAAAACGGTTAGTTTTTTGCGTTTTCATAGGCCAGCTACAGTAGTATACAATAATCGTAATTGCAGCCGTAAAATGGAGAGAAGAATAGCATAAATTACCATCTTCCATTCGACTTCTTTGGTAAAGAGATGTATATCATTTTTAGTACAATCTGTGACCCATTTCCTTTGCCTTTGAAACAACAAGCATCGACATACGCGGTGGCAGCAGTGGTACAGTGAGGAAAATAGCCGCCATGGCATTCGCATATATTGCTGTTGCTGCTGCCGCCGCCGCCGTCGCATTTCACGTTTTTATTGTAACAATGAATCAAATATTATCCATATGGATATTTACAAGTCGCAGTGAACCATTAAGCAGGCGACGAACGGTTCGAAAATTTGAGCTGCTGTTTTTGTTGTTATTTTTTGAAAAACTGAACCATGTTCGAAATCCAGACCATCAAGAAATATCGTAGCTCGTAACATTGCCGCTGAAGATGATTCGATAAATCTAAAGGGAAAGAACACACACACACACACAATTTAATTCACCATTAAAAAGTTTATGAGAGCAATTGTGTTTTTGATTTTTATCTGCTACTAATATGTACCATTTGAACATGAGTTTTATTTATTATTTTTGCTAACTATTTCCATTGTTTTTCGTCATCTGTTTGTTTTTGTTTGTATTTTCGTCAACGAAAGAATGTTGTAAATATGGCTGTTTTTGTGATATATGGATGAACGAGCCCGGAAAGAGAAATGGATTTTCGTATCGAGATATTCGCGACTAAATGACAAAGAAAAATTATTGTAAACAAAACTAAAATAACACACATGTAGACAATTTCAAAGTATGCGTTTCAAATTGTGATTGGTATCCATTTTCTATGCGACAACATTTTAAAATGTTACTTTGGTTGTTGCGAATTCAGCAAAGATCAATGATATCATGGCTGTGATATTGGTATTTTCTATACCAAATGGTTTGGCATCGCTGCCGTATTGATGACAATGATTGCAGCAATGTTCAGGCTCACTAAATTCCATTGCTTGCCAGATGACCGTTAAATCGCTTTAATCAATTAATCACAAAATGTATGGTGACTATTTACAACCGGTTCGACGTATTTGATCCGCTATCGGTGAAAAGGTTAATGAAAATCCTCAATTCCTTTCTCTACATTTCAATTTGACCATAAAAAAAAACATTATTTTTGCTGTAAATTTTGCCGCGAGTGAGATCGAATTGAAAATACTGTAGTTTGTCTGAGCATAGCAAAATAAATGGTTATCGTTGTATTGCTATCAGTTCGACGTGACCTCATCAAAAAATTGCCCCATGCGCAAGTTAAAACTAAATCGTTTGGATTACGCAAAGAAAAAAAAAATTGAAAATTTGCAACAGGCTTGTGTAGTGTTCTGATAACGGAATAATCTAGTAGAAAAACCATGACGGAATCTGGCTTTGCCAAGACCAAAATGAAATGAAATAAAATGAAAACAATAAAAAGAGCCATGATTAAGGCCAAGCGATGTGTGTGTTTGAGAAATTCGAGTGCTGTGAATGGCTTGGAAGCCAAACTTGTGATAAGAATCACAAAAATAGGCATAATCAAGTGCAGAAAATGGAAGAAAAACATGATTTTGAGTGTGAGAGGTAAAGTGGTATTCAGGCATTCACATGCACACACACACACAGAGAACGTAGATAGAATGAATCTGATTATTGGCATTTCTTCTGATGAGCATTATCATAATAGGCATTTACGTCTTAAAGAGTTTGTATTCAAATTCATCACGAATGGAATGTTTAAGTTGAGGAAAAAAAAGAAGTCAAAATGCCTAAGGTATCTTTCACTCTGCACAATGCCGTGCAGACCTAAATCAGAGAAACAATATCAACATCTCAGCCAACAAAATAATACCAAAACAAAAAACCTAACCGTTCTATCAATAGCCGAAGACTGACTGAAAAACGGTGAAGAATAAAAGACATGCGATGTGGTTTCAAGTGTCTTCGTCTTCGGCATGCGTTGCTCCGTTAACAATTCGAGTGTTCCGTTCCATTCTCTACCACAATAGTCTTTTGATAGCGCATCGCGCTGACAATCAGCCATGGCACAAAATGTTGGCCGATGTTTGCTACACTTTTGCGGTACCAAATGAAGAGTGTATGTTCAACACAGACACGCGATGGAATCGCAAGCGCAAGTCTTACACGGCTTAACAATTCATAGTTTGTAATAAACAAACATCGGTAACAGCAAATGGTGATTTTTTTCGGTATTTCTCCTTCAACAAATTCAATGTTGTGCTGTTGCTGTTGCTGCTGTTGCGCTACCACGATTCTATTGCTGTGGTATGGTGCGCGTGCGATGCGACTCTTTCACCGTTTTCTTCTTTCATTCTACATTCTCCGCTGCTTATGACCATACCAAATCAACTTGAGTGGCTTTCGATCGTGTGTTGTGCTGTCGCTGTATAAGTGTTGATGATGAATGTTACCGTCGTTCATTCTGAGCCATTTCCCCATGGAACAATATGAGTTACTCACCTTCTTTTTTTCCACTTTACATTCGCTGCTCATCTCACACACACACACACGAACACAAATGCGATCACGTTCACATTCACATTCACACCGTGTTCGTCAGCTCTATTTCGTTTCTATTCTACATTCTTAGCGCACACATAAACCGTTCTCTTGCGCTCTCGATCATAGTTCGGTTCGTTTCGATCGTAGATGCTTCGCTTGGAAACTTGGTATGATTGTATTGTGTGGTGTTTTTGTGTGTTGAGTCTTCAGCGTAGTAAATGTGCTACGTGAATGGCAATGATCATGATAATGATTCTGTGTGTTTTTTTTTCTGTTCACATTTCTTCTTGGCTTTTGTTGTCTTGCGTTTGGTGTGTGAAGTGTGTAAGGAGGGCATAAAAGCACCAACCATTCGTCATTTCAAAGTCATTGCCCATGATGCAACCGATGGTTTAACATCAACTCTTGTGCACATCAACTGAAAATCCATTTACGCCTGCTTCTGTGGAGTACTGGAGTGCAAGAACCATTCATACATCAAACGTTCTATTTATTTGAGTTTATTTTTTTGTTGTTTGTTTTCGATTGAGATTTTCCAGATCATTTCTGTTTGATAAAAATTGCCAACAAGTTTTGTGTAGTGAATAAATTTGACAAGACATTTTGAATGTGCCACGAATTTTTAACGACTTTTTGTTAAAAAAAAGACATTACAAATTTTATTGTGCAGAATCAGAAAAGTGCAAAAGTGTGCTGCAAATCGAATGAAAATAAAATTGGTGATTGCGAAATTTTTTCCTGGAAAGCTGAGAGAGCTCATTCAAGCAAATCCAAATCTTTAATCAGAAAAGCATTCCGTTCAATAACTTCATTCTTTTTTTTTATTGAAGTCGTGAAAATTTTCACCAATTCTCGGCCAAATCGTGACTATCGCCTGGATATCGCGTGCGAAAAAAATTTCCGCTAACGACCCAATATTTGAATTGTCGATTTATTGCCACAGCAATATTTTTATTGGAAAACGGCAAAAAAGAAACGATAAAATCGTGTGATTGTGAACAGCAAAACAAAAATAAACAAAAAGACATACCACTGTGCACTGAGTGCAATTGCATCGTTAAAACTATTGTTGATATTGACGCTGAATGAAAAATTTGTGTGGTGATATTTTTGTGTATTTATTTTGAGCAGGTGAGTTTCTATGAGAGCCATTTTTCAACCATTATGACACTTTCAGTGATTTGAGTGAATAGCCATCGAATTTTCTTCGATTTGTTCGGTTTAATCGACACCAATACGGTCTTGAGCAACATCACGATTTCCGCAATAAGCTCCAGCGTCAGCTTCAACACCAATAAATCGAATGTGATTTTTTCGAATATACAACAGATTTTTCTCCTGTTTATTTTCTTCTTCTGCTTAATGGTATTTATGTATGCGCAATTAAAAATAAATTTGCAAACATTTCACTTGGCAAAATAATTGAATGGACAAAATTAACGTCACGATCATCGCTGAAACGAAAGAAATATTGAGCATTTTTGGTTTTGTAAATAGAAAATAGCTTGGAGCATGTGAGTTCGAATTTTGAATCCTAGCTGACAAGTTGTAACAATTTAAAGTTCAGAACACCTTCGATCATTCTAGCTGATTATGACAATGACGGCAAAACGGGTGGTAAAAACCGTTTTTTACCTCAATCAATAATGATGAACCATGAACGGGCGAGAAAAGAAATGTTCTATCGAAAATCGTGACTTAATCCATCTTTATATATGCATGCCATTTTTCTTTCGCTCGATCTCTAGTAGAAAATCTTGTCATCACGAAATCAAGACGAAGGAAAAAACAACCGTTTCCAATCCAAACATGTAAACACACCGAAAATCAATTTAAGAGGCTTTCAAACGAAAACCGTTCCAGAGTCCATCATCAAACAGTTCGACCATTTTCAATTAAGTTGTTTGCCAAGTGCATGCTTTTTTTTCTAACCATTTGATATGACCCGAAGTTTTGATTGTATGTTCAACGTACACACAAAATATGTAATGAAAACGGTCAATGGCTGGCGGCTAGACACACCATTTATAACCATTGGTTATTAACCAAATAAACAACTAAAAGTCGGTTTTGTTTGCTCCATCTCTCTGTCGTATTAGACAACAGACATTTGGAGTTGTTTGATTTGTTCGTCGGTTCTTCTTTCATTTTTGATTGAATTGAAATTGATGAAAATTATACGTAATTGAGTTTACACCGTCATCATAATTGCCTTATCAAATAAAAAAAAAAAAAAACAAAAATCAAAACCATTCAACAATCGAGCGGTAAAATTCTATTTCTCATGTTTATTAACTGAGACCTGCGTGTGCACACACAAATATCCAATCCAATTATTGTTAGAATTATTATTGTGAATGCGGTGATCAGTTCGCTTATTTCGAACAGCCAAAACAGAAAGAAATGTTAAGTTGAACCTCCGTTGGTTTAACACACTCAAGTGGCTGGATAGTCCAATTATATCTATTCAATCGGATTACAAAAAATGCCAATCAACTGACACAAAACCGGACAATGTAAACCCATCCTGTCGTCCCATTAAACTCGCCATCTAACGATTCTTCGATGCAACATGCACTTTAACATTTCCGTCATGCATTTTAATCGAATGTGTCACGCAGCTTCGAAATGAAACGACATTTAAAATTATGCTCTTTCGCCTCAGCGCAGAGTAAAACTTTCATCGTTCTCACAGTACATGGTACATCGGTGAATGAATAGCGAAAATCATCTATCATAATCAGTTAACAAGTTATTATAGTTTTCGCCATTGCGCGAAACAATGGCAAACACTTTCTATAGTAGTGTGCTTGAGCTGTATGCTCCATTGAAAATTCTAAACGAATCATAAACAAAAATGAAAACATGAACTATAAAGACCAACTATTCTATTCATGAGACTAGTGACAACGTCACAATTATCATCACGTTAATTTATCACATATTCAACGAACCGGTTATAAAAGTGCGAGTTCGCGAAAAACCAATTTGTTGGCCAAGAATAAGCATGAAAGAAAATTTACAATAAAAAAAAACCAAATGCCAAAAAAAACAAAAAAAAAACAAAAAATAATAATAAGAGAAGAAAACGAAATTCTTGGCATACATTTTATGTGCTGTTTTTGGCAACGGAAACCACTTTCTGTAGTTGAATGAAAATCAAATAACAAAAGCACATGAAACAAGCGCACGCATTTGCAAATCGGAACACAACACTGAAAGTTGAACGAAATGACAATGAAACACAAATTCGCTTGTACTGTCGTGAAGTGCCATTTCCATGCAGGTCGTAAAGCGACAAGAATCTGATACTCATTCGTACATCAGTACTCACATACAAACACGATTCATGTCTCATGCCCATTTAAATGTGACTTGATTTGTCTTTAGTTTAATTTGATTTGGATTCAGCCATTGTTTCAATTTCTTTGAATGAATGAATGAATGCAAAAAAAAGAAACAAATCTCCGTTACGAATCAAGTAAAAGTCTTTGGATGTGTTAAGAAAATTATAGATCACACGATGTGAGCATGTACAATGTATCCAAAATTGTACATCCCAGCTGATCTTTAGCTCATGCGAAACAAACTAAATGATAATAATTTTCTGTTTAAAATCCAACTTAAAATCGAATTAAAGTAGGTTGAGAGCGCTTCACATTATTTGTTCAATCTAATGAATTCGTTTGGTCACTGAAAAACGAAACTGAATGCCATTCAGTCAAATGGCCATTTGATTCTCTCCATTTCTTTGGATCTTCCTGTGTCGACTACATTATAAGCGCATTCACAGCAAGTTAAGGCAAAGTACAGGCCACAGATAAGAATGATTGTTGTACAAAAGGGAAAATTAAATAAATCAGGGCACGAAAGAACAGCCACAATTAGTGCAATTTGAATAAGACAATGGAGCTCAGCTAGCGACCCAGTGTTCCGCTGAACGCGGCATACTCATTTGCGTATGCGCGATCTCTTCTTCTTTGTTTTGGCTGACACAGAAAATGTAGAATAGACGACGAAGGTGGCTTGTGGTATTATTGGCTGCGCTGTCTAGTCGTGCCATTGCATATTATAGGCTAGGCGGCTTACGATCTGCATCCCATTATTGTTGCATCCCTATAATTAGTTTAAGATTTGCAATCAATATTTTTTCGTTTCGATTTAACATCAATCGTACAATTGCCATTTCAAAAAAAAAAACACAAAATCATCATTTCCATTTCATGAGTGGTCAACTGCATAGATTCATGCTGCCGGCAAACATACAATTCGTCATGAAATATGAAATTCTCTCACACCATTCGAACAATTTCCAGTTCTATGAAATGAGAGCTATCTCATTGTTCTGTGCATACCGAAATATACAAGATAAAAAACAGCAGCAGCAGCAACAACAACACCAACTAATTCCATTCACTCAATCTTTGAGCAGTGCATTTAAATTATGCGTGTCTTCCTTTTGTTTTCTTCATTGCTTTTCGCCAAGTATTTTTTCTCTATGAGTAATTTAGATGTCAGATTGAACAACAACAACGAAAAAACACAGAGAGAGAGAGAGAGGCAGGAAAAACACTAGCATATGCAGTGGCACTCTGTGTTTATTAGCAGTAGCGCTGGAATTTTGAATAATTCTATACAAAATTAATGCGATTGGCGATATGTTCGTACGGCATACGAATGGAAAGGTAAAAAAGAAGCGGAGAAAAAAAATGAAGAAGCGCAGACCATTGAATGGGAAATAACAATGAACAAGAGCTGGGTGCAAGTCAACACTCAAATGGTACAAATCGTCGTCATCATTCGCTGCTGCCTTCGTACTCATCATTCAATCACACACACACAAACACTCAAATGTACGTGGAAATGTAACGCGAAGCTCACAGCATAAACACAATCAAACAAATGCACAATTAATTAAATTCATGTTTTGTTGTTAACAATTTTATTTATAGTTTTGTTCTTCCTTTTTTTTGTCACATTTTATTTGATCGACAGAGAATGGGCGCACAGTATGCACTATGCCTGTGCGATGATACGAATTGCGTGCTTCAACTATCAAACGCTTTCGATGTACCTTTTGCCTGTCTGATTCCCTGTCATTTTTTTTTATCGTTCATTGGAAAAAAGATTTTTATCGGAAATTGCGGTCACAATGACAAAATACCTTAAAAGATCAAAACGAAAACATCGAGCGTACCGATTGCCAATGTACTCTTATCTTGTCGTGTGGTTTATATGCTGATCAATTTCCAATTTATGCACATAAATACAAATATAAAAAAAAAGAAGTATTACAGCATCAAGCATCGACGGGATCGACAATGAAACATCTTTTGCTACAATCATTCAGACATCGTACGTTCAGTGGGTTTCAATGTTCGAAGCACCAAGCAACAGGTGTAAACGTAATACCCTCGTCGCCCTATTCCAAGCCATTTTTTTTTAAAAAAACATATCGATTCTTGAGTCTGTTTTATTGTTGTCGACGATGTGAAATCAATCATCGGTCCCAAGAGTTCGGATGAAATGAAATAATGAGGAGAATTACGAATCACGAATCACAATATAAAATAACAACAAAAACCATATACGGAATTTCCTGTGCATTTCGATAATTGATTTTGATTAAACTCATTATTCTACGCGGAGAAAATAGACATTCGTTTGGTTTTTTTTTTTGACCAATCAATTGGACTGAAGCAACGAATTTCCAAATAGCAATTGATGACTTCAGATTTCAAATAACACGACAAACCATTTTTCTTTTGGTTGGACAAATCTATGCGGTGTAACAGGGTCTTTGTTCGTTTGTATCTCCATACATAATGGACCGTCCATTCTATGGCTATGTATTTGTTGTGAGTGTTGAAGATTTATTGTTTATCGAGATGCACACAATGTGCATATATGCATATCAATATCCAAAATAGTCACTTTTTCCATGGGTAATAATAATAAGAATGAGCCGCACAAGAGACACACAACCGAAAATATAAAGAGTGTGTGTGTGTAAACAGTAAAAACATCGAAAAGTGGTATTTATTTGGAAGAAAAACAAACAAACACAAATATTGAGAATATCATTACCTTTCATCTCTTGTGTTGTTTGCTGTGGCGTGTACACATTATTTTTTCTCTCTTCATTTGTGTGTGTGTGTTTTTTCTTTCTTTATTCGTTTGAGCGATCCATTCGTCGGAGAATATTCTTTAATTGTCAGTTTTTGTATTGTCGTGTTGCTTCTATTCGTTGTGTTTCTTTGGATTTCGTGAAATTTGTTCAATTTCATCGTGTTTCATTTTTGGTATTGTTTCCCTTCAAGATTCTTGTGTGTTTTTAGAATGTTAGAACCAAAATAAAGCAATTGTTTTTTAATGAAATGAAATAATGATTTAAGCCATTGTATTACGGCTACATCGATGTAATAAACTTTTTTAAGAAAAAACCTCGTATGAAATGGTCGATGGAAAAAAGAGACACACATCACACTGAAAATTGTGTTTACATTTAGTTTTTTGTTTCTGGATGAAAGAGCTCAAGCAACTGAACAGTATCGAAATGTTTGTGCCGTGTGACTGTGCAATTTAACCATTCGATTAACTTCAATTTGACTTGAGCAATACGAGACCCGCCACATCTCCACAGAGAACCAAATCGTCGACAATCGATGTTATCTTTGAACCATAGGAAATTTTCTCAATTGCACTACTACTGTTTCAGAGGCGATTTGTAGTTTTCATGGATATTAGATCGCTGCGGGATACTCGATTCATTCGACAATTCACTCGACGATATCGCGCATTTGCTGTGTGGCACCGATGATACTAATGCATGCAGCGCTCAGCGAACCTCACATTACTTCACGATTGATTTCTAAAGTTGGATATTTTCTTTTTTTGGGTCCGGAAAATAGATAGTGACTTTTATACACGCAAACAATCGCAACCGATTAACTCATATTTTAATCATATCTAACATTGATCTTTGAATCAAGCGATTGCATTTGTGCTGCTAGCCAAATGCTAACAGTCATAAACATTGGAAAATGTAAAATAAAACACACAAAAAACATGATTTGAAACGTGAAACGTTTCTTTTTAAATGGAATGTATTCATGAAATCACGAAAGAGTTTCATCAACAACAAACAAAAAAATTGGTAATCGTTCGCGTGAATGCATCTATGCACTCTTACTTGTTCCATTACCTCGGGAATTTTCCATTATTTCGTTCATTGATCTGAATAATCGGGAATTTGCTGTTTTCACTAGCATTTTGTCGACGACTCTGTTTCGATAAAACCATATTCAAATCGGAAAAAATTTCGGTTGATACGATCGTCACATTGAATTATGATGCATTTGAATGACACAAATTTCATTCCAACTAAACTGAGCAACAATAGTTGTTTTATTCAATTGGCAAATTGCAATTTGCTGAGCTCATGAGCAGTTTGTACAACAACAAAAACAAAACTTCAATTTCAATTTGCCATCGATTAAGAATTTCTCTCAAGTAAGAAATAAATGAAATCGGTTTTAATGCACCATAAAAATTAAGACCTCGGTATTATAAGAAGAAAAAAGTGAAGCCCATTTTTGATGAGTCCAATAGATTGGTGTATGTTGATTGAAATGCAATAAATTCAAGCATCAGTCAGCATAATTCTTATTGTGCAGCTTACAATTTCATCGTTTCATGGTCGCAAGCATTTTTCTATATGTATTGAAAATCAACACACAAAAACCTCCATAAACGTTTAAAAGGTACACGATGAAATGGAAATGAATGTCGATAATAAAACTAAATGTGAATCACAAAAGCAAAGAATAATGGCAATAACAAAACGGGGAAAAAAAAGAGAACTAGGAAGAAATGGATATATTTCGATTTGATAGCTGCAACTCTCTGTGTATATCTCGTGTACTTATTAGTTACTTGAACGCAACTCTCTCGTATGCATCAAGATCGACTGACGACTTCTTTTTTTTCTGTTCGTCGTTCGAAATTTTGCTTTGTCATCTTGCGTTTGTGGACGCGCGATTTCAGGCAGCTCTATGCATTCAAGCAAAGAAAACAAAGAAATAGATGCGATGTTATTTAATGGCACTCAAACTGCATCATACCATTCCACTGTTTATTGCTGTATGCTACCTAAGGCAGGAACAATGCATAATTTTAACATGCATATCTGCGCCTTCTATCTCATTTCATCATCCATTATCGTCGTCGTAATGGAACCCGAGAATAATAAACCTAGAATGAACAAAAACGTCTCACTCACTTGCACGAGCACACACACACACTCCGCATAGCAATCCAAGACTCGAATGAAGAAGAAAAAACAATCAGACACACAGAATACAATTCGGACCATAATGAGACGCAATGGAGTGAGTGAGAGAGAGAGAGAGAAAGAAAGAAAGAAAGAGAGTGAGATCAACACTGACGGTGTAATGATTATGCTACATCGCTCCGTCTATCTATCGCTCTGTGTGTGCTGGGTTAAAGATAGATGTGTGTACAAAAGAAGTAGTGCGCGCACTGCAACTTCGAGACGATTCATCGTTCATTTCGCATCGCGTTTCAATAGATTTTCTAGCATCAGTAATGAGACGATAGCTTATATGCTATGTGAAGCATTGATTTTACATAGATTCTTACTTGTTTCATTCGCCGGGTCGCTCTCTTTCTCGCGTCAACGTGAAACGAACGATGCGGAAAAAAAGCATAAACGCTCGCGTACGAAGGTGAACGAACCCCATCCCATATTCACGTAAAGCTCTATGCTTTTTTTCCAGCGTTTCATCTCTTTCTACCTCATTTGCTCCCTTTAGATCAATGATTTTGTTTTTCTTGAGAAATCTCATTTTCAAATTTCTACGGTGTGCGTAGTATTTTTTGCTACGCTTATCGCTCTTCCGCGACCACTTCATACTTCAATATGACGAAATGCTCCATCTGCCATTAGTTTCGTTCGACAAGTGTGGAGAATTGTTGGTTTTAGTTGCTTTTTTTTAACGTAAATTTCCTTGATTTTTTCATCGCTCTTTGTCATTTTTAACAAAATGAAGAATTTTTGCTTGATGTAGAGAATGAAATTTTGAAGAACAAATGCTAATGCAGTTTTATTTACTTATTTACATAAAGTAAACCAGAATGAATCAACACGTGTATTGCGTTCGTTGTGTTCTGTTTCAACGGAATTATATTATTACAAACGTACGGCATCTTTCACACGGCATTGAAATCGAGTGCAGATCGTGGTGCAGACGAACATTACCAAAACCTGCGCATTCATTGCACTCAATCGATTTGCACGATGGAAATTCGCATCGGCACACAAGATGAGCGCTGTTGTTGTTCTAGTGGTACAACATCACTTCATAGATAATAATTTTTCGTCGATCTAAAATCAGCCGCATCGATTGAAGTGTGTGTGTGTGTGTATATTGTTGTGTTTGTTCATTATTTTCTTTTTCTCGCCTTCCTTGTTTCATTGGACGGTATACAAAAAAACAGCCCACAACAAAGCACACATACAATTTGCTACATCTGCTCATCGCACAGAAAAATTGATTTCAGCAAATTTAATTCAATAGCCCATTTGATGAGTGGTTTTCTAAGCATCGCAGCCACATCAATATCAACATACCCGTTGAAATTCATAAATAATAACAACAACAACAAAACATTGCTCGATCACGACTGGAATTGAAAGAAACATTGCAAAAATTATGAATCGATATTGATAATAGCATTGAGCTTACGCCGAAGCAATTCCAAATGGTATGCGCTGAATCTGAGCATAGAAATCGTTTGAGGCCGCATATTTGTTCTGGATCACGTGCATTCTTTTTATAATTAGGCAAAGATAAATAGAAAAATGGTTTTGAGTTTTTCTTTTGTTTGAAATCACAACGATCACGATAATCGCAAAATGCAAAGAAAATAATAGCGAAACATTGAAACGAATTGTGTTAGGCTTGAAAATGCCCAATGGATGGCAATATACTCCCATACGGACGCAACATTTGAATCAAATGATTACGAGTAGAGCATCAAGAGCATCGAAAGTATTGATAGGTTACCTTTCAGAGGCTTGGATGGGAGTCAAGTAAATAAACGACGACGCGAACTTGTTAGTGGGAGGTAATTGAAAAAAAATAAATAAATAAGGAGTACAAAGTATAGTGTTTAGATTGCACGAAAATTGGCAAAATAAACACGAAATAAATGAGTGTAGTGTGAGCGCAATAGTTTGATTGCAAGATCATCTCGTGATTGTGTGGTATGCGTCGGCCACGATCACTCGAACTGAGAAGCGGGCGAGGTGGTGAGCTGATTAGCTGCCTTGCAGACGAACTAGTGATCTAAAGAAAAGCACCAAATCAAATTTACTAGCAAAATCAAAGCTATGATTAGATTGGAGGCGATTGAAAAAAGGATTTTCAAACGCAAATTGGTTTTCAATTGGACGTAAGACTATCCGGCACACGTGAGATTAAAGCGAACGATTACACAAACCGAGAGAAAAAAAGACAACCGCATCGTTAGCATCGTATTGAAAATTGCAAACGCACGTTTGCTCATTATTCGTCCATTGTTTATCGATTATCGTTCCAATGTGTATTCTTAAATATAAATCGGGTTATGAGGCTATTTTCTGCCAATATTTCTATTTCTTTTCAAAAAAAAAACCTCAAAGGCATGTGCGCGAGCCGTTTGTTCGATTTGTAACAATGGACCAATCAATTTAGAATGTTATTGAAAAGTTTCATTGCTGTAAATTGTCTAGAAAAATTTCATTTTAAAAAAATCACTCAAATTTATTGAGAATGAAAATAAAAAACCGAATGATGTTCATTGTTCTTTCTAATCGAACCAATTCAATGTTTGCAAAACAAACAAAGTACAAATAAACTAGAATTTATTTTGAATTCAAATCACTTTTTACCTTTTACACTTGATGTGTTGTGCCTTCCGGTTTATTTAATGTGGTAAAAAAAACCATATCAAAATCGCACAATATGAAAATCTTTCATCACATTCGCTGACCGCACCGTTTGAGACCATCATTAAATTGCTCCATCATCTTCAAATGTCGCACCGTTTGGCGAAATAACGATAGATTCTCAACATCGATAAATCGGTACTGCGATAAATCATGTTAGCACGTAATTGTGTTTTCACGTGGTTTGGAGCCACAGGTGGCCAGAATGACCATTTCAACACTTAAAAAAAAAACAAACAAATAAAATGTGATGAAGCAAAGGAAAGTATCGTTATGTTGGAATTCAAACCACCTTAGAATTGGTGAAACAATAATGTTCAACCAACTCAAGCATAAAACATAGAACGAAACGAAATAAAAAAAACACACACACACACACAATAAATGGCCGATCATTCAATGACAATCGAGTGCAATTTTACGCTAAATTGACAAAGCGTGAGTAAATATATCTCGAATTAAATGAATCGTTGAGCAAAGAATACCATAGAATAAAATAAATTACGTATTTAAATGTATTTGTGTGTATTTGAAATGAAATGTGACGCCAAATTTATCGCGCATGAACTGAAAGTTTTGAGTCGCCCATTCGACGAGAATTTCAAATTGTCTACTATTTTAAAGTAAATTCTTTTTTGGAATGGAAATTTATTCATGAAATAACAAAAATGGCAATCAACACATTTTCGAACATGGTAATAAAAAAGGAGTGCACGTGTGACATGTCTAAAGCCACAGCCCTCGTCTGTATTTCGAGCACTGTTCATACTGTTGTTGCACCCGCATTCACGTCATCAACACACGAGATAATTCAATTTAACAATTATCACATTTCTCAAAGAGTCATTAACCTCGTAGTAACAGCAGGTCAACACTCAGCCTGCGAGTGAAATCAGCTAAATGAATGCATTTCAGCATTACACTGCAATGTAAAGAAGCAAAGAAACAGACAAAATGAACTTCTACCAAGCAAATATTTGACGTCTGTGTGTTCAGCTTAAATCACTGCTTTACAAATGCAGTGCTTTATTTCACTTGAATACATCGTAACAAGATACCCCGTTCATGTTATATTTCAGCGTCAATCCAGTGTACAAAAAATTACAGCAATCAGAAATTCAATGAAAAATAAAACACTTTTCTTTTAATGGCAACGTGTGACTCTCTGAATAACAACCTGTTGAAATCTCTCAAGATTTTTTTTTGGACGACTGAAAAAAGAAAATCGCCAAAGAAAAGCATGAATACATAGTTAAGTGCTGAAAAAAATGAACTCTCAGTATAACAAAAAACAGCGATGATAAAAATTCAGAAATGAAATGAATAAAAAAAGCAGCGAAGACAATCGCATTGAAAGCCATTGCAAATAGACAAAAAGTGAGTTACGAGCTCAAGCACTTGGCTTTTTGTTGTCATTTCACGGCATACTTTTTTGTTGTAAATCTTTTTATACGGTATGAACAATTCAATGTGTTTGTTTTCTTTGTGATTCAGAGAGAATTAGTGAATCTCGTCTTCGAACGGCTCGAGTGAAGTTTATGTTGACTCTTTTACGATCTCATTACGGAACTCGTTTCTCTTCGGCACTTGTAGCAAGTGGCTATTTTTGGCTGCGATGCATTAATTTCGGTATAATGTCATAACAATGGAGCAAAACGATGTGACAACAGTTTCAGGGCAATGGATTTGTCAACAACAGAATTCATTTCCATTGCTAATCAATTTTTTTGATGATCATCATACCTTTGAATTTGCATCGGCATCGCTTTTTTTTTCTCTCAAATTTCAAGTCGTCCAAGTCTCATTTGTTAAAGCTGAGATGCTGTCTCATGTTTGGCGCGTAAAACAAACATTTGCACCGTTAGATTGCGTACGAGTGGCGTGCGCAACTGCGCATACTATTTCTTTAATTAAATTCTTTTGTTTTAGGCTCAAAACAAACGAAATTTTCATTTCATTCTATGACTCGTATTTTTGTGCTACGCACGTTTTACTTGTCGTAGCATCATAAAAAGATCCGTTAACTAGGTAACATGTGTTTTTGTCGCAAAATTGTTGTTTTCCAAACCGAAAATGACATTTCTTGATCTGCTCAATGCATACCTGGGTATCGACTATGAAAGACTGTTCACGCATATGGCATGAAACGTGAAATACCGAATCCGAAATTCATTTCGGTGAGGTTGACTGTTAAAACGAAATGAGTCCATTTAATGTACGCTATTTAAACAATAATTTGTATTTGCTTTTATCATTTTTGCTCGTCATTGAGCCGGTCAAAAGAGAAAATGTTTGAAAGAGACCCAAATATATCTATAACAAACGGTCCGGTCCAAACACGTCGAACTTTTCGCAGCCTATTCTTTATACTCTATCGAATAATTTATTGATATTTTAAAATGCGTAAAAATGTGTCTTCGTGTCGCTGTTCTTTTCTCTCACTTCAATGTGAATTTAAATCCTATTCCATTTCTTGTTTCATTATATTCGCTGTGCCAATGTGACTTTGCATAAATAAAAGGTAGAAATTGGGGCATTTAAAGTGTTTAAAAGCGTTTATGTTCTATTTTCCATGGCTGAGGTGAAAATAATAATAATCATAATTTGGCGTACTCATCGCTTAAGTTTCGGAAAAAAAAGAGAGAAAAATTAATCATTTCGTTGACTTACGAAAACACCAAAATACATTCATTTCAACACTTGAACGTTCGTTTGGGCTATTGAAATCTCTACTTGAAATAGAATTTTACTCACGTATGCTTCAAAGAGAGCCATCAATTAAAATCAAATTTGTGAAAGAGAAAAAGTGAGTTAAAATCCGAATCGAAAGGTATAAACGAACGTGAATTTTCGAATAAAAAGAGACACACACACCGATCGATATTTAATTCAGGCAAGAAACTTGTAACTTTTTCCGTGTTCGAACAACGCGAAAGGGGAGTCGCACACATTTCAACGTCATTCAATCATTTCAATGCGATTATTTCCTTTGGAATCTTTTTTTAAACCGCAACAAAATCCCTTTAAAAAGCCACATCAAGCAAAACGAGGTCACAATGATTTTTTTTTTAAATGGAGATAGCTTTTGTCTTTCCAACCAAAACAAATAGCAAGCAAACGAAGCTTAAATTATCCAATAATTTGTACTTTGAACTTAAAATGGGCTTATAGTTTGACTGAAAAGTATTTAAACAACGTTCTTAACATTCACAATTCAATGCGAATCCAAAAGACTTGGAGTTGTGACCCGATTTTCATTGTTTTCATCTACATCACGAAAATCCAAGACCTTTTTGTGTATTCTGAAATGACAGAGTTCGGATGCTGTCAATCAATGTCTCAATGGAAAAAGTTCTGCACAAAAAGGCGAAAAATGATGACGGTAAATTTTTTGGCCAATAAAGATTTGTGCACCATGACAAGGAAGCCAATAAGGTGAAACGAGTGAAATCCTTTGAATTTGTGATCTCGATTCAGATTATTCACATAATAATAAGGTGCATGACAGCATGTGTGATTAAAATCGAATTTATGGAATTGAAAAATTGTACTACTAGGGGCGTCTAGACACCTCTCAATACAAAGAGAAAAAATTCTTCCATTATCTGATTTTAATTTCGTTCTACTGTGACTCACAATGCACAAGATTACACGATATTAAGCGGCATCTTAATTAGGACCAGAATTGGGTGACTGACGGCAAGTAAACGGTTCATTCATAATCGAAAATAAACGCACCTTTCTCAAAGTAGCACAGCTAAATGTTGATTTGTTTGCCTTTGTAATGAATGTTTTCCATTAAATACATGTACTTTTACTCATTAAAACTGGCGGCATCATGATTTAACTGAAGTGCGGCGCTGAGCATGAAAACATTTAACTTTGAATATTTGTTATTACGCATTTAGTGTGCGTCATTCATTTAGGCTTGAAAAATGATGTCGACCCGGAATGTGCTACGGTGAATGGCTGACATCACGCACCTCCTAGGGATGAGACTATTAGTTTCTGCCAACAGCCTCGTTATCTGATCCAATCAACAGTGTGGATTCATATCTTAAATGTTATAATTTTTCACTCAATGAGCCACTGTTGATTGGATCCGATAACTAAATTCTTGGTGCAAACTAATAAGTAACAGCCCAACGCCATTCAATGGAATCATTGAAATGAACGGTCTCATAACAATCAAATCGAAGAGTCATCAACCTAGACTATCTGTCAATGTCAATTGTTCGAAATGAAAATCAAGAAAAACTGCCGCTAGCAATGGGAAAGTGAACTATTTCGATTTGTAAATGGTAGTGATTCTATGCGTAAGGTCGACTGACAATCATTAGCCAATAAATTGGCGTATAGTTCAACATAACAAATTGAACATGTATTTCAAAATATAAACGCATATTCGTTTGGGATGAGTGCCATCTTCACCATGCCACGGAAATGCTGTTATATGTACGTTTCGTAATGTCTTGCGGTGCTTTTCATCACCGATTATAATCTTTTAGGTTGTTTTTTTCTCGCTTGAAGTTATTTGTACGCACAACATGAATGAGCGTCTATAAACCTTCAATAGAAGCTGGGAAAAAAATGTAAATAAACCCAAACAGACATCAACGTGAGTTAGCCCAAGTAAAACTGCTTCTTTTTTGTATTTATGGTGAGAATGAATTGCCCAAAAGCCTTGTGTCACATTTTTTTTAGTTTTCATAAATTTCTCAATTATACACCAAAATGAATGAAATTATTTTCAATTAGCACCATTGAGACAGAAGCAGATAGTGAAGCAAATCGGTTAACTACAAGCGATGAATTGCAAATCGATTTATTCATTCTAAATATTTTATGTGTAAAAAAAACATTAGTCAAGTGTTGTTGGCAAATAGTCAATTCTGGGTCTTACATATTTTTTTCCAGCCCTTGTCAATTCTTTGTAAGATTTATTTAAACCGTTCCAACGATCTGGTTAATCGTGACTTTTTGATCATGCGCATAATAAGCAGACAGATCACACGGTTCTTATAACATCTTTACAGTCTCAATTAAACATTACTTTTTTTTCCTTTTTACTAATTTAAAACTGCACATGCGTGGAAAGAATGTCTACGAAATATGAAAATGTGCGCGAACACGCTAAGAAAACGGTAGCAGAGAAAAGAATGGCAGAGAGTTGGAAAGAATTTCGAGAACACCCAGAACCCATAGAATTACCCATATAACAACAACATAGCGGATCAAAATATCATAGTTTTCGTTCATTGAGACTACATGAAATTTATGAAAAGAACTGAAATGGCATACGAAAAAAATAACTAGCAACAGCCAAGATAGTAACAGAAAGCAGTACCAATAAAGTATCATCGACGAAGAATAACTGCATATACGTGAGCGATGGAAGCACCGTATTCAACACCGTATTCCTGGTGCACTTTTTCTCCGTATGAAGCTCAGAGAAACAGAAATTCACTGCATTTTTTTCTCTTTCTACTGTTTATGTTTTAATTGAAACCGAATCAAATAAAAGAAACATATTGAGAATACCGTTAGATCAGCACTGTGTTGCACACCTTAAAACACAATGCATTACCTATTTCTCATAGAGGTTCTATTCAGGCGGCAAACAAACTCCTATCTCTCGCACAAAACCATTCTCAACTCACGTTCTATCAAAAACGATCTAATTTCCCATTTTCCAAATGAGCTGACAGAATAGGTTTGGAATTTTGTTCTGATTAAAGCGTAATCGCGATGGCGTTCACCACAATTCACAATATCATAATAACTGAAGATAGTTTCTTTTTCATTACCACTGCACATGTAATTAATGATTCGATCTTTTCGTTTTTTTGCAGGTATTTTTCCATTGACAACTATGTTAAGCACTTCTTTTTGCTAAGTAATAAATTTCATTTGGAACTGTTCGCTCGAGAGAGAGAGAGAGAGAGAGAGTCAGGTTTCGAACGCTTTACTCTTCTGCGTATGAAAAGGTAAGCATGTATCTATTGTCATCGTTGATTGAAAAGTATAAATCTATTATTACAATACACAATTGAAACTGACGGGAAATTGATTTTTCTCTATATTCTCCATATGCACTCTTTTTATACGGTAATGAATTGTGCTGAGTGTTGTGTGCGCTTTTGTCCGGCAAATATTTCAATATTCTCATACTGTGTGCGATACATTCTGAATGAATATCAAGTGTAATTGATCCAAATTCGGATTCAATTGAATTAATCATGTGGATCTATGAGCCAAATGTTTGCAATTCATCTACTCACTACAACGGGAATCAAATTATAAGCACCGCAAAGTCATTAAGCACTTCTGCGAATTTATGGGTGAAAAAAAAACGGCAAAATTGAATAATTCTTATTTGCACACATTTCGAATAATATTCCTAGTACACAAATTGAGCAGCTGCTAAAAAAAATGCAAACAAAGATGAAATGAAGTAACAGTGGCCAATTTTGAAATCTCATTTGCAACAAAAGCACCTATCATTCTGGAAAAATGTATGGTGCGTTTATTTTGCTCGATTTTTTTTTTCATGTTTTGTTGAAATTCCTGAACGTTGGTAACCGATTTTTTGCGATTGGAAGATTCAGACCATCCAAACACGTAAAATGCTGGATTACACTCATAAATTTCGAACAAAACATGATCCAAATGCTGTGACATCCGAACGAAAGTAAAGGTAAAATGGAAGAAAATGCGAGAATACAGTGAACTCAGTCAGAGAGGAAATAGAATGTTTTTTTTTCCTTCTTCTAAGTTTGTTTTTAGCCATCGAACCAATGAACTAACCATCGAATAGGGAAAACACGAATAGGGAAAACACGTTCGCATCTAACGAACAAAATGGAGAAGAAAAAAAAACAGTCGGCTGGAATGCAGTACACAGATTCTTCAAGTATAAAGTAACCTGAAGCTTCAAACCAGACCAAAAATGTAAAACATAAACGATTTCAATAGCAATATGTTCATTAGACCTAGCCAACGGGACAAAATGTGTACGTTCACTTTGTTGTTTTTTTTCCCTATCGATTTGCTTTCTTTCGAGTTTGTGAGCTTGTTCACTCGATGACAGCAACAACATGCTACATTTTATGCTCGCATACATTTCACCGTACTCTCTTTGAAGAAATGAACAACAACAACAAAAAAACACACACACACACACATTGCATCGCTCTTCTTTTTATCCCTCTCGGCTGCTTATTTTCACATCGACATTCTATTTTCGTTTTGTATTTTCTGCAACAGGAATCTCTGATGTGATATAATTACAAACTTCTAACAACCCATTTTACAAAGCAATGAAAATACGTTCAAAACACTGGTGCTAATGGTATATCGTGAGGGAAATGCTCTTGCCCGCAGAAATCAACACCGTTGCATTCTATTTCATGCAATGGCGAAACAAAACGGCCATTGTTCTTGCAAATTCACCACGAAATGTTGTCACTTTTTTGTGTGTTTTCATTGCGTTCAAGATTGTTGAGGTTACTAAAATGAGTTTGTTTAATATTTATATCACCGTTATTGTCTATAAATTTTATCTGACAAAAAAATAAGCTTTAACACTCTTCCGATTGAAATACCAAAGTTCCGTTATATTTTGTCGATTTGATTTGTAATTAATATCGTCAAAGCTAATAGCACCCATGAGATGACACAACTGTTTCGCATATCGAATGATTTTAACGTCATTGACAAGTCTCACGACATCCGGATTCACAAGTTGCTGGAAATTTATCATGTGAAATGGTAAACGCTACAACAAAACGACAACTGCATTCTATTATGTTATTAATGCTGAGACACAGGAAGCAACTGCCGCTGTTGAATGAAATGTAAAATGAGAAAAAAAGAAATGAAAATAAGATTAAATCTAAACTTTTCAATTTCTTTCAATTCCTTTTCTCATTCTCGCATTGGACGCTTAACTTTGTATTACACTTGTGTCGGATGACGCCAATAAAATTGAATCTCATCGAGATAGGCACAGGCACTAGTCATAAATTCCACTTGAATATCAGTGTTGTGTCGATCAAAATATGATGTGTGATGACCAACCACGAGCCTACACGTAATAACAATAATTTGGTTTTACATGGTGAGTGCTAATGAGAAAAGGTTTTCTCACCTTCGTCATATAACATTCCATTATATAAAGAATGTTTGTGACCGGTGCATTGTATCTCACAATTCTATTGTAAATCAACAAAATTGCCCCATAGAGATTCACTTTTATCATTTTTAAATTTTATTCAATGTTGAAAAGATTCTTAAGAATCCATGTCTGGCGTTGAATGAATGTCATTGGCTATTAGCACAGAGAAAACAGCCACACTGCAGAGATAGATGGCCTTTGATGTGCAACCGGTGCATGTGACCATAAAAATACTATCATCTTCATTCAAAACGGGATAATAGCAGGTGCACAATGCACATATTATGGTTGGGATTAATTAATTTTGAAAATCAAATGCACTTTAAGATACGATTTATGGCTAATTAGCATTAAACAAACCCATTTTATGTTGTTACTGTTGAACTCCCAATAAAACCATATATTTCTGTGTTCGTAGTGAAATTAGCCAAAATAAAAAAGAATCGAAATGCAAATAAAATTGTGAGACTGCATGTGAAAAATTCCAATGTGGCAATTCAAACCCTTGGGTCAAATAAATCAACTCATATAATGCTAAACAAATAAAAAAAAAAGATTGATTATTCATATGTCGTATACAGTGATTTCTGGCCAATCAACATATTGCCGCGATGGAGTGAAATGCAAGAGGGAACGAAAAAGAACGTTCATTTCATCTTAATTAGGAATGTTCAGCGTGAGTTCCAGTACACAAAAGGAATTTGTTGATTTTCATGATTATCGTATCTGTGCGATGCTTAAACTGAGCAAATAAATCATGTGCCAAACTGCAGGCGGTAGCAATTTATTTAACGTTATTTTTCCTTCATCTCAAATTACACTTGTTGGGAGATCATAGATTCACAATATTCTTTGTTTGTGAGTTTCATGTGGTTTTTTGGTAAATATTGATTTTTCTAATAAGCATAATTGCTATTTAACATCGACGAATGTGGTTTTACTTTGATTGAAAGCCAATGGACATATTACAATTTCATTCAATTTTAAATTACTGATTCAATATTTATGCTCAATGAACCACACAAAGTTCATTGTTATTTGATGAGTAAAGTTTCATTTTGCTCGAAATTGAGAGATTTTCAATGCATTCCAATTGAGTTTACGTATATATTCTCTACAGAATACGATACCAAATTCCATTTATTTCCATATTGAATAAAATCACTCATAACACTTATCAGTGCTAAATTAGCACCTGAAACGCCACCTTCTGGGAGTGAAATCATCACGTCCTTGTACATTGACCTCAGCGTTGCTGTTCAATAGCTCGAGATTTTTTCATGTCCAGTTAGATGGCGTTTTCGTGTAGGGAGGACATGTTTACTCTTGATACTCGGACTGTGATTGTTTTCAATACAATCGATTGATGTGTAAATTGACATTTGCAAATTATTTTCATTGAAAATATTGGTATTTACTAGACACGACCACAATTTTCATTTGACGTTGATTTCAAAATGACGGTTAATGGAAATTCAACTGAAATTAAAGCACAAAACAAATAAATTCGATGTAACATTTGATAACCGCAGAGAGTGGCGAGAGAAAGAGTCAGGGCCAAAGATAACCAGAATGTGTCACATGAATCGAAAATTTTGATTATGTTTTCACTACAAACGCATTGTATACAAAGTGCACACACAGCACATAAAATTAATCGTTGCGAATGTATGCAGATGCAGGAGCTCAAGTTGTTTCATCCATCAATTTTGATTCACAGTGTGTTATACATCGATGAGTTGGGTCAACACAGCGAACGGTGTTTGCAATTGGATCTAAATGAAAACAAACAGAAACAAGCACTTTAACAGCGATGAATCAAACATAATGAACGGCGCCGCTATTACACGTTGCAAACCACACATTCTCACTTTGCAACAGACATACTTCAATCCATCCCGTTCTAATATAGACCATGATTCCAATCGACTCAATTCAGTACGCGTTCAACAAAGCTCACACACATTCAACATTTGCAAACGTGTATTCTATAGAATCGACATAAAACACTATTACTTGCGATATTTGATTCACGCTCTTGTCTCTATTGCCAACAAAACGACTCGGTTTTCTTCATTTCGTTCAGTAATTTTTTTTTTAGGCCAACTAACTGTTTATTTAAATCGATAAATATAATAAGTGTACGGAAAATAGGCACTATTTACCATTTTACTTGATATATTAGTTTAACAAGAATGAGAAACATACACACGGGACCGAGTTAAAGCCAAAACAGCAACAATAACAACATTGTTTGCCGTACCCGTACCCGTATATAGCGCAGCACAGCACAGCAAACACATCGAAAATGAAGCACATCAAAAGCAATGAAAGCAAACAAAATCAATGTTATACTACAAAATAGTGGGCTTTGCCGATATTGACAAAATGTGCGTGCTAATCGTTTATTACGTCCAAATTATCACCACAACGCAGCAAATAAATGCAAAAACCGGTGTGTATTTAGACTGCATTCGAGGATGCTCTATATATTGCGGGAGCCTGCTCTGATTTATTCAATTCAAATATTAAAACTGGTTTTTAATGCCAGTGGCAAGAGTTCGACCGGCTTTCAACTCACGTCATTAGACGCAATTTATTGAATCGAAGTTTTAATAGAAATAATTGCTTAATTTGTGTTTTTGGTCGAAATTTACCTTTCGCATACGGCCATTGCCGGCTTCATTTCATTCCGCTTTGTTTTTGCAACATTTTGCCTTATCGAGGTGGCCAAATGCTTTCTTCCATCAGACACGGAAGATTTGTTCATATTTGAGAAGAATCTATTCGGAAAAGATCCGTCTAGTCCGTCTATTGGCATTGGCCTACGCAACGATTATTCTTTCTTTCATTTACATGTTTGGTTTTATCTCAGTTTTTCCATCTTCAATTATTGTTTATTAAAGATCTTATTGTCTGCCGCAAGCCTATTTATGACACGTTTTTTACGCTTTTTTGCGGCCGTGTGAACGGGAATTGTTTTTTTTTCCAACAATCATTTTTTTCTCTGTTTGTGTTCATAGAAAAATTGGCCGATGATAAAGTCGGTAATCGTTTAATGGCCAATAGAGAGTTGAAGATTGTTTGAATGTGTGTACATTTGACCGGCTAATCGATTTGATTGGTTGTAAATATTGGCCAAATGAGAGTACAAAATGATCGTAAAATGCGTTCCCATTTCCGGGAAAATTGATTTCTTCCGATTCGTTTGGCGAAGCCTTAAATTGGGTTAATTGAGGTGAATAACTTAAATCACCTCACAATATGCAATGTGTTCGGTGTTTAATGCCTGCTGTTTTTTCCCTACCATTCGATACCTTACCACGGTAAAAAAAAAAAAACATTGTTTTTTGTGTTGTTCAATCGACGTCAAAGCCTCAATGGCGGCAATTGTGTTCGATGGGCACGATTACCTACATAATTTTCTTTTTTCACCATGAATGTTATTTTGTACATCCAAGAGTGCTCAATGTAAACGTTAGAGTGTCGATAGTGTTAAGAAAAAGTCAGCGGTAACGAGCGGTAGCCACGACACTGAATGCCATTTAAATGCAGTCCATTCGACATCTTTATTTCACATTGTGAAATTTTCTGTCTGACTCAACAACTTTTGTCTTCATTTTATGCTGCGGCTAAATAATATTATGCAAAGTACCTAATTCGCATTAAGTTTTTCAATGGCTTTAGAACTTTACCGCCTGGCTTCTGTTAGTATCTGATCATCACCAAAGAATCAATGACTTTACCACAATAGACTGTGTTAATGTCTAAATGATGATCTCTAATGCAATTTAACTCTTTGTTTAGAAGCCGCCATTTAATTTTCAATGTACTTTCTTTTTTGAATGCCAATTTTCGATATTGATCAACCAATTGACACATTTCAGCATATAAAAAATGGTGCTCATGAAGAATCAAAAGTCTGAATAGCCCAAACTGACCACGTTGACACCATTTTACAGTAAATATTTACTTTTTGGATTTCATTCACTCTTTTTTGTGTGTTTGGCACGTTCGTTTGTACAACTCTCCTCGTACATCACGAATTATCCACCACAATGCGATCTAATCAGTGAAATTGAATACCAGAATTTTACACAGAATCTGTATACAAATCCCATAGAGAAAGTATTCAATTTCACCGCAGCGAGTAATTGTCTAAAAGAATAATTCGTGCAAATGTGTTCAACGCTTATTAATCATTCGTAGTACCAGTGAATAGAACTTTCTAAATTCCGACAAAAAAACACACTGAACTGCTTCACTATTTGACTCTTAAATTTATGTGTGTGTGTGATGGTAAACAACTTTTTGCACCCACACAAATCTAGCGGTGCCCGATTGGCACCGAATCATCTGTGATTAATTGAGCGTCTAATTTGCACTCTAATAAATTCTTACAAAATAAAGCCGTTAGTTTAGGTGATTTTGTTTTTTTTTTTTTTGTTGGTATCGATTCAAACATCGAGAGAATCAATTTGGAACATTTTTGTGATTATCAATGTGCACAAGAAAAGCCATTTGTCATCAAAAATTGTAATTTGCTCGCGGCTACACATTTTAGCTTAAATGGATTTAATTTATTCAGAACAAATGTCATCATCATTAGACTTTTTTTAAATTCCACGAATGATTCACACAAAAAAAACAATTCGAATCAAATGAATTTCTAGAGACGATAAACTCGTTCGTTTAGAGCACAGCACGTCATGAGCAATAACGGGAATAGATGAATCGGAATAAAATTGTGCTATCAAATATTTGAAGGCGACAGAATAAACCATACAATCGAATGAATTGTGGGATCCATGCACGACTTTGAAGCAATTTTTCACCGTTTGTTTAGCGAACCGAACGTCGACATTGTCGCTAGGTAAGGTTTTTCTTGATTTTTGATTTGACTCTTTTTTGTTGTTGCGTCTACGTACCATAAATCGATCATGATAACGAGCATTGTTGCTGTGATAGCCCGTTATAAATTGAACGCGCATACCGCATTCCAAGCCAAATTAACGCTTCAACCATTTTATACACAGACACTTGCACCCATTCGCTTGATTGGCCAAATCAATTTTTACTGTTTTACGATCAAATTAAAGTAAATAAATATAAAGTGCAATCAAAAGAGAATTCACAAACAAAATTCAACTGAATGAAGGAAAATGGTAAATAAATTGGAAGCAAGCGGTGATCGGCCATCGGTGTACACATTTTATACGCTGCAGCACACTTTTACACAATAATAATTATATAATGAAATTGCTATAATAATGTAAAACCGAGAAAAACCGAGAATTGCATTTAAATACCGTACGCACACACCTCGATAATTCCATTTTGTAATGCGTGATTCAGTTTGATGTTAACGTTAACAGCACGAAAACAAGGTGCGCTGGCTTCCATTTATTCTGCACTTGTACCGCTTGTGCCGCAACAAAAACACAACAGAAATAAAAATGATTAGTCGGCCTGTAATTGTTTCATTCTTGAACGAATCAATAAGTGATAGGCGACCATTTTTTTCTTTATTGGATTTCAACTGGTGAATTTATTTTTGATTTCCTCAGTTCTATAAGTGAAATGGCTTATTGTAATTCATTGTGATGTGGCTTGAAATAAAATCGAATAATAAATGGTGAAATGGAGTTAATTTGCCACTATTTGACCCAATTTACATTCGGACATTTAACGCTATGACGGGCTAAATCATACCCGTTTGCTATTTGCACCGTTCCATTTGAGTGGCTCCAGCTCAACCAAATACACAGCCGTCTATAGCAGTGCAATAAAATTTATTATTATTAATAAATTTTTGTTCAGTTTATTTTTACAAGCAAATGGCCAAAGAATGAACAGAGAATACCGAGATAGAATGAGAGAAAATAAACATAAACCAATATGAATACTTTTATGGCGCATGATGTGATCTTATCTGGTCATCGCGAAACATATGTTTGTAAAATCCATTTTGAATATTCACATTGAGGCGACATCACGCATTCAAGTGCCGTAACTGATTGCGGGACAAACCACACACACACAGAGAGAGAGAGAGAGAAAGAGTAGGGGGGGATAGATAGCAGAAATTGTGGTCCATGAAATTGAATTAAATAAATCAAAAAAGGACCATCATTTGAAATTTACACTGACATGTGACAGGCTGACCGAAAGAAAACAACCATGAAATCGTGTTCAAGTCAACATATAAATCTTGTTTTTGCGTGTGCGATATAACATTTTAAAATGCAAACATTGAGCATATCATTTGATTGGCCATCACGGTGCTGCCATGCAAACACACACACACACGCAATGCGCGGGCTTTTGAAATCTAAATTCAAAAATAAACGGAAAGGCGAATGCAACACACACGCTTATAGAATTAGGTCATCACTCCGCGATCATCGAAATCGGCTGTGTCTGTGACTAATGACGTACAATATGATTCTTTTGCTGGATTAAATAATAGTAATCTTAATTACATGTAACTACGGCAAAAAGATCATAACAAGAAACGAAAGAGAAACACAGAATCGATAATCGAGATATGTTTCGGCCTAACGGTAGATTCATTGGAATACCATTTTTTCGCTTTGCCCCGATTAAAATTCTATTTCTTGTTCGGTAGTCTTAATGTTTAATGTTTAATGTCTGGCAATGACAAAGCCATAGCTGAGCCAGCAGCATTCCGCTCGTTTTTTTTTCAGTCCAATGACTGGCAGCTCTTTCAAAACTAATTTCTCACGCAAAATCAAGAACCATGCACATTGCACAAGCTCATAATCTGTCAATCTTATTTACAACAGTTTCAGCGATAAAGCGATAAAAGAGCATGCATGAAATCATATTTCACTTTGCACACTGAAAATTGATGAAGAAAACACTCAAAAAAAAACTGCACAATCTGAGACAATGAAATTTGCTGAGCAAATTTGTACAATGTCGAGCTGTGTTGTAGTGCATGTTTTTGTGTCGTAATTGCATCTTCATATCATAAAATGTTGCATATTTTTCATGTGGTTTAAAGAAAGCAACGTTGCTTAAAAACATACATGAATCCCCTATGCATTCACTGAAAACTTGTTATCGTTCGTTTTACACTCGTTGCGCCAGCTTTTTTTCTGCTATAAATATGAACGCAAATTTTCTGCACGTCTCTCTCTCTTTCTCTCTGTCTCCCCCTCACAATACTTTTTTTTGTGTTGCCATTTTTACTCATCCGGGTTTTATTGTTGCTTGATTTATAATTTTGCAAACAACGAATTGCATTTGATCTATTGCGGAGCGTTCGCGTCTGAGTAGAGGGATTTATAGAATCCGGCCCATTTTAAACTGGGCTTAAAAACTTCACGTTCATAGCAAATGTAAAATAATAAATTTTCTCTGGAGTTTCACGCGTCTCGGCCTCAGTCGTGCACATGCGAAATATGCCGAAATGCACATTTCATTTATGAAGCAAAAATGGCTTTAGAACAAGATTTCCAGCACAGAAAAATTCTGTTTTGAATTTTTTTTTTCGTGTGCATCCTCTTATGTTCGACAATGCATATCGGGAAAATTAAATGTACTTTGCGCTCTTGTTTCCATTCGATGGAAGAAAAAAAGTGCAGCCGCATAAAATGAGAAAGAAACCGAACGTGGAAAACATAGAGGCACAGAAAAAATGTAACAGCCACGCTATTGTTGTTGATTATATAAAACTTATTACATCGAGCAACTAATAACTATTTGGTGTGCACTAGTGAATGTTGTTGTTGTTGTTGTTGCTACTGTTGCTCACATTGTCGTGAGCGTGCATTCTCGTGTGTGTACACATCGGCATTAATGCCTTTGTACCCGACATTAGAACGTGGCATCTTCTGCTGGTTGTTGCTCGTTTTTGTTCCGCCAACGTTCTTCTGTTGTTTTTTTTTTCGGTTGAATTACATATTTACCGGTTGCCTATTTAACCTCTATAATCACCAAAGCGGAAATTCGTTATTCATAATTTCTCTACGTTCAGTCTTTTTTCTTATCCCGCTCTCTCTCTCTCTCTCTCCGGTTCGTTCTGTTTCGCTTGTTTAGTTGTTCAATTGCGTTCCATACTTAGATTTTCTATTCAACATATTTGATTCTCATCACTTCTTCTTCACCGATTTTCGTTTCTTGGTCTTTCCATTTCTATCTCTATCTCTTTCGTTTAGTTCAGTGTCGGTCTTATTATATGCGGTGAATCATTGGCGCATCATTAGATTCCGTTTTCGGTACTTTTCAATTTTTATGGCTTTGCATGCGTTGCAATGATGTGTTGTACTGAGCTTTGATTGTGGAAATGAATCTGAGAAAAAAAAAATACTAATGAATAATGTGCGAGAAAACTACCGTTTGCCATGATGGAATGATTGCTTTCAGTATCCATGTCTTTTGTTGATGTTCGCTGTTCACATGAAATTCAACAAAAAAAAGAAGAAGAAGAAGAAGAATAACTGATGCTGAAAGCATACTTTGGGTAATATTGTATTATGGATGTTGGTCGGTGAGACATTCTGAGTATTATGTCACTTGAATGTCTTTTTGTCTACGTTTTACTTCATTCAATTGTGACAATATGTTCACTGTTCATGCATCTTGCACACATCCATGTCCGTCACTTCACTGATATTATTAAAATTCATTCAACTGTACAATGCTACACCTGTTGAAGACGGCCAGCGTTTACCTGACGGCCGACGTGTATGTATGCGTGCTGTTACTTTGCTACTCTGTGCACTTACTGTTCATTCAGAAATCAAAGATCATGTCAGATAACGGCGATGAAAATGGTGAGACAAGTGTGACACAGCTTGTTACGTTTGTATGATTTTCTATCAAATCCATCCCAGTGAGCAAAATGTCTAAAATTTGTGCACACAATTATCGGTATCTGGGCACAGAGCCCAATTTGTATGAAAGCACAATTGTGCCTAGAATGTGCCCAATACATAGCCACATGATTTGGTGAATTGAAGCACAATTGTGCCCAAAATGTGCTTAATTATTGTACAAAATGTACAAGAATTGCTGCGTGCACAAATGTGCCTAGGAATTCTTGTACATTTTTTACAATATTTAAGCACATTTTGGGCACAATTGTGCTTCCATTCACCAAATTGTACCAAATATCATCAAGCACATCTCAGGCACATTTTGTGCATTCAAAAAAGGCGAAATAAAGGGAAACATGCACATATAGATGGAAAAATTATGGTCGCGCTTCATACAAAAAATTGTTGCAAGCGCATGCACGCGCTTCATACGAAAAATTGTTGCATTTTGCCCACTGGGATATCTCCCTTCGATATTATTCTATTTTCATCCGAAAGTAGTGTAATTACCGGTATCGGCCATGGTTTTATTCATACGTGATAGAATTTTCCGACCAATATAATCCACGTTTCAGCCACGAGATTCAATGGAATCGAACAAAACATACCCATTCTATGCATAGAATAGTATCAACGAAGTTCAATATTTCCGTAATAACAGTCCACTATTCATATTTCGTCATAGTCATTTTGCAATTCACTCATTCTAATCATATAGATTAGCTAAATACTTCAGATGATCTCAGCTTAATTCAATAGATTTACTTTTTTCATGCAATCAAATGGCCAAACGAATTGAATGTGCAGTTAGATCTTTGAACCAATCGATATTCTCTTTCATAACCATTCGCCACAAGAAAAAAAAGGCAAGAATGAGTTTCGATTTTTGTGTTTGATATTACACGTCATTTCACGTCGATTCATCGATACAAATAGCCATTGCATCAGATAAAATTGAAGGAGAAAAAGTCTTGAATCACATGCGGATACAACGGGTACATATCACAGGTCTTGTGTAATCGCTTTTTGTGACTTTGAGACTGGCTCAAAGCTACATTCTGATAAAGTACAGTTTAAGTCGAATGTGTTTTTTTTTTTGGAAGATGAAAAATACAGAGAATGTGTTATGTTGACGAACAAACCAATTTCATCCAAACGATTTCCGGTTAAGCAGAGAGAAAATGGAACGGAAAAAAAGAGTCACAGATGTGAACTATCAAAGCATCTAAGTTGGTAGGCTATTTTCGACATTCATTTCGTTGAAAATTATCTAAGCATCTGTGGTTCATCGTCAATCAATTTTTTTTCCTTCTCAATCTTCCTTGTACATTTTTTGATTAAATATTTTTCCTCAAATATTTAAATGTTTTCTCACGAAAAAAACCGAAATGAAAAATGAATGAGTGGCTTTAAGCAAAATAGATGGAGTGTGGTTTTTGTTCCTTTTGAAGAGCTGACCGGTAAAGCTCTTGGTATCATTGTGTATCTTTACAAAAGCCCAAGTTTTTTTGTTGTATATAAACTGTCTATAGAAAATTGGCTCATTAGCAACCGGAGAAAAATTCTGTTCAAAAAAAAAGAAGAGAGAATTTGCCATGGAATCATTCTCTGTGAAATAAGAACTATAAACTTCATACAAATAAATAGCCTTTCTGTGTATTCTAAACCACCCTATTTAAATATTTATAATCAGAGCTAAACTTTCAAGCACAAACACATCGTTTTGAGAATCCGTTGGCATGATTGCAGGTATGCTTTTTGTGGATGTGTAATAAAAAGCATCGGCACGAGACAACAGAGTTAGATGGATGATGGTGCTCAATTCGAATAAGGCGAAAAAAGGAATGAATGAAAATAAAAAGAACAGATGATGTGGAAAGGGATCGATATGCTCTGACATTTGCCATATGTAGCACTTTCAACGCATGACATACTCCCAATAAATTGTGTTCTTAAAATCCGATCTGTTGAGTTGACTTTTGCTACCGTTGATACGTTTTTTATCATGTAGATGCCAAACGTTGGTTTTCTTTTTGTTGGTCTGGGTTACTGTACGCACACACAAACAACAAACAAACAAAAAAACCAACATAAAGGTGCTCTCTTTTTTTCTCTCAACTGCACAAAATTAAAATCATAAATCATAAAATGTTATGCAAATTTGTCGTCAAGTTCATAAATAACAGGTCATATTTTCCGGGTTGGTAAAATGAATAACTCATCGAAGCTCTAAGAGTTTGAAGTATAAGAGCCAAATGAAGCCACTGAAAGTGTCAAAGCCAAATTCAATGTTGAATTTATGGTGAGAATACACAACTAATGCCATTATAATCAGATTATAAGCATTGATTGTCGATGTGAATGTGGCCAAGTGAATGTGGCGGAAATTTGCTTGTTGCTGCACAACACATTGTGAATCTTAGCTTTTTTTGTCTTAAACAAGCATACAAACGATAAAAAAATCACAGAAATCGATTGAAATTTGAAATCAGCACGTACGTTGTGTACCACACATCGCACTGCGCACATCGTACTATCGTGCGACTCAACGAGTATTTCGTGTGCCAAATTCATGTTGGTTTACACACAAATCCATTTCACTGGCGAAACTGATTCGGTTTTTTGTATATTTAAACGCACATTCATTAAAATGCAATCGATGTTCGTTACGCGTTTCAAATAAATTCGAGAATATTTTTATGCTGTTGGCAACTGAAGAATGTTAGAGCAACAAAAATTGCAGATTCAGTTATTATTGTAGTTGATTTTTCAATGTATTTATATAAAAAATGTAAGCGTAAGTGTGAGTGTGAGCGTGAACTCGTACGTAAAGCGGGCAAGAGTGAAGGAGAGTGTGATGTCGTACACTCCATGAAATGTTCGTTTTTCAAGAATTCAACTGAATTGGCGTGCTTTGTGAACGAACATGCTTGTCGTTGCGCCGTTCTTTGTTTATTCACCAGAGCCAAAATCCATTGGCATTTTGCCATATTTGGAATATTGAATCAGTACGGAATTGCATTCGTGCAACGAAAAATTTTATGTGACGTACACAAACACAAACACACACACACACACAAAATACAACGCACATCGAAAAGATATCGAAAACATGCTCCACATAGAGCCAACAAATTTATTATTATGCGAAACAAAAACCAGAACATTTTTCCTGCATGTCAAATCCGGTGACAAAACCGATAATGGTTATGAAGAGTGCTGCATTTTATCTAGATTTTTGTGCATGCATTTTGAAAATGTATGCCATAAAAACTGTATAGCAACGCACTTTTCATTTGCTGTCATACTAATCATTGTCATATTTCATTAGAATGAGAGCCACACACACCACATCGAGCAAAAACATTCTCATCGACCAACAACAACACCGTAAGAGCATATTCAATTGAAGCACCAACTCTGTAAAATGCACTCGAATTGATTTATTGCAGTGCAAGCAAACGAAGCATGTCGTCAACTCCGATCTCTTCGATTTTCGACACTTACTCGAGGTCTAGGGGGAAATGACTGCCGCAAATACTACAAATGCGCTACAAATGAAGCAAATGACAACTTTATATTTGCAAGCATTTACATAGTATCATTTGTAGCTGCACGCGCACACTGACATCTTGTGTGAACTGTTTGTTAGTATGCGTGCACAGCTACGAATGATACTATGTAAATACACTTGCGAATGCGGTGCAAATGATCACAAATACGTCGCATATACGCAAATGGACAAATAGTCATTTCCCCCTAGCTCGAGGTATTGTGCACCATTTCGAGTTTATGTTACATCGACTAAACTTTGCTATGTGATTAAATGCATAACTAAATCACTTTTGCCATTGCACTAAATCTTGGTGTACGGAAGTGAATAAAGAGCAGTAAAACAACCAAAATGTTGAAGCAATCCATTTGGAAAATTGAATTGGAGCGTCGGAACAAAGATTAAGTCAAGCTTTGTTGGTTTGTTAATTGCTATCGCATTTTGTAGCCAAAGTGCATCAAGTGCAATATTCATTCGTTCAGCGACCGAACACACAGGAACACAGTTACATCAGCAACAGCGGTGTGGATTTGAACACTCTATTCGATTGAGAAAACACTTACCAAAGCCAGCTGAAAAGTCGTCTTGGATAGAAAATGTCCGGCAATTTTGTTTGGTGCATTCTTAAATGGTCTTGATTTAAATTAACGAACCAGCCGTACCACACTCAAATAAATGGCATTGTGCTCATGACGTTCAAAAATGTTTGTTTTTACACACCTTGTTTCTCGTTAAATTGTCTATATAAATAGCCATTAGAAAACGGCAACAGCAAACAAACGCTTCAAAACAAGAATCCAACAATATTAATTGTACTTGATTTCCACTTGATTCTATTAAGTTTTTTTTTCTTATTCGTCGGCCCCAACTTTTTTTTCTCTGGAAATGTGTATGCATTCATTCTCATTGTTGTGATTCTCACTTTGGTCGATTATATTTGGTCTGTGTGAGCTGTGAGTGCAATGGACATACGTGGAACAACGATGTGTAGAGCATAAATTATGAACTAAATCACTCTTTTTTTTCGCAAACACCAATTCAATAATGTAGAAAGCAGAAAAAAAAACAAATAACGAGAAATTCTTTATTCGTTCAACTGATTAAATAGAGATTGTGCGCTTGGCCGTTCTTGGTGTTCTCTTGGTGCTAAACTGTTTGGATAGGACTCAATGTTAAACATTTGCTCAGATTCCGATATTTTCATTTGCACACATTTTATTCAATTTAAACGTGAGTTGAGTTCAATGTAAAGACCTCAAACGTTGCTCCATTGTGTTACAACACCCGCAGAACAATGTACATTGTACACGCTCGAGTAAATGCAGTACTAAATCAGCGCCACAGGCTTTCGTTGCACTTTGCTATTTCACAAAACTGTCGACGAATCCAACTATGACGTTGTGACAGTGAACTTCATGTTTCATCTGACCTAACCCAAGATATTCATGAAGATTACATTCGGTTCAGGCATTTCAGTTTCCATAATCTCATCTGACGTGGAAAACGTCTAAATGGTGGTTTAAAATAAGTATTGCAAATGACATTTGAAACGATTAAAGGGCGTTCAAATTTCAATCTCAGTATTTAATCATCATTATTGTGATGTGTATCGAGGAAAAATGCCAAGAATTACAATGTTAACATTAAATATATGGAACATTAACGAAAATTGGCATGTTCATGTCCAAAAGCAATTCTCTGATTTCCCCATTAACTTTGCCGAAATTGTTGTAATGTGACCGCATTTTGCCAATTATATAGACATCAATGAAATCAACCGGCCGAGCAACCAGCAAATCCATACTCGGATATGAGCGAAGAGAGATCACATTGCAATCATAAATTAAGCGCCATCAATCATGACACAGATCAAATATCACCCATCATCATTTACCATGATATCGGACGATGAATTGTTTATTTGATCATTTTTGTCTCGAACACATTCGATATCGAATGGAAATCATGTTGTTCCACTGTGAACATTCATTTAAGAGACAATTTATTCGCAAAAGTGTGCTAGTTCAGTAAATACCAACAACCAACTAATAAACAGTAAAATTATTGATTTTTAGCTGTCGTCATTTGACTTGTGAGCAATGCTATCTCTTTATTTGCAAGTGGCGCCGGCTTCAATCATCCAGTTCGTTGTCACCGGCAAAATTTTCTCTGCTCCAAGAGAAATGTGTGTTGGTGCATGCGTTGTAATAGTGTTTACACTGTACAAACCGGCAGCCAATCCATTTCTCAATGTGTCATTCGTCCACTTAATGTTAATTGCTTATTCATGTTAAATTGATTTTTTTCCCCCGAGTGCTACCCAAATGAGCTTTAAATTGACGTTGTCACATAAAGTACGGTGTTCAATCAATTACCAAATGCCGAACAAAGAAACGAAAAAATCACCATGTCATTACTTAATCCGCTTTCAAAAGACCGCTGATCAAACAACAAGAACGAATACCAAAAATTCTATGCGAACGATTTAATAAAACAGTTCCATTCCAAGTACAAGCGTCAGAATGAACAGACAGATAAAATCTTTCAAGCGCAAATTTATTTTGCCATTCACTGCCGAAAGAGAAACGAAGAAAATAAAATCAATAAGCAATTGACGAAAGCAACGAACCAAACAAAAAAATGAAGACCATATTTCAAAGGAATGTACAATCACAATAGTAATAGCAATACGACGATATTAATTTGGAAGTGATATCGTTTGTCATCGTGAGCTCTTTTTGCTCGATTTTGAGCAAATATCTCAAGGTGATTTGACATAGAACATGAGAGAGAAAGAGAAATCTTGTCGAAAGAACAAAACGGTCCGTTTCGTTGATTAAACGGCTCAGTTATCTGCTTATTCATCATTAAGGCCAAAGTAAATTGCCATCATTTGTTTCAACGAAGCGGACTTTCTTTTGGGATATATATTTTTTTTTTTTGCATTTTTTTAGTTTTCTTCTTTTCGGCGTTTTTTTTTTCTTTATATCAAAGAGCATTCGCAATCAAATGATGAATGATTAATTTTATTGAAAAAATCAGCATATTGCTTTGAATAATTCAAATTATGGCAAAAGAATTATTTGAAATGATTCATTCATCTAAAAAAAAACATTGAGACAACAAATTCCGTCTCAATTTGAGACTCTCAAATATCGGTCAAACGTTTAAAATTGTGTTAAATATAAATAAAAATATGAAAAAACGTTATTAGCATGTGATTATTGACTTTGAAGACGATGGTTGAATGTAGGTAAGTAGTGGCAAAGCCACAACAAAGTTGCAATTCATATAAGCGACCAAATTGCAACATTTCCATGCAATGAACGAAACAATGGCATTGATGGTGACGGTAACAAACACACCAAATTAAATGAATAACGTTCATAGCAAAAGAACGAAAATTGAAGGAATGCGACGAAAAAACAACAAAATGAAGAAAAAATCCCGCTAAAAGATGTGTACATAGCGTTAAAAGCCGTCTCATTTGGCACACACAAAGTAAAATGTATACATAATTAATCGATTTCGAACAATAAACGAGTGCGCCCAACAATTTCGAGAGAAGAATGGCGAACAACGGAGAACCGAACGGAGAAAACGAACTAAAACCGATTAACGTTGTCGCTGCTACGATTGTTTAACTTTGGGACTTTAATGTCACAAATACGTGGAGCATAGGAGAATTAGTATATCAGCATGCATAACTCGCTGGCTCCATACTTTCGATCAGATATTTTGATGATTTGATTCACACCATTTTACACACTTTTGTTCTCGATTATCGCGTTTTGATCTTCATTCACATTTCGAACGGTGCAGTTCACGCGGTTTAATATGGATGCCACTTTAGTCTCACAGCAAATTAGTGGCTCAATGAATTAAGACAATATTTTTTTGTATGTGTTTCAGATGAAAAGACAACAATATTAAGAGATTAACGAATTAAGTGCGATTCTCGTGTCACTTTATATGGTTCTCACTGTAATTACTATCATTTGTCTTGAACAGTTCCGTTCAATTTCAAATGGTCTCGAGGGCGCCAAACATTTTACGTTTTGCTCATACCTTTATACTTTATCCAAATTCACAGTCTCGTTTGTCATGTGAACCAAAATGAATGAGTATTTGCGATTCAGATTTGGTAATTTTCTACGTGAAAGTTTAACACGCTTGGTCGGCGAGTGCAATAGCATATCCAAGAGCAGCAGACATAATTTTGAAATGAATGTTCCAACAACGAATTAACATTGCTCCAAATATCGCCAACGAAAATACTTCGTTAAATTACATATGACTGGGATGGAGAACAAAGAAGAGAGAGAGAGAGAGAAAGAAACGTAAAATGAAAGTGTAAATAAGAACTTAGTTCGCAGTTCATTCTTCACTCCGAATATGGCTAATGGATAATGGTTTGCCAGTGTGTCAATGATGACACGAGCGAAAATTCATCATCCACTCACATCTGGTAGAATTGTTTTATTGACACCGTAAACCGTGAACCATGCACCACAAATTTAACTAAATCAAAAACACAGAGAAAAGACAGACGAAAAACCCATTTGTATTATCTTTCCAAAATATCCCGTCGGACCAAAGTATGCATAATCAAAATTAGATATCGACAGACAGTAAGCGGCGAGCAATGCAAATATTCTGTTAATAACAATGAGTTCTTTTCCATTTGATTGTAGGCACTTGGGCCGACCTCTTTCGCATATGCTCTCATGTCTGACGCTTTCAACACTTGTGTTTTGCTATTTACATAGTCTTAATTAATTTTTGTATTTTTTTTTTTGCCAGAAAAAGAAAATCTCTCGCTGTCATTAATTGACACGAATTCAATTGTAATCGAATCGATTCGTTTTTCTTTTGCGTGTGTGCTATTGATGGAGTTGGCACGCTTCTGAAACTGACACCATTCAATGAACCTGTATAGATTTTTTTCTCGATTGAACCTGCATTTGTGCACATTACAGTGAATTAATTTCGATGCTTTGTTTCGAACAGCTATTTACTGAGTTTGTTTACTGAACGGATGCTTGAGCTGTCAGCTCACGTCCGTTGAATCTCGACGGGCTAAGATTAATTTGATTAATTTTGAACGAAGAATAAAAACCAAATTGAAAGCGTTCGTCAAATAGATTTAAATTTAGATCATCAAGAGTATTTTATTTTTCATTCTCTTCTTAATTATTTGTTTAGCGTTAAACACACTGAATAAGGGCAAACAAACTTCACTCTTTTCAATTGATAATTTGATTTGGTTTCTGTAATACAACACACGATGCACTCAAAGCACATTTTCGATCGCGACGAGAGCATTTCTCAAATATTTGATAATTGGCTGGGTTGGTTGTACATGTGAGAAACTATGCAATCAACGAAACGAACGATGCTAACGATTTTATGCATCGCATGTTAGAATTCAGACATACTTCGTGCTCTGGTTCGTTCACAATTTTTCGTCAAATTAATTTTTCATCCATTTTATGAGGTTTTTCCGTTTTCATTTTCTGTCTCATCGTCTCTGCATCTCTTTCTCTCCTTCTCACCACAACCAAATATGTTCCGAACGCTCCGCACATTTTGAGCCCATGGGCTTGCAAACGCCAAGTCAAACGCCGTCAACATTCCGACTCGCTTAACCTCTTAAATTTTATATTTATGAGAAAACGGCTAAATGACGAACAAAAATATACCGTGCTCTGGTTGCAACATTAAAGTGAAATGGCCTCGATTATTGCAGCCACCTTTTGATGATAACAGAAATTGTATTACATTGTTTTCATTTGCGCTGTGTCTGTGCATATGCGCGCATACGCGCGCGCTCAACATATAAATTTCGATGTGCAATTAGTTGGGTAGTCACAAAAGCAGTCGAGAACATGGCACACCATTCAATCGTTGCAAAAATGTGCTATAATTAATTTATGCATTATTCTGGTTGCAATTTACACATTATAGCATACTCAATTAAGGCATAGCATACAACGAACAGAGAACAAAAAGCTCGCTATGTGTGTGTGTGTGTGTGCGAAATATTTCACAAGTTGAATGATGGCAGACATAATTCTGTTTCGGCGGATGGAAAAATGAAGAGGCGTGCATTGAAAATTGACTGCCATCAAATGGCAGAGAAAGCACTGTAAATAAATCTTCTTTAGTCGTGAATACAAACAAAAAAATCGATAAAAAAAACTACTCATTGGAACTGTAATGTAGCGGCCAAGTTCATGAACTATGTCAATGTTACACACAAAAGTAGGTGACAGCGACGAACAATGTTATAAAAATCGACTGGCTGGCTACAAACAAGCCACCGTACCATGTGCCACATTCAATAATAATAAATATTATTCTAATAATGTTACATCAATGCCAAGGCAATTGAATGAAAGAAAAAAACAAACAGGCGAACAAACAATGTTGTGCATGAGGTTCATTCGAAAGCCGGTAATTTGCGTGTATCTCCGGTAAATTCTGTCATTCGGTCGCCAAATGTTTGGTGCGCGTACACACACACAGAGAGAGAGAGAGAGAGGACTCGTTTGTGACCAATTCGCTTGAATCTACAAGACGATTGGCATACAAAAGTCCAAATTGTATGCTTAAGCAATAATCATGCATAAATGTCGAATTGTAAAAGAATCGCCATGGAAAATATATGTGAACAAGCTGCAGCCCGTGTGTACTATTATATTGTTTTGAAAGCAATGGCAACAGCATTCGAAGTGGAGAAAAATTAATGAAAATAAAATACATTCTCTGGATAAAATCTAACGTATTAGTGAAAAAAAAGTCGAGTTGTTGATCGTTGAAGAATGAGAAAAATGGTTTTAATGTTTTCTGTTTTCTGTGTGTTGTACTGTGTTGTGTGCTGTTTTACTGCTATGCGTAAGCACACTGGCGGAAAATGAAGAAACAAAACGAAATGGCATAGAAGAAAACCAGACTGAAATTCCGTTAAATGCAATGTGGTTTGACAGTAAATTGGTTTTGTTTTTTTTTTCTCATAATCAAGCTTTCTCGCTGCTCTGAGTGCATGATATGTTTTCGAGTGGTTTGGCATGAATGAACCGAATTTTGGTCGATGAAAAACTAACGAATGCAGAATTATTGGTGAATTGAAATTCGCTAAGTTCAAAATATGGGTCAAACATTGTAACATGTAACTGAAGTTGGATTTTTGGAGTCAAATGTCAAAATTATAGGCTGCAACAGAAATGATTACTGTGTACCGCAGAGGAGAAAAATAAATCATTAAATACACGATGAAACTGAGTTGAGTCGCGGTTAGTGGCAATCAAATATGCCGATGAATGGGCACAGAAGCTCCAACAGCTGCCGCATGCCTAGTCATTCGAATTCCATTTCAGGTTTTTTGCATATATGCAAATGGAATACAAACGATGCTGTTTGTCCATTACACTGATTGAGTTCAGACAGAGTTCACTGGCGGTTGCATTGCGTACATTGCGAGATGCTTCGAATCAACCGACAAACGTTAGAATGGAGTACTCGTGAGCGCTGTATTGATGTCATCATATTTGTTTATTAAAGTTCATGGCGTTCATTAGCTAGTTTTTTTTATGCATGCGGAAATAGAGTGAGTGCTTTTTTCCGTTCAGTTGTTCGTCTGTTTTAATGGGAAATAAAGCACTAAACAAGAGAATTCCGTAGCGCAGCGGTTTTTGGATGCTCTCATCTTTCCATTTTGATCGGTTGATGTGTGTGGTTGATGCCATTTGTTAAACAGTATCAAACAATGCCAACAAGAGAAGAAAGAAAAAATCGCAGCAACACACTAGGCCTGCAAAGCTCAAGAGTAAATTATATGTGTTCGTATGCGAATCTTGCATATACCGCTAGCACAACATACTAACGGTAGTGGTTGATTGTGCTTAAATGCATTGCGGCGCGGCAGCTCATGGATTTGTCTTATATGGGTCTTCTTTATATATTTGCGGTTAACGATAAAAACAGTAATAACATACAAATCAAATGGCTTACAGTGTTTTCTTTTTCGTGTATTATCTGTATAAAAAGGCATATGGGACGCAGTACTGAGATTCAAATCGGTAATGTCGATTGCAGAAATGCACCAATCGACTCTTAAGTGATGCACAAACACATTTCCACAAATATAGGCGAGATTTGCATCGAATGGAGGGGAAGTTCATATCTTGCGCCTGAATTATGTCTTCTTCCCAGGCATTTAGCTGGATGTGTTGTTCCTCTTTTTGTATCACATTTGCGTAGGTAACACCAAATACACACGGCACGACATAGAATGGAAAATGAATGAGAAACAAATGAAATCTGATAAGCGTTGATCGTCTATACACACATTCGATGTTGATAATGTCAACGGTGTCTGTACCGTAATCGATATATACATTATACAACGATGTGTGATCTTAACATCAACAGAAGCTCTTGATTTACTTTGTATACGCTACATGTAGTCCATGTATCGAACAATGCCCCGAGCATCTCTATGCTAATAAATTAAAATATGCGCATCTCAAGCACAAATCGATGTGCCCATGTAACGAGCGAACTAATAAATAAATCTCAACAAATGACCAATTCTATGCGCTGTTCTAAATATAGCACTGGTATTTATTTATGTTGATTTGTTGTGTAATGAATGGTATTTTCTGTTAAATAAATAGTTGTTGGTCTCTTCATTTTTAGCTGTTTGCAAAACCCGTTTTGTCTCATTTAACGTGCGTCCCTTTGCCAAGGTGGTACTCTGTACCGTGTCCATAAATGCGTGCAATTCAAAATCATTACACAATCAGCGAGATTTCAAGAGAAGTGATGGCGCGTGTGGGCATTCAATCATCGATAAGGACAAGTTCAAGGTTATCGCTTCGATTCGTGCTAATGTGCGAGAATTTACTGCCATTTTGATAGACCGCGAGCTGCTTCGACAACAAATATGGTTTTCCTATTTTGGATTTGGCTCTGTGTTTGTGGTTCTCTTTTTTTCTCTCTCGATTATATTACATTCTTCCTTTATAACGACCAAACAAGTGACAGTACACTCTCCCAAAGGAGAACATAAAAAGTGGTCGCATCTTAAAACACAACAAAAAGTTGGCACACTCTTCGTAGAAATTGCGTACAAAAAGTGGGAATGTCTTCGATGTCAAATGATATTCGTATTGGTCCTTTTTTGTGTTAACAAATCCGATGAACGATCTGTGCCCTCGGCATTACATTAATTTAATTAAGTGATCCGAAGCGCTCTTCAGCCGTACGTGACATTTTTAATAAACCAATTCGTTTATATTTATAAATCTGGTTTCAATATCAGTGTTGAAATGATGATGTGCAACAATTTTCACTGTTTCGTATTTACACAGAATGATGAAGGCAAAACAAACAAAAAGTGTTATGGCCGGGATTTTATGAGGCTCACAGATAACCCCAATTCGACTGGCCGTTCATTAGTGCAGGCAATAAATGAGGAAATGGAACTGGTGACCATTTCCACCAATCAACAATTATGCAATACAAGCATTGCAGTCGCTGTCCAAATTAATGAGCATCATAAATTCCAATTGCCATATCGAATCAGCGATAAGAGCGCAATTCACATAAACATCCAACATTTATTCGCTAGCTAGCGGCTATTTTTGCTGCAAATGATGTTTGATTTTTCCTCAAAACATGTGCAATTAAACAACAACATAAAGCGCACTGCAAACAAATATAAATATGTGATTAGCCTCAAAACTTCGCTACATTTTCAGTTGTGTATCAGTTTTAAATTGAAGCAATTTATGATGATGAATCATCTATCGATGTGGACAGAATACAGAAACATATATTTCCATCGTTAGTTTTCTTCGCGGAAGTTCTGTTTTAAGCGGTGAAAGAAAAAAAAACACCATCGGAACTCATCCATTTTGACAGCAAACAACTAGAACCCGGAAAAAATGTTGAAGGGAAAATCTCATGATATAATGGAGTGTCATAAGGATTGGTAAAATATCATCGGTTATGTTCTCAAGTTGACCTGTGTCAAGGTTAAATAGCATATGCCCGGCGTTGAACAATGAAACGCTTTTCTTCTGCTATTTCCAATCTTACCATTCATTTTTGATATACTTTTTGAAACAAGATTCCGAAAAAATAACGGTATTCAACTCGATTATTTGTTATTCCAATCTTATTGCTTTTGAATTATGGGAAAAGTAACGTTTTAACAGCGCCTTTGTTTTAAGTTGTAAGCGAACAATGTAGCAATAAAAAGAAAAATGCATTTGATGTCAGAACGCTCAGAACATTATACCATATTCGTATTCTCGGATGTGTTTGCTGGTATTTTTGTGTTTTTTTTTTGTTTACGTTACCTACCAGTCATAAATCAGACTATGATATCTTCCAAGTAATTTTTGTGATGTTGAAATTAGCGTCTTCTTATTTGGCCTTTGTGTATTCATGCACATTTGCACATATATCGATCGTAAATGGGCCGCAATACAACAGGCAACAACGAAAGAGATGCTGAATAAAAAAACGCAATTTTCACAAAAACAAAGCGCGGTTGTGCTACAACACATTTAAAAAGAACAAGTTTAGAAAAACATCGATAGAGAAAAGTTGAGCCATTCAACATTCTAATACTAAACGTTCAGCGAAGTGAAGAAAATAAATTCTCTTGGCATCGCACAGCAAAAAACAAATAGACAAAACAAAATATTTTCTAATAAAATTTATAAGCCGTCTTCTTCTTCTTCTTTTTTTTGAGACCTACAAGTCTTTTCTTTCGCTCAAATCTACTGCCTTAGCTATAAAATAAATGTTTATGTTGTTGTTTTCAATGCGGTTCGTTTTTCTCTCATTTCAGTTGAAACGGGCTATGAAACTATTACCGTAAACGAGCGATCATTTTCCTAGCAGCATTGTGGTGAGTAACTTTTTTCAACAAAAAAAAAGAGTGCAGAAAAACCCCTTACAAAGAAAGCCAAAACGAATGAACGAATTATCTGCCATGTTCATTGTTCAATGCTAACGCACAGAAAAGAACAAGAGATATGCACATGTGTAGACGATATTCGACCAAACGTTGGGTTACTTGACTCACTTGCGCCACGAAGGTCATGTAACTTTACTCGAGATTTATTATATTGAGCGTCTGAATGGAAAATCTCTGGATAAATTTCAAATTGATATCAAAGTATTGTGATTGGATTCGTTAAAGTGTTCGTTAGACCATTTATTTCAGTGTTTGATGCAACCCCGCACATTCAAATATTTGAAGAGTAATTTTTTGCGTTGTTGTTGTCGGTTGAATTGTAAGTATGTTGAACCTCTAGAGCTGTGCAATTTATGAACATGTATACACTATTTGCAATCAATTCCATACAAATCCCTGAATCCCGTTCGACAAGTCATCTATGCGATTATTGTGCCAAAGCCAATATATCAATTTGATGGGAAAATCGCATGAATTACGATTTGAACCCAACAGCCCCGCACAACTTTGAAAGCTGTGAACAGGAAGACGAATATTTTTCTATTTCGAATGACTTGAGGTTTTTTTTCGGAAAAGTTTATAATAGCTTTTTCTCCTCTGTGGCTAACACCATAATAAAAATTCACTTTTTTTTTCTCATGTTTTACGAGAGTAACATTTCCATGTTGATATCTTCAAGCGACCATTGAAACTGTTATGTGTTGCGAATGCATCTAATGCACTTGGATTATGTTGAAAACGAATACTAGAAACTGAAATCGAAGATGAGGTTCTGTATTTCATTTCAGTTTCTTTATTTTTTTTTTTTTTTGGTTCGCGCAGCTAAAGAAAACTGTGCAACCATAACACAAGCAATAAAAATAAATTTCATTCTATTTGTGCTTTGTTCACAAATCGACCGTTTCTGGGATCTTATTCGCATTACATTTACTTGGTCGACCAACTCTTTCTTGCATTTTGACGATGGATGTAATGAAAGTGCGGCAAACGCGATGCCACATCAAATAAATGGTGAGCAACTAATAGGAAAGTCAATGGTTATCTTTTGCATCTCCAACTCATGATTCTATAGTTTGGTTTTATTTATTTTTTGTTTGGCTTTGCGCGCAAAATAGAAAGGAAGATTAATGTTTTCTAAATAAAGAGTGAATAAAATGAAAGCGACTGCGTGCTTTTTTTCCGCCCCACAGTGAAATGGTCACTCATACACATAGAATGAATGCTGAATGGTAAGAAAAAACTGGCAAAACGCGCGCACAGCAGCATCAGCAACGACAGCAGTAATAGAAAACCAAAAAAGAATCGTGCTGAAATAAGGACAGTGTGCTCATTTGGTCGATTTTATTGTGTGCGTATGTGTCGGTTGGAAATTGTCGCGTACGCGAGCACACACAAATCAAGCGATGAATTCCAATGAAAAGAAAAACTCATTGTAACATTGCGCTGCCACATCGAAAATGGTGGTGATAAGCTGCTTTTGTCATTCACCCGCAGCTGTAACTGGTTATTTATACGATTTTTGCGTTGTTTCAACATTAACACTACAATTGATTCTATTCTTCCGTTCTATTCGGTTCCATTTCATTACTAGATCACACAGTACGTTTGCACAGCCGATATATTTTCATTTTTTTATTTATTTACAATAGAAAACAATGTCGAATGCCGAACAGCGCACATCTTTGTCTAAGGCTCGAAGAAGTTCTAAGTGATGGATTTATAGCCATTGAATTACTAATAAAATATTAATTTTCCGCTGCCTTTTTATTTTCCTGCCATTCGACATTACATCCACTGAAATGCTTGCAAACACACACACAAACACACAAACACACAAACACACACACATGCACAATTATTACGGGCATCGAAACACTGGGCACATAAGGAATTCTCATTTTGCCTGTTTTGGGTTGCACAGCAACCAGAAGCAAATTTATGCGATAAACCATAAGAAATAGAAACAAACCAGATGAAGACATTTCCAACATAAAAGCATAACACACAAGCCAGTGTGAGAGACTATGTATGCCAAAGCAATACGTAATTTTATTTATTTTAGTTTGTGGATTTTAAAAGCATCAGCCCAATGAATTTTACCGTGATGGAAATGCACGAGAATTTATATTATATCCATGGCCAGTACATTTTCTCCTGTATATTGTCCTCTTGCCCCATTCGCTGCGAATCCATGAGGCTGCAATGAAAAATGTCTTTCGTCACCAAAGGAAACATCGTTTGACATGATGCGCATTAACGAACATCAATTTATTTTCAGAAGATGTTCAAAATGAATGTAAAAACAATTTAAAATTCCTTTTTTTGTTGTTGTTGTTGTAACAAATAATACGAAGCCGCTCACATAAATCTACCCATAAATAACCTCCTATGGGCTGCATAAATTCGGAATTGTGTCCGTTTTGACACTAAATTACGTAAATCCAATTGTAAAATTTGTTCACCGAATGTTTTATGTGGCCAAATCAAAGCTACGATTGCCTTTGTGCATTGAATTTTCTGGCCATAAATCAATGGGCAAGCAACTGATAGTTGCATTCATGCTGGCCTGCCTGCCTGACTGCCTGCCTGACTGCCTGCCTCAACTCACACCGTTCCATTGAGCATGGTACAATGGGTGAGAGCATTATAAATTGCACCGATGCTTATCAAAGACCGAAAACCAATAATGAGGCTAATCTGAATGGAAATGGCAATAAGAACAGTTCATATGCAGATATTTTGTTTTCTGTTCGAACAATGGATACAATTTTGTATGTGTTACACATGCATCGGGTGAACAAGAAATGAAAAATGCGCTCGCGATCACACAAAGAAATACCATTGAATGGCATATAGTGAAGCAATAATTCATTTATTGAGTGTCTGCCGAACGACATTTGGACACACTTCTTTGGCATAATTGCACGAAATTTTGAGAGAAAAAAAAACGTGGCGAACAAATTCCATGCAGCTTCGATGATTTGTTCGATGTGTTTTTGGCCTCTTTTCTCTACCATTCTTACGTCGATCATTTTGCTGTGTTTTTTTTTCCATTTTCCAGTACACATTTTGAATTTGCATCGGAATTATCTACAATTTCGCTCATTATGTAGTTACTCTGTTGATTGAAGTTTGGTCTGGTTTTGTTGAGTCAGGCGGCTGGTCGCGTATGTGATGACTGCGAATAGACTTGATGAGTGTAATGCGGCAAAAAATCTACTTAGTGCGGTCGCATTTTTTTTGTTTTGTTCATTTCCTTCAATGAACATTAGCTCTTGTTTTGTTATTCTGGCCAGTTTTTATGAGTCACTTAGATCAAAATAGGCGATGCGCATAATAGCAAAAGCAACTAAGCCAACTTCAGTGCATTAAAATGTAAAAACATCTGTACACACACACACCGTAAAATAGGATAACAATGTATTGCTATAAATAGCCGCTGCGATGAATAGCCTTCGGTGAATTCAACGAATGTCATTCAATGGCCGTTGGTGAATTAGAAATCGATTGAGAGCACAATGAAAATAAAAAGAACGAAAGCACACCAAGAGAGAATGAGCAAAACGAATCGAAATAATTATGAAAAAAAAGTGAAAGACCAACAACTTAATATAAATGTGTACAAAGAATTTATGACTTCACTTTTGTTCGTGTTGTTTTTTTGGCTCGTCGATGCTCTGGCTGCGTGCATACTCTCAATTACCTTCATTCTCAATTGATTCAAAAACAGACGCTTATAATTATTTTATTACATTCAATTAAAATTACACCATCTCTGCCAGAGCCAACCAATACACTAGTCGATTGAAAGTGCTGTCCAGCGAAGCATTTTCATCGACAATCATTGGCCTATTACAAAACGGTTGGCTTGTTCACAGTTTTCGAGCCGGCGGTCGAGAGTTAATTCATGGGCAACACGCAGGGACGCAATTCAATTGTCGTATAAGCACAAACAAAACGTACTGAATTTGCACTTCACACTATTTTCGGTGTACACAATTCATTTATAAGAGTAATTGACGTAAAATACCACCTGCCGCTGGCTGTAAGGCAATCACTTTTTTGTGTGCACGTGAATGGAATGTGTACCTCTTGGTATTTTCTCCCCGTTGAGAGGAACACATGAAAAATGCAGCACCACAGATTTAATCTTTTCTTTTTTCCATTCTCAAGACTAATTCATTTGACTATTTGCGCCCTTTTGAAATCGCCGCGATTGCATTTGACGTGACATTATCAGATCGGGTCCACTGTTAGATGCATATTTAGCGGGCAAAAACGCACAGAACTTTTAATTACATTTCACTTTTAATGGCCTTAGCAATGATTTAGCGGCGTACTAACAATCTTTGCTGATCGCCGTTATGATGGCCATCCAATGTCAACGAATGCATGCAATGCACTCATCCGACATTCCTTATCGATGATTTTAAATGCCACACACAAAAAAATGTCATTTCCCTTTGGCGGGAAAAATAAAAGGGAAAATTATAGCAAACATTTCTCATTTTATTGCTTGATGATTGTGATGACACTTATTAGTTTTAACAACATGTTTCGCATAAATATTTGAATTTCATAAAGCATTTACGTTTTCATTATTCCCACGTCACTGAGACAATTTTACCAAAAATCTGGTGCCTTATCGTTCGTGTGAAATGAGTTTAATGTGCAGCTTGGGAGCATAAATTTATGGCCAAACTGAGACTTCGTTAGTTCGAATGTGATGATAACAACAACAACAACAACAACAAAATATGAACGTAATAACGTAAGTGCAGCGCACAAAATTACTTTTTGATGATGTCCTTGACAAGCGACAAGCTCACTGAAAAATGTTTGGTACCACGTGCTTGTGCAGTGCAGAGAATATAAATTCATCTTAAAATTGAAGAATGTTTGGTCCGAGGTTTGGTTCAATTTGAGCGTACAGTTGAAATTCATTTCAGATTTTATTCTTCGACAATTTACATGTATATATAGACCAACACATAGATCAACAGCAATACTATTTTATTGTCATTGTTGTGTTGCTTTTGCACTTGGAAGAGTATAAGAAAAATAACTTTGCCAGTTGTTTGTTTACACAAATAATATCATGCACTTTTCATTCTGAGGATGTCATTTAAAACAGTGACATTCCCAACGAAAAATAAAATAAAATTCCCTGACTTGTGTGATGGGCATTGGAATGAAAGTGCGTTCATCCGTTCACGTAGATTGCTCGTGCACCAGACCAATGTTTGGATGGAAATACAAGTGTCGCTCGCATTTATACATCCAAAAAATTATTAAATAATTTCAATGATAATAATTCTTCCTTTTTTACTGCTCTATCTATGCTTCCATCTCTTGGTTTTATCACTCTCCATGATAAAATTAAAGCGCTCACATTCCAGTTGCACCCACAAATACGTGACAAATGTGTGGTGACAGTTATTTAAAAATGTGTTGCTGCGCGACCTCATGCAACGTCAAAAACTTTTGAGATGTTACATTTCCAGCATTTCCCTTTGGTGGTGCATCTCACGTGCACTGGCAGCATCCGATGCAGGAGCACCAGCAGCCCGTTTGTCATCTGGAATTGTGAGTCCATGACGCTGGATGAACATCAAGTTTAATATTCGTTTATCTCAAACTTTAATTACATTCCGCAGATATTTTTATTGTTCATATCATGATTTTTGCTGCTTTTATTGTTTGCTGCTCGTTATTGTTGTCTTCTGTTGTAGCCATTTTATTGTCATTTCTGTTTTGTTCATTTCAACTGCTGCACTTGGCACAGAGCCCCGCATTAATGAACTCTTTCTTTTTTTATGGCACACCAGACCAAATGCAAACCCAGAAATGAGATTTATGCTTTGCATCATTTCATATTTTTCATCATTAGCTGAACGAATTAATTTTATATGAGTGTTCTTCATTCTAGTTCTTGTTTTCTTGTTCATTTCATCATCTTTATTGCACGCGTATAATTCATTTTGCTGTGTAAGTTTTTGCACTTTATTTCTGTAGCCGGCAAGGTGAAAAATCAAAAATCATTTTGTGCATAATGTGTTTGGATGATAAATCAAAACGGCAGAGCCAGCAGATAAAAGCTATAAAACAAATCGGCGCCATTCATCATATTCGCTCAAAACAATTGTGACCGTGTTGGATGGTGGCTGTGATAGATGAAGGCGTTTCATTCTTGCACTCTGTATACAATTGCATTTCCTTCACGGAAGCGTAAAGTAAGTGCAAGAATGTTTCGCATCGGTGACGAAGAAGAAAAGCCAATAATAATGGGCACGAAAATGTGAAAAAATGTGCAAATCGGTCGACATCAAGACATTTAACGGACAAGAGAAAGAGATGAGGAGAAAGTGTACCGGTCTGTGTCGAGCGCATAACAACCAAGGACTAGCTAATTGATTTTCCGATGTTTTTTGCAACATTAAAAGTTCAGAGGAATTTAGTCGGCTTATAGAATTACAAAACTCTTTCAACATCCGGACAATGTTCTAAGGCTGAAGAAAAAACTATTTGAATTAAATCACGAGATAATTATGACCCATCATTTGAAACAATCACAAGAATATGCAAGTGTAACTGAGGCCGGCACAACTAAAAAATAGAGAGGAGAATCTCCATTTCCAAGTAATTTCTTTACAACGAAAAATACGATGTTTTTCTGAGTATTTCCAAACAAATCAGAAAAGGTCAAATACATTCATCAAACGAAACAGATGGAAAATTGTTCAACAGAAAATAGCATTATTTTGTGTAAAATACATGAAATGTATAAATAAACTTAATGAAAAAAAGAAACGTTAAGGTATTGGCTGTGGTCACGAAAATCTTTGGTTCAAAATACCATGCTCGAGCCGAAGGTATTGGTGTAACGAGAATTGGAAATCAGTTTACAACCAATCAAATTTACTGTGACCGAAGAAAGAAATAAGTTATTTTGCTAAGAGAAATATTGCTGTGTTTTCATTATTTTGTTTTTCTGTGGTTTGAATTCCCCAATTGCTTACGATGCTAAAGTTACTAAGAATCGACAACATTTTCACTGTGCAAGTTTTTATGTGCTATGCTTCACATCTAAATCGATTGCTTGACCGTCCTTGAATTTGTAAATTGATATTTGACTAAGACTACATAAACCACAGAAATACAATAAAATTTCAAACGGCCTTTTTTTCCATTTCAGCACGTTCACCTTGAACCTGAACTCCAACCAACGACGTCCATGATTCTCTTTTGACTCGTTTCTTAATGTTTTTCTTTACACTTGTCCATCCATTCCGTCCACAATATTGAACGTAAATATAATTTGACGCTTCTTTTTTTTGGTGCAATTTCGTCTAGTTTTTCGTGAAATGCGTTGAATTATACTCCTAATTGATTCGGTTTGATTGGTAACAAATGGTCATGCCTTTGTTTTTCTCATTTTCGATTCTATATTTGGAAACACACGAAACCAAATGAAACAACAGAAAAAACGAATCAATTACTTCTACTACTGATTGAACTTTGATTAACACAAAATTATGAGGTGATCCACGGTCCATTAGGTGGACATACAGACGTTTATAGTTCTATGATTTATCTTCATAATCAACCAATATTAATCCAAGTACGCTCATTAAGTACACACTTGATTTTGTGTCGTTACGTCTCTCCGGCGTGTAATCTATCTTATGAAGTTAATTTTCAATAACGAGTCATCATAAGCCTTCGTCATCTACTCGGTCACATGTTTATTAATGTTTGTTGTTCAGTCAAAATTACCATTTTTCGCTTTGAATTTATTCATGATATCTTGCTAATAGCCAATTTCATTTTTGTATTTCAGATTAAGACAGTTGAAGTCAGAGAAAGTTGAAAAGAAAACAAACATAATATTTAATCGTATTATAAAACCGAGCCGAAACAAATACAAAATGAAGTCCCTACAGTCATTACAGCTGTACACAGTTCTATTCGTGTTTGCAAGCATAGTCATCACATCAGCCAATGGACGTGTGGCATTTGAGAAATTAACTGATTTTGATTTCTCAGGCCAAACGTATTACAGTGTGAAGAATTTGTCATTGTACGAGTGCCAAGGTTGGTGCCGCGAGGAACAAGATTGTCAAGCGGCTGCCTTTAGTTTTGTGGTGAATCCATTGACGCCAGCTCAAGAAACTCTATGTCAACTGCAGAATGATTCGAGTGCACACAATCCAAGTGCCGTACCACAAAGATCGGCCAGCATGTACTACATGGTTAAATTACAGGTGAGACCATTTACAAGATAAACTTTGCACATAATTTTCAGTGAAGATGACACTTGTTTGCTTTGTATGTTTCGAAATAGCTGCGAAGCGACAACATTTGCATGAGACCATGGGCATTTGAACGTGTACCAAACAAAATTATCCGTGGCGCTGATAATGCATTGATTTACACCAGTACAAAGGAGGCTTGTTTGTCGGCTTGTTTGAATGAGGTTCGTTTTCATACCGATTTCAATCTCAATGAGCGAGTGCTCATTAATCGAGTGATGCATTTTTATTTTTCGTTGGTTTTTTTTCTTTCTCACAATTTTGTAGAAACGTTTTGTGTGCCGTTCAGCCGAGTATGATTATAATAATATGAAATGTGTGCTTAGCGATTCGGATCGACGAACAACTGGACAATTTGTGCAATTAGTTGATGCTCAAGGAACTGATTACTTTGAAAATTTATGCTTGAAACCGACTCAAGCATGTAAGAATACTCGTATCTTTCAAACACCACGAGTAGGCGTACCAGACGAAAAGGTTGCTCAATACGCGGGCTTACATTATTACACCGATAAAGAGCTGCAAGTCACTTCAGAACCAGCATGCCGTCTGGCCTGTGAAATTGAGTCGGAATTCTTGTGCCGTTCATACCTTTTCTTGGGACAACCACAAGGCAGTCAATATAATTGCCGTCTCTATCATTTGGATCACAAAACATTGCCCGATGGACCATCCGCCTATCTCAATGGAGAAAGACCGTTGATTGATCACGGCGAACCAACTGGACAGTACAGTGAAAACTTCTGTGAAAGTATGCAATGCTTCACAATGTTAAAATCTATCAAATGAAAACGATCCAAAGTTTATCATTTTTTTTCTAATTTCATCATTCGTTTCATTTGCTGCTATTTTCAGAATCTACAGCTCCACCGGATACTTTGCCCCTCGATATTACCCAACAAACTGAAGATCCAACGAGCACTAGTAACTTCACTCGATCTGATGCCAATTGCGATAAAACTGGAACTTGCTACGATGGTAAGATTACAGCCCAAGAAAATAAGATAAATATCGGCCAACACTTCCGTGTTGCCGTTGGCTAATACTTTTGTTTTGTTTTTTTTTGTTTACTTTGCAAATTATACACTGTGTTAAAATTGTTGTTTTTCTCGTTTTCTGTTGTTTTCTCTTTCTTTCTCTCTCTCTTATCGTGCTATAGTTGCTGTACATTGCAAAGATACACGCATCGCCGTACAAGTCCGCACCAATAAGCCATTTAACGGCAGAATTTATGCATTAGGCCGATCTGAAACATGTAACATTGATGTCCTCAATTCTGATTCATTCCGATTAGACTTAACAATGGGTGGCCAAGATTGTAATACACAAAGTGTGGTAAGCAATCGGCACTTAGAACGCGTATGCACTGAATTTTTGTTTCCTACTACGCTTTGTTGCTATTTTGTTGCTTAATATTTGCACTGTTCGCACTAATTTTGTTTGTCGCTAAACCATTAACATTTCATGCTATGTTATTACATTTTAGACGGGCGTTTATTCGAATACAGTTGTATTGCAACATCACAGTGTTGTTATGACAAAAGCCGATAAGATCTACAAAGTGAAGTGTACATATGACATGAGTTCGAAAAATATCACCTTCGGAATGATGCCAATCCGGTATAAATTGATTTGAATCTCTATCGAAATTTCTTTGTTGCATAATGTAGAATTCAATTATTATTGTTATCACAAATGGTTTCAATTTACAGCGATCCGGAAATGATTCACATCAACTCATCGCCAGAAGCTCCACCACCAAGAATTCGCATTTTGGACACACGTAGCCGTGAAGTTGAAACCGTTCGAATTGGAGATCGTCTTACATTCCGTATTGAAATTCCTGAAGACAGTAAGCAACGATTAAAGCAATCAATAGATATTTTTGTTTTACTAAAATTCGATTGAAAGCAATAACTAAAACGGATTTTTCAATTCTAATATTCAGCACCATACGGTATTTTTGCACGTTCATGTGTGGCCATGGCCAAGGATTCAAAGAGCACATTCCAAATTATTGATGACGAAGGATGTCCCGTGGATCCAACCATTTTCCCTGGTTTCACACCCGAAGCAAATGCATTGCAATCCGTCTATGAAGCGTTCCGTTTCACCGAAAGTTATGGTGTTATCTTCCAGTGTAATGTGAAATATTGTTTGGGACCATGTGAGCCAGCTGTTTGCGAATGGGGACGTGATTCGTTAGAGTCATGGGGAAGAAAGCGTCGTTCGATTGCAAGGCAAGTATTTTTGGCAATTTGATTACTTCTGGTCGATTGAAGTGTTAAATGAATAATTCTTTTGAACATTCCCAATGCAGCAATGAAACACAAGAAAATGATGAAGAAACAAACATTTCGCAAGAGATTTTAGTTTTAGACTTTGGAGATGAGAAGAACGAATATTTGCGAAGTGGCGGTGAATCTGATTTCAATGGAGGTAAATGAATATTTTTGCTGCATCTTGAAATTAGTCGTTGATTTTACTTTTTAAACAAAATATCTCATATTTTCGATCGTTTTCAGATAAAACCGTGACCATAATCGAACCATGCCCAACAAAAACGTCAGTATTTGCGTTAGCTGTAACATGTGCCTTGATGATTTTAGTATACCTTTCCACAATATTCTGCTATTTCATGAAGAAATGGATGCAACCACACAAACTGATGGCATAAGTATGCATTTGTCACACCTAGACGAGCTATTTCACATGAGCATAGGGCTTAAACATCGATAGATTAATACAAAATAAATGCAAATGAGCACATTTGGAGCGTAAACCTACGAAAAATGATGTGTGCATCAAACGCACTATTTACATTTCTTTTTAAACGTACGATTTTATATTATCTTATGGTCAAAAAGAACCGATTCTAACAAACTGCTAAGTAGACGGACTAGTACCTGCCGATCTACTTAAAAACAACACTGATATAATCATAGACTAGAATAATTTTGTCTACTCTTTTAAAAAAAAAAACAACAATTAGATTAATTGACATTTAGATTTAAAAGCCTGCATTATGCAACAGCATAAGTATTTATTTGAAAATCAGTATCAATTATTTAAAAGAAAAAAAACGTTCAACAATGTGACAATGTGGCATTACACAAATCAACTTTATACCGATCTGTTTTGGAGTTAAAGACAAACAAAAAAAGACAAAAAAAAACAACTGACACACATCAAGATTAAACACATTTAATTGAATGATTGATTTATTTGCTTCCAAACAATTCACACATTCCCTTTTCGAAGGTCCATTTTCACTGATTAAATGATTGAAAAAGAAATTGTTTTAAATTTATGTTCATCATCAATCGTTTTACAATCATTATTTATTATTTTAATTTATTAAACAAATCATTACAAATTGAATGGAAAGTAACGCGCTGTTGCATCAGAAACACCATTTCAGTGGACAGTTTCTTTTCATGTGGTCTGTTTGGATTGATATTTTTTTTTAACTGAAATTTCCAAAACATTTTTTTTTTTCAATTTCGATTAATTAACAATCTTATTAAAGTCGCTTTACTTATAAAACTATTTATTTATTTGAATTGCGAAAACTGATTTTCTTTTAACTGTCTTTTAATATTTAAGCAAGCAATCGAACGAAAGGACACATAGTGATGAAATCATTTTTGTAAATATATGAAGAAAGACGAAATCTCACATAAATAACAATTGAAATTAATGATTTTATATGCAGTATGATAAGTATGTTTTCATAATGATGATGAATTTAATAAAATAGTAATTAAAAACACTTCAATTGTCTTTTGTATCACATCATCAAAAAAGGTACGTTTTACTATTTACACTCCTTTGCTAAACACATTCTATACAATGTATTGAAATAAGAGCACATGATTTGTGTGTTCATCATCATCATCGGTTGTTATCATCGGTGTTGTGAGACTCTGATCAGTGATAATTCATCAGTACCTAGGAATTCTGTTATTGTGTCAAAGGAATCTTATAATATGCGTATTCTACCACACTTACACAACTCCACTCGAAATCAATGAAACCGATTCGTCTAAAATTGTTCGTAAACATTCCAACTTTCAATTTGGTTAATACCAATCCTGGCAATTTTAAGAGCAATAATTATTACTAAAACTGAATTTCCTATTTAATTGACGATTTTATTTTGACGAACTTCTTGGAAATTCTCTACCACACAGATTGATTTCATGTTTATGCGCCTTTGAAAGTCTGTAGATGTATACAGTTCTTGTTTACGTTTCATTGATATCTGCTAACGCTGAATTTCAATCGCTATCACATCACCCCGGACGCGTCCGCAGAATGTCAATGTCATTATCGATCTTGGTTCAAACTCGTTAATGTCTACGACTAGTAAAATCTGGTGGGCACAGTGCTCTTCTTCCAATCATCCACTGTATTCTGAATTTTCCTTTGGTTCATTTGAGCTCGAATCGGCATTAATTCTAATTTAATTCTTATTCACTTATGATTGTGAATTTGAATAAATATTGATTTTGATAGGATTCTTTTTTTTCGTTTTTTTTTTTGTGTCACATCTGCAACATTTCAAACATAACCAGATCAGTAGATTTCATTTTGACAAAGACAAAACAGGATAAAATAAGTATGTCCTACATTCCGTATAGTGCAGAATAATAAGTTGCCCTAAGTTCAACACTATCTGTAACCAACAATTCCGCGTACGTTTATTAAGATGAGATGTTGCACGTTGGGCTTGCCCGAACCTGTTGATAGCACACATTGATAGTCCTTATCATCAAGTAGCTAATTTAAATGAGACTTGCATTACGCATGACTTTTAATCTCTGTTTGTTTAATAAACCTTCGGAAATTCCGAATCAAAATATTGAGCAAATAATGTTAAAGCATTTTGTGCGATAGATTCTGTCTTGAGTTCAAATTGGTGATCGAATTATTTAAAAAAAAAAAAATGCATACTGTCATTAACTGACATTGAACTTTGACATAACATATTCAATGCAAATTGTCATAGATTTGCATAGCGTAGTTAGGGCGTGTAGTTTTCCGACTCATATCATCCAAAGTCAAGCACTGCTACAAACAGAGACATCGTGTCATTCTGGAAAACACAGAGTTCAAGTGTTTTTTTTTGGCGCTGGTTTAAGATTTTTCGTCATACACTGCAAATAAGCTCACTTCATTTAGTGCACATACGGTTGTCTATTTTTATTCCAGAAACAACAATTCAAATTAAACTGTTTAGCGTAAAAGCGGATACAAAATGATATGCAATACTAAATCTATGCGAGTGGGTTTTTTACTTGACCGGCAAACAGGATAGTTTTCGTTATTCGATCAGTAATCATGAAACCGAATGGTTTATTGAATGTGAATTCCAGTGGAAACGAGAAGTCGACTGCATTAGCGTAGCTTGTGGCTGCGGCAACAGTTCCAATTTCGTCCACTTCTATGATGGCTTTATGCTGAACTTGAGAAATGAATGTTGGTTGTTTGCTCATTTTTGTGAGCTTGGCTTTGGTTGCTTCAAATACATCATTAATTCCCAACTGACGAAGAATCGATCGAATTTCCATTTCTGAATCGATTTTGAACTTTGGCAACGACACGATAATATCACCGACCTCTTCATATTTATAAAGTTCTGCATGAATTTTTCTAATATCAAAGTGGCTTAAATTTTCAAAAATTCTGGACAATGTTGCATTACGAAGCGGATATATTAACAGCATGCCAAGTCGATCACCTGCTCCGTATGGCAGTTCCACAAAACCTGCACTCAAATGGTCGAACATTGCATATTTCAAAGGATTTTGCTGTGTCATCATTGGAACATCTCCAAGCGGTTCACCGTTCTCTTGATAGAACGGTTCCATTTTTGTGCTACTGACCTTAAATGGGAACTACAAACAAAAGTGTGAGACTTAGCAACTGTGCAAATTCTTAAACATACTTAAATTCATCGATGTAATCGAAACAAACCTTCCACTCTCCATTAAAGAAAATTGACGACGTGAGTAATAAATGTGTATCTTGTAAGTCTTGAGGGTTTATGATATTTTCAATCTTTCCCTGCGTTTGTGATCTAATGTGATCGTTAATGGTTTTTGCTGCATCATTCGGGGATCGGAAATTCACCGAGAGATGATCAGCTTTAAAATCTTGTGACACAGTTTGGATGTAATCATTATCAAGAGGCCGATTTTGGTCCGCGAATATAGCCTGATTCAAAGACAGTCCCACAGTGGTTGTGTTTGAGAAGAGAAGCCGCTGCAAATCCCTATATGATGATCCAATACGATCTAAACCGTTGGGCAAATTAAGAGCGCTTTTCAATTGCGTCAATGATTGATCAGATGCACCTTCAGCCACTAAGGTCATCAACGACCAAATCGAAAATGGTGAAATTACGAAATTCTTATCAGAATGTTGTGGTACATCAGCTGCAGCCTGGAATTGATGTTAAAAATTTATCTTCAGAGTAAGAAAATTGTGGAGTCAAATTGAAAATATTGTATAACAAATGAAATTAACTCACATGAAGCATCTTAATGGAAAATAGCTCGGAAGCACGCGCTAGCTTACTTGTTGATTTTCGACTATTTGGCTGTGAACTTGCATTTGCATTTGGATTTAAATTTGGATTTAAAGTTGGATTCAAATTTCCGTATGAGTTTCCATTTGGATTTAAAGTTGGATTCGAATTCACATATGAGTTTGTATTTGAATTTCCATTTGAATATGCATTTGGATTTGAAGTTGGATTCAAATTTCCGTATGAGTTTCCATTTGGATTTCCGAATGAATTTAAAAATGAATTTCCATACGAATTTTCATAAAAATTTGTATTAGTGTTTGTCTGCACTGTGGCTTTCCGAGTTGGTGTCAGATTTGGCATAAAATTTGGCATTGAATGCATATAATTTGGCACCTCCACCGTTTGCATGAAAGATCGTGTTCCTTTCAAGCCTGTAGAGTCCTCACAGGGACAAGAACAGGAACAATGACAAATGTGCTCCTCCCCCAGTACAAAGTACATCATAAGGAGAGCAGAAAATGCTCTCAAATGAATGGTCCTCATGTTTTCTGATCAAGTTTCCGAAATTTAAATGAAAAAAAAAACCGTTTACTGAAATTAAAGAAAAAGCAAATTGCATAGTTGATTTATTTCTTAAATTTGAATGTGAGGTTTTTATTATTGGTGGGTCTTGGGAAAAGGGGTGAATCAATTTATTTCATTTTTATCGGCAAATACAACACACAATGAAAGCATGGGAAGTTTATACTTGTGAAATGTGCCAATTGTGTCACCAATATTTTGTTTTAACTTCTTATACCAAACTGTCATTAATATCAATAATTTCTAATCATTTATTTTAAAACACAATAAGCTATTTGCTTGAAACTCGGAAAGTCACGAGATTTTGGTACACTTAAAACTCTTGAATTTTATTCTTAATAAAATAATAAAATCAATAAAAACACAAAAATAATGCCGCCTAAAATAGAGTAAAATAGATGTGTATTGTATGAGAGTTCACATAAAACTGATTGAGTGAATTGAATCCTGATCGAAGTGACACATCCAGTTAATAGCAACTCGTTTTATATACGTAAAGCAGCAAAAAGAACAACACAAAATAAAACACAATAAAAAAAAATGACAACAACAACTGCGTGGAATTAACAAGTATTGCAGAAAAAACCCGAATTATTAACCTTAGAATATGTTACTGCGATCGATCACTTACTTATTTTAAATGCTTGGACCAAGCTGTACAGCGTTTTATATCAGCGTGAGTCACATATATTGTATACACTGCTTCAATCTGACAATACTTGTGATTCAAGCTATACATATGTATTATTATTATTATTCTTTTTTTTTGAAAACAAGATTACACTAACATTCTACTATCGAATCAACTCTTGAATAAACTGCCACACACTGGAAAAATATTTTCGTAATATCAATGAAATTGAGCTCGTATTCTAGGAAGAAAGTGATAGAGTGCGCTTATAACCATAGAACTTTCTATGTGAAATGTATTGCAGATGTATACAACAAAACTCGTAGAAGAAGAACGATTTTAACAAGTCCTATGATCAGAATACAAGTAAGGAAAAGTGAGAGCAGTTATAAAAAAAACTTGGTATTTTCCGTAGAATGAATCGGTTCATGTACCCATTAGGCATTGGCGAATAAAAAAAACTACATAATCAAAAAATTAACACACACACAAAATTCCAAGTGCGAAAATTTCTATTATTCATTAAATCCAAACATTGATAACCAATTGGACGCAATTATTTTTGCAATTATATTGAAAAACTGAAATCAAATTTGCAAAATTGCATTGATTTTGAATTGGGGGCGCTCGTGTCGGCTCAATCAACTTTTGCCAATGCAGTAAGGTTCATAATCACGATTTGTAGATTTTGAGATGTAAAATTTGTTTTTAATCTAGTTGATTCATTCAAAGATGTACGCATACACACACCAAAAATCTGATGCTCACTTGTTGAACAGGTTTTGAAAGTCACCCACACTTTTGCCAGTGCAATGCAATCAAAACAAGTTTTCTTATTTCATTTTGAGTTTAAAAAATCACTCAGTATTTTTAAAAAATGAAAGTCAAGTTCATCTAGACAAATAAAAGATGACGATTCTGTACAGATTTATACAAAGTCTTGCTCGAGCTGGAAACAAAACGAAGACCTAATAGAATGTATTCAGCGTCAAAAGTCAATTTTATTTAATTCAACATTGGGGAGGGTTAAACTCAACATATCTATTCCCCCCGTGCATCACACTGATACGAAAGCCACATGTATTTTGCTAACGAGTGTAAGAATTGTTTTCATCTATTAAAATAGTTCATTTCGTTTTAAAATGGTAAATACATATTATGGTCTTCAATTGATTCTATTTTTGTTCTCTATTTCTTCAAGCCTTTTTTTGGCCCAGTTTTTGGGCCACCCTAGTCATTGCAATCAATTCTCGTGAATTATAAAATATAATTTACTCATAAAACCAATTCAATTTTATTTTAAATTGTGGTCGATAATATTAAGAGGGAGACTGTGGCTGAGATATTCCTGTGTTTTGTCACCTTTAGAAGCAAAATGAAAGTAAAATCTTGGTTCATTTTTTTGCAGAAGAGCATTCTGCTCAACGCCTTTATAATTCTAATGACTTGTTATTTTATGATATTAGACAATGCGGTTACATCTGTTGTTGATTTTAAATGAGAAATGTTTGTGTACTCAATGGGTCTAAACAAGTGGATACCGTATTTGGCCAGCAAACAAGAGCGTGTGTGTGATTCGATCAGTGATCAGGAATCCGAATGGTCGATTAAAAACGAATTCTCTTGGGATAATTCTATTGGGTAGATTCCCTGCACTTAAAGCGGCAGCAACGGTTCCAACTTCATTCACTTCAATAATAGCTTTATGAAAAATGCGAGACACATACAACGGATGTTTACTCATTTTCGACAGGTTAGCCTTATTTTTATCAAAAATATCTGTTACGCCCAAATACTCGAGCAGCGTGCGAAGTTCCAGATCTGAATCGATTTTGAACTTGGGCAATGTCAATTTAACATCATCTATTTCATCCTCATCAAATTGGTTGATTTCATTATGAATTTTTGCAATATCAAAGTGACGCAGTCTTTGAAAGACGGTCGCCAAAGTTGAATTGGGATATATCAGTAACATAGAGAGGCGGTTTTGTGTTCCATATGGAAGTTCAATGAAGGTTGCATCTAGAGCCTGGATTGGTGCGAATCGAAATTGATTTTCCTGTGACATCATCGGAACGTGTGCCACATAATCGCCTCTCTCCCGATAAAATGGTTGCTCTATAGTTTTATTAACATCAAACGGAAACTAAAAATAGAAAACTCGGTTAATGAAACGAATTAATTCAAGAGTTGCTATCTGTAAGAAAAAATAAAACACTAAAACAAACCTTCCACTGCCCTCTAAAGAAAATCGACGATGTAAGTAATAATTGTGTATCGTCTATGTCTCCAGGATTAATAACATTTTGGATTTTTCCTTGTGTTCGGTAACTTATATGGTCGTTGATGGCTTTTGCAGCATCATTTGGAACTCGAAAATTGATTGGAAGATGATCGGCTCGATAATCATATGATAAAATGTTTGCGTAGCTATTGTCAACGGGATGATTGAGATTTGAGAATAATGCCTGATTCACGGCTAATTCGATTGTAGTTGTATTCAATAATAGAAGACCTTGAATACTTTTATACGCTGCCCTCAAATTATTTAAATCATTCGGCAATTGAAGAGTATCGATCAGTTGATTCAATGACTGACCGGATGCACCTTCGGCTACCATAACCATTAGAGACCATATAGAAAATGGTGAAATCACGAAATTTGCATCATAATTTTGGGTTGCCTCGGATATGGCCTGAAATAGATTTTATTTGTTGCTGTGTAAATTATAGACAAGATTCTAAAAGTAACAGATATCAACTCACATGAATCATATCAAAAGAAAACCGTTCCGAGCCGCGTGAAACTTGAGTAAATGCTGGTATATTGTTTCGCATAATTATATTTGGATTCAGTGTAGTCAAAAGTGGCACCCCTTGGAATTGAGGAGATGGTATTGGTATTGGTACTGGTATTGATGAATAAGCAGCACTACCGAAGGTGCCATACCGTGCATTTCCTTGCACAAGGTGCAGCAGCAGGAAAACACATAACACTTTTAACTCAATTGCTTTCATCTTGAACTACGACATTTAGAAAAAATATTGAAAATTATTACTTTATTTAACAAATCCAAACTTTTTTTTCATTCATAATGAGTCAATGAAATAGTTGTTTAAGTTTTCTATCACACGCTAAACAAATTATGTTAGCGCTTCTGGTGATTTTTTTGAAAGGAATTCTCATTAAATGTAACGTAACTTATTATTTACACTTTTCAAACTCTCAAAAATGTTAGAAACATAAATAAATGGACAAAAAACAATGAAAATAGATTAAATTAAAATCAAATACGTGAAATTGAATAAATTGTGTGAGCTTCGAAAGTATACACCATGGAGACGGCTTCTCCAATAATATTTAGTGCTGCCAGCTTTAATAGTCACGACTCAAGTTCATTGGATGGCGCGAAATTGAAATATAGTAAAATCGCACAAAACAGAGCATTGCATGAAATGATATTATGCGGTATTTCCACCTCAACCATGATGTCATTCACTAAAATTACAATATCACGTTTGAATAATCTCAAGAAAATTAAGATTCTGCTTCGTAGAGAGACGTTTTGATTCAGGTTTTCAATATATTGTTTATATACGTTTCGACAGTTCAAGTGATATATTTCTTCTTGTTGCAGAAACTGACAGATTTGAAATATTATACCTCATATATTCTTTAATGCATCTTGAATCATTATTTTTCTTAATTGCTTGCGTTCAGCCAATAAAGTCTGTTTTCTATTCTATGAAGTATCTAGCGCATTGACAACGATACGAGAATATCTTGATAAATATTGGACCTTTTATTTCGGGTTTTTTGAGAAAACCCCCTATTTGGTCTACAGTGTAGACTTTACACCCACGAAAAAGCAAAATATATTATCACACAAACATTTCTAGTGATTTAAAAGAGATTTTTTTAAATGAAAGTCAGGTGCAATTGTATCCACTTAGGATTAATTTAATAAATTTGGACTCTTGTATTTTGACACTATCATTTTTTCTGAAATATCGTTTCATTTTACTTCTATTTGCAACTTATAATTCGATTAAACCAAACAAATAAACTTTGTCAAAAACTCAACACGATCACTAATCACAAACCTTTATTTTGCTAATAAAATTTAGCTAGAACTTCCATAAACGCTATTTATTTAGTATCCAGACTGTTAAAATAAAAATATTTATTTTAAAAACGATGTTTCACAATGCACGTCTGCTATTGAAGGATGATAAACTGGAATGATCAACTGCTTCAGTAAAAACCCCAAACTTACACTTTAGTATCTCACAATATACTGCTATTGTCTATAGCAGTCCACACAGACACTAAAATACTTATTCATTCATTCATTCATTCACTTTGTTCATTGTAAGCGAGCGTTGAGTATTCGCGAATGAGCGACATTCGAAGCGCCAACCTAAAAAGAATCGGCAAAATATGACTTTGTTAAGGTCAAAGTGGCAAATTGATCATTCATTCACATACAAACATAATACATACATAAAAATCGTTGAAAAATAATAATTTATTGTTGGCGTTCTGTTGATCAGACGGTAAGGACAAGGCAACGCTGATATATTCAACATATTGACAAAAAGCCGAAAAATATCAAAGAAAACAGTTCGATTTATGTAAATTATTTGCTATTGCCAAAATGCAAAATACTTGAAAATTATTATATTCACCTCAAAAAATAGAAATAACAAACTATGAATACAGATTAGATTTAGATAAAAAAAATTAATTCTAAAAAAAGCATTTTTCTTTGTTTTTATCAAATATATTTTTTTTAATTAAAAAGTCTAGTAAAAAGTTATATCACGGTACAGCACAGCACTTGAAAGTTTATACACTAAAACAGTGATGGATCTTTGACACATCCACAGAATAGAACCGATTTCGTGGTACGTTCGATGATCATGAATGCGAACGGCCGATTGACATGAAATTCTAATGGAATTGACTGAAATGACAGAGTGGCTGTAGTTGCTGCTGATGCTGTCGTACCTTCTTCATTCACATTAATCACAGTCTTTTGCAAAAATTGTGAAATATAAACGGCATGTCGGGAGATTTTCGATAAATTGGCAAGCTGAAATTGAAATAGATCAGTTAAACCCATCTCCTGAAGGATGCTATTCAATTTGTAATCAGACGAAATTGAAAATCGGGGCAAATGAATTTCAAGCTCTGGATCTTCTTCGGATTGGTTGAGATTTCCAAGAATGTTATAGAGTCCAAAAACGCGTAAATTATCAATCACTTTTAATAATGGCACATCTTTTTTTGGTAGCAAAACAACCATGCTGAATTTTCTATCAAAACCATAAGCAAGTTCAAGTATATCTGCTTCTAGTGGCGGCACATAAATATGATGGCATCCGCCTTTGCGAAACATCATTGGCACATCCGCTACTTTTCTATCGTTCTCATCGTAAAATGATTGCATCATTGTATCTTGAAATTTAAATGGATCCTGAAACAATATATCAACTTCTGATTCAGTAATTCAAGAGACACACACACAAACAAAATCTTACTTTCCATCGTCCTTGAAAAAATATTGCCGAAATGAGCACCATAAAAGCATCCTTCAATTCGTTTGAATTGATTATTCGATCAATTTTGCCTTTTGTTTTTTCTTTAATGTAGTTATTAATTTTTTTCACCGTTTCAACTGATTTGATAAAATTCACTGGGTAATAGTCTGCATTGTAGGTTTGTTCGAGTTTCTCCTGGAAGTCAATGTCAATGGGTCGATTGATATCACCGAAAAGCACTTCATTCGTATTCAATTCAACTGCTGTACTATTTTCAGCAAAAGCACTCTGCAAATATTTATAAACCATTCGAATTTTGGTTAAATCGGCCGGCAATCGTAATACTTTTGCCAGCTGCTCTTTTGTGCGTCCTGCAGATCCCTCCTCTAAAAGTAGCAATAGTGACCAAATCGAAAGTGGTGAAACGATCAGATTTTTGTGTTCATTCACTTCGTTCCGAAAAAGACGCTATTTTCAATCCATTTCGTATAAAAAAAAGAAAATTATTCAAAATGGACAACTCTTTCAAAAATATTTGGTATTTACTTGAAAATATTCGAGAGAAAATGCTTCAGCTGCACGTGATAGTTCGACAACACTTTCGCTGGTCACCGCATTGCTGGTTAATAATTCAAACGATTTTTTCCGCTCCAAATACGATGATGGAAATACGATAGACTCTTGAACTTTGCCACTTAATGCGTAGCAGTTGAACCACAAAATAAACATATACATAGACCAATATCGGGATAACATTTTGCGTTACGTTATATTTTTTTTTTTATCAAATCCCCGAAACTATTTCAAATACAACCGATTAGACGTAAAGATTGGCTGGTAATACAAAGAATAATACATTATTTACAATAAGCATACAATACAATCAAGCCGATGATTCCGCTAAGTGGTCGAACAGGTTTCATAAATCAACCAAAAATGTGTATGTGCTACCGAAACGAGTTTTGTTACTTTGATATTATTTGCTAAAAATCACCTGATATTGAACACATTTTTAACCTTATACATGTTGTGGGTATCAGTGTTCGCTGTTCAGTGTCCGTACAAATTCAATAGACGATACGTAACAGCTGAAGCGTTCAACAGCAGCAAAACACACAACGCACACACATATCTGATTGTTGTATACGTTTCGTGGAAGAAGTTGAAGTTCACTGGAAAGTACCAGGGTTTTTTTGTGTGTTGTCATATCTATTTATCATGCAAGCAAACTTGATACGCCCACTTGAACAGTGCTTCTATGATGGTCATGGCTTTTATTTTGTTTATCAAATGCATACAAATTATTTGTTGATAATAAATTATTAGATAGAAAAAGTGCTATCTGTAGGATGAGAGGAGGTTCGTCCAGTTAACTAATTTATACGAGTGGATGTCGTACTTGGCCAGCGAACAACAGCGTATGTGTGATTCGATCAGTGATTAAGAATCCAAACGGACGATTAAATATGAATTCTTGCGGCAGAGAACTGAAAGCTGCAGATACAGCCGATGCAGCAACGGCAGTTGTTCCAAATTCATCCACCTCAATAATGGCTTTTTGAAAGACACGTGAAATGTGTGATGGTTGAGTGCTAATTTTTGTCAAACTGGCTTTGGCTCCATCAAATACATCAATTATTCCCAAGTGCTTGAGAACCGACGTTAATTCTAAGTCTGAGTCAATGTTGAATTTTGGCAGCGTCACTGTTGTTTGAAAGATCGCATCTCCGAACTCGTCAACGTCATCTCTGTGAATTTCATTGTGAATTTTGGCTACATCAAATCGGCGTAGTTTGTTAAAGACATCTGTCAATGTTGTATGAGGATATATCAATAGCATTGAGAAACGTCCGTCTTCTCCATATGGCAGCTCAACGAATGTTGCATTCAAATCTTCCATCAGTGCATACGCAAAGCTGTTTAGTTGTGTCATCATTGGAACATGCGCTACATAATGACCATTTTCGCGGTAGAACGGCATATCGGTGGTGTCTTTTACATCAAATGGATACTACAGAGTAATTTTATGCAGAATAAATTTCGGTCTTGAGAGCGGCATTTTGAATTCAATAGCAAACAAGTTGATACAAACCTTCCACTGCCCTTTGAAGAAAATTGATGACGTAAGCAAAAGTTGAGCGTCTGTTAAATCTTCTGGCTTTACAATATTTCGAATCTTTCCATGGGTTTGACTGTTAATATGATCGTTAATCATTTTCGCAGCCTCATCTGGAGCACGAAAATTGACTTGAAGATAATCCGCTTCATAGCTATTCTTCACAATACTGATGTATTGTTCATTCAAAAGGCGATTTATATCTGAGAATAGAGCCTGATTCATGGTCAATTCAACGGAGCTATTGTTCAACAGTAATAGACGTTGAAAGTATCTGTACGGCGTTCGCAATGCAATCAAATCATTTGGCAAATGAAGAACCTTTTGCAGTTGAGAAAATGATTGTTCGGTCGCACCTTCGCCCACTAAAGTCATTAGTGTCCAAATGGAAAACGGTGAAATCATGAAATTCGCATCATACTCTCGAACTGCATCTGTGATGGCCTGAATTGAATTTTAGAAGAAAAAAAAACGATAATTTTGAATTGAAACAGTGTCAGTTTAAATAGAAACTCACACAAAACACTTCCAGTGAAAATGCTTCTGAACTCCGTTCAATTGGAGTTTTGATCGGCTGAAATTTATCTTTGGTGTTGACATTGATGCCAGCCAGAAGTGGTAGATCATTCAAGTTATCGAGTTTTGGAAAAGTTATTGGCACAAAATTAACATCACTACCATTTACCGCATCGTCCAGTGCAAAGTGCATGACAATGACTAATCCCAAATAAACTGCTTTCATATTTCTGTTTCCTGTTGTGCCAAAAAAGAAAATGTTTTTTATCAATCGAATCTTCAGAATTGTTCAAAATAATTAAATTTTGATTAACACTCGAATTTGGGACAAGGACATTTTCATCAAATCTGATTCAATCTACGTCCAGTATCTGAATGAAATTGCACAAATTAAAGAAAAAAGAATGAAGTATTTTACAGTCGAACTTGGAATCTGTATACAGACTACTGTGGTGGTGACGTAAACAAATACGTGATAATAGTTTAACAATAGTTCAGTTGAAGATTATTTTCATCCTTGTTATGGAGGCACAAATACAAATATTCAATTATAAATGTTTTTAAAATTGCTCAAAAATGAGATGAAAATTACTCGGAATTGGATCTTAAGCGGTCGGTGTTGAAGTGTTATTTTCTTCATATACAAATAGACACGCTAAACGGGCTATTTTTAGTCATATTCCAATACAACTCAAGAGCTAATTTGAATAAAAAACACACAAATGTTCAATATTTTAGAGCAAAATATAGAGGAAACTGAAGTAACACGCAACGAAACAACCACATTTAATTCCATTCAACAGGAGGATTAATAACATTTTGAATTTACCAATACCACTGTTGATTTGTGTCTAAATTTAAGTGTTTAATGAAGCTTCTGTATACTAATCGAAAGACTTGAAACGATTGAAGGCACATTTTGTATACTTGACCACTGAAAATACTATCAACTTTTATAAATAGAGTTTTGGTACAGTTTGAGATCGTATCTGTGAAACAGGTTTGGTTATTTTGATAAGATTGGCTGAGAAACAAACTGGCAGCAAACATTAACTGAACAGTTAACTCGTGTAAATAAGTTGAATACGAAGTATGTTTATTATTTGTCATGGATTTTATTTCATTTTATTATTATCAAATGTGTGGACACCGTTTATGTTGAAACTAAATAAAAATAAGCAAATACATAATGAATGTGAAATGTGACTAGCCTAAACAAGTGGATGTCGTATTTGGCCGGCGAACAGAAGTGTGTGCGTTGTTCGATCGGTGATCAAGAAGCCAAAAGGTCGATCGAATACAAATTCAACCGGAGTTTGTTTGAATGACAGGGTGCCACCGGCCACAGCAGCTGCAACCGTTCCAGCTTCATCAACCTTTAAAACAGCCTTATGAAACACACGTGAAACGTACACTTGTTGGCTGCTCATTTTCGACAGATTTGCTTTAGCTGGATCGAAAATATCATTAATGCCCAAATGTTCAAGAACCGTTCGAAGTTCTAAATCTGAATCAATGCTGAATCTGGGCAAAGACACTTCAACTTCACTCTCATCAAAGTCTTCATTGCTGTCAAATTTATGGATTTCATTATGGATTCGGGCGATATCAAAGGAGCGCAACTTTTCAAAAACGGCTGTTAATGTTGTATTACGACGTGGATAAATCAATAGCATCGATAGACGGTCCTGTTCACCATATGGCATCTCTAGAATGCTTGCGTCTAAATCATTGATCACAGCAAATGGGAAATTATTTCGCTGAGACATCATTGGAACATTTGCCACAAAGTCGCCATTCTCCCGATAAAATGGTTGGTTTTTAGTATGGCTGACATTAAATGGAAACTGCAAAATAAAAGAAAGAAATTTAAAAATGGCTTCCTCTTCGGTTTATCCAAGAGAAAAACAAATTGAAATCGAAACAAACCTTCCATTGCCCTTTAAAGAAAATCGATGAGGTGAGAAGCAATTGAGCTTCGGCCAAATCTTCAGAACTCACAACATTTTGAATTTTTCCTTGTGTTCGGTAGCTAATATGATCATTAATAGCTTTTACTGCGGACGATGGAGCTTGAAAATTAACTGGAAGGTGATCGGCTTCATAATCATATGCCAAAACGTTAACGTAATCATTTACAAGAGGACGATTTATGTCTGAGAAAATGGCCTGATTCACCGCCAACTCAACCGTTGATGTGTTTACCAATAAAAGACGTTGGAAACTCTTATACGCCGTACGCAAATTACTCAAATCATTTGGTAGACGGAGCACTTTTTCCAATTGCTTGAATGATTGATCAGTTGAACCTTCAGCTATTAACACCATTAATGACCAAACGGAAAATGGTGAAATGACAAAATTTGCATCATAATTTCGAACTGCATCTGCTATTGCCTTCAATTAAAAGTGTTTAAGCGTTAAAATTGATCGAATTATGAATGTCATTCAATTGCTATTGAAACAAATAAAAAAATCGAAACAAAACTCACATAATACATTTCAAACGAGAATTGTTCCGATCCACGTGAAATTTGTCTACTGGTCATTTGAATAACTGATGGATTATCAACGCCGACACGAGATAATATTGGTACTGGAGTGGCTCGGTTTTGTTGTTGTGGAAATGTTATTGGTGAAAAATACGCATTTCTTCCATAGCTGCCATAAAATTGTGCGCTTCCGAGTACAAATTGTACCAACAAAAATACACTCAATATTCCCAACTGAACAGGTTCCATCTTTTGGATTCTGGAATTCCATAAACAAAGCAATTTATTAAATCAGTAAAATGAATTCTTTGGTTTGTTTTACATATGCGGTAAATGGATGATGTTCGCTTGATTTCAATGTTTAGACTAAACGAAATTTGGCACTTTTATTATCCAAATCCAAAAATGGTTAGTGGTAATCAAAGTGTGTAATTATTTCAAACACTTTCTCTCTTTTTTTAGTAAAAAAAAATCGTTCTCAATTGTCATCGAACAATTGAATTTAATTTGAAGTAAAATTGAATTTAATTTGTAATTTCAATTTAAATTCTTGTTTTTTTACTAATGTTCTATTCAAAACACGAATATAATTCGGATGTTTAATATCAATTTATGTAGTCACTAGCTGCACATTTACTGAAAAATCACTACGTTATATATTGAAATACACTCTTTTTGCTTGCTTTATAAACGAATTTGATTACGATAAGCCGGGCGGAGTTCAAAAAAGTTCACCGTTACAAACAAACAAAACGATCACCAAATTACATTGACTAAACTGTTTATAGATTTATGTGTAGATCTCGCTCTATTTCACACGGAAATGTTACACATTTTTCGTAATTTTCAGTTAATTCACGAGAAGATTGTTTCTTTTTTTTATTCATGGAATTAATTGATCTGAATTTGAACGATATCAACATTCTTCTAAAAATAAAACAAAACTCACAAACGTATTTCGATCAATTTTATTTCAATAAACGCTAAGTTCGAAATTGAAATTGCATGATCATTGATTAGAAATCATAGCGATTTAACGAATCTATTGTTTGAATGAATTATTCAGTTTAAAATAACCGAACGTGGCTGAATGATCATCGAAATGAAAAACCAAACAGAAGAATCACCGCGATGCGACGCACAAATGCTATCGTCTGAGAATAGTAATCAAACTTGATTCATTGAACATGTAAAAACCCACTAGATAAACTCTAGTAACCTATTACTCACTGCTATTTATCTAACACATAACACCTCTGCACTTTGAATAACTATTTCAGGTGCGATTCGATTCATGTAAACTTTGAAGAGTTTTTATACAAATGTGATCCACATGCTTGCATGCTTTCGAAGTGTCTCAATAATTCTCAACAAATTTATAAATATGTTTAAGGTCAAAACCAGTTGAAATTTTTATTCACATACAAGCATAAGATTTATACCCCATCAAAATTTACACCGAACACTTTTCAAAACACTGTTTATTTTAATATTTTAAATATAAAATGTAGTCTTTTTTTGGATACAGATTAAATAACTGAGAAAAAATACTCCAAAATAATGAACAACAAAAAAAAATGGACTATGTACGACAAATATACGTTTACTATTTCCATGGACCTGTTCGCACCAACCAGTTCCGCGAGTGTCAGTTCACACGAAAAGATGTCATTTATATGCGACTAGTTGATAGAGAAGAATAAATCCAGGGCCGAACGTGACGAAATGTGTAAAGTATGCTCTCGCAAGCGATGAAATCAATAAAACCAGTAATGAACTGTGATGTGTGGTTGACAATGGTTGACAATGCACGTATCACTGTGAACTGAGACTCAACCAAAACAACACAGCCGATTACAAGTACTGTGTCTGTACAATTCAATGAGCACTGCAAAAATGAAACGGCAATTGTAAACTATCGAAAAGTACACACGCATCTGTTTAAGTACGAGCGCGCCGCATTTCATACACAAGCAATCGTCTATATGACACAGCCAGCACCAGTCTAATATGTGTTTATGTTGACTAGTCATGGCCCATACGATACACACTGTGTACGATGTACTCTGTACCATGTACAGCTGTACACATTTACACATATTCACAGAGTGAATGGTAGGTTTTGTGTTCTTTATGTTGCGATTGTTCTGTCAAATTGACATTAAGTTGGTAACGCTTGTCTATTTTTACATCGGCACAACCAAAACAACAAAAATCCAAACTTCTTCGGTTAAACGTTTGTCAAGCAACAGCAGCTGGTGTGTTTTTAACGTCGATTCAACAAACTATTTTTTTTAGTTTAAAATGAAATTGCCTTTGTTTGAATTTATTCATTGTTTTAATGTTATTTTGGTGTGTATTATAAGTTGAAGAAGTCGAACTCCATAGTTCGAATACGTCATAAAAATTGTGTTTGAATCGATTATTAAACGGTGAAATGGGAAGGCTTTCATTGTGTTTATTTCTTGTGAATATTTACATGTACCATTGTACAGTGATGGCTAAAGAGCCAAACCTCTTTTTAAGTCAATCATTTGACATGCAACTAAACGAAGGGGAGAAACAATACCACATCATTCGATCGAATGCAAACTTGCCACAGTATGGGAAGTGTTGGACGGAAGCAATCCGACAAATTGACGCTACATGTACTGATCTTAATGAGAAGACGCAAGCGATGCTCGCCCTTCGATTTACCAAATGCTTTATGGCAATGAGTGGCGGTGACCGTGATGCGAACACTGATTTCGATGCATGCGAAGACACCGAATGTATTGGAAACATGTCTGAACGTGTTTTTCAGGCATACACTCATTTCTATACACACACCCAGAACATTTGCTTCTATTTAATGCATCAAATTTGGCATGCCGAGACTGAGAAAACGATTCATATGTTAAAGAGTCATTCGCAGTCAGTGAGTAAACAGCTTGAATTGGCCGGCCGCTTGCAAATTAATCTATTAACACAACAACGTGAAGGTTTAAAATTACAGCAAAAACTAGTGGAGCATGGTGTTAATTTGTCGGATGTTTTATCCGATTCGCAAAGCAGTTTATCAAAATTAACGGAACAATTTCGCAATTCGACCATTGAACAGGGACGACAATTGGGTGATCTATTTCAGCGTTTGTCACAATTTCACAATTGGGTTGTCGGTGAATACACGTTTGTCGAGCAAATCATGTACTATTCCGTGCTGTTGGTGGTTATTATGATTGCAACAACCGCAAAACGATCCGAGAATTGTCGCTTTCTACTGTTTCTTCTAGCTGTGGTTAATCTTATAATCGAGTCGCTGTTTCAACGGTATTTGGGCGCCGACTATTTCATTGAAGATCTTAAAATTGTGTTGTTTGAAAGTTTGTGGTTGATTCGAAAAGTGTTTGCCGTTGTTATGATCACGGTTTATGTAACGATGACGGTAATGTATGTTGACTCGCAAAAGCTTACGCTGAATTTGCTGCAACGGATTCATGAGCAAAACGCTGAAATGCTACAAGTGCTGCGAGATCTTAAAGGAAGGCCAATCGATGAATTTGGAGATAGAAATTACAACCGTACTTACAATGGACTCGAAAAACCAAATTTGTTACGCCAAAGTGTCGATCGTGATGAAATGGCTTCGAAACTCATGCAGCGAAGTGACGATTATTATCGAAGAGCTCGAATGACACCATCTGTCATAAGAGAGCTAAGTGTGGAAAAAATCGTTAATTCAAATGTTGGCGTCACAACACGATTACGATCAAGACAAGCTACTCCACTCTTGTAATTTAAGTTCTGTACTTATAACTATGCGTTAGAAATGTGTAAATTTTTGAAATTCAACGCATGAATTTTAATTAATTTTAAGCTACTAAGTAACTAAACAATAATAATAATAGAGATTTAATTTATTTTAACTTGAAAATGAAAACAGCATGAAAACGGCAGCTCTTTTTGTAAGGTGGTGTAAATTTTCATAGAGATTTTATTAGTAAATATCTTAAATACAGTAATATTTTTTTTTGTATTGTTGTTTAGTTTTTGTCCATCATTGATATTTCTCGTTCTCGGATCAATTTGACTAAATTCGCAGCAAATGCGTATCGTAATTAATTTATTTTTATAAATATGGATAAAATAAATGAATTTTATTAAAATCGAAGAAAAAAATAAAGATTTGCATTTCGGTTCAAAATTTTGCATTATTGTTTTTTTTTGGTTTTACAATTTTTATTTAGCTAAATGAAAGGACATTAAATGATAGCATAAAATCGAGGTATGTTCAAAAATGAGCATACAAAATGAAGAGAGAAAAAAAACACTTCTACAGCTACAGATTGCAAATGAATTCGAAAAAAAACAACCCGAAAAAGAAATGGCATAAATTAATATGGCAGTCGATGACCTGTCGACATCAAAATACAATACATTTTTCCTTTGCTCATTCCGATCCACCAGTCTCATAGTATCGAATCAATAATTCAATATTCATATTTAATTCATTCGCTTAATTAGTAATTGACAAATACAATGACTAAACACAATCACTTCTATGCGATTTGTGACCCTCAACTGAAAGCCACATTGTCCAATTCCATAATCCCTTTTCCTAGCCCTTGTCTTAATCAATCGGAAAATATGTTCATTTAACTAAAATGGCAAGAAGTTTACGACTATTTTTTTTTTTGGCCACACAAAATCAAAGCGCTACGGTGATTGATGAATAAAAATGACTTAGTACGTTTAAAGTTAAAAGCTACACATTTTATATTTCTTCCATTCTGTGTCCTATTCCGTTAAATCTGAAATTAATGCAAACCGTTCTATTCAATACAATGGTACTCTTTAAATGTAAACATGATTCTGGTTTGGTTTCTGTTGTTATTGTTTGTTGCATTCTCTCAATTCAATAAAATAAATACGATAAATTTTAATTATTTCGAAAATAATTATTACAATAAATAGAAAGAATAATTCTTTTGCTTCTCTTCTTTTTCCCTTTTAACTCTAAGTTAAACATGTTCGTTTTTTATGGTTAAATTGATAAAATTTTGGTATATGTGACAATGATTTCGTAAATCGTAGATTCAATTACTTTCATCTAAAAAGTTGTCTGTATATTTTTGTTAAATCATTTTTTTTTTTTTTTTTGGTAAATATTTTTGTTTTATTAGAAAAATAGGTTTCCATTTTGCAAACGAATTCAACTAAATATTGTTCATTGAGTTTTTTTTTTTGGTTCACCTTTTCTCTTTTTGTAGTTTTGCTTTTGGTTTGGTTTGTTTGTTTTTTGTATTTCAAACGAAGGACTATTCTCTAATTTTTAAAAGATCAATATAGTTTCAACTGTGTACTTGGGGGTTTCGTTCCTTTAAGAATTTCTTTGGTTATATTCTTCTAATGTTTTAGCAATAGTTGCTTCTGAGAAACGACAAGATTTCGTTCCACAATGACAAGTAAATAGCTTATGTTTGGCAATCCAGAATTTTTCACCATAATCAAAGCTATAAAAGAAAAATAAAAAACAGAGTGAGTATTTAAAAAGAAGTCTAAATGGATTCAATTGGCTTAAAATGCTTACGTGATCTCTTCGCCTGGTTCGATATCTTTTGTTGCAAAGAATGCGATCTTCGGGAAACGTATATCTTGATGTTCATAATACACCCGAATTGGCACCGCATTTGGTTCGCATGAATGGTTGAAAAATCGGCTCACATTTCCATAGAAATTGGCATCAATACAAAACTATGAAGAAAAATGACCAATTTTAGTTTTACAAAATCATTGCAATTTAAAAATACAGAGAAAAAAAAGAAGGTTTATTTACGCCGGATGAGCTCAGATCAAAGAAGTACGTGTCATCTGTGCGACGATCTGCTTCGCTGTCCGTTAATATTTCGCCTGTGTACTCGGCAATGAATGTGCCGCGCAGAATTTTCGCGATGCCTCTTACACCAAAGCCCTTAACACGTTCGTTACATTCAAAAATTTGCATCGCCACCTTCGATCCTTTTTGAACGACTCGATTTTTGCACAGCAATTTATTGCAGCCGCACACATCATTACATTCGAAGATCATTGCTGGATCGTGATACTTAAAGTCACTAATCAATCGACCATCTGAGCTGTACCAATTCTGTATGGAGATCTCACTGCATTGGCAATTTTGTGTAGTGCAACTGTTGGAATTTAGTTTAAAAAAAAATAAAAAAATTTCCAGTTGATCAGAAATTGGTTGTGTCATTTGAAATTTATATAACAAACAAAAATTTGAGATGGCAACTCACTTGTCGGCACATGAACAAATTCGCATTTGCGACACACGACGATCGATTTGGATCGAATTTTGAAGCAATATCGTTTTAGAAATATACTTAAAATCAGGTATGAGTTGATCAGTGTCTGAATCACTCTGGCTTGAAGTTGAACGCGCATTTCGATACTTCTTTCTTCCAACCACTTGAATTGGATAAATTTCACGACCATTTGATATGTCTCTGTAAAATTCACAGCAACAATGAAATGTTAATGTTTTTTAGTTCGGAGAATGTTTTGAAATTTAATTTAATTTAGTTAACTTACTGATGGATGATGTTTTGTTCGGGCAAACCGGTAATATTGCGTATTTGCAAGTTAAATAAAATAGCTCGACCACATGCTCCATTCTCATCGGGTATGCATTCGTATGGTGTTTCATCGGCATTGTTTGTGATGTCCAGACTAGCACCATGTGCAAGCAAATACAATGCGATCCGAGTGTTCTCATTTCGGCATGCGATGTGCCTGTGGAAAACAAAAGATTTCAATGTGAATTTAAAATGATCAGTTTTAGTTTGTAGACGATGATCGATATCACTTACAGGGCGGTGTCACCATTGATGTTCTGCGCACCTAAATTGCAGCCACTTTGTAGAAGAACGGTAACTGTTTCAACGCTTGATGATAGCGTTGCCCAATGTAGAGCGCTGTTATTTTCATCGTCGCAAATCCGCGGATCAGCACCACAATTTAGCAGAGCACCGACAATTTTCGCATTTCCAATATCAGCGCCCCAGACTATTGCTGTCCATCCACCGTCATCGCGTGTGTTCAAGAACTTTTCTACTTGGCAAAGAGTCGATGACTCACGATATGTGTTTAAAATAATTTCCAGAGCTTCGTAATTCTTTAATTTCACCGCCAAATGTAATGCCGTCATTCCCTCCGTTCCCTAAACGAAATCAAATTGAAAATGTTTTGCAAGAATATTTAACCTGTTATGGTATGGAGCTTGATTCACTAATAAATTGAGTGATCGTTCTCTTACCTTAACGGTGACTTCAGCGCCGCATTGAACAAGCAACTTCAAAATATCATTCTTGTTGCCACAAATCGCGCACATGATCGCCGTACGGAGATTTTGATCGAGCAAATTAAGAAAATCAATTGATGCCACCCGGCTCAAAATCAAATGTGTCATGCGAACACTGCCAAAATTCGAAACCAAATGCAAGCATGTTCCATTGTAAAACTCTTTGATTGGCGTTGATATATCGAATCCGCTGGCGATTATTTCGGCCATACGATCGATGTCATCTTTTGTGATGGCTGTGAAAACATCTTTGTTCGAATGAAGTGTTCCGCGTGTAAATGGGAATCGATTTTGTGCTCGAGTCAATAAGTTTACAACGCTTTCTGGTATTAAGCGTTCAATTTCAAGCAAGCTGAGATCTTCACGTGATTTAATCGTTCGATAGCTATGCGGGCCGATGCTCATTTTGGCTGGTTTTGTGAGTTTTTTCTGTGATGTTGTGAATATTGGTACGCTTCCGCAGCGCATCGTTACGATTGTTTCGCGTTCCGGTGCATCGATGCCGCAATGCGGACACTTCAATACCAATGTGGGTATTGTGAAATCTGGATTTTGATGATCGAATGGTGCATTCAAAATGAATTTTGTGGCACAATCACGATGGAAAAAGTGATTTTTTGCACACAACATAAACGTTCCCTGTGTAAGAAAAACACCACAACTTGCGCAGCAATTGTGTGATAATAAACGTTTTTTGTGACTTTCGCACAGCAACATATAGCTGACACGAACACTTGGCCGCAACAGATTGAGCAATTCACCTTCGACTTCGTTTCCACAACCAACTTTTTGATCTTCAATTTGATCAACAGCTGAGCAATACGTTTCATCGGTTTTACGTGTGTAGAATTTCGACACTTTGTTACAAAGACAGATATTTGAGTCGGCCTCTTTGCGAATCGACAACGTCACTTCCGATGTGATCTGATGATGATGCTCCAGCGATGGCGGTTTGCGCACTGTTGATTGTGATGTTCCCGATTTGTGTTTCGTGCTCGATATCAAACTGATTTCCGGATTTCGTGTGATCAATTCTTTTGAGTGGCGATCCAATTGATCGATAAGTGCAGCGGGCACCTTATCTGCGATTGGCTTTTTAATAGCTTTGTCTCGAACGGTCTTTGCTTTGGTAATGTGCTTGTTGTAAATGACGATGTCCTTTTGACCACGCATTCGCAATGTCACACTCGGTCGACCGACGTTAATCTTTTGAGTTGGAACGAAGTCTTCATAATCATCCGATTCGATATTCTCTTCTGATGTTGAGCCTCCATGTGATTTCGATACGCGCTGCAAGCCAAGCTTATGAAAATGCCTTTCTTTGAGCTTGATCAAGCGTTTCTTTTGCTTCATGTTTAGCTTTTTATCATATTCGGGCGAACGAAATAAATTAATTTTTGCCAATTTTATCTCATTCAAAAATTTCTCCGGATCGGGGCATGGCTGACGTGCTGGTCGCACCACCTCATAGGCGGGTGTATCGTTTGAATTGCTTGATTGACGTTTCGGTGGTGTGTTTGATTTGCGCCGATTAACCACTTTTTCAATGCCATTCTGTACCGAGTCGGTATTAGCTTTGGCATTTTCCTGAGATGGCGGCGTGCTTGGCGGTGTTTTCTGCTTCGGACTGCGCTCTAATTCGTTATCCAAATGTTCGCTGCTTAACGAAAGACGAGCATTATTCTGAATTTCAAATCCTTGCCGAAGCTCTTCGTTTGCTAGGATTTTTGGCGTTGGTTTTATACGACGAGATAAACGCTGCTGAGGCTGTGCCTAGTTTGAAAAGGGGCATTTTTTTATTAATGTCCAGCCAATTTGTTATTTATTTGAAACGAAATTCAATAGTCTCATGACGATATGTTTTTGTGTTTAAATCGAAGAACCTTTTTTTTTGCTTTTAAAAACATGAACTATTGATTAACTAACGAGTATACTCGTGACCTTATAAGATCGTGAACTTGAACAATTGAATTCGTCATGACACCACGAAGAGAACATTTGATGTATAAAAACCATAGCTTACCTGTTCAGCTGCTATTTTATCCTTTTTCGGAATGGTATAAACGAATGGAGTTTCATCGCTTGTGAAGCGTGGTGATTTCTTCACCGGTGAATTACGTGTTGTGATTGTCATGTTTAATTTCAAATTGGCTTTTGCTTTGGTGTTGCCTGGTTTTCGTCCTCGCTTGCGAACAACGGCCGCTCCATCGCTACCATTTGACAATTGATCGTCGTTGTTTGTATCTTGGGTGCTTTCAATGATTTCAATATCTTCGCTCTTTTGGCTACTTTCTGGTTTTGGTTCAGCTTTTTGTTCAGTTTTTGGTTCGGCTGTTGGTTCATCGCTTGGTTCAACATCGTCCACAACATGAACATCCATTTCAGTTGGCACCAATTTATCGTCAGCAATTTTCTCATCTTTTACATCGGTGCTTTCATGTGGTTTTTTATCGTCCAGTGTTCTTTTGCGTGATCGTGTAACATGCTCTTTATCAGTGGACTTTGAATCAACACTATCAGTGTCGTTTTTTCCTCGATCATCGCCTTGATTTGGTATGATTTGTTCCTTTTGATCGCTGGGCGTGGATGTGTGCATTCGTTCGCTGCGCCGTAATTTCGGTGGTGTTGGTTGTGTGCTCTGTCCATCATCTACTTCGTTTGCAATTGAATTGTTTCGTTCACTTCGTGTCTTTGGTAATGATTCATTTGATTCGTCAGCGATGCCCTTGGATTGAACTTCAACACTATTTTCTCGTTCATGTTTTTTAGCACGACCTCTTTGCCGTGTCACAATGTTTCGATTGGCCGCTGCTGTTGCCGTTGTGGTTGCTAAATCATTTAACTGTTTTTCGTCTCGTTCACCGCGCGGTGAAACTGATCGATTTTCATTTGACGATCCAGCCGACGATTGTCGTTTGGGTCGTAGACCAACTTTTCTATTTTTGTCGGCTGCATTCACAACACTCACATCATCATTTGTTTCGTCAGCATTATGCTTGCGACGCAATGTACGTCTGAATGGTCGTTGATCATCGTCTTTTTCCTTATCATTATTTATTTTTTCCATTTTATCGGCACTCACACTTTTGGTATCGTTGCCCATCGTAATGTTTGTCACACTTTTTTCACTCAAATTTGGGCTCGTTTCAGCGTTTTTTGATTGGCTGTCTGAGCGCTGTGTCACATCTGTTGTTGCAACATCATCTGCATTAACAGTAGCACTAACGCTATCGCTCATTAATGGCGGATCGTCTGTCGTAGACGATGTATTTGGTTGTGCTGCTTTTTCACTACGTTTAATATCTTTGCGTTTTTTTACGGCCGCGTATTGATTATTATGTAAACCTCTCCATTTCAATGTTTTGTCTTCATTTAAATTGATCTGTAAATCGGCATTGGTTTCGTTGAATTTAGATGACATACTTGTCAGTAAATTGTCGATGAAATCGGTCATCGTTGAAGCACCAAATGGTTCTCGCTCAACTGCTGCTTTTCTCACTCAACAGATACACCACCCGAACACATACACACACCAAAAGCCAAATTTATGGATCGAAAACCAAGAAGTCGCGATGAAAAACAAAAGACACACACTTTTCACGCATAAATCACAAAATCCACTCGTTCACTGATATTCTTGTGTTGACTTGATGCTTCTTCACACTAGTTCTGCACACACGACACGAAAAAAAAGGAATTTTTTACAGCAAAAAGAGTGTAAAGTTGCAGCATGAATGTGAATGTATGTAAAATGTGTGTGTTTTATTTTTCTATATATAAAGAGCGACGACGACGGCGAGAGCAGCAATAATTCGAATCGTATCTATCATTGAGCTTGACGTTGCGCTTGTGTGCCGATTGTACGAGCGCTCACACAATATTTACCACTTTACAAATCCTCGATTGAAGAAAAAAAACACACACAATTTTTTTTTCTCTTTTTCGTAGCACAGCAGCGATATACGAACAACGACAACGACGACGGGAAAAAATTTGAGGTATGAAATACAAAAGACTGAGTGCTAGCCAGAGCCTCTCATTTATGCACACAGTACCGTTCACACAAATACATTCGTCGGTACGCCATCATCGGAACATTGGAAACACTATGCGCTGAGAGCACAACACGAAATAAAAAGAATGAAAGAGAGGCTCGGAGAGCGAACAAAACTGTAACACACACGAGCACCAATTCGTTTTTCTTTTCTATTTTCAACACACCAAAAAAAAAAACAAAATAATCTTGATGCGATTTTAACTTGAATGGCCAATTGCACAATACGACTTGAAATGCAAATATTTAGCGAATTTCGTTCGAGCAAACGAATTTGCCATCGGGTGTTTATGGTGCGATTTTTCAGCCAACCAAATGCTGATCGATCACTTCACGTTGGTCGAATTAGATTTCTTCTTTTTCTCGACTGACACACAAACGTCGGAGAGCTGGGCCTCTGCTCTACTCTGCTGTGTTTTTTTTTCTTTCAATTTTCTCACCTCTCGCTCTCTCTTTCTCTCTCTCCGACAACTGAGACTGGCAAACCAGTGTAGATTTATTTGTGCTGCGTATTGTTTTTGTTGTTGAATTGGAAATAAAGTGTGCGATGCGCTAGAGACCGCCACGAGAATTTCGTATATATTAAGACACAAAATGAGCAATTAATTTCAGTTGAAAAAATCAAATTGCCAATTTAATTTACGAAGCTGAAATGGCTATTGAAATAGACAGAGAGTAAGATGGAGAATGACTTTTGTTATTTCGAATTGACAAGCATACGAACGACCCAATTGGATTTGACAAGAAAAAAAAAATTATATCGCTGAATTGTATTCATGATGAATTTCACATAGCAGCCTGATTTTGAGCAGCATTTTTGTTGATATTTTCGAATTAAAGGGCAAACAATTGGATATTATTCTTTTGCAAAACAATGGTCTTTATTCATTTCTCGTCATGATAAATTCTATGAATGCTCAACCTCAGCAACAGATGGCATTGCAATTGATATTATTTTATAGACACTGTGGAGAGTTGTATATGTATTTTCATTCATTATTCATTGGCATTGAGCAAGCACCACAAATACACGGACAAACAGAGCGAATGAAAAGAGAGAGAGAGAGAGAAAGAGAGTTTTCAATTCATTCTCTTTTCGTAACTGTAAATGAGACGCATGAACCTTTTATGTTATCACTTCTTACCATGGAGATCGATCGTGATGATGTTTCTACCAATAAAAGTGTTGCGCACGGCACCAACCCAGTATCAAAATCGGTTAAAACTGAGATATTCAATCGAATAAAATTAATTGATTTTTTTCGCATTGTTAATCATTCAAAATGGAAATTGGTTTGATTGGTTAAATTTTCATCACGTATTGATTCGTTGATTTTAATAGTCGTTTGCTGACTCAACATAAAATGATAAGAAAGCACAAAATTAAAATTTGTCTTATCGCCATGGCATTCGAGCCACTAACAAATTAACAACAATATAAACTGAGCCAACAAACGACAAATACCAAACGGCACACATACAAATGTACGTAAAATGCTGTGTGCCGTATGGGATTTCTTTTCTTTTTTCCTCACCATTTCGAAATCACGTCCATTCAATTTGATCAACAAGCATTGTGAAATGAATGAGGGAAAAATTGATACGTAACACGGAGACCGATAGAAAAACAATAGTACGGACGTGCGCTCGTTGGGATGTTGTTTTCGTTCTTTCGTTTGTGAGCTCGACTTCGATTGTTTGTGGAATGTTCCGTATGCGATGTTGTGTGCAGCCCAAACATTTACGTCCATGTATATTGTGTATGCTCATGCTCTCTTTGCGTTCATCTCGTGATCTCGTCGCAGATCGCTACTCTCACCCGAAAAAAAACGCACACACGCACACATCTCTCTTTCTCTCAATTTTATCAAAGAATAAATAAAATTTGTGCATTTGGTCGCTCTCTCACCGAGAGACCAGCCCGCATTTGAAATGCAAACCAAAACGGAGCAACACAGCCACAGCACACACACACACACACACACCATCCATACACACTCACACTCAAACGCATTCGCATACGTTCACGAAAATCCACTTCGTGCCGTTCGGCTTGCGATTGGTCTCTTTCTCCCCGTTCAAATATATGCTATGCTGTCTTCGTGTGCCATTCTTTGGTAACGATTCGGTCTCGTCGCTGTATACTGAAATATTCATGTTGTTGCCGTTTGCCTGATGTTTTCTGTTTTAGTTTTACATTGACTGTTGCCGCTACTGCACACATCTACTTTGTTTCACTGTTCTGCGAACAGAAACTGTGCGCGTGTGTACAAAATACCCAACCGTGTATTATCGCCTGACATTTCGCGCTTCTGTGGTGATTTTGGTTGTTTGTGCTCCGTTTCTCGTTAAAGGAATAGGATATATATCCAGCAACGAGGAAAAAAATCGATAATCTCCATCAACCAAAAAAGCCTATTCAGTGAGAGCCGAAGTGCCATTTCTATTTACAACCGAATCGAATAATTGTTCACCGATTTTCAACAAATACACATCGGAATAAATTGCCAAACGAAATAAAAAAAAAAGTTTCGAAACGTGATAAGAAAGAAATTCACACAGCTAATGATTTTATTCTCAAAGTGATACAGATACAGAGAGCAAAGGATTTTCTGTTTTCGATCGCATGTGCATGTATTGGTGTAATGACACATAAAATTCCTTGCAAATAAATACAAACAAAAGGTTAAAAAGTGCACGAGATCCGAATTGAAATTGCGTTGAATCGAAAAGTGTCATCTCAAATTATTGATTTACACATTGAATAAATTGCATTTTGACACCGTTTCGATTGTTGTTTTTTTTTGCTTTCAGCGATTGCCAAATTTCTCTTTTGGATTTTGTAAAATATTGTAAAGTGTGAATTTGTGTGCCATGCGGGACCTGGCTAACAAAATGGCTGAGTTAAAATTTGAAGCTCCACTGGCCAAATTTGAAGAGACTGACGAATGGGGTCCAGTCGACTACCAATCATCGAATGCAACATTAAAAGCGGCCATCACCGATGCGCTCAATTTGAATATAAAAGAAAGTGACAACCTGTATTTGCTGGAAGAGGCAATTAAAGGTAGTTGCAATAACACCCAAAAGGATACGAATAAAAATGATGGCAAAGTAGCCAACGATTTGAAAACGGATTCATTGAATTGCAATAATTTAATGAAAGACAATGTTGACAATTTTGCCGAAGCATTCACCGGCAGTTTGGAGGATTTAGTGAATACATTTGACGAGAAAATCACCAAATGCTTTGGCAATTATGAGCAATCCGTTGAAGAATTGGCCCCGGTACAAGTGCGAAGCCAAGAGGAAATTATGAACGAGTGCCAGTAAGTCGTTGAAATTTTGGTTAATTTTGTAAAATTTGTTTCAGGGTAAAACTTCGATTGTGCATTGATTCATGGCATGGAATAGGTCATCGGTCAGATAATAAAGAAAATCATCAAAAGTGAAATCCAATCAAAAATGTAATCTTCATTCTTGTTGCATATAACACACCAAATGACATCATCGGAAATGCAATTTCACGCCAGTTTGCACTGCATATTCATTGAACAATAACTACAAAAAGAATAACTAAAGCCGCAATATGAGCAGCAAACAAATATTCTAGTTACAGTTTGACCGAGAAACATGAGCAAGTGTCTATAATTTCATAGTCTAGCGACTCAAAGATGCGATCAACTGATTCCACAGTGAATTGAATCGCAAACACACTATTAATTGTAACATACTTTGTTCCTACGCTGTATAAATTGCTTTCAATTTTTTTTTTCACGCTTACGTAATTTGTTTTGGATTCTTGATTTGAAAATGTGGCCCCAAATTAATAGCGGCAGGCGCACCAAAAAAAACAACAACAAATGCGTGATTTTGTTTTTATAATTTCGATGATTTGAAAATTCAAGCGAAATATTTGGCTGTTTTTATTTATAAACGTAAATTCAAATGGAAAGTTGTTTGAATTTATCGTTCAATGTTCTAAATTCTGTTTTTTTGAGATTTATCAAGCAATTTCGATGTTGGAATTGGATCGGAATTCACTCGAAATATAAATCAAATTGCGAATTTGTCAAAATGAGGCGCAAGAAAAAAAATATATAAGCAGAACGGAATAGACACAACAGTCTAAAACCTTCAAACGAAACATAATAAACGTAAGAAAATTTATGGCACAACTTTGCTCGTATTCGCATGAGATTTTCTAAATTTCTATTATTTCATTGTGCAAAATACACGACATTCGACAACGGCAAACCAAAACGAACGTAGCGTTTCAATGAAAAACGACACATATTTCACATTTATTTGCCGCAGTCATCCTTTGTACTATTGAATGCGAGTTGTTAGTATCGCATGGTTTTCTGTAAAAAGGGAATACAAACAATAAAAATGAAGGGAAAAAAAGCACCAAGCAAATCCCTTGATTAAATGCAACTGCAGTACTCTGTACTCCGCATAGCATTTTATTTTTTTTTTTCATTTTTCTTTCTCTAATTTTCAACGTTTGTTTTTCAACTGCATTTTTATTGGCCACAGTTTGGTGAACTGCAACGCTCTACATTTCACCTTCATATTGAGTCGCATATTGTTGGTGTTGGCTCATGCCTTCCGCTCCATTCCATTCCCTGTTTACATTAAAAGCATATAAATATCTAATTTCAAGTCGGCTGGAGCCAGTGAATCAGACTATTTTTATCTATTTTATATTCCTTAAAACGGTGTTTCTATTGAGGGTGCAGGCATGCTGTTGACTATCAATTCACCCAAAAGATTACGAACACTTTTCGACAATTCAATGAGATACTACTATTATCTACGCAGAAATTTACAAATTTAATATTGCGCATGCGCAAGGATAATGCCATTTATTTATCGTGTGCCGTACTCATATCAAAATGAACAGTGTTCAGCGTACACATTTCCTCGCCCATCTTTTCGATGAATCCTCATTCACATCGAACTGAAAACTCATAATAATTCACTTCATTTTCTAATCATTGGATTTCGATGGAATAAAATTGATGAAATTCTTCAATTAAATCCGATAAAATGACACAATGAACAATGGCTCCATTCAATCAAATAGGCAGGGCAGGTTGAACCATTCAAGCAGTCGTCATGCTGCGATAAAATCGTTTATTTGATTCTGGATTCTGAGTTCAGGCTTTATCATTAAAAAGCATCACTTTCCTGCCGTTTCGATTTACGCCTCTCTTTTCTCAAGGTCTCATTTCAATTATCTTTATCTTATGGTCCCCATTGCTGGTGTCGGTGTGAATTTGTTATGAGATTTTATGTGCTAGACAATTGAAGGAACACCAACCAATCCTTAGGTGAAAGTGTTTTTATTTGTTTGCCTGCTCAAACGACCCCACGCCAACCATCCACTAAAGAAAGTTCATGCATATGCGGCACGATGAGTCATCGACCATCGACATTTTTCTTTCGTTTCGCAAGTGAATACACCATATCGAATCAACAAAACCCCTAACGTCGCTCGACACACTCCGCTGCACTGTGTACTCTATACACTGCCGATTTTTTCGGTGTTGCTGTTGCTAAAGGGATGCGATTCGATTCTATTTGCATTTACGGCCGCTTCGCATGCATGACGTATACAGCCTATTCGACGACAAACAACCATTAACATTTATGAATATATTTTTTGTTTCGGTTCTTTATCCATTTCTCGGTTATTGGCTGACTTTCGTTCTTACCATTCAAATATTCAACTTTTCGTTATTGTATTGTTTAGCTGCCGTATATGTGTCGCTTGTGTGCTGTTGCCATTGCTAATATTTTGAAGACATGCAATTCTTGGTGAGCCATTTTTGTTTGTCACACACACGAGCACATGTGAGAAAGATAAAAAGTGACTAAAGAATAGAATGAAACAGATTTCAGAAATTTATCGCTTGTGTCATATGAATTCTTTTTGAATAGGCTCCCCGTAGTTACGATTCTATACGACCAATGTGCAATGTAACATCAAAGGAACTTAAATTCTCAACTTGAAATGCACAGTTGGCAAGATAATAAAATACAATTTTTCTGCTTATTTTTCACAAAATTAAAGTTTTCATTTAGAAAGGAAACTGTTTTGTTTGTGTAATGCATAGAACAGTGTACACCAACTGACCGATTGAAAAAAGGCGTTTAAATTGTGCCGCTAATTGTGGCACATATTTAGACAGTGAGTAAAACGGAAATAGCACGATGCGTCGGCCAGATCGAGTAACAGAGATCACCTTGAAACTCACCGTATCGAAATGAATGGTTTTGTTCACATCGAGAAATGAAAAGTTAAAAATAAAGGATCCGCAACACATTTATTAGGATTGTAGCTGCGTTGAAGCATTGATTTGAAATTAAAACTTGCTTCACAGGCGCATAGTATTCTGAGCGACAAATTGATAGATCTTGCGAAATGAAATGAGGTCCGGATGGAATTCAATGCAACTTTAAAATGATGAACAGAAATATTCAAGAGAAAAATAGAAATATAGTAAAACAAATTCAACTGATGAGATTTGTGCTTGCTTAATACGTCCGCTGCTCGTGGCATTTTTGCTCATTTTTCTCTTACTATTTCAAAATGTTTGTTTTGATAACGCCCAAGATGAATCTCCTATCACCAATTTAAATCGCATATTCGGAACGAACGCAGTCACAAGCTACAAAAATATTGTGTGTCAGTAAAATATGAGGCGAAACGATAGTTCAAATATGTTCGCTGACATTAATATATGAGGCAAAAGCATTTTAAAGTGCCAGAGATCGGCTGCGACTTATCAAAAGCGCATACACACGCTTGTTTCATGGCATCCCAACAGAACAGAACATGACAACATTAAATTGCCTAATGGATTTTGTTTTGGGATAAATTATTAGATACACACACACCGCATCGTGATATTATCACGAATTATTTTTATTGCATGTGTTTGTTTGGTGCCTGATACAATGGGTGTGAAATGCACGTTCTAATTTTACATTCTATCACATGAATCTCTGTCGTGTGTCAGTCGTGCAAATGGAATATAAAATAAAAGACAACACAAAACAAAACAAAAAATATCATAAAATGAAATATAATGAAAAGTAAGTTCATTAATCGTTCTCTTCCTTCCTTCCTTACGCACTTGCAGCAAACCAGCAAGCGAAGTCAAGTGAAACTCGACTCAAGTGCACAAAACTGCACTCCATTATGGCGGCTTATTCTTACATTTCATTTCAATAAATCATAAAAAAAAATGCGCTTGAATGGCTCGAACCAGATGTGATCTGTTTTTGACATTATCTCGAATCATCGACGAACGAATTAATGCAGCTCAGCCATTTCCTGAACTCTTAAACCACAGCACAGTTTTTTTTGTTTTCACTTAAAAAGTTCGGTCTAATGATGAACTCAATCGAATCAGTGCCTGTTTTTCATTGCAACTTTTATAACAAACACACGACTCACATTCATCAGTTTGTCATTCAATAGCGAACAAAGTCGATGATTTCATGTCATTTATTCAATTCAGAGCAACGGAATCAACAGCATCGGCATCTCTAAATCACTCAACATTGAATCGCTCTATATTCGGCTTGCGCCTAATCTCAATATGTTCACAGCTTTATTTCCACTCGAACGCACTTGTTCGTTTGTTACACACGCCCACCATTTCGGGGAGCTGCTGTTTGTTTACATTTCGGCTTCGATCACAACAATTGGTAGCAAATGTTCAATAACAAACTAATAAAATCACTGAACCGTTGCTGACAGCAACACACACACAAGGCAAATAAAAAAACGTGACCCAACGACCCTTCTTTACACTTTACTGATTTCAATTTGGCAAAAAATTTATGGAACTTCGATCAATACTGTTTGTATTGGCAAATATCTGCAAATAATAGAGAAAATGGATTGTTTACAGCGAAAACACTGTTCGGTTATGCAATAGTATTAGATTGATGTTATTGTCATTGCAGAGCACTTTGATTTTCATGCTGATATCTTGACTTAAACTTTTTTAATTAAAAAAAAAAAACACATAAATAGCAAACGTTTCAACACAATATCAAAAAGTTTTTTCGTTTTTTTTGTCGATTCTCCAACAAATCTTGGTCTTTGAATCACGTAAAGTTTCAACCATGAATTTCTAAACGTTTTCCTATTTTATTTTTTCCCAACATTTTATTGACACAAGCTAAGTCTAGAGCTAAGTTGTGTCAATTAAAAAACTACAGACGAATGAAAAAGTCAGATTGATTTGATAATGACAAGAGTAGTCCGTATCATGCAATGGAAATGTGTATTAAAGCAAAACGTTTGCTTGCACATTGGCGACAAACAAAAAATGGAATTCATAAATAAACTGAGAACTTCACTTTGATGTCAATCGATTCAGAAATACATTCATAGCTCCAAACCGAGGCAACCGTTCTAATTTTGGCATGATATAAAATCGACTTTAGCATTTGCTTCGGTGGCTAACCACCGCTTCACTCAATTGCCTTTTTAGTGTGGAAGTTGTTTTCAGTTTTTCAGTTGACTAAAGTATAGCAGGTGCCAATCATTGAGTGAAACTGCAGTAACCGACCAAAAAAAAAACAATACACTGCAAACGCTCCATAAAAATAAATCATATTTTATACATGAATTGTTTATGCATTAAAAAGTACTTGTTGGTGCTTGTTAGTGGATCTGCGATTCATATTACCGTATATACTTTATGCTCTGCATTTCTTCGTATCGTTTGCGATTCAATTGTTTTTTTGTTGTTGTTGCACTGTCGTTATTCTTATAAGACTCTTTAATGAGGGGCTTTAAAAAAGAGTTCAGTTATTTAAGACAATTTTCTGGGAAAATTGTATGCAAACACGATCGAGCACAAGTGTGTCATCACGCTACATCGCTAGACGCGAAGAAAGAGCACATAGAATAAAGGGCGACAAAAGAATTAGCAAGAAACAGAGTAGAAAACAATGCACTTGAGTGCGGATATACAAAAGAAAAAAAAAAGAAACGTCATACCAAATCCGCATATAAACGATCCATTTGTTTATCTAAACGCGAAAACAGTTCAGGCATAAATCATCGAGCTACTTAACATTTTGCCGAAATGACTTGAATTAAATGAGGAACAAAGCTCATAAATAAATGGCACACAACAGCCCCAGACGCACACCATTTTCACTCACTGTGGTGATGATGTGCATTGCACTGCGCGTTTTATGAACTGGTTACCAGTATTTTTAGAAAATGATCCACGTACGATGCCGTTCAATGTCGTTGAACACACATTAACCAGTGCTAACGTTGTGTTTGTGTGGTAAAAGTAAGCAAAAAAAAAAAATCTTAGCTGAATCTAATTAACAATCTATTTAGTTGCATTTGAACTGTTTTGACATCATAAATTGTGCATACACGAATACCGATTGTATCGAATGAAGAAAAAAAAGTGAAACGGAATTGATGGCTTCGAATAAAAAGACCTCTAATTGCGATGTGCGAAAAGTACTTAATTCTGTTCAAATAAACCATTTGCAAATAAAGTGAATTGCTGTGCAAACACTGAATCGAACGCTTGATTTAATTGACGGCCTCAACAGCAAAGTGTTATCAAAAGCGTACAAACAACACTCTGAATTTAATTTTTTGTTTGCTATCGACTGTTTGGTTAGCGTTATTTTGTGTGCTGTGAAGCATTCTTTGAACGTATCAAATATCGAGTATTTACACACATTTTGTTGGCTTTCCGATTTTTTTTGTTTTTTCAACTATTTAGCTGTCAATTATTTTTATTTTATTTTATTTCATTTAAATAAAATATACATCGAAATTCTTGCTGTTGTTAGCCAATCGAATGAAAACAACAATAAAAACAGCAAATGTTAAAACATTGAATTGTAATAGCTTGCAACTTGGTTTTACTTGCGCTGTTAGTTGTACATTGAAACTGAAATGAGACGTGAAATGTTATTGCAAATGAGAACAATGAACGCAATTATAAATTTATACGCTAGCTTTCGTTGTTAGCACCGTTCAAATTTTCCATTCAATTTGTTCATGTTTTCTATTAAATTGTTTATTTTCATGCCATAAGATGTCAGCCTGTTTTCAGTTTTTTTTTTTCAAATGAAAAATTTAAAAATAATTTATTGGTTTTCTTTTTGTAGTTGTCGGTTTGAAAAACAATTTCTCTATTTAGTGAAATGTCAGCGTAGTGAAAAGAGAGGTGATGAGATGTGTTCGATTGTGTTATTCGTATTCAATACCATTCTCGCACGCTTCGACAGTGCCGATGAATGCACTGAATGCAATGAATTTTCACTGAATATAATTAACGCCAATTCACCGACAGTTTCTAATGTCAATGTCTCTCAAGTTCACATGTTTTGTGTACATAAAATAATGATTTATGCCTACAGTGAACAGTGTAACATGGTTCACAAAGAAACACATCTTCTGGATTTGATTTTCAATGGTGCTACTATCTTGTTCAAATTGAATTCTTCAAATTCTATTCAATATTCATAGAATTTTGAAGGCAAAAACCTTGAAATGGAATTACGACACATATGTGTATGATGACAATCTAAAAATCAGATTTTGAGACATCAACATTTCATGTATCTGATTCAACTACATGTGGTGTCTGTGAACAGTCTTTTTTTTCACTGAAGGCTTAAATCTCATGAATTCGTATTTAAATGCAGATGGTTGAAATATTAATCTACGTTTCTGACATTTTGTTTTGCATTATTTTACTCTCGTTTCTCCATCGTTTGTGTTTTCAAATCTCGTAATTGTATGTTCCGTGAGAAGGTGAAAGATGATCGTTGTTTATATGAAATCCAAGAAAGAAGTTGCACCTGCACAATTTGCCTGCATTTTAACTGCGGGCATTTCAAGTTGACCATTTTATGTCTTCTTATTTCTTCCATTCGAAAAGATGCGTCTGAGTTGACTAACCGCATGTAGTTCGGGTAAAATGTACAACATATGGTTTCTACTACCTGCGATCGCAACCGAACCATGTTGAGATATGTTGCTTTGAAAATCGATACTCTGCTGCAATCAAATTCATACGCTTAACCCGCTTGTTTGTCTCCTTGCACACACAATTCTTTGTGTTTTTGTGGCTGCATTCAATTCACTCATACATGTTGTGTGTTAAATAGGTAGCAATTAAATCGGCCTTTATGCACCTCGTCCATTTTGAAAATGGTATTTAATCACAAAAATTGGAGTCTGCTGTGAAATAATTGCATTAGAAGTATTTAGGATCATTTATTAATCTAATCAAATTTGTCTGCATCACAGCGGGATTGTGAAAGCAAGAAATGAAATAAATAAAATCAATTTCTTAAATAGAATTTATAAATTGTTTTGGATATTTCCCGAGAAGAAACGTTTGTCGAGAAAATACGGAACGCAAAGAACAAATAAACTATACCGGCAAGTTCTTTTGTTCTAGATAAGAATTATGCTATTAGCATGTCTGAAAGTTGGTTCTTGAATACACCTTGAAATATTCCAGAAGATTTAATCGAACTAGCACAAACAAACGGGTATATTTGTTCAGTAAATGTTCCATGGAGACGAAATCTCGATTTCGATGAAATTTCCACACGATAGTCTCATCGTAGATGAGTCTCTGAAGTGAAAAATACGACTATCACATAATAACATCGAAAAAGATGTGTAAAAGCGCTAACAATTCAGTTTACGTAAAACATTTCAAAATTCATTTTTGTGGCTCGTAATCGATGAGAGAACCAATTTACGGGTGAGTAAGAGAAAAGGTATGCCGATAACTCAATTACCAGTGCATAAATAAACACAAATTTATGTAAATAATTATATTGAAGTAACAACAACCCACGCAACACAGTTCAGATGTTTGTTGGTAACGAATGAACAAAAAAAAATTGAGCACAATCTTGTTAAAGCCAAACCTTTGAATACAGTGAACAAAACCGTGCCAAATGACGGCCATAACGAGAATTGATTTCAATCGATCGTTAAAACTACGACATGTTTTTAACTGCAACATTTGCAATGTCGCACTCATTCATAGCAGACAGAAACACACACACACATGACCACAAATTGAACACGAAATGAAAAGAGCCAACACCAAATGTTCGATTCAAATGACATCGAAATCAGCACAGCGACACAGTTTTAAAGGCTTCACATTTATTACTTGTTGGCTTGTTCTTCGACACTATTGATTTTTTTTTCTTTTGTGTTTTACTGGTTGGATAAATCATACATCGTTTTTAAAATGGGACACACTGAGCAAATATGGTAAATGTACACCGTATCGCCAATTGCATCAGTTTTAATATTAACCTTAACATATTTTGTTTTTGTTTTTTGGGGCTGCTCCTATGTTTCCTTTTTCATATTTCTAAACGTGTTTCGTTTTTCAGTTTGCTGAAAAATGCTCGATGCACATCGAATCAAATTCCATGGCTTGCCATATAAAAATACATGCGTCATCAACAGACTCAAATCGGTTCGAATGTGCATTCCGTGTGCAATGTGAATATCGCGCGAACGCATTTTTTTTCGGCATGCGTTTGATGTTTTTGAACAGCAAAAAAAAAATCCCTCAAGCCATCTCGTGGGCTGCCATTGATGCTGCTATGGCACGGTTTGTTGTTATTGTTATCGTTTTCGCCATATTTCTTTCGCCTTGCCATTTATTCTCTATAGATTTATCATTTTATTTTAAGAAAGTTTATTGAAGTAAACTCGATGATACAACCAGACACGGATTTTACTTTCGACAACAAACTGCGGGCAGGCAGGCAAACAGACATAAAAGCGAGCAACTGAAGAAGAGCACACTGTATTTTAATTTAATGAGGTGCACTAACGTGAGGCAACTATACAACGTAAATTTTGTGCGGTTTTTCAACTCGAAGAGCCTACCATAAGGCAATTGCCTTATACGAACGACCGATTCTTACACATACACGTGTACGTATGCAATCGCATCATTATTTGTGGTTTTGCTGCATCGCCCGCGTTTTCTCTCGCATCTCTTCATTTTTGTATACATATAAAATTTGAGATGCCACAATAAGTCTGACCGATAGCTCCGTATATTAATCGTTTTTGCTCTCTTTTAATGGTCGATAAATTCTTGAACATCCTCCTTTGTAAACGCATCTGAAGCCCGGCCTGTATGGAGAAGTATTATATATTTTTTTAAACGTTCATTGTCCATAAATGCATCGATCTGAGCAAAACATGTGCAAAAGATTTATTACGAAATTTTCATTTTGCGATTAAATTGAATCATTCGACCAAACCGTTGATTAAAAGGCTAAAATCACCTCAGTCCTTATTGTATGTATATTTTTAACCCGTGAGCCATATGCCGTGAGCCATATGCCGTAAGCCATGAGCCGTGTATTGAATTTCGAATGGATTCGAATAAACACAAAAACACAATGACATGCATTGCCCAAGCGTGGCTGAAAACGTAACCACAACCACCAAAATTGATTCGTATGCATTTTCCAAATAAGAAATTCAATAGTCAAAACCATTTATGGTTCATCAGCACCGGTAAAATACGATACCAAAAAGGTATTGTGTACATTGACTATTATGGCCAATCAAACAAATGTCAGAATGGTTGTCGTTTTTTTTCCATCGGCCCATTAATACACGAATTGATGACTGCGCAGTGCGCACCAACACACCAGCGCACTATGTGGTACGTAATTTCATTTAGTGCGCGTTTTGTCGTTGTCCATTGTCTTCAATTTAGCTAATTAATTCAGCATGAAACTGTATTAGATTAGAAAGACAACGCAAATATTTGCTATTTCAGTCGTTTATTAGATCATACACTCTCGTTACATTTTGGAATGTAACCGAATCGAAAATAGTTTGAACATTGCAGTGACTCAGCCAAGCCATGAATGTTAATTAAACATGAATTGTGGCATTTGGTTTGTTTGTTTTTTTTTCATGTACGTACGGCAATTGATCCCATTCAGGCATCCGAAAATAATAGCCGTAAAATGCGCAATAATTTTCGCAGAACAATTTGTCTGATGCGTCACAACTGAGGCTAGAGGCTAGCGTTAGCTGGTGATTTATACATCATTCTGACTCATATTTAACTCACTGATTTTGTTTTTTACACATACATTTTTCACCCAGAATTTTGCTGAAAGTTTCATTGAACTTGTGCTCAATTTGAGAGCGTGTGTCACAGGTTCGATGATATGCGATGCTCATTAGTCATTAGCATGAGCCTAAAGTGGGCTTCCTGAATTCAACAAGCATAATAACAGCAATAATCGAATGTGTGAAAATTGCGCTATTGACATAATGATTACACTTCTAGAATTAGAATCGCGTGCTGGTGATCTGCAGCAAACGTCAATCCACTTCAAATTGCCTTGATCTTTATAATTTTTTTTTATTGAATAATTATGTGGATATCTGTAGGCTCTTGCAAAAAAGGAACTAATTACTACAATGTTGCTGACTCTTGTGCATAAAAAGTAGACATTGACGTCGATATGTTTATGGCAGACATCTTCATAGCTCTTATGCTGCGCCATGTGTTGCTGGTGGCTCTCTACACAAGCTGTTACACACATGATGTCAATCAGCGCACAAGAAACTGTTCTACGAAGAAGCAATACCAAGAGCCCGTTGCATTGATTCACTGATGTCTGCTTGACTCATTTAATGAGCCCATCGAAAGAACGATAACGTTTCATTTATCTATGCGGCTCAGTTTTTCCACAACTTACTCTTTGGCACGCACTTTTTCTATACTTGTAAATGACAGTAATAACATCAAATGAGCGTAAACTGTTCAGGCAATCGCTTGAAAAGCTCGAATATTACATTTAACATGCTATTAACAAGCCACAGTCACATAAATATACGATACACAAGGTCAAAACGCCCTTTTTTCAGCGCCAACACATGCAAATTTGTTTTTAGTCTTCTGTCAATTGCGTTTCACAATGAATCACATGATTCATATCATATAGAGCTCGATATTTATTTATATTTTTAACGTTAAACAATTTTTTTTTTGTATTGGTCGCATCGACACGTTCCAAAACTTTCGAATCGATAATTTAAAATTTTCAACAAAAGAACAATGATTATTATTAGAAGAATTATTGGCTCTGTTTCGATTATTATTTCCGATCATTATTGGTCACTTGAGAGCCAGCTTGAAAGTCTCCGGTAACGGTATGTAATTTCCATTATCCATTACATCCATTGTTTGTGTGCTTCGAAAGGTGAATTTGTGGAAGGTTTGCTTGAATAGCTTCGCATATTCGTGTTGTTGATTATTAGGTTTTCGTCAAAAATTTAATTGGCTTCCTGGAACTCACTCAATAAATCCTAATATGTACACGCAAATGCCCATGACGCGACAACATTTGCCATATTCACATTCAATTGCATGCATCACGAGCTCCATAATTTTTTTTTATGTTTCAATAAATAATCGCAAAGAAAAAACATGTTCCTCATGATGTGAATGCGCTCTTGCCCATTTCATGTTCGCTCATACACTTGTGAAATTTACCTGTCGAAAGAAAGAAAAAAAAATGCGCAGAAAAAATATTTTATTCGAAGAAAGTTTATGTCTGTGCTGATTTCATGCGTAGCCCCTGATTTTATGTAAATGTTTGCGGTGAAAGATAGTGATAGTTACCGGTGCGATTGCGGCCACAATAAATGTGTTTTCTATGTTATTTCGTATTTTGAAGTCGATAAAGTGCATTGGATACACATGATGAACCTGAAATACATTCTGATGTGTGAATGACCAAATACAAATTGATGTAATTTCAATCGTCTGTATAACTTTACTACCAATTCTATTTCAGGTCTTTGACAAACATGTAGTAATAAAACTAAAAACAACTCTTTTTGATTTGCTCTTTTTAGAAGAGCGTTTAAAGCATACTGTTTTATGGTATGTTTGCATTGCACACACGGTCTGAGCTGTCGGTACGAAGCGAGAGATGCGTGCTTCCCGTGTTTATATTTACATTCCTGTTGTTGGCTGCCAGTTGTCAGACACAACGCGCTGCACAACACTAAGCGACACAACGAAAATGATTAGCATCACAAATAAATGTCGAGCCTTTGAAACGAAACAGAACGTGACGATTTACACTTTCAAATAAAATACTTCTGTTTAATGTTTATTCTTCTTCGATGTCTTATTTTCAGCTGTGTGATTCTAACAAACATGCGTTCAATTATTCGAATGGGTTTTAGTGTTTGATAAAATGCCATATAAATTCAGATTCAGATGGATTAAATCAAACACTAAAACAAACTTCGTATTCGAAATCACACTATGAAAATGCAACCGAAGAAGGTGAAAGAACCAAGCATGAGCACTTTTCACCAAAAACTGAATGAACGGCTTAATACCCCGATTCATAAAATTGAGCATTTGTCGACTTTGCATTGAACTTGTTTCACTTCTTACGGTCACTATAATTTTGCTTGAGTTCAAAGCCCACGATTATCATGATTTGAAAAAACTTGAATCAGTCAAAAGATCTCGTTTAAAATTATACGTAAATTATACGCTACATGCGAAACGATTTTTTTTTCTCCTCTCAAATCAATTGAATGGGCATGCTCAACATAAAAGATCATCTGCAGACTCCATGGAAATAAAAGAATCAAAAACGAATGGTGAAATGGAAGAATCATGAAAATTGTATTTCCATTGCAGTTGCTATCGCATAAATTGATCTGCCGACTCAACAGTGCCGAACAACCTTTTCAGCTAAAGTGTGTCGACAGATCTGAATTGGAGTACTTGTATCTTTTGCTGTAATATTTTTTCACCGCATTTTTTTTTCTCGTAATGTTACAAGCCCCGTATAAGAGAATGCTGTTTGCTGTCTTTCTGTTCTCAATGCACACGTTGCAAACAAACCATTTTTTTTTAGTTATTACCGTTTAATGGGTTTTAATAAGATGCAACGTACTCGATGGTAAACAACATTGGGCCATTTCTCTAGTAGTTACATTTTGCATAATGTAGTTTCAGTTGGAGATCGGCAGCCAACCAATACACGTACACAGTACAAACGATGGTTTGGTGCAATGTGCATTACTCAGATAACATGTGTTCTTGTGGCATGTCTTAACAAATACTCGATGTCAATTTCAATTCACATGCATACCGTTTAGATATCGCTATGAATGTACATTTATGGTGCTTCAATAGTCCAATGTTTAATGTGCATAGGAAATGATTTTTTTTTTTTCGAAATTCAAACCCACATTTCAGCGATAATGTGTAGAGGCATAATCAATCGGATTTGATTACTCTCGAATTGATATGGTTTTGGAATTGCTTTGACGTGATTTTGATGGGTGAGATAATAGAGATGCAACCATAAATAATGTCGTTGAACACCAACGTTGTCGGTTGACGGTTATATTTAAGTAGTTGGTTTTGATCAAAACCTGTTGTCCATACGATCGATTGGCTACAAAATGAATGCATCTATATTTTGTGCGCATTAAAAAAAAAATGTCGGTCGACATTTTTTCGTCAGTTGATCAGTATCAACGTTCATATTATGTCACAAATACGTCAACTTTCTACCTGTTTATTTGTCTCGATTCACACCTATTTCATCCATAATTCATGCATTTTCAACCATCCAAGCCCAAATTCGTCTGAGAATGTACAAACAATCAAATTGATACCTTCAATGGGTTTCGTATAAAATACGAAACATTTCGCGTCTCCAAGACATTTTTTTTTTACTTTATGATTTTATCATTGGGAAATTATAACAGTTATGTAAATAATAATTTGAGAGTTGAAAAATGATCGGTTAAAATTGAATGCGATTTAAACTTAACGATATTACGGCTCGAATAAAACCATTCAATATAAAAAATTTAATCTTCATCGGAATCAGTAAACTGGAAATTATACATTGTGAGGTTTTAAATCGATATTTTCTCATTAAATATAATCATTTCGCATCTCGCGAAAGTGCATTCATGACATTTTGTATCCGTAACAATGTAAACTGAGAGTCGCAACTGTGCTGAATAATGATTACAATGTGGCAGTTGTTTGTGTGTGAAAAAATAAACCAGATATTTTGCCATGCAGAGTTAATAGCAATATAGCGTGCAAATACACAACGCCATTTTCCGTTCTAGCGTCAAAATGAAGCTCCTCATGGTGTATGCATGGAAATGCATAATGTTGCCACAGGATTAAACTACAAATGATTTATACTCTTTGTTGTCGCAGACATCTTCAATTTAACCGCCAGATAAATGCTGCATTTTGCCATAAATTGTATGAAACAGCTCGATAAGTAAACTAATTTAATATATACTCGGCAACGCGAGCGTGTTCGTTATTAAGTTTTCAACATAGAATGCCATTTTTCTATCGAGATTAGAATTTGCAAACGATTTAGAGACCGTCATGGTAGAAAGCAGGCCATGAGCTGTTATGAAACGACAGAGGCATTTATTGTTGATGTGTTGATCACTGCTCTCGTTAAATGATGTCATTCACATTTATTTTCAAGTCAAGCGGAATTTGGTCGATGTGACATTTTCCAGTATAATCAGCGAATATTTTACCATTAAATGCCATTAAATTTATAGCAATCAGTTTGTACATGTTATGGAATATTCAGAGTAGATGCAAAAATATTGTCATCATCATCGAAGCGTAAATTGCTTTTGAGCATCAACAGATTTACAAGGACTTAGCAATTGAAAATGCCAAAATAAAGAGTTAAGGTCGTTTGGCACATAAAAATTGTGTTGCTTTCTTTTCAATAATAAATTATTCAATAGGTTGCTTATATTTGAAATGGCTTTGAAAAGAAAACAAAAAGAGAAAGACCAAATTCGTTGTGAATTTGATGTAGCACAATAAGTAGAACTTCAAAAATCGATTTCAATGGTGACTGTTGCTGTCATGTTCCAGGGTCTCTCTCTCTCTCTCTTTCACTTCCACTCTGTCCACTTATTGCCGCAGCTGTATTCGGTTTCAATTGCGTACTCGTCATCAACGATGGCGCAGACTTTGCGGTTCCATACTCACCCAACCAACACAATTGTTGTCGTTGTCGTCGAAGTCGACACTCGTGCCCATACATTGCGATGAGTTTCTATGGTTTCATACAAACTTTTTCATTTGCTTATTCTTTGGAAATCCGATAATCCATATCATATTCGTTTTTCTAATACTAAAATTGATGGAAAATCGACATCAAAGTGAATCAAATTGTAGAGAAAAGCATGACTGATGATGCTACTTCGATATTTGCTACTTTTACCCACGCAATTCGTGATTCAATGCGAAACATTTTCTTTTCGCCGACCTAATCCGTCATAGCACCGGCAAATATTCCATAACAAAACCTTGTAAATGAGGTCATTCTCCAATTTTCATGCCGTATGCGAACTTGGCTTACGATTTTATTTTCTTTCAAAATAAATCTTCTTCTCCATTTCGTTCATTTGCAATTAAATACTTTTCTCTTAGTTAAACCATGAAAAAAACTACTTTTGTTTCTCACACATCCACTAAAAGCATCGCTCACTTTATGCGCAGTAGGAAAAAAGCCTAATGGCCAGAGAATTCATTCTGTTCTATTTTATTTTGTGCCATTTTTTTGTTTGGCATTTGTTTTTTTTTTAATTTCCGAGCTCGGAAATGACTTTGTTTACACACAAAATGCTATGATCTCCGTTATTATGCATGTTGAAATAAAACAAATGCTCGACGAGATTATTAAAAAAAAAGTCGTAAAACAGCTGACGTATCATGGAATTTTCAACACAAGAATTCGGTGTTTTTAAGTTTCTATCATCGCTTCTCATCACTGTGATTGTTTGTATCAACCAATGGAATGAGTTGTGGTTATTCGTATTTCCATCATCGTTGTTTCTCTATTCACTTTTTTCCGTATTTTTTTTTTCTTGCGGCACTTTTCAAACAAATCACAAATAATTATTATGTGGTTAATTTGTTAGCTTGCCTATAGTTTATTTTTGGGTGAGCGCCGATTGCTAGGGGGACTTTTCTGAAACGAACGAACTATTTTTACACCCAATTGGCGAGTTATCGGTTCTTTATGATTGCATGAATAAACTACATATTTACAATAAATTTTTAATCACAGAAACTTACTTTAAATTTGGAGACAGTTTTATACATTCGCAAGAAATCAAAGTTTGAAGGGGTTTCAAACCAAAAATCTTCAGCCCAAGCGTGCAAATAATTTTGCGAATTCATTGAATGCCTTTCAGTTTCTATCAATTTATATAGAAAACAATCAAATTGTATGCATTCACAAATAGAAAAGATCCCCTTAGTTATATTTATGGATATAAAGCTATGTTCATATATTGTGTTATTTAAAGTGAGAATTCATTTCATTAACCCATTTATTTTTGGGCAAGCTTAGCTAGTTAGTTGTTCGCTGGTAAATGAATGTTAGTTCGAATCGGTAACGGTTGGGCAATAATGGGTTAATACTTTTGCTGAAATATCAGAAAAAATATATTACGTACAGTCATGGACAAAATTGAGTGACCGACCATATATTTTGATTTTTCAAGCATATTATGCATTTTTCACCAAAAGTGTCAAAGAAAAGTTGAAAGTACTAAAAAATTGGGGTCTAATGAGTTTTGGAATTTTCTAGCTCAATGGCTCTTGGCCGAAATACGGCCTTTCGAAAAATCGGCCAAAAATTCAATCGATTTTGATGCCATTTTGAAGCTTGTAGAAAGTAAATGCGATTAGAGGTAATGAACATTGAAATTGGCCAGAATTTGGCCAAGATATGGCCGTTGTAATATTGGAAAAAATGTTGGCCAAAATTTTCAAGTGACCATAACGTAAACAAATTGTAACTAAATTGTATGTTATTCAGCCTTAATAATCTTCTCTTCGAAAGACCCTTTCAACGCAATGTCAAACGTTTGAATCAGATGTCTGGATAAATTTTGGCCGTTTTTTTTTCCATTTTTTCAAACGGCCATATCTTGGCCAAATCCTGGCCGATTTCAATGTTTATTACCTCTGATCGCATGTACTTTCTACAAGCTTCAAAATGGTATCAAAATCGATTGAAACGGTTCATTGGATAAAAAGCCCTTGAATTTTTGGCCGATTTTTCGAAAGGCCGTATTTCGGCCAAGAGCCATTGAGCTAGAAAATTCCAAAACTCATTAGACCCCAATTTTTTAGTACTTTCAACTTTTCTTTGACACTTTTGGTGAAAAATGTATAATATGCTTGAAAAATCAAAATATATGGTCGGTCACTCAATTTTGTCCATGACTGTATATACATTCAAAGACAAATGAATATTCATGAGCACTACAAACATAGCTCACATTTATTTACATATGTTGTTTTCAGTTGGTTTGGATTTTTGAACATGTGATAAAAACTTTAGCACTTTACCAGGTCAAGCATACTGAGTGATAAAATAAAAGCTATTTCAAACCCACACAAGAGCATATTAAAATTTCCTGTGTTTTAAATTCACAAGTTCATACTGCAACAGTAAATGGTCATTTCCTTCGTAAAATTGGGATTTATTCAATTTATTTCAAACGCTTACGCAATGCGATGACTTAGTTTTTGTCCACTTGAGTTGAGGAATTTGTCATCAATTTGAATCATCAATTTATTGCAAATAAGAAGAGCACTCTTTATGATGCTCAACGGACAAATGATACCATTGAACCATTTAAACAAACAAATTGAGAGGTCACATCACAATTTGTTTCATCCGAAATGACATTCATTGTTCAATTGTGGAGTACATTAAAACTAAATGTTTTGAAGTGGTCACGTGGTTCCAACGTAGCGACTTCACTAGAGTGTCAATCGAAAATTGATCTGATAGAATGTCAAATTAACAAAATATGTATCATTTTTCTCTTGACCATTCACGCAATTTGACTAACAATTTCCAACTATAAATAATATCTTAAATGTATTGGGCCATATTGCAGAGGAATATGTTTATCAAAAAGTTTGTCTGAACTAATTTTTGCGAACAGTTTATCTGTTCTACTCCTGTTCAAATTAATAACTTCATATGGATGAGGCAACGCATCATTATTGCGGAGCCAAATTCGCAAATTCAGCGAGTTTGTTTATGATTGAATGAATATATTGGTTTGAATTAATTATTTTTGACATGAACATAATGCTTGAGCATAGCACTGATGTTGATGTAGATATAAAGCAGTAATGAACTTGTCATGCCACAATGTTATAAATATATCGACAAATGGACAGCCATAAAACGACAATTGAATCTCAATTTACGACAATCGAATGTTGCCAAATCAATTTTATTGCTAAAAGATGGATTACGGAGAAACATATGCAAATATGAGAATGTTGACCAAAATAAACAAATAACACTACGAGCGACATAAGAATTGACAATTCAATTTTATATTTAGATATTTGCCACCAGTTCCGATTAGATTTATTTAGATTGTGTATATTCAATAAGCGTTGTTTCTGCCTTCAATTCACCATCTCTTCAATAATGTTCAATTTTAACTCAATTTCAGAATGTGGTGGACTATAACTGGAAACTTTGGCAATATTTTGCCAATCGATTGGTCAAAGTCACATGCACGTCAAATGCACATGCCATCATTGCAGTTGAATCAACGGTTGGCTGAAACACCCGATGACGAATTGAATGATTTAAGTTCAGAAGACGAAGCCGTGGCAAATGATCTCGACATGCATGCCTTAATCTTGGGTGGATTGCACACTGAAGACGAACCGATCAAATCAGCCGAAGAGGTAATCAAGGAAATTGACGACATTATGGATGAAACATCATCTGACAATGAAGACGGTATTGGTGAAGTGTCCGAAGTCATGGAAAAAGCTAAAGAAGTATTGGGCTCACCACTCTACGAAGAAAGTAAGCATCAAATTCCGAATGTAAAACAAACCAAAAAAATTGTTCATTTAATTAATTTATCATTTTTCTTCGTTTTGAATTAGAATTGCAAAAGATGTCAATCACACAGCTCAATGAACTTTACATGGAAATGGAAGTGTTGATTCGTGAATTTTCTGAAACGCTTATAAACGAGCTGGCCTTACGTGACGAGCTCGAATACGAAAAAGAGATGAAAAACACATTCATTTCGTTGCTGTTGGCCGTACAAAATAAGCGACGTCAGTACCATGTCGAAAAGAAACGTAACAAAACACAAGGAAAGACAACAACAAATGGTAAGTTAAAATATTTCATCGTTTTGATATCGAAAGTAAACATAAAAATGTGGAAAAAAAATAACCGAATTATAATTGAACATTAAATTACTTTCTCTAGGTCTGGAAGCAAAGTACTTGACCACAGTAATTCCATATCATTTAGAGAATGGTACTCCAGACAATCAGGCATTGCAAGTATTGATCAAAAGTAAGTTTTGTTTTAGAATATTGATTATGAGACATTTCAATTGTAAACATGAATTGATTGGTATTTTCTTAAATTTGCAGTTTTGAAAGCGATAAACGAAGACAGTCCAACTGTACCGACGCTCCTCACAGACTACATACTGAAAGTGCTTTGCCCCACGTAGATCATGTAATGCGGATCATCCAGCAAAACCAAAATTAACTTACACAGAAAAAAACACAAAAAAAAACACAACATTTATTTATAAATTCAAGACCTTCTACTGTCGTTCTAACTTCAGCTATCTATTTGCTACAAAAATATTGTTATTCAGCAAATTCCAATGCCTCTGAAGAACAGAGACTTACTGTTTGAATAAAGCCGCAAAAAAAACCACTAGTAAAAAGAAAATAAATAAAAATGAACAAAGAATCATGAAAAAAATTAAATAAAATGAAACCAGCAACTTTACAAATAGCTTAAGAGAAGTTTTATCCAGATTAAATCTATGAATTCGCTTGATGTGCATTGAAATCATGATGTCATAAATCTCAACCGATTTTATCCAAAACCCAACAAAATTGTTGTCGTAAAAATGACAGTCAAACTTTTTACACATTTCTCTACTTAATGCCCGCACACAGGTTCGGTATGCTGCAGAAACAAAAAATTCAAATAAATTTGCACAAATGTCCTACGTCACCAAATCGAATTTCGAATTCCATTTTTTTTTTAGAAACAAAAGTCCCCAAATTCGTAGTGAGATGAGCATATTTTTCTAATTTTTCTAGTTAAAAAACCAACATTTAGTTAAAAATTTAAACTAAAAAAAAATGCATATTTTTTCAGCATCATGATTATCGTGCTTTAAATTGATAGCCTGGACAATTTTGTGTAGTTAGTAATGTTGCGTCAATTTTAACCATATTTCATTCAAATTTAAAGAAGAATCATCAATTTCATTTTTAGCTTCAGTAGCAATGAATAGTATTGTTTAAGGATGAACGTTCAAGCCATCAATTGAAATGAAACTGCCACAGCTAAAATTCAATTTTTCCGTTATTTTCCTTCTCACGCGAAAGAAATAATTGAACATCAATTGCAGCAATGCATCATCTTATTTTCAGATGACAACCCAATCACATTTGGTTTTCTTTTTTTCATTGTGATATAATTTTTAGTTATTGTACAATTTTTCATTTTTAATTATAAATTTTGAGAATTTTCTGTTGAATTGAACACGATATTAAGCGCTTCAATTTCAAATTCTTAATATTTAAGCATTTCGTTTAGTATTCAATCACTTTTAATGTCACAATTAGTGATTTTCATTTGCGGATGCATTCAGTTCATGTCAAAAGGAAAACCAACAAACACGAACATGAAAATCAAGCTTACAGAATACAAATTGTATGAATTTGATGTGGCCATAAATATTGTTAAATTCGATGTAATTTGTAAATATTATACGTTTTAAATATGGAACAAATATGAGGCCCAGATAAGAAGATGAAGAGAAACATTTAAGGAACAAAAAAAATTAATGTAAACGCTTATTTGTCTGGTGTGTGCTAATAAAATGTAGTTGGTTCAAGCTAAATTTTGCTTTGATCTGTCAAAAAAAATGGCTTATGCTTGTTAATAATGAGGAACATACGTTAATTTCAGTCGAATGTTCACTTTCGATTTGAATTCAATCGATTCTTAGGCAAACATTAAGAAACACCACTTTTTCGGTGAAATTATGAATTGGAGAGTATTTAATCTGATCCTCCTTTAGAAAATATTTGTCATAGCGTTTCAATAAGAAGGAATACAATCGATGAGGAAATCATGTAAGTCTCAAATGACAAAAATACAATCCATTCATTTTTTTTGGTTGGAATCAGTTCATTTGACTTGTATTCAAGTGGAAATTTCAATATTATTATGTAATTGACAAAATAAAACCAAATAAAAATTTCATCAATTGAGAATGAGAAAATACAGTATTTTGTTTATTTAAAATCGTTTACATTTCAGAAGAAATTTTCTTTTACCAAGGACTCAATTGACGAAGGTAATTACTTTCATAAAACTTACGGGGTGCCAAACTAATTTTGTCGGTTTTTTTCAAGGTATGAACACAGAACGAAAAGGGATGGAAATATACATCTGCATATATCCATCTCTCTTTATAGAAAAAAAAAACGTTCAAAGCGAGCCTTGATATCGCCCCATGATAAAATTTATGTTTGGCTAACCGGAAACTGGAAAATATGCACTTTATTGTCGCATGATGAAATCCATTTGAAATCAAGCCAATTCTTTTCAAGAAGGTTGAAATAGTAAGAATAAAAACTGGTTTAAATGTACTCAATTTTTTTAACATCAACTAACTTAATTTTCATGTTTCATTGATTTTCCACACTGAAAAAGTGGAAATTAGAATTTCAGCACCTGTTAAACACGACCCAACATACAAATTTATCATTTCTGATCAAATTCAACGACTTTATGGCGGACTGAAAACGATAGCAAAAACCGTACTACGTAAAATAAATTGAACACATTTTCATTCGAAACGGCTTCTTTCAGATATTTTGACGATTTTTATACTGAAATGAGGTTTTGTTCAAAATACAGCAATTTTCTTCGTATTAATTTATTCATTTTGATAAGACCAACCATGTAAATAATTAACGCTATTCTGGGCACCATTGAGTCGTGCAATAACAGAAAAATTATTTAAATGCGCGCTATTTGGTGTTGCTGTTTTTAACTCGCACACAGCTGCCGCTGGGTGGTTGTAGTTATTACGTAAACCATCATCACCAACACATACTCAGGCACAGTCGAAAACATTGACATATGACAACTGAACATACGCAGTGTCTAACGTTGAAAACTCAGAAACAGTCTATTATTCACTCGGTAGTATTCTATTCAAAATGGCGTTGAAAGTACAAGTTGGTCAAAGTAAGTGAAAGAATTTGAATTGTTTTATTCAAAATATTGCATTAAAAATGAAAATTCGTGTTAAAATTGTTGGTTTGAAATTGTGTCGAATTTGAAAATTCTGAAGTTTTTGTTTGAAACGAATTTTTTTGCCGAAAATTTTCCTGCAAACTATGAATCACAATCAATAGCCTCTATCACAAAAACGCCCCAAAATAAAAACAAATTTAATTAATAGTAGTGTGTTGATTTGATTGAATGACAGCGTCTGGTATAAATAACAGTGTTCAGTATTCGATTTTGTTTCATTTAAACATTGGCATCAAATCTACTTTGTAGAAATCTTTAAATGTTATGATGATCTAAATAAAAATCGTTAAACGGCAAAGAAATACCGTAAAAAAAAGTATACAGCACCTACTCAATGAACATGGAATTATTGATTTTTTGATTTGGGATTGTGAACCTGCGCCGTGCAGAGATATCAGTCAAATATGCTATTTCCATAGCGGTGTGACGTCATTTGTACACAATCCATATGCTATTGTTGCGATTGTGTGCGTGTTTGTGTGTGTGCCTGTTGGTATATTTTTACATCGTTGAATCGAATTTCGTGTATGATTCATCAAACATTAACTGATAGCTTCGACTTTGTTTACTTGGTGTTTTTTTTTTGTTTGACTCATAACATTGACATCCGTAATTTAATTATGCGATAAAAATGAATGCGTTGACACCTTTTCGAATGTTTCTGTTTTTCAAACTGAATTCATGCAATATTAAAATGTTTTTTTTTTGCAGAGATTATGAACGAAGTTATTCGTTACAAGCCACCAAAAAGCGGTACGGCTGCAGCTAAAGGTGGCGGTGTTGAATGGCGTATTCTTGTGGTTGATAAGCTGGCTATGCGCATGGTATCGGCTTGCTGTAAAATGCATGACATCAGTGCCGAGGGAGTTACGCGTAAGTGGAAAAATCATCATCATCATCATTTTTTTTTTTCGCTGCTGCTACAGTGTTTATTGCGTACGAAATTCGAATGAATGAATTGTGAAGCAGCACGCAATCAGGAGCTCGATACACTTGTATTCATGTTTATCGAAATTCATTTCAGTGGTTGAAGATATAAACAAGAAGCGTGAACCACTGTCAACAATGGAAGCCGTTTACTTGATAACACCATCCGAAGAATCGGTGCGTTCATTGATGAGAGACTTTGAAAATCCAAATCGTCCCCTTTATAAAGCCGCTCATGTTTTCTTCACCGAAGGTATGTTTCCCATTTCTTACCATTCTTATAATTTTTTTTTTATTTTCATTTGTTTTACTCTTTTTATATTTTTCTGTTCTTTTTTTTCATTTATTATTTGTATTAACGAATTTTATTTTCAATTGAATTGATAAAACAAAAACAGCCATACCAAGTCGAATTATTGAAATGTTGAAAAAATCCAATGTTGTGAAATTCATGAAAGCCTGCAAAGAAATAAACATCGCATTCATTCCATACGAACAACAGGTGATGATTTATTTTGTTTTTTGTTTGTTTGTTTGATTTAGTTTTATTCTATTTTCATTCGCATTTCTGCGTGGTGCTGAGGTTATTTTATTCCAATAATCAATTCTAAACGACTGTTATTCATTCGTTCATCTATGAACAATCCTTCCAAATGGCTGCAACTGAATTCTTTAATTTTATGATTTATTTCTTATTTTTGTCGGTGTTTTTATTGTCTTAATTCAATTTCACTATTATCGTTTACTGTTCAGTTCTATTGTGTTCAATCATACTAATAACATCCATATGCAATACACATACACAATTTTACTAAATGACATTTTTGTAAATACATTCAATTCGCTTCACTAAACACGTTGAAAATCACATTGAAACCTAACAACCATAGTGTGTCCCGAGGAGCTGTTCAACGATCTATGTAAATCGACGGCCGCACGTAAAATTAAAACGTTGAAGGAAATTAACATTGCATTTTTGCCATACGAGTGTCAGGTGTGAATTGTAAAATTTTTCGCCTATTTGTTGTTGTTGTTGTTTCGCATGACATTTTAATATGACATTAATTAAATGAATCGAAGTGAAATAACATGTTGTTGCTAACATTAGAGCCATGCCTGTGGTTTATTTTATAGCTTGGTATAAATTTGAAATTGACTTATTTCATTTGTCTTTCATTTGTGACAATTGAACAACGTAGGTTTTTTCACTGGATTCACCAGACACTTTTCAATGCTTATACTCGCCAAGTCTTTCTGGAGCACGTGTTGCTCAAATGGAACGCATCGCTGAACAGGTTGCAACATTATGCGCTACTTTGGGCGAATATCCATCTGTTCGTTATCGCCTGTAAGTTAAATGACGTCAATTTTTTGTTTTTAAATGACATCATCTTTTGAAATAACACTTTAATTGCTTTATTTTGTTTCTATTCATAGTGATTGGGATAAAAATGTTGAGTTGGCTCAGTTGATTCAACAGAAATTGGATGCATATAAAGCCGGTAAGTGAAAAATGCACACCAATTTTCGGTTTAATTTGCAAATAAATGCATTTTTGTATTTTTTGTTGCAGACGAACCAACCATGGGTGAAGGTCCGGAAAAGGCACGCTCGCAACTGATTATCTTAGATCGTGGGTTCGATTGCATAACACCTTTGTTGCACGAATTAACACTACAGGCGATGGCCTACGATCTCTTGCCAATTGTCAACGATGTTTACAAGTAAATTTGTGGCTGTTTCACCTCTTTGAAATATCAATAGCTAACATTCAATTCAATTTGTTTTCAATTTAAGGTACATGCCATCACCAAATTCGGCTGACAAAGAGGTGCTTTTGGATGAAAACGATGAATTGTGGGTTGAATTACGCCATCAACATATCGCTGTCGTGTCGACAGCCGTTACACAGCAGCTCAAAAAGTTCACCGAATCAAAACGCATGACTCAAGGTGACAAACAATCGATGCGCGATTTATCGCAAATGATCAAAAAGATGCCACAATATCAAAAGGAACTATCGAAATACGCAACGCATCTGCATTTAGCCGAAGATTGTATGAAATCGTATCAAGTAAGTAAATGTCGCTTCTCTTTCAACCAGAGATTACTATGGGCTGAAAATAGCAGCTGAAAATAGCTGATATCGCAAAATTTGGACTGAAAATAGCAGATATTTTCCAAATAAAACAACGGCAATTCCATTGTTCTACTTCGATCCAAATTTGGATGTTAACTTCCCCCCAAAGATTCGGACTATCAATGGAATCCATTGTTTTATTTGGAAAATATCTGCTATTTTCAGCCGCTATTTCAAGTTATCAGCTATTTTCAGTCCAAATTTTGCGATATCAGCTGTTTTCAGCTGCTATTTTCATGCCATAGTAATCCCTGCTTTCAACAGAGATTGCTTAGAAATGCTTCATTCACTAATTTAATCGCAAATACTAATCGAATACATCATTCATAGGGCTATGTGGACAAATTGTGTAAAGTAGAACAGGATCTTGCGATGGGAACGGATGCCGAAGGTGAAAAAATTAAGGATCACATGAAGAACATTGTTCCAATTCTTTTGGATTCGGTAAGTTCAAGTAGCAATTGAATCTCTGTTCAAATAATTACTTACCTCCAGCTGAGTATTCAAGTTAATTTATAAAAAAAAAATATGCACGTTTTTCTTGCAGAGTGTTTCAAACTACGATAAGATCCGCATCATCGCCTTGTATTGTATGATTAAAAATGGCATTTCCGAGGAAAATCTACGAAAACTATTTTCACATGCGCAAATTGGCGAAAAAGAACAAGATATGGTGCGAAATTTGAGCCTTTTGGGAGTTAACACTATTGCTGACGTAAGTCAAGATATGCAAAATGCACATGCCAATTGGCATGCTACAGCAAATACACTTTCAAGAAGTGAACAAATATTCACCATATTCATTTTGATTTTGTAGGGCAACCGTAAAAAAACATACACCGTACCACGTAAGGAGCGTATCACCGAGCACACATATCAGATGTCACGTTGGACGCCAGTTGCAAAAGATATAGTTGAAGATGCCATCGATGACAAACTAGATCCAAGACACTTTCCATTTTTGTCGGGACGAAGCCAAAGCAGCACATATGCACATGCACCAACCAGTGCACGTTATGGCCATTGGCACAAAGATAAAACGCAAACAGCGATCAAAAATGTACCACGTCTGATTGTATTCATTGTGGGCGGCATGAGCTATTCAGAAATGCGTTGCGCATATGAAGTGACTGCGGCCAATAAAAATTGGGAAATCATTATCGGTTCCTCACACATTTTAACGCCAGAAATATTCTTAAGTGATCTCGTCACGCTAAACAAAGAAGACTAAACAAATCAAAAGAAAACAGAAAAAAGAAAAACAAAATTTCAACAAAATAAAACCTGTCTGTGTAACAATTGCGACAAATATGTGCGACGATCAACTGCATTCGCTTTTTATATGGAAGGCAATTTCATCCACCGCCATAATGCAAATAACATGAAATACTATTATAAACAAAACGCAAATGATATTGGTGCAAAAAAAAAAAATTCAAACTATTAAGTGTTGCAATGTTCAATTAGATATCATTCTATTGGGAAAACAAATCAAGCCACACGAATACAAAACTCAATGTACCCGAGTTTGAAATTGTAAAAAAAAATAATAACACAAACGGCTATACACTGAACAACTGCTCTAAATTATGTTGAGCAACTCTTTAAATAGAGAGTTGATTTCTTTATATTTAACCACCTAAAAAATGAGACACACACAAAAAAATCCAATTTTGACGTATGACACAAAAACCAATGAAAAGAAACATATTTCACCCTTTTTGAATCGAGCACTTTCAAACTTTTCAGAACATCATCTCAGAGTCTTTTTTCAAAATCAATTTGTTTGTTTCTATTAGAGTATTCAGTAACATTGTAAAATGAAAATAAGAAGAAAAAAAAAATTATATAATTATGTAATGCCTTGATTTATGGTGATAAAGTATTATTATTAAACTATTAATTATAAATTATAAATGCAAAACGAAGGCGATTTTTTTTCGAATGGGAAAATCTATTACCAAAAACCAGAGAAAAAAATCATCTAAATAAAAAAAAAAATTGAAATATAGAAATATTTATTAGTGATTAATTGCAAATGAGCATGCTTCTATTTAATTAATTAATTGATTGATTCATTATTGAGTAAATTATTACACAATTTAAAAAACAAAAAATGTGAGAAAAAACACAACAAATTGAATTAAATTATGAATTGTTATTCGTTTTCGAGAGAGAGAGAGAGAAAAAAAGTGAGAGGCGGAGAAAATGTATTTTTTAAATGATTAAACTTCACCTTCTAATGCTCGCGCTTTGAAGACATTTTGAATAATATTAATTTGAAAATTAATCAGTCGGTTTAGGGGGTTTATATTTTATAAATATTTTGTTAAAGTCCCAGCAAGCAAGCATTAACTAAATTGGACATTTCTGAAAGAAAAAAAAATGAATACCAAAAACTGTGATTAGTTGAATTATTTGTTGTTTAATTTTCCGTTTCCACAAACTAGAAAAAAAAATGAAACACGGAATGAACAAGAGAAAACGAATCGGCCCCAAATTCGATATGATGATAGACATTTCTGCAATCTCGGCCAATTTCGCCAATATATCATTCAACATTCAAAACAAACGAATAAATGATAATAATAAATTTAAAGTGAAACACAAAAGTAACCATCAATTTAACAATTGGAAACAAAAGCAATAACTTTCGAATTATATTTTCGAACTATCGAAATAACTTGTGACCCGAAAACAACAAAAAGACAAGAAAAATAAAACACGTTACATTTGATCAAGAAAATAAAACAAAGAAATGATGGCAAATCCTTGGAAATGTTTTGAAAAATAACTCATGAATTGAAAGCACATTCCAAATTGATTTCAATCGGTGCAATAGCCAATGATAAATGCAGGGAAATAATTCCATCGCAAACACCAATTTTCAAACGCAGACATACACCGTTGAATGCACGGCTCCTCAGAAAATGCACCATTTCCTAAATTAATGCCATCACTTTGCTCGCATCCAAAATAAAATGGAATGAATCTTTTAAAACAGAACGACAATTTTTTTTCCTCTAGAATAATTTTTAAATTGCTTAGATGTGATAGCCGAATGATGGTGAAACTAATTTTTAGCAAACAAAACACATAAAAAAAAGAAATGCCAAACTTGCAGCAAGAAAACAATTTTACATTTTCCAATCTCTTATCGCATTGCCATCGAATAAAAAGTGCAACTTTTTAAATGTAATGTTTAATGTGCTTGAAATTGCAAAAGAAAAAAAAAACAAACACAAAAAAGGAGAAGAAAACCCACGTCATTTTAGAAACATACACAAGTAATAGCAAATCCATTTTGAATTACTGTCATTCTCTGTGTGTGTGCAAGTATAGAATATGCGACACGCTTTAAAGCTTCCATTCTTTTATTTTTTTTTTTTTATGTGTCACACTTTTTTTTCCAATTCGACCAATTTTGTGCACGCAACCAAAACTATAAGAAAAAATTGTTTCAATGCCTAAAGCTTGGCTTTTGGTTTGTTTTGCCACCGATGCAAAATGACAGACATTCCATATTCCATTCTTCTACACCAGAAGCATATATATATTATACAAATTTATCGAAATTCTTGATTTCATTTATTGTATAGATCAAACACTGCAATTACCTCTTGAACTTTCTTCATTCTTCGAAATTAACAAATTAAAAGATAACGAAATAAAAAAAAAATCATGATATCCTACAACATAACTTTACGCATATTTCAAACATATAGATTTTCATCTAATGCATATTTAACGATAAATAACATGAAAAAAAAGATAAAACAATGTCAATTTCAATTTAACTAAAACAATAAATAGATTAGAGAGCAAAAGAATAGAGAGAAAACTATGCAAATGAAAATGCATTACAGACAATTTTAGCGACGTTATTTAAAGCATTTACTTCGCATATGAATTAGTTCATTCAAATTTAGTAAAAATCAATAAAAAAAACACATTTAAAAATATTTAAAAAAAACACATTTGATGCGTTATTTATTTGATTTGATTTGATTCGATTCAACTTCCTTACAATATAATGGGGTGGAAAGTGAACTCTTTAAGGGGAAATAAACCCCATGATGCCTTACATCAACATTACATTGGTATCAAATCAATAAATGTTTTAAGGAATTTAGTAAGTGATATGCGCCCCATTGGACTGTCGGTTTTTTTCTTTTCTGATTTCTCATCCCGTTCAATTTCGTTATCTTTAATATCTTTTTCGACGGGTTCATTGTGCTCAACTGATGTTGCGCTCGGTTCATCTTTCCGTTCCATAAGACCTGTATTTGAAGCTTCTGGAGTAAATTGAATTTCAGGCTCATTCACATTGCTGAATTCCAAATCAATTCTAAGCGAAGAAAGAGGTGTTGTGGGCTCAGGTGCTTGGTCTTCATCTTCATCGTCTTCTTGATTAATATTGTCTGGTATTGGTTCTGTGGGCATAGGTGTAAGTGTGTGCCACCAAATTACTGCACCATTTTCATCATCTTCCTCGATTTCCTCGTGAACCACATCCAATTGTCGTTCGTTATCAATAATAGTCGGTTTCTTGGTATCGTTTTTCGAATTTTCAATTGTTTCAATGCCACTTTTAATTTCTGCACTCTCAATTGTCGGCCAAGGAGCGAGTGGCACTGTAAGTAAGCGAGAGTAGTCTGCTTTAGTACCATTGAACAGCTGAGGAGCATCATAGTTGTTGCCGTTGTTGTTGTTGTTATGGTTTTTGTTGCTGTTGCTGTTAGAATCATCAATTGGAGATGCTATGGGACCAATCACCTTAGGTTTATTTTTTACAAATCGGCTCACGAATTCTGTGGGCTTTTTAACTTGAGGTTTTTTTTTGATGAATTCTGTTTTACTCTCACTCTTGAGCTCTTCTTCTTTGTCTTCTGTAGAATGATCTAACATCCGCATAAATATTCTAACAAACTCTCTATCCCAAAAGGAATCAACGTCCGTAGATTCACTGGATTCACTAGACGAAGTCGATTCACTTGATTCACTAGACGAAGTCGATTTACTGCATTCACAGGATATGCTAGAATCACTAGACTTGTTATCTTCATTGGATTTACTCACGTTACTCGTATCATTCGTCAAAGGCAGTTTGCTTCTGGTAATCTCTTCAGCGATTGACTCTTCAGAATCATCGTGTGCAATTGGTTTGGGTGGCTCAAATGCTGATTGTTCTCTATCAAATATATCATCGGTTGGCAAACCACCTGAAATCTGAACCGGTTCCTGTTCTTCAGAGCTATCGTCGTCAAACAGAGATATCAATATGGAACTTTCTTCATCACTTTTTGATGAACTTGATGAGGATGATAATAATCTTGGCACAAAAGTAAACTTGTTTCCATTTGAATCAGAATGCTTAAAAATGGGAGACTCCATGTCTTCGTTAGAATTCTGAGTTTCTACATTACTTTCAGGCGTCGGTCCATAGTTTAACGGCTCAATGTTTCGACTGGGTGAAAGCCAATAAAAAACAACACTTCTGCCCTGAACTTGGCAATTCACTATTACAACGGGTGCACAAATGGCGAGAAATAAAAAAATTACAAGAGATTGCATCTCAAATTAACAATACCTGTTAAAAGCTGTGAACAAATTCAACTGAAGTCATCGTATGGATAATCGATATGTTTTAAGTCATTTAAACATTTTATAACGCGCAGTTCCATCGAATCATCTTGAAATGTACGGTTCATGCTATTTATTTAACGATATAAATATCGAAATCGATCGCCAGCTGACGTATCTGCAATGATGAAATTTCAAAATGTTTATCGCGATTTTTGTGTTTATTTTAGCAACAGACATTAAAGTGCGTGATCATTAAAAAATTGAAAAATTATTTTTACGAAAACAATAATGACGAAAATCGACAATGGCCGCACAATATTCATTAATGTCTCATACTTGCTCAATTATAGACTAATTGCTAATCATTTTCATAGAATTAAGCGCCAGAATGTGTTTATTACTTTTCTTGTGGCATTTTGAAATCGAGACAAAGTAAATAGAACCAAGTGATTAAACAATGCAAAATCGAATCATTCAGAATGTCCACACAGAAGTATGCAAAATGTTGGTGTCATTGCCATGAGACAAATTATCAAGTTCAATTCAAAACCAGGGATTACTATGGGCTGAAAATAGCGGCTGAAAATAGCTGATATTGCAAAATAGCGGCTGAAAATAGCAGATATTTTAGAAATAAAACACCCCAAAAAGTATCAGTTATTTTCATCTGCTATTTTCAGATAGGCTGCTATTGTCAGCCCATACACACAAGAAAATCTGAGAATAAACGTCAAGCACATTACTCCATACATGCATAATTTTTTGGTCAATCCACTATGGTATAAGAATGTATTGAGTTCTCCCAATGTGGTGCAAATGTAGAACTTAATTTTATTGTAAAATCAGTTTGCATGTAAATGTAAGTTTGACATTTGCACCGCATTGGGGTGACCTATGTATTGGTTATACCAGTATCGTGTAGTTTGACAGATTATATATTTGCGCCTGTGTAAGCTACTCTATCCACAATCCAAAAAAAAGTCACATCACCGTTGGAACATTTGATTGTATTTTGGCACTCATCAAAACGTCGAAACGATTCAAAAACGTTCAACATTTGATTTTGAATGTATCAGACGATATAGTGGATCAATTGGGTTTGTTTTATAACAAGATAAAATTTATCTAATATATGAATTGCTTTGTAAGTAATGTGTTTTTTCTTTTTAAACTCTCACAACACCATTTTAAAGATGTACGCAGCGACGTTGATGAATTCCACAATCGTTTACCGAAATCGCAGCAAATAATGCTATTTTCTGAAAATAGTATTAAACAAATACGGAAAATTTCAAAAGAATATCAACAAAGGACCTTCTTCGCGAGTAACACCACCTCAAGTGTTTCAAACAGACTTTTCCAATATTGACAAATTCCCTTTGTTCATTTTCTATTTTTCTGTCTGAGGCATACGAGTTCGTTGATAATTCACCATTGCAAAAATATTATGTCAAGATATCTGAACACAATAAGACCCACGAATTAGTTCAGTTGTTAAAAAATCGGAATTCTTTCGACAATAGTATATGGCACTTATTTCATATGCATCTGAATAATCTAATTTCAAGTGGTATCCATCTGGAAAAATAAGATAATTTTTAGATTTTTTATGAATTTAACTTTTTTTTTTAAATACAAGCTCTGGCTTGTATTTGAACAGAATTGAGTTGGTCGTTGATTGGTCTGAGGAAAGAAAATTTATTGATTTGAATAATAACAAAATTGGACTGTGATTTTCATTTACTTTGGTGTAATTTTCGCGATTAACTTTCAAAAGTGTTGGTCATAAGGAAATCAATTACGTCAAACATATTATCAAAACAAAAGATTGATTTTCATATTGTGAATACAACAATTTGATATCCGCTTTCGAAATATGTAGTACAGTATTTGTATTAGGTGATCTGCGTTATCCTGTATTGATGTTAATTTGTATATATGTCTCCTTTTCACATATCAGCCCATAGTTAATATAATCCCTGTTCAAAACACCCAAATAAAAACGACAATTGATTCAGCATCATTCTTAGTCAAATCAAAGATGTTTATTAACAGTTTGATTTTTATACAGCAGTGTGAACATAGAAAACTCCAAGGTTGGTTTGTTTGATTTCAATTGATTAATAAATGAGCACAGTTTAAAATTTAAATACTGGTGTTGCACTTTTTTCACGGAACATTTTCTTTTACCAATCGTTTACGTATTCATAGACACGCATCATTCGCCAATAGATCGAATGCATGGGATTTTATTTTTCTATCTCACTTAAGAAAGAAAAAAACGTTAAAAATAGAGTACAAAAGGAAAAACATTGGTTCCAGTATCAATGTTATGTAATATGAAGCTTATTTTATAAAATGTTCAGTATGCATTCCCTATAAAAAGACGTTATTACAAAAAGGATTCATTTCATTTTGGATTTGGTTTCTCTCTTCTGATTTAAAAAAAAAATAAGTAATCTTCCATAGCTGCTTTCCATTCATTTTGGATATGCAATATAAAAAAGTTTAATTTTTTTCTTTCTTTCTTTCTTTGTTCGAACAATATTTTGTATTCTATTGCCACAGGATATGTTGCGGTGTGCATTCTCAAAAAAGATGCAATCTTGATTTTTAAAACATAAAGATTCATTATGAGACCAGTGGAAAAGGAACGGTCTTCGTACAATAAGTCTCTGCATTCTTAGTTAAGCATTCGACGAGTATTTCATATTTTGTTTATTTTTTTTTTATTGAATAAAAGAGAAAAAAATGAAATTCGATTATGAAATATTTTTCAACAAAAATTTTGGGCAATAAACATAGAAATATAATCTAAAAGAAAAGACAATTTTGGGGTTGGCTCGATTTGTACATGCTTACAAAATAATGTCGTTGGAAATTGAAAGAAACAAGTATTGGAAACAACAGTTCTACACATTTATGTTAAGTAAACTCTAGAAAAAAAAACATGAAAGAGGTTCGAGCTTATTGAAAACAAAAATTAAACATAGGAATAGAAATCTTTCTTTTTCTAATGTTGAACAACTGCTTACGTTTATACTCCATAATAATGTCTCATTTACGACGAATAAATCATTTAGATTTAGTCAAAAACTGAATGTCTTCCCTACAATCAAGAACGCTAGCTATTTATTTGTTCCTTTTCTCTCTTTTTTAAACGTTTCGATTTCTATGCGCTTGTTTTTTTGTTGTTACAAAACCAGAGGGGAAAAAATTAGATACCTAGCCTATTCGGTGATGATTTCATTAATTTCTACTCTATATTTTTTTTTTTAAGTTGATTGTATTCCATTTTTGTTCTATATGGCGATTGTTCTAACAGATCCGCCTAGCGTCAACAAAACAACATTCAGCGATAGAATCCAATCCACAAAGAAAATGCAAAAGAAATTAACCAAATTCGTGTCTTTGTTTTGTGTAGTGTTTTGTGTGTAAATTTACAAAAAGTACGGTGTAATCTGTTGTGCTGGTATTACACGTTCTGAATCGGGCACGGCTCTAAAAATGATTGGATTTCGTTCTTTGGAAGTTTCGAATTTCAGGATGGATGCAACATTACCACACCTAAAGATACCATGAAAGTACATTATACATTTGAATTTGCTTCACATTAAAAATCAATGCTTAGTTACAATAAATGTTACATACCGGTAGCAATAGTTTGGCGCCGACCAAACCGTCACCAATTTACTATCGAACATATACTTAATACCCTCATGTACAAGTTGATGGGCACGGCAAATCAAATCTAATTGATTGATTTCCATGAAATCCTGAGTGACACGGGCACCAAATAGCCAGCCCGCACCACGTGGACTATGTGACCATGCTTCGACGGAATCCTCTGGATCGGACCACACCAAATCGCAAAAGGCACCTTTGTAGGGAATTTCTTGATTTCGATCAATCATACGTATTTGATCCAAGGTACGAATGTCCGGGCTTAGTCCACCATGCACGCACAAAATATCCTCGTCGATTAACTGAATATGCGGGGCAAAAATAAAACAAATGTACATTGTACAATATGGGCAAATAGGCATTTATCAGTCAATGAATGGAATCTATGAAATTCTGCTATCAATTATACTCACGGCTGAAATGGTCAATAAATCGAATACACGACAACAGTATTTCCAAGCATTTGAATTGCCATATTTGCTAAGACATTCATCATAAAACCCGTACACTTTGGTTATTTGTCGCGATTCATGATTTCCACGTAACAATGTGATTCGGTCCGGGTATCGTGCCTATTTCATTACAATTTTAATTCAACACTTTGTCATAAAATCATCGGTATGTATTGATTTGCAAAGGATTTGCCTACCTTGAGCGTCATAAGTCGAGTCAATGTTTCTAAACTAAAGTAGCCACGATCAACAAAATCTCCCATGAATATGTAGTTTGTATCCGGTACTTGGCCACCACATCGAAATAGCTCTTCTAAATCGTAGAACTAAAAAAATCGAAGAACAAACACATACTTGTTTATATCATACCATTTTAGCTAAACATGTTTAAAAATAATACGGAATCAATTGAGCCCACATCTGTGATAATCCATGCGGAAAATGTTGCAAACCAAAAATAAATGTCAAAGGCGAAGCCTGTGTCATACATTCTCATTTCACTCCATGAAACTTATCTCCTGAATTATCGCTATTTGTAACATGCTTAACCTCCCCATTTTCTAATTTATCGCAACCTTTCCATAACATTGTTTTCACATTATTTACAATTTGAAAAGAAGAAGTTGAAATGATTCGTATGAACGGATGACATTTACCCACGATTGTCTTTGTGTTGTGCTAATCACACTTGTTCAGTATTTGTGTATTGTGGATGTGTCCGTGCAGAAAACACACAAATAACTATGAATTTCTTACGAATGGAAAATTAACAAATCTGCCAAATTGTACTTGGCCAACGTAATCCTTTGTCTGTTCATTTGTTTTTCATTCAAATGTCAATGCAAAACAATGCAATGCAATGTACTGCCACAACTCACCTGCCCGTGAATATCTCCACATACTGTAACTGGTGTACTAACTGGCTGGATATTTGATTCTTCTAACAGTAAATCACAAACTAAATCACATAACTGTTTGAGATCATTTTCAGGCAGGTATTTACACTCCCGTGATATCTCCAACCATTTATCCAGATCCGGCATTGTTCACCAAAATCACTGAAATTCAAACAAAAATTTCTCTCTCTCACTGTGCTCGTTCGATCACTTTGCGATTTGTGCTTTTAGTTCTTTTTTTTCTTATACTGCTTGGCTGTGCTGTGATATGAAAATTTTGCTAGTGGTGGCGCTCCGACGATGACAGATTGACAGTGCGATTTTTATGGCTGCTACGAAACGAATTGTGAGGTTAGGTGTCACTCTGTCGAATATTCAAATTCAGATAAGCGTTAAACATCTTCTTGAGCTTGACAAAATAAAAAAAAAAAAAAATGCTTTATTTCACTGTTTCTAATATATATACAAATAAATATTCAATGTATAATAAATAATACCAAAATAAATTTTTATATTTTTGCTATAAGCTTTTATTTCAAATGAATTCAGCGGAACATTTGCTACAAACTAATATTGTTCTGCCACTCTATCTGATTTCAATTTTATGCATTTCTTTAGAATTTCTTCCATGTTGTTGTTGACTTGACACTCTCGCACTATGCTTATCGTTGTTGTCATCGTAAGTTCTCTGGTGTCACCTGCTCTCAATCGAAGATTATCCAGAGGTAAGCGGGCTGATCGAATGTCAAGTTTTTTCGCTTTTGCTAGTGTTAATGGATCCGCGCGTCCAAAATCAACAATGCCACCCACAATGTAAATATCCTCTGGGTCGTATTCGAAGACATTATTGCTGTCTGGTGTTAACATAACTAGTCGTTCTTTTGGAAACAATTTAGTAAAGCACTCCGAATGGATTCCGGTTGGTGAGGATTTTTTCAACAAAGCCGGAAGAATTCCGCTTGCATTTTTGATAATGAAACTGTCGGGTTTAACACCACATAAATGCAAATCCATCGGTTTCATGTGTCTTCGATTTTCAGTGTAAACCCATCGCAGGCCAGAAGCAACCTTACTTCGTTCAAGATCCGTCATAAACTGTTCATATGAACAGTCCAAAATTAGTTTTTGGCCGTGTAACTTTGCCCGGTGCAACCTGTTCAACGCAAACAATGTTTCGTTTTAAATGAATGTGATTGTCAAATGTTTAGAAAGATATCAATTACTTGGCACCCAGCCATTTGTTGATAACTTGTTGATTAATTCGGAGATGTAATGCGTTATGTCCTAGACCATAAACTATGTGCGGATTTGACTCTCTTGCTTCTATGATTCGTTCCCGGTTATCTTTTTTAGCTTCCCGTTCTATTTCGGCGTTCGCTTTTTTATCCGCTTTTGCTATTGCTTTCAATCGTAAAAACTTACAAAACTTCTTCCTTTGATGTTTGGCATCGAGTTCATATAGGTGCTGCCATTGTTCCTCTGTTAGCATGGCCGGATCTATACATTGACGTCCCAATTGATGCCACAGATGCACCTGAATATATTTGAATTTGACAATCATTTGATTTGGGTGTGCCTCTGGTTTTGAATGGTCAGGAGTTATAATTTTTGTACAAACCTCCGCTCGGCGATATTTTTTCAGTTCTTCAAATTTGCTGTCTTCAATTTTCTTCGCATTCTCAAGCATTTCGGTGAATTCAAATTTAAATCGTTTCCATATTGATGTGCTTGAAGTAGTTGGATGTAAAAGTGGTTCATTGATAGCGACATTCTTTAGATTTTTTACAAACGCTCGGAACATATCGTAAACAATTGTTGCAACAATTTCAAACACTTTTCAAAATAATAATGAACATAACCAAAGTTGACATTTGACGCGCTGAGAGATTGACAGTTCAGCTGAGCAATAACTCACCCTTTTTTGTGTGTACTGGTTCGAACTCAAGTGTACAATGTATAATGTATTGCAATAATCTAAATTCAACAGTTTCTAGAATGATGAAAACATGCCATGATAGAACTGGACAAGTTGTTTTTGATTACTTTAGTATTTGAGACTCCATTCGTAAGCTACTATGCTCGAGGTTGGAATAGTGTTTTCAAAGCAGAAGCTGAAGCTGAATCAGAACCAATACTTTTTCTATTGATCAGTCGATAAAATATTATTTAAAAATTAATTCAAATTACTTTTATTTTCAAATGATTTTAGTCAACAATATTTACAAACTAATTTTGTTCTGCCACTCTATCTGATTTCAATTTTATGCATTTCTTTAGAATTTCTTCCATGTTGTTGTTGACTTGACACTCTCGCACTATGTTTATCGTTGTTGTCATCGTAAGTTCTCTGGTGTCACCTGCTCTCAATCGAAGATTATCCAGAGGTAAGCGGGCTGATCGAATGTCAAGTTTTTTCGCTTTTGCTAGTGTTAATGGATCCGCGCGTCCAAAATCAACAATGCCACCCACAATGTAAATATCCTCTGGGTCGTATTCGAAGACATTATTGCTGTCTGGTGTTAACATAACTAGTCGTTCTTTTGGAAACAATTTAGTAAAGCACTCCGAATGGATTCCGGTTGGTGAGGATTTTTTCAACAAAGTCGGAATTTGTCCACTTAGACTTTTGATAATGAAACTGTAGGGTTTAACACCACATAAATGCAAATCCATCGGTTTCATGTGTCTCCGATTTTCAGTGTAAACCCATCGCAGGCCAGAAGCAACCTTACTTCGTTCATGATACGTCATAAACTGTTCATATGAACAGTCCAAAATTAGTTTTTGGCCGTGTAACTTTGCCCGGTGCAACCTGTTCAACACAAAAAATGTTTCGTTTTCAATGAATGTGATTGTCAAATGTTTAAAAAGATCTCAATTACTTGACGTTCAGCCATTTATTTGTGATTTGTGTAGTAAATCGGCAATGTAATGAGTTATGTCCTAGACCATAAACTATGTGCGGATTTGACTCTCTTTCTGCTATGATTCGTTCTCGGTTCCCTTTTTTAGCTTCCCGTTCTATTTGGGCGTTCTCTTTTTTATCCGCTCTTGCTATTGCTTTCAATTGTAAATAACTACAAAATCTCTTCCTTTGATGTTTGGTATCGAGTTCATATAGATGCTGCCATTGTTCCTCTGTTACCATGGCCGGATCTATACACTGACTTTCCAATTGATGCCACAGATGCACCTGAATATATTTGAATTTATTGACAATCATTTAATTTGTGTGTGCCTCTGGTTTTGAATGGTCAGGAGTTATAATTTTTGTACAAACCTCCGCTTGACGATATTTTTTCAGTTCTTCAAATTTACTGTCTTCAATTTTCTTCGCATTCTCAAGCATTTCGGTGAATTTAAATCGTTTCCATATTGATGTGCTTGAAGTAGTTGGATGTAAAAGTGGTTCATTGATAGCGACATTTTTTAGATTTTTCACAAGAGCTCGGAACATATCATAAATAATTGTTACAACAATTTCAAACACTTTTCAAAATAATAATGAACATAACCAAAGTTGGCATTTGACAAGTTGAGGGATTGACAGTTCAGCCGAGCTATAATTATTTTTTTTGTGAACCGATTTGAACTGTACATAAAAAAGAAAGAAACTACGTTACTTTAAAGGCCGCAACTAAATGAAACATATGAAATATTATAATATGTCCTTATTTTTCAAAATTTCTAATTTCTCTTTTATATGAATGCTTCTGCCAATTTATTCCTTTGTAAATTAGGCAAATTACGACTTAATAGAAAATTTTCTTGAATTTAAAAAATCTCAATCTTTACGATATCAAAAAGTCCATTTCCATTCAATTGTTCAATTAAAAAGAACCTCAATATTGGCTCATTTGTTTATTTATTTTATTGGATGTATGATTAAGCTTTATTGGATTACAAAGAAATGGCCTAAAAAAAAATTATGAATTATTGTTTATTAAAACGTTTCTGCTGCCTCAAACGGTAGATATCCTGTGCTGGTGGTGGTCTCGGTGCTGTTGTTTCATCATCACTATCATCATTTCCTGGTAGCATTTTCCGCTTAAGACCCTCACTGGAATAGGCACTATCATCAAGTATCCAGTGAACTGATTTTGCCAAATCGAACAATTTCACGTCACATCCATTCTCACTTTCATTTGGAACTGGTGCACCTAGAAATCAAGCCATTTGTTTACCAGATTGGTATTGGTTAAATGCTGAATATTGAGTGACAAAGATAAATCTTACTCTCGGGCAATTTAATGCGATTGAAGACGTCAATAAGAGAATCGATGGCCACAAATGGGCCACGGAAGCACATTGGTGGCGGTAGTTGTGCACAAAGACCTGCTAATGCAGGTGGTTGTGGGAATGTTCCACCAGCAATTGGATGCTCGTATGGATAGGGGTTCAGTTTTGGCTTATATGGAATCATCTGGGAAAAATCAGGACGTGGCAATTGGCACACAACCTCCTCATTATCGGCCACTGATTGCTTTGTAAACAGTCCAGTATCCTGAAATATTAAAATCATTTAGGCTTTGTCCAATGCAAGAAAAAAAACTCCAATTCATTTTTGGCATTAAAAATCCTTTCAACATACTGGTGAATATCCAATCGACTTCAACTCAACGGTTGTACACGGAAATAGATCCAAAAATTTGTATCGATCTACAAGTTGTGCTGTTTCCTTGCCTTCAAAATCCTTCAACTGAAAAGAGAAGGTTGATATGAATATACACTTGAAGTTTTAAAAATGATGAAATTCATTCTTACAGTTTCCAAAACAGCACTTCGACGGCGTTCCACTTTAACGATGCTCGATAAATCGCCTATATTTGATTCAAATTCCAAAAATCGATTCCAAACATCGACAGAAAGCTGTGATGTTAAGCCACCCGATGAAAGCACACGTTCGAATAGTACACGTGTATTGTTATCCTCTGCAAGAATATAAACATTGAATTGCTATTAATTTCGGGGGAGGCTTTGACTTGATATTTACGCACCGTTTAAATGTGATAAATAGTCAACATAGCATTTGACATACTCTGGATTGCCGCCGAATTTCTTCAAACCCAATTCAAATATACGGAACGCAATGTCTTTGTCTTTGCTGCAGTAGTATTCCATCAGAGCCGCAGCAACGAATACATGATAGCGAGAGCGAATATCCTCACGTGCCTTTTTGAAGACCGTTCTAGCTGATTTGATACCTTCTGCACGCCTTGCGAATTTCATGTATTGTACATAAGTCTGAAATGAAAGGACAATTTATGAAATAGTTATGACTAAAACAAACCGATTTGAAGAACTTTCAGTGTGCTTACCAATGTGGGATCGACATCTGGAATCGATATGAATCTGTTGTACATTTGATGAACTTTATCGTATTTCATGCGACCTTCTTCGAAGTCAGCATAAGCGAAGTACAGAAGTGCATTTCGGCAAAGTGGTCCATTGATAGCACGATCCAAAATGTTTGCTGCTTCATCAGCGAATGCTTTGGCCGCATTAACGTCCTTTAAATATTGAGAAATGGATTAACAAATATTCACCATTTTACATTTTAATTGGCCTAACTAAAGTAAAACGCAATGAACTTTTAATTGCGAAATGTTTCCATTTGATAGGCTTTCGGATTAGACAATAACATCTTACAAACAGTACAACAATAAGCCACGCACTTCAACTATTAATGGAAACACTTGACAATTTTTTATTCATTTCAAGTGAATGAAATAACACGACACAATCGAATTTGGTGTTTTGATTTGGTACATCAGCAAAGCGAATGGCATTGCCGACCTTTATTCGCATCATTGAATAAAAAATCCAAAATTGAAGCGCAATCAGGATATTGTACGTGAGCGCTGCGATTGTATCATCGAATTCACTGTGTACGTTCAACACCAATCGCGCTTTAAACAAATCTATTGAAATACGCACTCCTTTTTCAGTGAGCAATTTCGAGCTTTGATCAAGATATTGAGCCGCTTGATGCCAAACCGCCGGGTGATGATTTAGGACCAGTAAGCATTGCTCAGTTGCAAACATCACACGGCGTGTGACTAGTGCCGTGTCTTCGCTGCGCAATGGATTGGATTTTTCAAATGCAATATATTTTTTCCACAGTTCCACCTGTCGCGTTTCCTCTTTTGTTAATGTAGGTGGAATGGCCGGCAAATTGCGATTCAATCCTTTTGTCACAAATTCCAATTCTTTTGCCACACGACGGGCATTCATGTAATCACGAGATCGTTCTAAGCTCATTTTTTCCGAAATTATCGGATTTATATTCTGTTCAAATTGAATGTATTCCTTCCACAGAACTTCAATTCCAATGATTGGCGTAAGTACGGCTTTCTGATAGACTCGACGCACAGCTGTGATCTTTTGATTTTCGGCGAAGCTACCGGTTGCTTCAACTCCACGCAAAAATTGCACATAATCACTCCAAATCGAAAATGAATGCAAATCCATACCGATTTTTTCCAGTGCAAAATCATAGGCTTGAGCCAGTTTTTCTCTATTGGTACAGCATAAACGAGTACAAATAAATATTAGATTGTATTTCTCAAGAACTAGAGTATTCGATGAGTGACTTACTTGTGTGTGCTTAATCCAGATTTAGTCTCTTTTACATAAGTCAAATATAGTTTCCAGAGATCGATGTTAAGGATTTTGATCAAACATCGCTGAAACAGCTGAAATACAAACAATTTTATCAGTAAATGGAAATATCATAGAAATTGCTTCAAAGGTATACTAACCTTTTCCACACGCTCAAAGTTTCTGGCTTTCATCTGCGAATTATACAAGAATTGGATTTTAAATAGACCAAATTTAAGTGCGGCAATTCTTTTGTTTATTGATCACAAAATATCATGTTCACAGAATAATTATCAAATTACCTCTTGTTCAATAAAGATTTTCCAAAATCGGGCCGTCGTCGGAAAGACGGCAACCAAGGATTCGTAGAGTGAACGAACTTCATTTACGTGTCGATTCTGTGCTTCTCGTAATAAGACCGACCATGCTTCCACATCATACGGCCGCAGTTCAACTGTTTGTTGTGCTCGTACCAGTCGCTCATGCCCCCATTCCTACCCGGCAGCCAATCAACCAGAATTCAGTTTTTTTTTAGTTCGATTATTTGCATACAAATAATTGAAATACAATTATTTTTCTACTTACAATATCAATTTTTATTTGGTCTTTCACATTCATATTGAATATGCACTCAAAAACGCCCTAACAAAAAACGATATAATTTTTTTTTTCTTCGTAATGTCAAAAATAATTTACAAACAACGCATTTGAGGTTAGGTTTTTCTCTATCAATTGTGCTTCTGTGGTAGGCTTAACACTTATTCTCATTTATTCAAATGTAAATTCACTTTGAATTTTTTTTTACGTGGTATTCTTTGTTTGCGGCGACACACTGCAATCAATTAATTCGATTTCAACCGATTCTGCCGCATTGGTGCTAGATGTTTGTGACGATTACGTTTGGTTAAATTGAACTAAACATTCGTCGTACGCTTAATAAAGCGAACTGTCAAAATGAAAATCACCGACACAACCTATAGAATGTTGACTGTAATCAAATGTCAGTTCGGTGTGAGAATGTTATTGTCGCATTATGTTTATTCGGTTGGCTGACAGCCATCATAAATTCACGATTTTATTTCCAAATAAAATAAACAATATTTTGCGACGAAACCTCCACAGCAACAACAATACAATTTGATTGTGCAGCTCCATCGGAATATCCGTTATGTTCAAACGGTTGGTGTAACACAAACGGATAGAGAACGAGCATTATACGAAGGTGCAGACTGTGCAGAAAAACAAAATTGCATAGTGTGTCGAGTGTATCGCACGGTCGCCAGTATACCGTTGAGCATTCTCAGAATACGAGCAATCGGTGGTGATTCGATTGTGTGAACTCGTTCATTTTATATCCAGCCGCCGTTCAATTCAGTTCGATTTGTGGAACACGTGCTCTCTTTTCGAAAAATAATTTTGTGGTTGCAGCACATCAACATTTATCAATTGTTCAACAATTTTGACATTATTTTTGGACAAATTGCCCGACCAATTTGTGAACAAATCACGAAAATGTCTGATAGACCGAAAGATTTGCGTAAATTGTGCATTCTAAATGCAAAAGAAGCAGACACCGATGACATGTTTCGATCAATGTGCGAACGATTTGGTCATGTAATCAACATTCATCGGGCGCCGCAAAAACCAAACTTGGTTTTCGTACATTTTCAAGCAGAAAGGTAAGAATTTCGTCCATTAATTTTCTAATTGTGTCCGATTTAATTGATTTAGCTTATTGATTTTGTCCAACAGTGAAGCTGAAAATGCCAAGGCTTACATCACTGGTAAAGGATATAGTGTTGGTTTTGCACATTTGAACGACCAACGAAAGAGGCGCGATGAATTTCGCTCACGTCAAAGTTTGAATCACGGTTCAGAAAATGGGGCAGAGTCCATGGAAGCAGATTCAACTAACCAGAATGACAACAGGTTCGAATTAAATAAAATCTAAAACTGATTCGTGTTAAATCTAAAATAGCAATTGATGTAACTGGAGAATAGTTTTCAAAGTAAATTAGAGTAATATAAAAAGCTCGTGTGTTGAACGGCATCTAAAAATTTCACAAACACACGATTCACAGCTCTTAGCTGAAATTCCAGACAAACAGTTATCTTCAAATCAAAATCTATTGATCATCAAAGAAATCGATTTATATCTTCTTCGAACGAACGATATCATTTTTGTTTCACATTGCAGACCATACGGTATTTGCATAAGATGCGGAGAAAAGGCTTATCACAATTGCGGTCGTTGTGGTGACTTTTACTGTTCCGAAGAATGCCAAACCAGTGATTGGTTGACGCACAAGCGAAACTGTTTCCCAATGCCGTAAGTATTTCAACAATCATCATGTATTGATTCTGAATTTTAATTCAAAAAATTACTAAATTTGTTTATTTGAATACAGCAAACTCATTCCAAGCAAATCGATTCACAATCTACATGCAAGCCGTGCAAACATCGCCAAGTCGGTTGAAAAGATTCGCATCTCTGAAAATGGCAACGGTAATTTAGATGACATTGATGCTGCCGATGGACATTTGAAAACACCACCACAAAAGGTTCAGCCTCCATCACCTCATGTTTCACCAGCTGTGACACCAGATGTTAAGCCAGCATCATCGCAAGACTCCAATGAGCATTCGGTGGCTGACAAGTCTTCAAAAGTCAAAGTTGAAATTCGTGAAGGTTCAGAAATTCAATCCATTTCGTCACGACAAAAGATCATTCTTCTGTCCAACGGAGGTGACTCACCGCGTTCAAATCCTGTTGCTACGAATGGTATTGTTTCGGAGTCGATCCAAAATGATGCCGAAGTGTACATCACACACGTGAAAAACCATTCAACTGTGTACATTCGAGCCGCTGCTGCAAGTACCGAGTATGCCAAATTATTAACGGAAGTCGAGGAAGCATCGAAAACAGCACAGAAACTCAAGGTCTACCCGGCTAGAGGAGATCTAGTAATGGCACCATTCGATGGCGGATATTATCGAGCATTCGTGGTTGGATGCAATGAATCATCGGGTACTGTTCGCGTCGGTTACATCGATTTTGGCAACTCTCAAGAGGTCCCGTTCAGTTCACTGAAAGTGTTGCCGACCGAATTGAAAGAACGGCATCGCTTCACAATCATGGTTTTGCTGAAAAACATGAAAGAGGACGCAGATCCAAATGAAAAGGCTGCGATGAAACTTCACTTGGAAGAATTGTCAGAAGTTGGAAAAGGAGCACTCCTTAAAGTTCACGGTGATAATTCAGAAATCAATGCCAAGGACCAAGTTGAATTGTTCAATGTCATTTCAAATCAATCGATCAATGAAGAACTCAACGCAATGACACAGAAGCGCTTCCGTATCTCTGATCTCACACAAAAGATTGTGAATGGTTCGAATTACCATCTAATGGGTATTGGTACCGAACGAATCCATGAAAATATCATGACATGCATTCTAAAGGAAGATGTCACTGCATTTATGGCTGGCGATGAATCGACTCAAGCATATGGTCATAGCGTGAAGAATGCGCCAGCCTACAAGCCGAAAGAAAAGGAGCTGTGCGTTGTCAAGGTAAAGGAGCAAGAAGGAACTGTTTGGTACCGGTGCATTTATCAACAAGAATTGGTCGATGATCGAGCTCAGGTGTATTGCATCGACTATGGTAAAATCATTAATGTTCGCGCAAACAACATTCGGGTAAGTGTGACAAATTGAATTTTGTTATTTTAAATCACAAAAACCGAATAACATAATGACTGTTAATTTCATCCACAACATAGGCGATGGCAGAAAATGTGAATCATGAGATCACGTCATTTGTTTGCCGGATTGCGAATGGTGATAGTTTGACCCCGGACGTGAAAACCAAATTGCTCGAAAGTTTCGAATGCAAACCAAAATCGATCGAATTCAATGGAGATACCCACGTGATTACCCTAGATGTTTAAAATGTTTCACGCAATTTTGAGCATCAATTTGACGGTCCAATTAAACAAATAATTTTCGTTCGAGGCGAGAAATGAAAATTAAACAATTTTATAATTTTTAACAGACATTAAGTCTGGTTCATATTTTGGTTTCAAGCAAAACCATTTATAACAATTATCTTTTCTTTTGGCTGCAGCCAAATCTATGGAATTTGAATTTTTTTTAACAATAATTTGAATAAATAAATATAATAATAATAAAAATGATGAAAAAACAAATAAAAATACAAAAAAATAAACAATCCATGGTTTTACATCTGAATCCACACCAAAGCACTGTGTACATATGTGAACGCACCCTTATTCGCCTAGCAACATAAGCGTAAGTGACATTTCGATCTGCCATCTTCATTTTTCAAATTTTACCAAACGGATTCTACATAAGCATATAAAAGTAGCGATAAAGGACGCGCGCAAATTTCTTTTTCCCAATTTTTTATTTGGTTTACATTGAATACTGCATCGTTTTGATACAAATTTTGTGAAATAAATAAAAAGTGATACAACAGATTCGGATGTTGAAGTAAGAGACCGCAATTATGTACGTGAAAAAATTGATTCTCGATGGTTTCAAGTCTTACGGCAAACGGACTGAAATCGAAGGCTTTGACAAAGAGTTTACAGCTATCACCGGTCTCAATGGTACGGGAAAATCAAATATTTTGGATTCAATTTGTTTCGTGCTCGGCATCACAAATTTAGGCCAGGTAAACATAGTGACTTCACAAATCACCGATTTTGAATGTTCATTGTCAATTGTTTACATTTGTTTTTGGTGTATTTTGACATTTGATGTGTAATTTTCCATTGAAATAGGTTCGTGCAACATCATTGCAAGAGTTGATCTTTAAGAATGGCCAAGGTGGTATAACAAAAGCATCGGTGACCATTGTGTTTGACAACACCGATCCCGATAATTGCCCAGTTGGCTATGAAAATTGCAAAGAAATTACCGTGTCAAGGCAAGTTTGTGTTGGCGGTGGCGGCAAGAACAAATATTTCATCAATGGCCGGACGGTGCTCAACAAAAGAGTGGCCGATCTCTTTTGCTCCATTCAAATGAATGTAAACAATCCAAACTTTTTGATTATGCAAGGTCGCATCACCAAAGTATTGAATATGAAGCCGATGGAGGTGAGCAATGGTTTCCAGTTGCTTTGGAAAGTATTCATATTGAATTAATTGAATCAATTTCTTATGGCGTAATTTAGATTCTATCAATGATTGAAGAGGCATCTGGCACCAGTTTGTATGAAACGAAACGTGAACAAACGACAAAAGTCATTGAAAAAAAGGATTCTAAACTGAAAGAAATGGAATCGGTAAGATGCGTGATAAATCGTTCGGTGTTTGTGTCAAACTAATGAAATTTATGTCATTTAACAGTTGTTGCAAGAAGAAATCAATCCGCGTATGGAAAAATTGCGTGACGAACAGCAACAATACATTGAATTCCAGAAGTTGAAGCGTGACATTGATCACTTGACACACATTCACTATTCATTTAAGTACCTGCAACTCAAAAAAGCCATGGAAAATTGCGAAAAGCAAATTGAATCGGTCAACAATTTCATCGAAAACAGTCGAAAAGAAATTGAAAATAACATCGTTGAGTCCGAAACAATTGTCAATCAGTGCCAAGAGGTTCAACAACGAATTGATGCCGAAACTGGTGGTGAATTGGCCGAATTGGAACAGGAATTGGCTGTGAAAGCGAAGACCGAAGCCACAGCAAACGGTGCAAAGAAAAGCGCTGGCCAAGATGTCGATGCAGAAAAACGAAAATTGAAACTCATTCAAAAAAATCTGTCGAAAGATGAAGAAGCACTTCAATCGAAGGAGGCACAAATGGCTAAAGTTGGTGGTTTGTTCGAGAGTTTACGAGAAGCCGATGAAGCCGACAGCAAAGCGTTTTCCGACGCTCAGAAGCGTTTCCAAGCAATCAGCGCTGGTTTGGATATGAATGAAGACGGTCAAGCATCATCACTTCAAGAGCAATTGATCAGTAAGTAATTTATTGATTTCTCATTTGGTTTACACAAAATGGCCAAGAAGTATTTAAAACTAACATGACATTTATTCAACAGCAACAAAAACTAAATTGTCTGAGGCAACGACAACAATTAAGAAAAGTGAAATGGACTTGAAGTACATGACGAAATTGCTACAAGACAAAGAAAAGACTCAAACCAAAAGTGATACATCGTATCAGAAGAACAAGCAAAATCAGGAAAATAAAGAGCGCGAAATTCAAGCAATTGAGGTAAAGTCGGTGTGGTTACATTTTAAAAGAGGAATACAATTTTCAATTATTCATTTGTTTTAATGAATAGGACAAACTATCGAAAATCGACTACGAAGAAGGTACACTGGAGCAATTGGAACAGCAACGTGATACGCTGAACAACGAGTGCCGTCAAATGCAGCATGAGCTAGACCGAAAAGGTGGCCACCGCTTTGAAGTTCAGTATCGCGATCCAGAGCCAAATTTCAATCGACGAACCGTCAAAGGCATGGTGTGTAAACTGTTCGATGTTCGTGATCAAAAATACAATCTTGCTTTAAGTACAGCAGGCGGTGGTACGCTTTTCAATTTGGTTGTTGACGATGAAATCGTTTCGAAAAAAATTCTCGAGCGTGGCCAATTGCAAACGCGCATCACAATAATTCCAATTTCAAAGATCCATGGTTCACGTATTCCACCAGCCAAGGTAAAGTTGGCTCAAGAGCTAGTCGGCCCCGAAAATTGTATACCAGCACTCGACTTGATTACATATGATCCAAGCTTACGAACGGTTATGGAATACGTTTTTGGTCGTGTGTTCATTTGTGCAAACATGACAGTCGCCAAACAGGTGACTTACCACAGAAACATTATGATTAGTTCAATCACACTGGAAGGTGACACACTCAATGCTGAAGGTACATTGAGCGGTGGTGCTCAACAGCAATCAACTCCAATTCTCGAATTGGTCTCTGAAATTAAGGAATTCTCAAAACGCTTGGACGCAAAACGGACTGAATTGCGTCGCATACAGGATCAAATCAGCAATATTCAGGCCACAGCCAATCAGTATAATCAACTGAAGCGTCAACTTGATTCAGCAAACTATGAACTGGAGTCAATCAAACAGCTATTGGCACAAACGAGCTACCAAAAGCATCAACAAGAAATCGAAGACGCTCGTGCAAATATTGGTAAATCAATTGAACTATTTGCTTAAGAGTAATTTTATCTGAATAGCGTGGAATAGCACTTCAATTTTTGACTTCTCATGTAAAATTATTTTCCCATTTGTGATGCAGAAACACTAAAGGCAACAATCCAAGAGAAGAAAGAAGAGCAAGTTGCGTGCAACTCTAAAATCAAAGACATCGAATCAAATTTGGCCGATGCCAAGGGATATCGTGACCGTCAACTCAAAGAAGCCAAGGAGCATATGCAAAAGATGAAAGAAAAGAGTGAAAAGAGTCGCAAAGAGTGGGAGAAACGGGAAAAGGTTTGGATTTCCATGTTTTGTTGTTTTCTGATTTCATGGCGAATAACAGTTGTTCTTCATTAAATAGGAAGCGGATACGCTAAAAATGGAAATTGAAGGATTAAAAGAAGGTATCGAAAAGGCAAAAGAAGAAGCTGTTACATCGGAAGCACACATCGAAGAGTTACAACAAAAGGTAGGCTCAAACCTTTGGTAATTTCAAATCAAAATTACAGTCTTTAGTTGAAATATTTGTGATTCTTCCTCTAGCTTAACGATTTGATAGCCACTAGTGAATCAGCATCCAAAGAAATTAATGATTTGAAAAGGCGAATCAAAGAGCAAAAGGATTCCATTGCGTCAAAGCATACCGAATTAAAAAAGGCGATGGCACGCAAAGATAGACTTTTCAAGCGGAACGATGATCTTGAGCTCCAAATTAAGAAAAAAGAAAACGATTTGTCGAAGATCAAAACTGACAACAAAGAGGGTTATGACCGTATTGCTGCTCTAGAAGCACAACACAAGTGGATTGAAACTGATAAAGATTATTTCGGCGCTAAGAATACAAAGTATGATTACAGTAAAGAAAAACCAGAAGAATCGGGTGAAAAGCTACGCAATGCAACCGAACAGTATAACAAAATGAAAAAGCGCATCAATGAAAAGGCGATGATGTTGTTGGAGCGTGAAGAAGAGGAGCTAAAAAGTGTTTGCGATCGCAAAGGTATTGTTGAAAACGATCGAAAGAAAATCAAAGGCATTTTGAAGGGTTTGGATGCCGAAAAAATGGAGCTACTTCGTAAGGCTTGGCAAGAGGTGGACAAAAACTTTGGCAGTATTTTTAGCGTTTTGTTGCCTGGTGCACAAGCCACACTTGTTCCATCGCTCGGAATGGAATTCTATCAAGGGCTTAACATCAAAGTCGGTTTCAATGGCGTCTGGAAAGAGTCTTTAACTGAACTCAGCGGTGGTCAACGTTCTCTGGTTGCATTGTCACTCATTTTAGCTATGTTAAAGTACAAACCAGCACCGATTTACATTCTCGATGAAGTCGATGCCGCACTTGATATGTCACACACACAAAATATTGGCCGAATGTTGAAATTGCACTTCACAAACTCACAGGTAACGAAATTCTAAGTAGAAATTCAAGTTTAAAGGGCCTAATCAATTCTCATCTATATTACAGTTTATCATTGTTTCGCTGAAGGACGGTATGTTCAACAATGCCAACGTGATCTTCAAGACAAAATTCGAAAATGGTGTATCAGGTGTGATTCGAACACAAAACATCCGTAACAGATAATCAAGCAATTGTTTGAAATCCCATAAAAAATTGAATGATTTTCCTTTGTATTACAATTTTATTAAGTTAAAACAGTTTGATTTTTTTGTTTTGTTTAAGTAAATTTCATCGAAAGTTTCAATAAATCAATAATTGATAATACGTTACAATCTACACATAAGACCATAAAAAATGAATAGAAATAAAAACAGTGTTGTTTCTCACAGATTTCAGTTTTCAATTTTATTTGAAAAATGAAATAAAATTAAACGGAAAAAAATAATTAATTTGAATTACAAACAAACAAAAAAAAACTCCTTTTATAAAGTGAATTTGGAAGCAGAATCTCATCAGAATGTTATCTTACTTATCAACTAAATATTACTAAACAAAGTCAAAATTTCCACCATCATCAAAGTTCATTTCACGTTTTATGTCAACGTTAAAAAATGCTTCGTTCAGGCCATGAACTGGCTGTGCATTGGCATTTCCGCTGGCACCGTTCACCTGTATCTGAGGGCCAGCATTTGGTAAATTGTTCGTGATTATTTGTTGCGCTTGTTGCTGTTGTTGCGGATGTGAATGTGGATGCATCGATGGTATTGGAGCCATATTGAGATTGCCCGTTGATGTGTGATCGGTCACAATCTGTTGTTGTTGTTGTGCAAATTTCTGTGTAAATTCTGACGGCGGTAGGCCCAATTCCTTTTCAATTTTATACAGCTCCAAATCCATTTTGTAGCACTTTCGATTGTGCTTCTCCACATAGGCGGACATTTTTGTTTTGATAAACTGGTTTTTCAGCTGGAGTGCTTGCTGTTTGTATTGAGTGAGGGGAGATTCATGGTTGAACACACTCGGTACTGTGGTCGGTGAAGACTGATGATGCGTTGGCTCGGTAAAACAGTGACCGTTCTCTAATCGATTACTTTTACTGGAAGCATTATTTGTGAATGGCGCTTCTCTTGATGATTCGGTGTCATTCCGTTCCGGAATTATATTATCGATTTCATCTAATACTATATTGTCCTGTCTCAGATCTATTGAAGAAATACAATTCGATTGTTATGAGCCAAATGACTATTCAAACAATCTAATCAACGAAATGAAATGTATGATTTAACTTTACCTTTCAGTTTCTCTATATAGCTGGGCAATGTACGAAGTGTTGGTATTCGAATTGACGAATTTGAATTCGATCCAAATTCATTCCAATCGTCTTTGATTATATCGAACATGATTTTGTCGGCTTCATCATATCGAACCATTCGTGTACCGGTGCTGAATGCTTCCCATTTGGCCTGCGTAGTTGGTTTGTGTATGTAAATTGAAAGACATGTTTTATTTTCTGTGATTTGAATAGAATTGGCGGCAAATGATTTTACAGACACAAACACTTGGGGTGTTGTTTTATTGTGAGCTGCATATACTTACAATGGTATCATCTAGATTCGAAATCCATATTTCATAGTAAAAGTCCAGCCAGGTTTTGTTCAGTGGATATAGACCTTTGTTTTGTGCTTTCTTCAAAACCAGCTCCCATCCATCACTTTTCTTCTCAAAATCGGTCGGTTTTGTATTCCGGATTAGGGTTAGCAATTGTATTTTCTTCGGTATAAAGGGTGTTATGATTGAATCGTCTAGCGGCGAAATGAAAACACGGAATACAATTAAGCAAACAATTATGAAATGGACGAAAATGAAGAGGTTCACGGTAAATTCAGGGCAACAAAAAAGGGTGATACGCAAAAATGTGTGTCCGACTAGTTGATCGTATGTATTTACAAACAAAAACGCTTGATTTGGTGTTGTCTGATGCTTTTGATGTTCCTTATTTACGCTTTTGCCAATACAAAACCGATTGTGCCATTGCATTAATGGTTGCGTATGTGTTGACAGTTCACAAACGCAAACTGACAGTTAAACAGACGCCATTTTTGTGGCTTTGAGTATGTACTTCTATTGCAAGCAATTTCTCATCATTCAACTAAAGTGTTTTCTTTTGATGGTATTTATAAAATTAATTTTTGTATTTCAACAGGCGTATTTCAATTAAAGTATTCCGTGTGGCCAAAACAAAACTCTTATCGGTGTAAAAACATAAACAAAACCACTTGAGTGCGGATTGTAAAAAAAAAATCATTTTCAGAGCATTCGCATTTTTTTCTCTCTATTCTGTGGCTTGTTATACCGCCATTAAATGAGTATGGAAATGAACGCAAGTTTGAATCGAAGTCTAACAAATTCACAAATATACGACGGTGAATTTTTCGAAGTGGTTGGGAATGAAGGTGATATTTTGGTGGTTCGGTAAGTTTCATTGAATGTTTTACATATTACGAAATGGATTGCTTTGTCTATTTTTGTTGTTAATATTTTAATTGCACATTTTGATTAAAGCTGCAACATATGTACGCCTGACGGCACTGATGGTCAATTGCTAAGAACTTCAGTTAAATCGAACGGAAATATTTTGAAACACATTAAGGTATCGCTTATCATTGAATTTATGTACCAAATGCAATTTGCTCAGCTCTTTTTCTCCCGTTTAATTTATTAGCGAAGACATTTTGAGCTATTGGAAAAAATTAAAGCAGCAAAAAGCGTAAAATCACGAGCACCAAGAAACATAAAACATGAATCAGGTAGCATGGATGATGTAAAACCGTTCAAAAAGAAAGTGGTGAGTGTGATAAATCGATTCTACCATTCATAAACTTGATGATTTATGTGGCTTTCTTCATTTCATTTGCATTAAAAGGTCCAAGTGAAAATAAAAAAACAGTCAGCAAATGAATTGGATGACAATGATGGTCAAGTTTATATAACAAACGATGATACGGATCCGTTTAATACTGGCAATGAAATGTATGTAATTGAACCATGTGAATCGACCGAATCGGATGCAGATGAATATGTGGAGTTTGAGCTGGATAACAGCAGAAACGACGACCGGAGCATTCAATCGGTCGAAGAAAATAACTCTATAATCAACAATGAGTACGAATACATTCGAAACCCAGCCGCCAAACGGATGCGTGAATCGAACACAATTGAGGGATCACCATCATACAAGCGAACACCAACCGATCGTTCATTGCTTGAATTCCAAAAAAAATTGATGCAAATGGAATTTGACGATATTAAAAAATTACGACACGAAAAACACCAACTGGAAATTGCCATTCTAAAAGCAGATCTCACACACAAAACATTGGAGCATCAAAAACAAATGGAACTATTGAATAAAAAAATTCAGGAATAAGATATCTATTTTAGAGATAACATTTTTTTTTGACAGTTTCCAGTTCAATGTGTGAGATGCGAAGTGGATACAAATTGTATCTCATCCATAGACCAAGTATGGAGAATTTTTTCCCAAAATAATCTATATAAATTGATGATTTATGTACGAATTAAATGATTTAAATTGTTTGCAGTTTATAAATAAAGACACATTTTTGGTATAAAAAATTGCATGTTGACTCACTTGAATCCAAATTGGCTGCAGCGAGTGCTGCCGAACGAACCGGCTTAATTTCACCGAATTCGGAATTATTTGTAGTATTTGCATTATTTGTGCTATCCAATGATGCATTCGCTGAATTTGGCGTTGATGTGGCCGACACCGAGTTATTTGTTTCTAAATTTATTCGCGGTCTATGGCCGGGAAAATGGCTTATAATGTAGTCCATTTCATTGTAATACAACCAGTACGGGCGATGTTCACCGTTCATTTGAGCGCGCTTTATTTCAAAGTATTTACCTTTTAAGTTTTCATACCTGATCGAATCAAAAGAATCATAGACAAATGTTAGTCATTTGGCAAAAAATAAAAATAAAATAAAAACAAAACATGCTTTGAGTGTGCAATAGAATGTGTTGATACATACTTTTTGTAGCATTGTCGTGTGCTTTTTGCGAATTTCGGAAATTTCAATTTCATACATTTAAATATATAATTCCAGACGAATGCATGTGATTGTTTGTTGTCTTTGAACATGGCCAATGTTTTGGGATTCATTAGAATTTTCAATAAATGTCTGGTTTCAACAACGGTAAACACCTTTGTTGATGTTTGGTGTGTTTCTTGCGCTTGTTGTTCTTGTGCGTCCATGATGTGATCCCACTAAAGTATTTCAATCAACAGATTCAGTTTAATGTTATCTACGTTACATTCACCAACTGTTGTCATTCGATAACAATTACACCAAATATGCGTGAATTTTAATCAAACACAATTATTTCATTTGAAAAAACAAAAAGCACTTTCATGAGATTTTCACACTTTGTGTTCATTAGATCGGTAGACACCGAGTAGCGTAGGTAAATATAGAATGTCACTAAGCGAAGTAAGTAAACTAGTACTTAGTCATGACAGATTCCTTACATATGCACCGGATGCGTTTAATGATACACACTATTTTATTCTGATCCAATGGTTTGAGCATTTTTTATACATATATTCAAGCATTTAAGGTAGAAGATGTCAAAATAATTTACAATCAACACACTTCGAATGATCCGCAACAAAAAACAATCTGAAATGTATCAACTTAGTTCGTTGAAAACTACCCATTGCTTAGGACCTAATTTAAGGTGGCGCATCCATAATTCATGTTTGCTATTAAAATGTGGCGAACAAATGAATTCTTTCATAAAGTTCGATTCGTTCGTCATCTGTTGGCATCATTTAGATTGCATTTCAATGTGTCAATGCCAATGTACAAGTAACATGAAAAATCGTTATCGGGTCATAATACAAAACAATACTCATGCATGCCACAAAACGTACACCGTTTGCAGACAGCCTTCAATTTTTTATTCCATTGACTATTGTGGACAGAGATTTATTGTTTATTATTACGCATGTGTCAAAGAAAATCGGTAAATTGATTTAAAATCTGACTACTGAACGTCGCTGCCATCCATATCAATTCAGTTACACAAATACGAAAAAAAAAAATTACACACACAAACACGCGTACGCACACACATCTTCATACGATTCTCGAATTGTTTTCTATAGTTGTCGTTTTCATTGAGCCAAGTGTATGTATGCATGAGAAATGTCGAGATCTATCTAACAAACATATACTCAAACATACATTCAACCAACAAAAAAAAAGTCGACGATACACAGCGCACAAGTAGTCATCATCGAGTGTTCATTTCGTAGTGTTGCTCCAAAGAATTTTTAGTTGGAGTTGAAAGGAAAAGCAAAAAAGTTGTGTATGTGGAAAACAAGAGTGCGATAGGAGTGAAGAAGAGAAAAAAATCCATTCATTTTTGATGTTCTTGCAATCGAATTTTCATTTCAACTGAATTCCAATTTCCAATTTGATAAAATCGTTTTTTTTTTGTATTTGCATCACACAGTGTCAACTCACAAAGTGATTAGATGTCTTAAATTTCAACCTTTTTAGCCAATCGCGCGATTAATTCATTTCTTTCTTCTTTGTGTGGCCGATATTTTTTTTTGTCTTTATTCTACTCCTAAGTTTTGAGTCATTCGCTTGTTTGCGTTTGTTATTTTTTTTTCTCTTATTTGTGTGCTGATGATTTTGGTGGTGTTTCGCATAGTTCATTGCATAGCAATAAAATAAAACAACTAATCAATAAAATTAATGCGTTATATTTTTTTTTTGTAAATAGGAAACACAAGTAAAATAAATTGAGGAAGTGAGAAGAGCGAATAAAAAAATATTACGAGTTGAGTGTTCGGTGCACGGCACAAGTAAAATAGGAAAGAAAAAAAATAAGAGCCTGCACGAGAGTTAAAAAAAATATATATATATATATACTACATTATAACAAATAAAGTAGCAAAACAACGATAAAAAAGAAAGAACGAGAAAACAACATCAACGTTGTTGCATTTGCGACGAATAGATAAGAAAAGTGTATACATTGAAACAAGCCGAGAAAATTGGTGTTGGAAATTAGTGAAATCGAACGGATAACATCCAAAAAACTCGACAGAAAATGTCGGGTAACAATGGAATGGAAGCGCTCATTCCAATTGTGAATAAGCTACAAGATGCATTCACACAATTGGGCGTGCATATGCAATTGGATTTACCACAAATTGCTGTGGTCGGAGGTCAAAGTGCTGGCAAATCATCGGTATTGGAAAATTTCGTCGGAAAGTAAGTATTGGATAAGAATTGGAGCAACGAAAAAAACAAAAACAAAACACACACTGTGAACGAATTTCAGTGCAGTCATTTAATGGGTCAAAAAAATCAATTGAGTTCCATTATGCTACACTACCAATGAATATGTGCAAGTGTCTCTTAATTTGTCATTGACATGATGTGTCATTGTTGAAACGAAAATGTTACGCTGAAAGAAAAAATAAACCACAATTCTTCGTTTGTCAATGAGCATGGACATTTTTTCACTGTGAAATATTCGCATTCCATTTTAAATTACCGTGTAAAACACAACAGTAGATATATAATTATGTGAACCATTCGATTCGATTGGCATAAAATGCTAGAGAGATAAAAAAAAAGAAGAAGAAGTGAACGTCGTTGAAAAAAAAGATTCGTTAAAACGTCATTCAAACTGTCGTAGTTGACATAATACAAAAGAAGAAAAAAAAACGTAGAGACGAGAACAAGAAACGCGAGAAAAGACAAAATACGAAAACCAAAGACCAGTCCGTTTCAATTGTGTATTCTCTCTTGCCTCCTTCCATGGCAGGGTTGAGCGTTTTATACGCTTTACAATCAAAACTATTGAGAAATCACAACGAAAATCACCAAATTTGCTACATTCGAGTTTCTCTCAATTGAAATCGATGGAAAGACGCAAGAGTTTGCTTGATATTTGATATTTTGCAACCCTGGAGCAATATTTCTGCCAGTTTTGTTCGATCGAAAACCATCCACAAATACATAAAGCCACCCATTCCTATGTAGATACACTGGCACAAGGTTATGTGTCACAATTTATTCAATAAACGGGAGAAAAAGAAATAGAGTGCGCGCATCCACGATTCTCCAAACACACACATACACACAAACACCAACATGGATACACATGGAGAAATACCCGCTCTTGTATCTGTTCTGCATGCTTCCCGTGGTCAATCGAAAGCAAATACCGATTTTAAGGGAACAAACATTCAAACATATATTCAATGTATGAAAAACAAAATAGATAACACTTGGTTTAAAACCATTTTCAAACACATCACATTTATGCTTCCTTGCTCAATGATTATCGCAAATGCCAAAACAATTGAATGAATGACAATCTTCGTTCCAATCCATGTAGTCTAAATACATGTGACGTATTAACAGTTGATATTTACTTATAGTCATTTTTTTGCACTCTCTCTCCATGTGTCCTAGCGTTACATTATAAAAACATAAGTGTTTCTGGAGAAAACCCTCACGAAAACCGTTGTATGAATAATCAATAAACTGAATGTGCATATTTTCAGTTTGCTTATAATAAACGTCATAAAGGGGCGGGGGTAAATCATTCATTTGATCGGCAAACAACTGAATCAAGATAATATAGCCAGCTTGCACATTTGTTGTAATGTTTTAAGTAATCAAGTGACTCATTGAGAGAGCACAAGCCAAACAATACATTGAAATGAGAAAAGCCAATTAAAATCACCATTTTATTTACGTATACCTAAATCATCACAACTTGTTGTGAACACTTTTTTGTTGACTAAAATATTTATTCCAAAAGCTAAAGAAGGAATATCACTCAGTGCCAATAAATTCTCCTTCATCATGTATCGATGACCGTAGGAAACCGATGACCGTTAATAAATATTGCAAATTGGATCAATCGATTGCACCACGCATGAAAAAAAACTGTCCAAAATAACAAAAAACAAAAAATATTCCGAAATTTTCAAATCGTGTTCGATCTATTTCTTGGCCGATTTTGGGTTTTAGTAATTCGTAGCATCTAATTAAATTAGAATTTCGTATCACGAATATGAATTGTCAATGGTTAGAGTCAAGAATGCATGGCAAGAATCTTGACTGACGAGAAGACAATCAAGTGTTATTAAAAAGAACCGTCTCTCTGACTGTAGAAAAAGTGCTTGTTGCCCGTTTTCAATTGTTTTCAATTTAATTAATGGCAATAATGTCGCGTATTGTGTGCAAGGCGAACGACTCGTGCCGTTCCTTTTTTGTATTCAACATCAGACAGTACACATAAATTTACACATTGTGCAAGTATCCAGTACATCATTTTTGGTTTGATTGTTTGCCATTGTAATATGTGCTGGTTTGGGCGACATCAAAACTTCTGATTCACAACACATTCAATACCATTGCAATGCATTTGTAGTGCGTTTGACATTCGTTGTTATTTTAGCATTTTACATCGGGATATTTTTCCATCGTTGTACTTACCTCTTTTATATATATATATGATGTTTTACACTTATTTAAATTGATGATCCCGATTAGTTATATCATTTTTTGTAATTTTTATTTCATCTGTGCGCTTGGGCGGTGTAGTGTGATTCGATGTCGTGATGAACTATGCCATTTATTTTCTCAGTGGATGTATAATTAACTACCATATTTTTTTTTTCGCATGTAACTTCAATTTCTATTGAATGTATTCATTACAAAACCGGTTGTATCATGGATATTGATGAACAGTTTCATTTGCTCGATATTCAATTTGGTAAACAATTTTAACGTTTGAAGTTCATATTTGAAGAAATGGTTGAGATAAACCGAATGTGATTAGATAGGGTATTAGTCATTGAATCAATAGCACAATTCAAAATATTCGATTGGATGACCATCATTGGTGACACAACTGAATGAGTTCACATTCGTTGAATTTTTCAAAGGAGCATTTCTCGTCGATAAATTCCAACCGACCGAATCGATTGTTCCAATTTTTTGTTTTTGCAATTTACAAGTTGTAGCTAAAAATTCATATAAATATATATGTTTACAGCGATCGATTTTCATGTTAACACACTGTATTTCGTGCTGAACGAATTATGTGCTATTTCAATGTGTCCTGGTTTTTATTGGATTGTTTCTATTCATTCAATCCATTGGCCATTATGAAAAACAGAGCGGAATAAATGGAAAAATAATGTGGAAAGTAGAAAATGCAAGCAAAATGTTACGCAATCCCAATGGAAAATGTTCGTCGAATGTTCTTTACGTGTGGCACCGCAACACATTCGCAGTTCAACGTTGTTCAGCATTCAGAATGAATGAAATATTCAATTTTTATTCTTATTCACTTCGTTCAAATCAATGTTTCACAGCAATTTTTTTTTTTGCTATTCCGATTGCTATGATGACAAACATTTCAAACATAGTTTCATTACGTCAAACAGAGTCTCATCCAAACGCACTGCCAATATAAAAATCCGATTCCGCCCAGTTATACAACTTTGATAGTGAACACTCTAACGGAGTGTGTTTGACGGAATTCGCCAAATTCAATTCGGTAGAGAGAAAAAAATGGATTAAAATTCTCTTTATCGAAAAACAAAGGAGGCGACGTAGTAATTTGGCTGGTTGCATTAGCTGTAGCAGCACATTGAAACGCTCAAATATTTGCACATTGAAACAGTAGTGCTTGCAAGTCACCCGATCGACGTGTACAATGAATAATACACTGAAAACCAAGTCATTATGCCGTTGGGTAAATCCAACGTTGTCTGCACCTTAAATTAAACTGTTTACCGTACATTGCTAATGTGAACAATGCAACCCTTTGATACTGTAAAAACGACTACATTTAACAAACAGTTGAATTGAGCTGTCAGCGGTTGTTTTAAATGAATTGCATTTGAAAAATGAGCATACACAAATTTCCCCACATATGCTTATTCAGTTCATTCGGTATCATTTGAATCATCATCGGTTCAATGGAATGTTGGACAAAATCAGAACCATTTGATTGACGTTTACTTTTTATACTGCAGCCAATGACTTTGCGAAAACATATAACAAACAAATACGAAATAATGTGCTGCTACTTCCGATGATAAGGCCAACAATTTGCTGACCGATATGAAAAACAAAGGGCAACGAAATTATGTGATAAATTTGAAGGGGAAGCTATCCATTTCTCTCGTTCAATCGCTATTATCACTCGTTTTATGCATTCATTTGTTGTTGCTTGTTTTTTTCGTCCCAGTTTAGCTTCAATGTTCGGTTAATTTTGTCTTTGTTTTCAGATGCAGTTTTTAAAAAAAAGATGAGAATTTATTTCACTAATCTGTTATTCATGGAACAAAGCCGCATTTTTATCAAACCGAATCAAATAATTTATATTTATAATAAATTCGGCTGATGTCAGAATAGATGAACATTTTCGGTTGTTTGAGTGAATTCGTAAAAAACAAAAATAGTAGCAAAATCAAGTTGAAATGTGTATACATAATAACGAACATACACACTTTAGCTGATTACATCGCAACTCAAATTGCATTAAGATATCATATGAACATTGAAACACACTCTTCTCTCTTTTATTCATCGTATTTGATGTGCGGTGAATGAAAATGTATCGTAAAACTATGTCTGTTTAATAATGAAATAGCGCTGGTGCCGTTGAAAAGCTTGTACAAGCGCAGACATTTAGTTTTGAGATAAAAATGTGAAACACGCTCACATATTTAATCCATTGTTTAAGTGCTTTCTATGCGTAAATATGGAAGCAAAATCATTATCTGGCACTACCATATTATTATTTGTTCACTTACAATTCAACGAATTTCAGTTCAAATTTTCATTATAATCAAAGTGGAAAATGTATATATCTGTTTGACGTCACGGTCGATATTTTCAAACGTGTAAATAATTGACTTGTATGCCTGCTGGGAAAATAAACTTCATTCACTTGATTCACTTTTTGATAAATTTACAATTCAACGACGGCATTTTCAAATCATATCAACAATTTTGTTCAGTGTGTCTAAAGAAAATGACAGTCTTTTTTAACTTACGTCTCCTGCGTGGGAGATGAAATTGTAAACTGTTGATAGCAGATTCAATATTTTGAAAAGGGGTGTATTTTGCGTTGTATAAAAAGAACATTATAATAATGGTGTTGCTGCAGGGTCAAAGATTTCACAAGGACGTTTAATGTACCACAAATGGCAAAGCATTTTAACGAACAAAGCATGAGAATGAGTTGAGGCTTTGTTCTAAAAGAGCGATTCGATGAGTCTAAATAAACAAAGAGAAAATGATAGATTTTCTCATTCCTTTAACTGCGCCAATGAGCTGATGTCATCTAGTGAGACTTATGTAAATATGAATAGAATTCATGCGGAAATTTTCCTTTGTTTCGAAATCAACTGGCCATATTTTTTAAAATTCGATTTGATGTGACCAAATTTCATATAATTGAATCATTTGTTTTCATTTTTACAGAGATTTCTTACCACGAGGTTCAGGTATTGTAACTCGACGGCCTTTGATCCTTCAGCTCATCAATGGACCTGCAGGTAAATAATGGCATTCTATTTTGTCCAGATTTTATTCCATTTATTGTATAAATGTTGATCATTTTTTTAATGTATATTTTTTTTGTGTAATTCAAAACAGAGTTCGGTGAATTCTTGCATTGCAAGGGTAAAAAATTCGTTGATTTCAATGAGATTCGAATGGAAATCGAGGCTGAAACCGATCGAATAACTGGTAGTAACAAAGGAATCTCAAACATTCCCATTAATTTGCGCGTCTATTCACCAAATGTACTGAATTTGACACTGATCGATTTGCCCGGTTTAACGAAGGTGCCAATTGGTGATCAGCCCGTCGATATTGAAGCTCAAATCAAAGCGATGATCTTCCAATTCATTCGAAAAGAGACCTGCCTCATTCTGGCCGTAACACCAGCAAACACGGATTTGGCCAATTCCGATGCATTGAAATTAGCCAAAGAGGTTGATCCACAAGGTATTCGCACAATTGGTGTGATCACAAAGCTCGATTTGATGGACGAAGGTACCGATGCACGTGATATTTTGGAAAATAAACTGTTACCATTGCGTCGTGGCTACATCGGTGTTGTGAATCGCTCACAAAAAGACATTGAAGGTCGCAAGGATATTACAATAGCGCTCAAAGCGGAACGTGATTTCTTCTTAAGTCATGATGCATACCGACATATAGCCGATCGTTTGGGCACACCATATCTACAACGGATACTAAATCAACAGCTAACCAATCACATTCGTGATACGCTGCCTGGTTTACGTGATAAATTGCAAAAGCAAATGCTATCACTTGAAAAAGATGTTGATCAATTCAAACATTTTCGGCCAGATGACCCAAGTATTAAGACAAAAGCTATGTTGCAGTACGTATTTGAACATTTCAATGGAAATTTTTCTGTTGGAATTAAACTAATCAATATTCTTGTTCGTTTCTATTTTTTTTTTAGAATGATTCAACAGTTGCAATCAGATTTTGAGCGCACCATTGAGGGATCTGGCTCAGCACTGGTTAATACAAATGAACTATCAGGTGGTGCTAAAATTAATCGTATATTCCATGAACGGTACGTATTTTTAGAGCACTATATTCTATCACAGCATCATCGAGTATCATTTTGCACTAAACATTTTTACTGCGATTATTGTTTACAGTTTACGCTTCGAAATCGTTAAGATGTGTTGTGATGAAAAAGAATTACGACGAGAGATTTCCTTTGCCATTCGTAACATTCACGGTATTCGTGTTGGTCTATTCACACCAGATATGGCCTTCGAAGCTATAGTAAAGAAGCAAATAGCACAACTCAAAGAGCCCATTCTGAAATGTATCGATTTGGTGGTACAAGAACTATCTTCGGTGGTTCGCCTCTGCACTGAGAAGGTAAATTCCGTTTTTGTGTTTTTACAGTCAATTGACTTGAGCCACACACACTAACACTCACCGCGATCCATTCAATTTCAGATGAATAGATATCCAAATCTGCGCGAAGTCACGGAAAGTATTATTACATCATATATCCGCCAAAGAGAGCAATCAGCCAAAGAACATATTCTATTGCTGATTGATTACGAATTAGCCTATATGAATACCAATCACGAGGATTTCATTGGATTTGCTAAGTAAGTGACATGGTTACTTGATCTCAATGAATTTCAATTTATAATTCAAATGGATAAAATTTTCACGGCATTTCCTGTTAACTATTGCAGCGCTCAAAATAAATCAGATAACAATCCAAATAAATCGGGTACCCGAACATTGGGTAATCAAGTCATTCGCAAAGGAAATCTCTGCATTCAAAATTTGGGCATTATGAAAGGTGAGTAGGAATCAAACAAATTGTGATAAATTAATTTAATGTTGCTCACAATCAGATCGAATGATCTACACATGTTTTAATTTGTTGTTGACTAAATTCGTCTTTAATTTTGTTCTCGTTATTATTTGGGCGTATATATATTGGTTATAGTTGTGTGGCTTTTTCTAAGACATTTTCATTTCGGTTCGTAACATTTGTGTATTTGATTTGATTTCTCTGTTCGCACTTGAACTAACGCAAGATGACGTTTGCCTGGCCACTGATTTGATTCTCTGTTAACGCACAACGGTCTTTTTTTCTCATTTCATGAATCCATTTGGATTCAATACACTTATCAAATAGACCACAAAAATGATTCGAAAATGCATGCAAATCAAAACACTTTCAATCAATTGACTCAATCGATTCTCTTGTTTTCTTTTGAATTCAGGTGGTTCACGGCCATACTGGTTTGTGTTGACATCGGAAAGCATATCTTGGTACAAGGATGAAGATGAAAAAGAGAAAAAATTCATGTTACCATTGGATGGCTTGAAACTCCGCGATATTGAACAAGGATTTATGTCACGCAAACACACATTCGCTCTATTCAATCCAGACGGCCGAAATGTGTACAAGGATTATAAACAATTGGAATTATCATGTGAAAGTGTTGATGATGTTGACTCATGGAAAGCATCATTTTTGAGAGCTGGTGTTTATCCAGAGAAAGATTCACAGCCCAACAATGGAGAAGATGTAAGTATTTTACACATGATTTTGAATTTCTTCTGGTGCACTATTCGATTTTCTCATGCGCAAAAAGCAAGAAGGGAAAATAAATTTTGAATCAAAGTTCATTATTATCCTGATCTCTCGCCGAATTGACTATTTGCTAAACAAAAAAAAAAACAAAAAACAAGACTATTATACTGATCTCAATAAACCATTTTTGTTCAATGCTCTCTCGATTCTCAATCCAATCAAAACAATCTTTGTTTCATAAATCGGCGAACATAACAGCAGAGCGAAGGAATACAGGTTTGTTTCTAGCGTTTTTCTTTTCTCTTTTGTTTCAAACAGCTTTATTGAATTCAATGTACCATTCCATTCGGATTTTTCTACCGCTCCTTTGTTTTTGGGGAACAATTGTTTAACAATCTAACACACACACACTTTGTATTTGTGCTGTTTTGAATATTTTGCTAGATTACATATTGAATTGGAAATTTTGTTTTAAAGAAGACACCGGAAATTTGAATTTCGATGTATTCGTTTGTTAGCCTCAAACCGCATCTGTTCAACCAAATATTGGGATAATAACGAAAAACAATTAAACACAATTTCACAAATCAAATGATAAAAATAAAACACATCCACAGTTACACACACGCACAGACAAACACACTCCAAACCCACATAGCTTTCATTGACATTAAAACTATTTTACTACTAATAAGCCAATCGTTTTCGAATAATTAAACAAACAAATATAACACCTTTAATTGTAGTTCCTTTTTCTCAGCCATTGGCCAAATGACGTTGAGAGCCTTTTTTTTTTTTTTAAATAATTGAGGGATATTTTGGATTCAAAATTGCATGGATTTTATAATATTTTGGGAAAAATTATGCACAAAATTTATAAACTGCACAAACAAAAACACGATCATTTTTATTGAATCATGAAATTTTGTGCATGTTGAGCGTCTCGAAGTCGTATCGGCCAATTTGAAATAAATAATGTAGGAATTGTTCAAAATGTTTATGAAAAAACCGGTCGAAGAGTTCACAAGAAGAGAATGTTTTACACAATCAACTCTAAATGAGTTATCCTAGCCGTGTATAAAATATATGAAGGGTTTCTATGTTTTGTATACAGCTGGCCCAGCTGGGTGTAATCGAGAAACACGAATAAAATTACACAAGTTCAACTTTCAGCTATCTCTTATTCATTAATGACTTTCCTTTTGATCTCTTCAATTCCACATCATTTAAAATTTTGTCACATTATTTGAACAGTTTCACACAGTTTGCTCGTTCAAATGTTTCTTTGTATTTTGATTGTTCCGTTCCTCTAACATTGAAAAATCATAAACTAACCCAAAACTCAAATATTTTACCAATCCACATTTTACAGGAGCAAGGTGAACAATCTCAACACACTTCACTAGATCCAATGCTTGAACGACAAGTCGAAACCATTCGCAATTTGGTTGATTCATACATGCGTATTGTTACCAAAACCACACGCGATATGGTACCCAAAGCAATAATGATGCTTGTTATCAACAATGTCAAAGGTTTTATCAATGGCGAACTATTAGCTCACTTATATGCATCCGGTGATCAAGTGAGTGCCGCTTTATTTACAGATTCCGAAACTGATGACCATTGTTTTATTGAACCATTTGTTTATTTTATTCATTAATTTTGTGTAGTCGAAAATGATGGAAGAGAGCCCAGAGGAAGCGCAAAAACGTGAAGGAATGTTGAGAATGTACCATGCATGCAAAGAAGCACTTCGAATTATCGGTAAGATTGATGGTTGAGATGACACAAATCATTGGATTATCATTTTCAAATTGCGTTCGTCCATGTATTTACCATTTAACAGGTGACGTATCAATGGCCACAGTTGGAACTCCAGTGCCACCACCAGTGAAAAATGATTGGCTATCGAGTGCATTGGATAATCCAAAATTGTCCCCACCAAGTCCAGGTGGACCACGAAAAGCTGCTCCAATGACTGCGGTAAGTAGCTAATGACAATTTTATTACTTAATTCCCAAAAGAAAAACCAAATCAAAGAAACTCATTGAAACCATCCATGAAATTAATCGTTTGAACGTTTGAATAGGCTGCTGGTCGAGGACCACCACCACCACCAGCAACAAATCGGGCTGCACCTGCAATACCAAACCGGCCTGGACCGGGTGCGCCACAGGGCCGACCAGGAGGTGCTTTGCCACCACCATTGATCCCAGCGTGAGTGTTTTTAATTCGATTCTATTAATCAGGTTTCAATTTTTATCCTTTTCATTATAATTTATACCATTTTTAAGCGTTTCTTTCTTTAAAACCTTTCATATAGTTTATCCAATTGATTTATTTTTATTCTTCTGTTCGATTCGGCGAACGACCAAAAGTTTTTAAATAGAGCACGATTATTATAATAATGATTCAAACACATTTAAAAGCATTAGAGTGCATTTGAGACTATCTTCGTATGGACTGATGAATTGAGGAATATTCTTTTTCAACATTTTTATTTTTCAATTTCGAATTCAAACTGCACTTCTGATAGCTCTTTACGACACCAACATCTTGACGAATGCTCATTCGAAATGGGAATTCATAAAATAATTATCCTTGGAGTCTTATGTTTTCATTATTAAAACTAAATTCTGTCATAGCCTCCGATTTTCTTCACCTTTAATCACTTTATTTTCGGTTTTTGGGCCATTCATTCTTAAATTCGATTCATTTCTGCTGTATTTATTTTAATTAAACCATTTAATTTGATTCGCAACCATCAAATCGCATTGATAGAAATTGGTAATTGTGACACATTTTCTAATCGAATCAAACAACTAACATTATTTGCAGGAGGCGTTAAATTCATCCACTAACCAGCAATTTAAAACTAATCCAATAAATAAAATTATAATAAAACAACAACCAAAAATGACATTATGCTAATTAGAACATGAGATTCCGCATATTTTGAATAAATAAATTCACTTATCTATTGAATGTTATTGAATTTAAAGAGAAAATTACTCAAAGAAAAAATATATATATTATATTATAAAAAAGAAAACAAAACTAAAACCAAAAAAAAAAACAACAGAAAATATACTAGAAATAGTGATTGTTGAAATATGGAAGTTGCAGAAAAGTGAACGCTGAAAGCGAATAAAACAAAAGCCATTTGATGGATAAAAACGATCAGAGGATTTCAAGAATAAAAAAAGGATAATGAATTTATTGTACATAAACAAAACTAACAACTGTAAAGAAAAACTGGTGTTATGTTGTAAAATTCCGAAAACGGTCAAAACTTTTTGATTGAATGATAATCCGAAAACATCGTGAAAACGAACAATTTAAACTTCCCATTTTAATTTGATTTCTCCCAAACCTCTCAAAATTCCAAGCTCATTGAACAAAAAAAAAAAAAACAATAAAAAACACGACATAGCTAACCCCATTAAACTCACATGCAATTACATTACACCCGTTCCAACGATGGCACAACACAACACTCCTCTATGTGGCTTTTAACATATTTCAATGCAACATTATTCCCATTCCATTTTATGTAGAGAGTACAAACAAAATCGAATAATTCTTATGATATTTAAAAAAAAAAACAAACACACAATTTTGTCAATTTTATTTTATACGACAGCAGCGAAATTCTACAAAAAAAAAATCGACATTTGCTTCACATAAATTACACCAATCATTTCAATGGTGCACTAGGAAAGTAACCGATACAAACCACGTGAAAAAATCAATGTTTTTTTTTATCCATCGTTATGTTTCATTTGATTATTTTACCTTTGTCCATTTTAGCTCATTTCACACTTGTTCCCTTTTTACATTAGTAACTTAATACCTTGCAATATATGTATCCATGAAACAATTATTTAGCAAACATTGGAATAAGGAATATTGCTTATGCAATTGTATTCAATGTGATGGGTGATTTTTCATGATTTTGTTTGTCATCTTTGGCTTCAGCTGATGCATAATGCGTTCGAACAAAAATCAGTTCCATCGACTCGAATGTGTAATGTGTGTGAATGTATTAATTATAATAGCGTGTTCTCATAGGCACTTTTTTTTTAGATTTTAGAGAAACGATAAAGAAAATTATGAATGAAGCGTTGATCAACATGGTAAAATAAATCACGGCTTCAAAAAGAACCATTTTATTCATTTATCCAATTAAGTAAAGATAATTTGTCCATTTCTGGATCAATTCTCAACATATTCATGTTCATTTGCTATTGTGTTAATATTTTATCCACCACCACCATCACAATCAAACAAACAAACTTGAATCAATTAATTCGAAGGATTTTCGAGCTTTTTACGAATATTTATTATTTTCTTCTCGAAATTCAAATTCATTCACCACATTACAGACGTGTCCCAAATCAACCACAAATTCCAGCACAATTGCGACAACAAATTAATCAACAAATTGGTCAAGCGGTCACAAATGCTGCCGTCAATGAACTTTCAAATGTTTTTGCCAGCAAATTCAAGTAAAAAATGACATTTTATTCTATATACTTAAAATATGCAAAATAAGAGAACAAAACAACAAAAAAAAAACACCTAATGATGCTTCTAGGTTAACATTGAGGTCATGAGATAGGTCAAACTTGTATTTGAATAAAAAAAAAGAAACAAATGAAACATAATAATTCGCTGGGATGCATTCTGTTTATATTTTCTTTGCTCCTTTTTCATGCATTGCTTTTATTGTAAATTGGAATTTCACTAAAACAGCAACCACAACACACAAAAAAAACATTTTAAATCGAAGAGTTTGCAATAATGAATCTAACTCATCAATTGACACCGAAATTACTTGCTGCAATTAACTTGTTAGCTGTTTGACTTAATGTGAACAAAATGTAGACGTCTTGTTAGCTTGTTTTTGCACACCTTAAAAAATGAACACGATGACAAAAAGAAAACAAACATCATGCGCACTCAAACAAAAAAAACTTATAATGTTATACTTTTAAATTCCATGTTATCAAATTAAATGTCTATTTTAAATACACTCAACAGAATCTATAAAATGCAACACATGAAAAGAATGAATATTTTCCAATTGCGAGTCAGAGACTCACACACACACACACACACACACACGCTAAAGAGTGTTTTTTGTTTAGCTTCAATTGAATACCCCTGACAAACTATACCTCTCATCATCGCTCTTTAGATTCGATTGAAAGCATTGAATGTTGATAACTAGCTGATTCACCAGTTTGGAAAATATTTAACAACGTAGTTTTAAAGTTTAAACCAAAAAAAAATGACGTATGCAAAGCAACAGAAAATTTACCACAAATTATACGATTTTAAGACAAAATTAATTGCTGTTGTTGTAAACTAATATTCAAAGTCTACAATCTATAGATATTCAAAATTGATTCAATTCCAAATTGGCCGATTGATTCGCGACATTAACACACACACAAAAAACATAAACAAAATAATTAAAAATTGCATAATTTAGAAACATATTTTGAGATGCATTAACATAGAAGTTAAATTGGCTGTAGAAGAATACCAGATTTAGGATATAGACATATTTGAACACTTTATTATTCAAATTAAAAGACGGATTTTAATCCAGAAAAAAAGAAGAAATTTATTCAATCCAAAAATGACGGTAACATTTGACATGAAACACCTGGAATACTGTTTGAGTTCATAACCACCGAAAAATATCAATTTTCATTCGAATTTGTGATTTTTAGTTCGATATTTTGTTGTCCTTCTCCATTTAAATGATGAGATGATCTTTTAACATCTCTATTTTACTTTTTCTTGATGCGTGGACCCCATCATTTTCATATGGACACACATGCAACGCATATAAAATATACTCACACCAACAACAAATATGATATAACTTTTGCTAGGGGGAGTTTTCTTTTACGAATACGTACAATTTATACACGTTTCGATGGTATTTATATGGCATTCGCGCACATTCGCGTATTCATATATTCAGAATCTGTATTAGGAGATGTTTAAATCATATAGATATACTCGTCCCACATTCGCGGATGTTTACGGATGCGCATTTGTACCTTTAATATTCGTACGCATTCAAAAAAGACAAATCATCCTAGAGAAATTAATACATAAAGTTCAAAAAAAAAAACAGAAGCTATATTTAAAACAAACAAAACAAAACAAAACAAAAACAAAATATATATTCTAACGCTGAAGCAGCGTGTAAAAATAAAATGATGAAATGAATGAAAAATTAAGATGTTGAATCATAGGTTTTATTTTGTGCATTCCGCAAACAGCGATTCATTTAATGTAGATTAATGCATAAGGCAAAATTATGTAGTAGATTTAAATTGATAACAAAAATCAGAGTTTAACGCAACAACAGCTGAATAATCTACCTGAAAGAAATCGGTCATTGTACTCCATTGTCGTTGAGATGGGTTTTTACGCATATATTTCGATGTGATTGAAGCAAACGTTGAACACAACTAGCTACTCACTTTGAACTTGCAAGACTAAAATAACTATGGAGCTGGTGCAAACTCTTTTTAAGTTGTTCATCTATACGCCCAACACACTAATCCATTATGCGCTCATGAAATATGAAATTAATGAATCCACGTCTTGCATGTCATCGAAATGGGAATGCGTCCAAAGAATCTCTGAGCACCATTCGAACAAAGAGTACGAACATTGCAGCATTTCTCAAGCATAACAACACAACAACAATAAAACCTTGCACAGCTAACGCTTTTGTGTTAGGGTACGAGAATTGAGAATATTAATCTCTAACTGAACCATTACCATTAATGCATTATTTAAAACTAGCCATACCAATTATGATTGAATGAAAATGGACCGATGATGCATAAAATGACTTATATGAATTATTTTATCACTAAATGGTAACAAATCAACATTAATTTAAAAATAAATTATAACAACCAAACAATTTAACAATTCAAACGCTTTTCATTCCATTTTTGGTTTTGTGATTTTTCCATTTGTTTTCAAGGTCCTTTTCAAAGTTATTGAAATGTTGATTGAGTTTGAGTTGTAACTTTTGATAGAGTTGAACCTTTCAGTAGCTAAACATTGCTTGTTTTGAATTCCCTCACAATAAAACTATCCGCACTAAAACTATCAAGAACTGTATTCAGTTAAATATTTTTTTAGATATTTTGAATCGTTTTTTTTTTCCCAAAATATGCATGCATTTCAGCGAATATTTTTAACGAATTTTTATCTTTTTAATTATCATTTAAGGCGTTACTTGCTAATTCAGCGATTGTGATCGCGCTGCGATTTTACATATAAATACAATCGCGGCGCGATTCCTTATCCATATAATTTTGGTAGTATGAAGTAGCGAGTCAATTTATGAGACCCCACGGTTAAAATAGTTTTGCCTACAAATCTGAAATTCCCACCAAAATATACGTTGATTCCATAATGCGTTACTTCGTTTATGTCCTTACTAGTTCCAGAGGTATTGAAAAATACTTGTTTCTCACTGAGTGTCGCTACGACTCGGTACAGTCGTAGAGGCAAACATTCACGACGCCTCAGCGTCGTATTGATTTCGATGATGTTCGTATATGCATACGACATATGAGTCGTACAACGATGAGAGGTGTCACGATGTAAACGCTTCGCATGATGCGAGTGGTCTATGTGCGTACGACTTATATGTCGTATGCATATACGAACATCGTCGAAATGAATACGACGCTAAGGCGTCGTGAATTTTTTCCGCTACGACTGTACCGAGTCGTAGCGACACTCAGTGAGTTGTATCGACATAATAAAAAAAACGTTAACCATAGCCGTTAGGGTCTAACGAGGATTAACTAAGAATTGCGAGTAAGTATTGGATCTAAAAACACCGTATTTATAGTCGAAATAGAATTTTCAGAACAGATTTTATAGTTTTCAATAAAAAAATATTGATAAAACCGACATTTTGAATCAAATTGAATTTCTTATTCGTTTTATCAATATTTTTAATGAAAAACTATAAAATCAGGTCTTTACATTCAGTTTTGACTATGGATACGGTGTTCTTGGGACCAAAACTAATCAGTCAGTTCTAGTTAGCCTTCGAGGTATTAACCCCGAGGGTTAACATTTTTTCCCATATTATAATCGAAATATATTTCAATGCAAACAAGTATTTTTCAACACATCGATTCATTATGGAATGGGCGTATAAATTGCTGGAAATTTTGATTTTTGTCAAAAATTATGTTTAACTCTTGGGTTAAAATCTAACCCGTAGAACAAAAATTGACCGTTAGTCAATTATTAGTGTAATTCACTGAAGACTAGTCTATTTAGCACACTTATTATAATTTGTAGTTGTATCCAATTGTTGATTTGAGTTTCTTCTTCTTCTTTAATTTGAATCTATTTTTCAGTCGTCCCAATCAGAATGCACCGCCAAAATTACCGGATCGGCCATTTTACGGTAACACGAGTCGGCCATGAACTGCACTGATGCAACTATTATTCTAATGCTATACTAGCTAGTGTAAAAAAGAAGACAATCAAGAGAAGTCAAGAATTGATTCATTCATTTCATCTGTTGGAATCGAATTTGTAGAAATAAATGTCAAATTACAAATTATTTAATCTAGCACCTAAGGCAGTCATATCAATAAATTTTTGAAATTAAACGAAAAAGAATGGAAATGTCCAAAACAAAAAATTAATTAGTTTTCGAAATTCCAAATAATCCTTCTCTTTCGATTGCTATCATCATTTTGGGGATTCTCAGAAGGCAAAATTCGGGTTTCATATTCTCGTCATTACCAAGTAACAGTATTATCATTTGACTCATAGTCATCAAATTTGCCGCACTTGGAAAATTGACACTGGATTACAACCCACATACACCGTCTATAATATTGATTAACAGCAATAAATTGAATGTTCCCTTAACGATTTGACTAATATGACAGCAGCATTTGATAAGTATAATATCTGGTGCTAGATTCGATGTTAAACACTATTTTGTTGATAAATTCTTTAAATGCGTCATATTCAATGAATATGACTTATTCTATGCGATTTCGGTTCCAATGAATAATTGCATTTCGTAATTAATAAGGATATCCATATGATCAATTTTTGTATCTTTCAAAAGTAGATTTTAAAAAAAATAAATAAAATAAAAGTATGAATAGTGCTTCATGTATACAATATACATAAGCTCATCCACTTGACACTAATGTATATAGTCTGATAGATGTTCTGCATGTTTTTGTTATGTTTTTCAATTCAAAATCATGTGAATTTGATATTCTATTGTTGTATGAATTTAATAAAAAAAAATGATCAAATAAAATACTGATCAAGATTTGAATATCAATCAAATTTACATCAAAAACAAAATAAACAAATGAACTGTGTATATTTTGTGTTTTATTATTCGTTGAAGTGTCATACAGTGTTTTTGTTCCATATTTTTGATTTTCTATGTTAGCTTTGTGAGAAATATTTTCATTGATAAAAATGTGATAAAAATGTGCAATTTTTGTATTTCATGTTTTTATCGTCAATTCAAAATCACCGCCAAATCAACTTCATGTCGGTTGAAGTAAGTACTAAATGGTTAGTAATGTCTGTTAAACATCATTGATAGATCTTCAAAAGTTGCGGGTTGTAATTTTACATTTAAAATCGTATTTAATTTGTTCAGAATAAAAAGAGAAATGTGCAAAAATTATCTAAATTGAAAACTTCAGTGAAAAATATAATTTTCCAAAATAACTTTGAAATGAAATTCAGATGATCCAGCATGAAGTTGGCTTTGGATCGCTCATATAGTTTACGGTCTAAACCAATATGGCGGCCGGATAGTTGATTGACAGTCGTGTTTTAACAAATGTCACTAAACTGAGAACCATCCATATTTCTTTTTACACTTTATGGTGAATCCATATAGACGTCTACGATGAAGGTAAAAAATAATTTTTCGACATTTTCTTGTTAAAACGTTGTGAAAGTGGAAAATTTTGATTGAAATTCATTGCTGAGATGCCGATAGTTATAGTTTTATTGCAAAAGTTCCAGTAATTTTATGGATGATTCGTATTTTTTGTGATAATTTTTGTGTTTGATTTGGTTTGGAGTGCTGTGACAGCTACCCGCTTACAGTAATGATATCATGTGTGCATCGCTCAGCAATGAATATCGTCGTTGTCATGAATTTTGAAAAACAATTACACCGAACAAACTCTTAAATGGCATTTCATTTCTTTTTTCTATTTGTTGGGGATTTTAGTTGAACGTTTCGTATCCAGCAACTGGAGCTCAAAAGCTCTTTGAAGTGAATGATGAACACAAGCTTCGTATTTTCTACGAAAAGCGTATGGGCGCTGAAGTGTCGGCTGAACCACTCGGTGACGAATGGAAAGGCTATATGTTGCGCATTGCAGGTGGCAACGACAAACAAGGTTTCCCAATGAAACAAGGAGTCCTTTCACACAGTGAGTATTTCCTGACTTTCGGTGGCACTATTTTTGGCCAATGTTTTTTTTATCAACGATTGCGAGACATAACCAAGAAATCTGAATGAACTGAAATGTTGTTGTGTTGTTGTTTGTTTCAGCTCGTGTTCGTTTGTTGTTGAAGAAGGGTCACTCATGCTACCGACCACGTCGTAACGGTGAACGCAAACGTAAATCAGTTCGTGGATGCATCGTCGATGGTAATATGTCAGTTTTGGCTTTGGTTGTTATCAAGAAGGGCGAAAAAGAAATCGAAGGCTTGACCGACCGTCATGTACCACGTCGTCTTGGACCAAAACGTGCCAGCAAAATCCGTAAGCTGTACAATTTGTCGAAAGAAGATGATGTTCGTCAATACGTGGTTCGTCGTCCATTGCCACAAAAAGAAGGCAAGAAACAACGTTTCACCGCACCAAAAATCCAACGTTTGGTTACACCAGTGGTTTTGCAACGCAAGAGACATCGTCTTGCACTCAAGAAGAAGCGTCAACAACGTTCAAAGGAACAACAAGCCGAATACGCCAAATTATTGGCCCAGCGTAAGAAGGAATCGAAAGCCAAGCGTGAAGAAGCCAAACGACGTCGTTCAGCTTCATTGCGTGAATCCAGAACTTCACAATCATCACAGTGAAGTGCATAGGCTTTTTTATTTTGCAAACGAAATAAAAATGATTAAAAAAAAATCTAATAAACAAATGGAAATAATTCTATTGATTTAAAATGAACTGTGTTTTATATTTGCATGCATTTTTTACTTTGAGCGAATTTCAGGTAATTGTGTGGTCCGTTGCCCTTTGTGATTTCTTTAGGTTCTTAAAATCTGATAAAATGACGGCCACACATGTCTCAAAAGGCTTACATACATTATATAGAACCAACTCGGAACTCCGCTTGAATGTTGTTGTTGCAAACCACTATAGTCATCTTTTAATGATTTCGTTGTGTCAAGCAAACATAAGATCTTCTTAACGTATTGTTTGACTTGCTTTTATTTACTTTCGGACATGTGTTGCAGATCCAGCCTCCAATTGGCAGTTTACAATATTATGTGTCGATAGATCCGAGGAGATGGATGTGGTTTAAAGTCCGTGTAACTCCGAAGAAATTGAATCTTAACGCTAAACAACGCTAGGTTTGATGTCTTCAAAGGGACAAATCGTCTTAGAAAGAATGATACTTGATGAAGTCAAACAAACATCAGATCATCATAGGTAAGATTAAATTCACCAAGCGTATAATTCTGCCTGTGTGAGAAGAATTGCGGGGCATCTATTCTACAATCTAAGAAAATCCTTTAGAAAATAAAACACAGTTTTGGATTTTTGTTTAAAATAAACAAATCATTTTTTTATTTTATTGTTTTCCTTGTATTCTCTTCATCAATAAAACCGATTTTGCACGATTTGCCTGTGGCAAATTCAGTTGTTCGGTGAATTCACCGACAGACAGGATGTTGTTGGATGATGCGTTTACTTGGCGTGACCGGCTTTACGCATTTGTGTCAAGATGTTGGACAATTCTTCACGCTTTCTCTTGCCGCGAATGTGTGTGCCCAAACGAGCCTTACAGAATTTCAATGCACGCTTATCCTTGGAGATTTTCAACAATTCCATGCATCTCTTTTCATATGGAGCGTGTCCAACGACTTCACGCACCAAATCACGGACGAATTTTGTGTGTTTGGTTTGGATCTGTGAAATGGAAATCAAATGGAAGAAAATTAGTATTGCACATAATCAGATGGGCGATAATTTGGTGCGAAACATGAAATATCTTGATGTTTTTGATGTATTGATCAGTGCCTACAATTTAACCAAAAAGCAAACGAGTCAGTATTTATCGAACAATATACCAAAAAAATATTGGCACACGTCAATGCATAAAGCCTCGTGAATTTGCTTGTCTTTGAATGGATTAGTTTTGTTGTCATCATTTAAAAAAAAAAAACATCGCAAAAGATATTTACACAACTTATTTCACATTTTTTTTTGAGGTTATGCTTCCACATAACATACACTTTACGGTGCAAAACAACAATGAGTACTCACATTTTTAACGCTGGATCCTCGAAGGCCCTTAACTTTCTTGTTGCCTTTGTAGTTAACTCGGCGAATTTTAGTGGTTTTGAAGCCTTTGTTAAGACCAACGGCCAATTCGTAACGTACAGCCATCTTCGCTAATTATCTGATTGAAAACCAAAAGAAAAAACGTTTTCAGTTAGTTTGACTTTGAGTATCAACCTATACATCGTATCTGCATTGTTTCGTGTACATTTCGCACAAACATGGAGCACTTGAACAAAAAAACACGATTTATTCATCATCGCAATATAATTTCACCGAAAATTTTTATTACAAACATTTTAACAACCATTAATGTGCACAATGTGAACGAAAAATGCAATTATTTTTCAATCGATGAGTAAAATTAAATCAGATGAAATAAAAGTTTGTGTTGTACCTTTGCAGTGACAGCCGGAAAGAATGCGTACGTCGAAGAAATTTTCTTACAATCGATTGGTAGTTATATGAAACGCCATTGATGGCGCTGCATGCGTGCACAGTACATTCTCATCTGTCACGGTTGTGTTCTAATTTTTATTGTTGTCATTTTGGAGGCAAAATCTAATGTCAAAAGTGTTTATTGTCTATCGCTTCACCTGTGTACCTTTTTGGTTTTATGAAATTTAATTAAAATGGTTCAAACGAGGCGAAGCACAAAAAAGACGATAAAAACTGACACTAAATCACCCGTTAAAGTAACAAAAGAGAATGGTAACGTCAAGGGAAAAGGAAAGAAGGATAGCTTAGATCGTTGTAGAAATTGGATACAACAGCAGAAAAAAGAGAAATTAAAAGTTCAGCTCGATGATTTAGATTCAAATGAATCCGATGAAGAAGCTCGAGATATTAATTTGGCAGCTATTTCGGTAAGCGTTGTTTATAAATTCCATTTTTTATAAAGAACAACGCGATCATATTGAGATTGGTGTTAATTTGTAAAAACTGTTTTCAGGATGCTGAGAATGAAGAAACCATAACACAAGTCCTGTATGGATGTGAATGGCAACGATGTAATCGCATGTTTGACAAACATCCCGAATTTCGAAATCATGTTTTGGCGCATTTGCAGTCAGACACCGATGAATACAAGTGTGATTGGGACCTTTGTGGCTTTGAATGTGATGATTTCGTAATATTCAAACGACATGTTGGCTATCATGTGTATATGACGAAATTGAAAACAATTGGCGAACAGCTTCTGCTTAAAAGGCCGATGCCACCATGCCTGATTCCATCGCGGAGCCGAAATTTGATCCCCAATACAGACACCCGATACGTTTGTATGTGGCTAGACTGTAGCTACACATTTGACATGGTGGAAGATTACTACGATCATGCTCGTTCACATTGTGTGCATGAGCTAGAAATCAACAAACAGGGCAATCGAAACAAACAGGTTCAATGCAAATGGTAAGTTTGAACGACATTTTCTTCGTTTCAAACGCAAAATTTGCTCATATAAGTAAATATCTTATGTAATCATAGGGTTTCGTGTAAGAAAATGTTCAACAAACGACTTAAGATGACCGATCATATGCGTTCGCATACGGGCGAGCGATTCGTAGCATGTTTGAATTGTGGATCAACATTTAATTCGTATGTGAAATTCTATGATCATTTTAGGAGGCAAGCGATGAACAGTAAGTACAAAATATCTACTTTCTTTGCATCGGATAGATTTTAATCAAATTGTTTTTTGTACACTCAACAGAAAGCTACAAATGTTATCAGTGCTTTCAGAGTTTCAATACCGAAGAATTATTGAACAACCACACATACGCACATGTAAATCGAGTAAAATGCACTGAATGCGACATGACGTGTCCTTCAAACGCAGCTCTAACACAGCATTTTCGGTATCGTCATTTGAAAGAACGCCCCTACAAATGTACCGAATGCGATTATGCAGCCGTAACCAAATGGGATATGAATAAACATCAATCGAGAATGCACAGCACTGAGCAAGCCACTTACATATGCGAAGACTGTGATTACACGTGTCTCACAATGAATCAAATGCGAAAACACTCGAGAAACGAGCATGGCGACGGGCCAAACATTTATTGCTGTCACTGTTGCGATCGACAGTATAAAAATGGTTCATCATTATCCCGACATTTGATTAAGGCACATGGATTCCGTTTGCCATCTGGTCATAGACGATTCACGTATCAAATGGATATCAATGGTGTTTATCGTGTTCAAACCACACGCATGGAAAGTTTGGAAGTATCAAAACAAATTATGGCTACGCCTTCAAATTGTGTGGCAACCAATAAAAATATGACGTATACTTTGAGCGAATTTACGGAAACTGCGGATGGTGTTAAAATTGCTGTCATTGAAACAGATCGATCGAATGAAGTAACTGAAGTGAAGCGAACGCAAGCAAATAAACCAATCACCAAGATTCAAAATTCGAATTTATCGAGCCCTGAATCATTTAAAAATGCAAACCTCAAAAATGAAATTGGATACATTGATTCCAATACATTCATGGAAAGTTTGAATTTAAAGAGCAACAGCCATGGTGAAAGTAAAGAGCTTAAAAACATCGATAATTTCTCAGTTATTAAAAAATATGCAAAGAAAAAGCGTCAGAAGAACCGAGTCACATATACCATTGACATTGAAGAATTTGACCAAGATGGAAATATGATAAAAACGCAAACACTTCCGTGCGATACGGAATTAGATTTATCAGATTAAGTAATTGTTTATTGAGGAATGTTTTGTAGTAATCAGTTTTTTTTTCGAATATATGTATTATGAGTAATTACAGTAAATCGTTTTCAAATCACTATCAATTCATCATCGCTTGAGTATGTTATTTTTTACTTTTATTGGTGGTGTTGCTGTGATGTCGCAGGATGTGATTCTTCAAATTCACCCGTTGTGCGAATGTCTTGTCGCAGTGATCACATTTAATCTTCAAATTTGGATCATGGACACGCATATGTTTGTTGAGATCTGAAGAGTTGGTAAATCCCTGCAGAAAAATGACGAAACATTAATAATTTATTTACAACTCCCAAGGAAAAATAATTTACAAATTTAAAAAAGAAAATGATCTTTTTACCTTTTTACAAGTGCTGCATACATAATTCTTTTCATTTGTATGAGACCGAATGTGTACCTTTAAAGCACTTGACTGATTGTACGTCTTTGGGCACATTGAGCATTTGTACGGCCGCTCTTTTGTGTGAATCTAAGGAATTAAAACAGCAAACATTGTCAGTAAGATTTTTTAAAACAACATTTCAAGTAAATTCATGAATGAATTGATACATCGATAATGTAACATAATATTTTCATGTAGTAAATCAGGACAATCAGATGTTGACTCTACGATAATGCAGAATAGACAATATAAATGTTTTGCTCTTTTTCTGCAATCGTAGAATCCACATCTATTTCTCTCGAATTATCAGATACCGTTAAATCTAATGATTTTTAAAATTTGAATGTAACTTACTCGTAAGTGCGAGCGATAGTTTCCAGCCTGAACAAACTCCTTACTGCAATATTCACACTTGTACAATCTGTAAAATTGAGTAAATTGATCAGTTGTTTGTGTTCATTTCAATGATGTACTTGTGAATTTACTAACCGAACATTCGCATGAAGTCTCAAATGATCGACGAGATTGGATTTTCGCATGAATGTTTTTTCGCATACTTCACATTTATGGCTACGACGACCCTTTGATTTATTTGCTGCGTCATCATTTTTGAACAGTTCTTTTTTCTCTAGTAAGAAACTAACGGCATCCAGTGGCTCATCAATTCCTATCAACTCATGTTCATTCTCATTTTCAGTTTCATTTTCATTTTCATTTTCATTTTCGTTCTCGTTCTCATTCAGAAAGTCAACTTCAACTTCATCAATTTTCTCTTCTCGTTTTCCATCTTCCATATAAATCTGTTCGATAGGCTCACTTTCCAAATTGTAATCCTCATCTACCTCGGTTATTTCGACCAATTCTTCGTGCAGAACCGAACCATCGGATAAATTTTTCGATTCATTGCCTTCACTTTTCGTAATAATTTGATACACTTGAATTTTTGGCTTCTTTTTTCGTTCAAGTGCTTTGATGAGTTCGCCACGAATTTTATAGGCCAATTTGACGCGATTTTGGCAATCCAAACAAATATTATTCGATACATTGGCACCGTAATCAATCTGAAAGCGTCAATATGTGAGTTTGGTGAAAAAATCTTTGAATTTGTTAAAAATGGGCTAAAAACGGCATTCAAATAAATCCATAGCAAATATTTTCATCGTTATTAGGTTCTTTAAATGGAAACAATTCAACCACCGATATCAAAGATGAAATTGGCATTGAAAACATCTAAGCGCAAAACCTCAACAAAATTTACCGAAATTGATGAACATAAATGGCGTATCAACAACAACTACGTACCTCCATGCCTGTCAATTGCTGCATCGCTTCAAAATATGAAATCATATAATTTTCACTCTCATAAACTTTAACCTTTGAATCGAATAAATTCGCAAAATTCGGCGAATATTTCTTTTCGCAGATGCGGCATAAATTATCTTTGCCCATGATTTTCGATTTTCTCTACCGATTTTCTATACACAACAAAAAAAAAACATACGAATTACAAACAAAATCCAATTCGTTGCGTGGTCAAACGACCGATGCTAATGACACTTAAAACACACTGACAGCGCTCCTTTTTTTTGCGTTGAATGCTTGAAATGTAAGGTTTTCACCGTTTCACTTTGTTCAATGCATTGAGCCGATCTGCGTATGCGTGTGTGTGTGTGTGACAATATAGCGCGGCGTCGGCGCCACAACTCACTTTGACATGTTTGCCAACAGACGACCAACAACAACAGTTAATATATTGCGGCTTTTAGCATTGCAAAGGTGGGGAAATAAATGATTAACATCAACAGCACACCGAACAAATCAAATGAGAAAATAGAGAGGATAACAACAAGTAAGCATTGGCAGAATAGTTAACTGTCAAAAAATAAAAATCTCATTTTCATTTTGCGCTGTTCCACTGCTTATAGCTGATGCGATCATTCGGCAAGCATTTGTAAAATATAAGATGTAAGTGGTTTGCAATATTTTGTGTATAATATTGAGTGATGGTGCAAATTTTGTGTACAATAATGAGAAGAAAAAAAGTGTTGAAAAATTCGGCTGTCAAGTTGCGTGATAGAAAACTAATGATTTTAATGTGCCATGCTTTTGATTCGTATCGGTCTGTAAGTTGATATTTCAAAGAAAAACACTGAAAAAAGAAATCACATGATTGTTTTACAATTTCGATGGCTTTCACAGCCGCTCATTTTTCACATGCTCACGCTATCAATTGATAATTCGTTCAAGTGGCTCTTGTAAAATATTGACTCAGATTTCGAAAGTCATTATAGCGTGTTCGTATGTTCACAAGTTGGCTTTATTTGCATTAAGTTGTTCCACGTTGCAATTTTAACGGCATTCTTATCAGTTTCATTCGTTTTTCCCAAAAAGATATCAACAAACAATAGTCGCATGGGGAAGTGAGAAAGCAAACGTGATCAAGTACATAACATATGGTGTATCGTCTTAGAAGCACTCTATTAAGCTGACTAAACAATGTAGTAAAATGTTTCATATTTAACTAGTTTTTTTTTCTTCTTCTCTCTATCGAATTCACGTTTTTCGTTCATGTTTTATTAAATTTGGGTCGTAAATGCTGTTTCGATGAAAATATTCAAAGTGATCATTTATCAATATGTGCATAAGAATTAATTAAATTGGAAACAGTTTCTGGCCATAAAGTATGACGATTTTCATCTACAAGCACGTATATATATAATCATCCGTCTCGATCGTTTGTTGGCATTTGCGTTAGAATCCTAAATCGATCTCGTGCAAAATTCTCTATGTAAATAGCAACAAAATTGTTTTCTTTTCGTTATATTTATAATATATGTTGGATTGGCTTTAATGTGATCGCACTTATTTAAAATTACGTTTGTACGCTGTGAATTGCTGTCTCTACACACCACTCAATGTCAACTATATTTTATTACAAATTAATTCACGTATTTTTTGTATGTTTTTTTGTGTATTTTTTTTGTGTGCACATTTCTCTCTTTCATTTTACGTTATCGCATGAATCGACATAAAATGCATCGTTGAGCAGCAATTTCGATTTATTTAATTAACTGCTGTGGTTGAACGCAAAGCTTTGCAACGAAATAAGAGACGATCAAATGGCTCTGGAATCGATTCGTTATAGTAATGGAAAATTGGATATTCTTGATCAATTATTATTACCGGCACAAAATAAATATGTGTCGGTAAAGGGTGTTGAGGATGGATGGAAAGTGATAAATCGGATGCAGGTTAGAGGTGCACCGGCTATTGCCATTGTTGGATGTTTATCGTTGGCTGTGGAAATTTTCAACGAACAATTTAATGATAAGAAATCATTGCGTCAGGAAATTGAAGGCAAACTTAACTACTTGGTGTCGGCTCGTCCAACAGCGGTCAATGTTCGTATATGAATAAATTTAGACATGATCACACTAAACTTGGCAAAATTATAATTTTACTAATTTGCTATTTCAGATGAAAATTGCAGCGGATGAGCTCATCAAGCTGGCAAATGAGTTAGCTACCGATGAAAGTGTAAATGTCGATGCAATGAAACAACAGTTCCTTGATACAACAGAAGCTATGCTACGAAAAGATATTGAAGATAATCAAGCGATTGGTAAAAATGGTGCAAATGCGATTTTACAAAATACCGATGGAATGGTCCGCGTTCTAACCCATTGCAATACGGGTTCACTTGCCACAGCTGGCTATGGCACAGCCCTTGGAGTGGTTCGAAAACTGTTCGAAATGAATCGTCTGGAGCATATTTACTGCACCGAAACACGGCCATATAATCAAGGTGCTCGATTGACTGCATTTGAACTTGTTCACGATAAATTACCAGCTACGTTAATCATTGACAGTATGGTTGCAGCGCTATTAAGATCCAAAGTATGACCATATTTTTTGAACAAATTTATAAATAATCGTTAATTTAATTTAATCGCTTCTAAATTTACTCTCTCTCTCTCTCACACACACACACGCACAGAATATTGCGGCGGTGGTCGTTGGAGCAGATCGTGTTGTAGCCAATGGCGATACTGCCAATAAAATTGGAACCTATCAAATTGCTGTTGTAGCCAAATATCATAACGTTCCGTTTTATATTGCTGCTCCGTTGACGTCAATAGACCTGAAAATACCGAGCGGCGATCAAATTGTTATTGAAGAACGGCCAGATCGTGAAATGACTCATGTCGGTGAACATCGAATCGCTGCACAGGGTATTAAATGCTGGAATCCAGCGTTTGACGTTACACCGGCACATTTGATCACTGGCATCATAACGGAACGGGGAGTTTTTAAACCGGATGAAATTCGACAAAAAGTCAGTGAAATCAATCAGTCTTCTGACAACAATGGCAAATTATAATACTTAAAATTCAAGTCAATCAATTCAGTTCAAATTCATTGAAATGCACAATAAATTTTTTTAAACAAAATAATTGTATCCTTATACTTAAATAAGAAAACGATTTAACAAAATATAAGAATGGGAAAGCGTAACAAAGCAAATGTCAAAATGAATTGTGGCAATTTTTTTTTTAACGAAAACCCTTCAACTGTTATGTGTTTCAAGCCGATGTCGATGATTTGCATGACATTTAGAAAATGTCAATCATCGTAATCAACACACAAATAAATAGCCTTAAGGTAGTGTAGTTATCGCTTCGATATGGACATTTTCCACCAAATCAAGCATCGCTATTTCAGTAGTTCATAGACCATTCATCGTCACATTAACAACATTCCGATTTTACTCTGAATATTTTTTTTTCGACTTGAACAAAGAACCGTCCTTTGATTTGATCATTGACTGTGCCTTTTTTTAGTACGAATATTTCATATTTATATTTCAAACACATAGTTTTTGTTTATCATAATTTCTTGGGAAAAAAAGGTTGAAGTGATAAGATATAAAGAATTCAACATGGGAAAACTAAATGTTGTTCTACCAATTGGTATATTGATAAGTTTAGTATTGATCAACATAGTTTTTGCCGAAGCGGCTGGCAGAACAGTAAGTACATTTCATTCCAGACTTCATACATGAATTATAATAATAAAATGAGTATCCGCCCATTCAGCTTAAATCGTTCGATTTCATCTAAAAATTAAAACTTTCTGAAATTAGTTAAACAATCGATTAAATGAAAAATGTTATTTAAAAATATATTTAAACACGCAAACATGTTTACAAATCATTCATATTAAAAGTTTTAACAAAATCTCAAAAAATTTAACTTAGTCAGCAAATGATCGAGACGTGAAAAAATTGCGCAAAAAAACATTCCAAGTAAATTAACAAGTGTTTGAGAATTCGATAATTAGTCATAGCTCTGGTTTGTTTACTGCAATCGTGTAACCAAAGTAACCAATTTACATTAGATTGGCCAAGCGTTCATGAATTATGAATAATATATGAGTTTTGTGCATGTTAAATGGAATTTTGTCGATTGTCCAATTCTTTCCATCCACATAAGAAAATACGAACATTGGTACAAGCTTCGGTTCGGTCATTGAAAACCAATCCGATTCAATCCTTCACAACAGGTTCACGTTCAAGGATTACGTTTTCGTCATTTCGTGCTAGTGAAAAAAATTCAATAATTTTATTCACACGATTTCCCATGAATCCAGAAATGATTTCTTCATATTCTTAAGCATTTCTATTTTTCATCGTAATGAATTTTGATGGAGGGCTTGATGTCGCTTAATTGGTATACTAAATATAAATGCACTAAATAAATTGATTGATCAGCAAAAAAAGACATTATTTTCATAATTCATACTGAATTTCACTCAAGACCTGGATGACTCATGGTGTTATTATATCTGTTAGTTATTCAAACACAAAAGACATAAATTTAGATTGTTTTCATGCAATTACACCTTTGCGTCTAGAAAATGGCATATAATTCCAAAATTAGTCGAAAATCAAGGATTGATATTGGAATATAGAGGTCATGTTGTCCTTTCATATAGTTCAAAAATCACTAAGATAAAAGCCAAGCATTTGGCTCGGTCAAACTGTTTGAGCTCGAGGATCCATGAAACAAATCAATACGTAATTTCAAACGCCTCTTATAAATTATAAATAAATGTATTTCACGGCACCTGCTCTAGATATACATTTTCAACTGACAAATGATGACACGTGTCTTTCACATTGATTTGAGTAAAATTGTTTCCTTGTCGATCGATATTTTAATCATTTCTTTTTTTATTGTTTATGTCGTACTATACATTTATTTTATAGATGTTTGTGTGAATGAACCCACCAGAATTCAAAGTTTTGCTGACTCATTGATTCTCCATGATATGCGCGCAATGTTATTAATGTAATTCTTCTTTCATATTTCAATCGTAATGTAAATCCACAGTTAAGTGCTCAACTGAATCCAAACTGTCCGGTGGATATTTGTGAGAATGAAGACGTCAACAATAAAACCACATTAATTCATGTACAAGCTGATGGTGAAAATGACACTCTACATTATATTTGGGATTTGAATCGACAACCAAGCGTGCTTGTAGCACTCTGTGAAAAGAACACAAATGTCACCATCCAATGGAATAAAACGATTCTGGATGCAGGCGCTGTTAATTTCACAACAAAACCAAAATATACGATGTCATTTGTATTGACTAAGGTTAGTTTCGAAATGTTGTCGTGATGGAATGCTTTATTTTAAGTTATTAATTCATCAAATAAATTCGGTCGATTGGTTTATTGTACAGGTTTTCATTTTTAATGACATCAAAGATGGAGCTTCAATATCTGGGGTGAACGCTTCGGACATAGACACCATTGATACGAAATTTCTCACATGGAACCGTCACAACTATACCGATTCAAAGGATGAAGTGCAGGTGATGGTGAGCGGTTCAAATGAAACATTGATTGGAGAATATGGCATGATCAATTTGAAGGTATGCAAAACGACTTCTAATACAAATTCGAACTGTTAAATTGAATTGATAATAAGTTGATTTCATTTTTATTTCAAATAGTTGAAGTGCTATGGTGAGGAGGACCATGATTCAATGACGCCACATTTACTGCATTCTATTAATGTGACACAAATCGATGTGGAGTTCATCGATATGTCACCAAACGCAAAGTTTGATTCACCACGAATTGCTGCCGAGTTTGCGCTCATTGCCAGTGAATCGAACAAAAATCCGTTCACAATCAACAAACGTAAGACAGTTAGCGATGAGCACACTCCAGGCACATTCACGCTTGTTGATATTATCTCACCTGATGGCCGCAATGGAACACAAGGTTTGTAATTTTTTTTTTAAGCTGTTCATCGATACAATTTTAGCATATTTGCTCTAATATGTTATGTGTCATTCGTATTTCAGGAAGCTACATGCAATTTCGAAACATCAGCTACACCGAACAAAGCCGAGATATCACAACAAAGACTGAAGTACACCTATGCGAACCAGTTACTATTTTCGATGCAAAGTCTTACTTAAATTCATCTGTTGCATCAATCTACTATGGTGATTCTTTGGACAAAAATTTAGTGCAATTCTTCAACATATCCTTCGGAGAAACTGATGATAAATTTTATTCTCATACCAACTACACAACATGGTAATTTCAAAAAACGACATTTCCATTCCAAAAATATCAAGCTAATAAAATGACAAATGTGTTTATTCTCTCCCATTCAGGACATTTGTTTTGGGCTATGGAACAGCACCGCCAGAACGTGTTTCTATGGTCATTGCTGTACTTGCATGCATCGGCTTGGGAATCCCATTATTACTTTTGATCGCTGGTGGCGTTTATTTGGCCGTCAAACGAATGCGAAATTGTTAGACGCCATTTCCAACGAATATTCATCAAATTGCAATGCCATGAATAAGTGCTAATTTCAATTCAAATTCAATTTCACTTTGTTTTTCTCGTACGAAATTATATTAATTTGTCTTTTTCTATTTGTTTATATTTTCCAATGCAAATCAAAGATTGTAATAAGTTTAAATGTTTAGGATAAGTTGATATAAATTTGAACTGGAAAATGCAATTTTCCGATATTTTTGTAACACCCACCAAATTTGGTTAAAGAATTTAGAATGCAATATTGTCGTTTGAAAATTGTTAACCAGAATTGACCGAGACAAGTAAATAAGCTCTCTTTGAAATGTGAGATAAATTGTAAGTTTTAATTTAAGTTAGGTGTAATCAAAATTACAAATATTTTATGTACTTTTCTCCAAGAATTCGTGGCCTTTAAATAAATTCATATATGCTGGCCACGCTCACTTATAATAGCACCAAGATGAGTGAAATTTTTCGTCGTTTGTGATACTTAACAAAACAAAAATATTTTACCGTCACATTGGAAAGAGATCGATTACTTTTAAAATGATTTTATGTAAAAGTGTGAATTTGATATAAGACCAAAAAAGAATTTCTGTAAATGGCTGTTTATTGATATATTTTATTTGAAACATTTAATCTTGGCTCAGAACTTACACTTAAGCATTCTTTGTTATAAAATTGATGGCTCATTTTATGATAAATTTTAATAAAAACTGTTGACATGAAATAAGGTGAAAAATGATTGAGTTCCGTGGTTTTTTGATTGAGACTGTAATGGTAACTAAATTACTAGTAACAAACAAAATAGTAAAGAAATACTTCAAGAAATCTTCCATTGACTATGCGGAAAAAACCTCTAATTGTGCTCAATGGAACGCGGTAGTGAAACATTCACTAGTTCTTTCTAGTGATTGAAGTCTTAATGATGAATCGTCCAAAAGAATTTAAAAATTATAATTATTCACATATGGAATATATAAGGAAGCAAAACTAAATAATAAAAACGTCAGCTTTTCATGAACATAATTACAATACACACCTACAGAAAATCTCCTGATTTGAAAGAATTTTTGTGAAGCTGTTGTAGAAATGAATTTTAATCACATACTCATCCTTACAAGCTTCCAACGACATTTTTAAAGCCATATTTGATTCACATTCTATCGTTTTCAATTGGAAATGCACAAATTCTACAGAAAAAATATATTTTTGGAATTTTTGGTATTATTTCGCATTGTACGGGGTTAACTTTATTGAAAATACTGATGACTTTGGATGAGAATTGCTTTAAAAATCAAATTGAATATCATTTAGCTGTGGTGGAAAGTAGTCAAGAGTAATCGATTTAAAATGCTGTTTTACTGTTCTTATTTGATCTGGACCGCGAAGTTCACCGTAGAGCTCATCTTGCATGGTATTAATGTATCATAGACTTCATTACTTACAAATTCATATCAATTACATTCCACTCACACCCAATTTATCGATTAAGAATTGATTTAGTTTTGTTCCAAATGGAGCCCAAAGCTATTTTGGGTGTTACGTAGGGGGCGAATCGTGCCACTTTTTTCGAGGCTCATATTTTCGACCTATTAATAAATTTTGGAACCAAAGTATATATCATTTTAAAGCTTGTTCTTTTGTGCAACTTTTGAGCATACAAACTTTGGTCTGGGACCAAAACCAAAAAAGTTATTCCGATTTTACCAAGGTGATCAAAAAATCGCATTTCAAAAAGTGTGGGGCGAATCGCGCTACCGCCGTTTTCTCTGTTTTTATGGTCGTTAATATCAAAATGAGTATAGATTAATAATGAATTAGTTATTTTCATAAAAGGTTAATATATTGCCCCGCCACTGTCGCCGTGGGGGCATATTTTATTGTGTTATATTTAAATGTAATTCAATATTGGCTTATGTACTTTGTATAATAAGTCTCGAATAAAATGATCTGTTTGATATGTTTATAATCGGTGAATATGAACATGGCTTAATTGAAAATAACTTGTTGTTTTCATGTGTTTGTGTACGCATACAACGAAGTTTCTCCAGCAATGTTTTACGACGTGTTGAATGTTGTCGTCGATGAGCGACAATCGTGCAATTCATAAACGAGACTGAATTTTTGCGCGTTGCTTACCGACGAAAGCAATATTGTCGTTACATACGCAATGACAAAAATGAATAAAATAATATGCCAAATCCAGGATATTTTGTTGTATGCGTTCACAAAAACATTCAGCGTTGTCGTGAATATGAACAGAGATTGTTTGTAGTTGCTATTTTCAGGAATTAGTGAACACAAATTCCGACTCCCTAATGATGATATTGATTTTGTTTCTGGGTTACAACATTGTCACCCGGGAACGACAGCAATATCATCATTCAGTGAAAAAAATGAATATAGTAATATGAAAGAGTAGTTTTGGTTGCATGTGTTCACCATAGCATGAAGATAATGACAGCTGGGCAACCAACGTATACATTCTCACATTGTGCTGAAAATGGAACAATATTGTGCTGAAAATGGCACATTGTTGTTCGAAAAGTGGTACAAAATCAGCGATTGTCGTTAAGCAACACGCACAAATTTAGTCTTGTTAATGAATTGCACGATTGTCGCTCATCGACGACAACATTCAACACGCCGTAAAACATTGTTGTCACTACTGGACGACAGTATTGATGTGGAGAAACTTCGTTGTATGCGTACACAAATACATGAAAACACCAAGTTATTTTCAATTAGGCCACGTTCATATTCACCGATTTTAAACATATCAAAAAGATCATTTTATTCGAGACTAGTTATACATTGTACTAAATTATTTCCTATGGAAGTGTGCGGTATGCTTGCTTCATGATTCTTTTCAAGGTGATCCTCTAGCTTAGATTGTCGTGCAAAAGCTGAATTACAAAACTTGCAAATGTGTGATTTCCCCGATTTTTGTCGATTTGATGATGTGTCATGCAAACGCAGATGAACGTTCATATTATACCTTTGAGCAAATTTCTGGCCACACACAGGACATGAGAACGGCTTTGAGCCCGTCTGTTACAACATAAGACAAAATGGAATGAAACAAAAAAAAATTAAAAATATGAAAAAAAGAAATTGAAGACAAAACTAAAGAGACAAAATCTCTGAAATTACATGAGTTTTCACATGTCGATTCAAGTGTGACGTGGAACGGAACATTTGATTGCAGTGTGGACACTTTGTCTTTCGTATATCGTCATGAGCCATCAAATGCATCTCAAGTGATGATTTGTGTACGAATCCTTTGCCGCAACGATGACACTGATAAAAGTGTATCCCACTCTATTGAAATTGTAATGGAAAAAAGTTACATTTTCACTCGATTCACAGAGAATACCTGTAGTTAAAAGTTACATGATTTCGCATATGCCAAACTAAAGTTCCTTTCTGTTTGAATGACTTCGAACACACAACACATTGTAGTGGAGAAAGATTGGCGTGCAACTTCACATGCTCATCCAAGGCGGTTTTTTCTTTTAAATCAATCCCGCACGTTGCACATTTAAATTGCTTTTCTTCTTCTTTGTGTTGTTTTAAATGGTTCTACAATGAAAAGGCCAATCAATTACAAATGAAATTGGTTTCTCTACTACAGAGAATATGGATAGATAAAGGTAAGAGAACATACGTACATCGTACTGATTCTTGGTGCAAAACACTTCTGGACACGACCCACATTTATAAGTTGCTAGTTTTTTATCGGATTCATCACTATTTTTAGATTTTATATGCTTGTGTAGTGCCAATGCAGCCATACTGAAATTGAAGGGGAATGTTAAGTAAAATCCATTATATTGAACTCATGTCCATACCTTTTAAATTCCATATTGCATGTGATACATTTTTGATTTTGTTGTTGTTCTTTGGGTGATGTTTGTCGTTTGGATTTACCTACTGTACGCTGTGCCGGCCTTTTTGAGTCAGGTGGAATATATTCTTCGTCATTGTTGCTATCTAAACCGGCATTGTAACTAACATCACCTGATTGTTGTCCGACAGTGTCAGGTTCCGTATTCGATTCATAATCATCTACATGATATTCAATTTTAGTTTCAATTGTTTCAATAGGCGGTACAAATAGTTGTTCTGTGTGAATTGATTTATATTCTCGATAAAATGTAGCCTCTGTATGTAGAAGAAGGTCTCGTAGCTCGGATTCAACACGTTTAGCGGTTATTGTGGCCAAATCGTACTCGTCGATTTTACTGAGGCACCCGATACAAACACAATGGTCATTATCTCCGCTATTGCCTGGTAAACTTTCTCGTTCTGACGGATAATTGCCCAGAAATTTTCGAATGAATTCACATATTCGAGTTTCGGAATATTTTGATTTCGTTTTAAATAAATTGGGACTGTAAAAAACAGATGTTATGTTACAAATGTAACAGTTTTGTGGTTCCATTGCAATGTTTAACTTAAAAAAACCAAATTCTAATCAAACTGAAAACGCTCAGAATATCCAGAAGTTATAAATACTTTGATAAACAAACACACTAAATGCATAATCAAATCGATTGAATCAAATTTAATGTTGATAAACATATATGATATATGTCATACTGAAGTATGGCAGTATACTGTCAAATGAATTGTAGCCTGCACCGTGAATCAATAAATGTCAATGTTGACAATCAGTTGTTAAATTCTTACGGGGATTTCAACGAGTTGGATAAGAGAAGTTTTTTTTAGATATTTTCTGAGATTTGAAACAATTTAAATTTTAAATGCGGTGAAATAATTCCATCGAAAAATTTGGAGGTTCTTTTGGGGGTTACAAACTGTTTGATGATCTGTTAATCTTCTGGGACTTTTTACCATATTTGACCTTCAAGAAGGTTGGGAAAATGGTGGGGGCTTAGCGAGCTTGAAGAGCAAATTTGAAGAGTAGTACTGAATAACTTCAGTTCAAAATAGTAAACAACTGTTTTTGGCCAATGAATAGACAGTGTTGCTTAATGTTGAATCATAGCTATATTATGCGTGTGTCATAGACTGTAAAGAATTTATCGTCTGATGTTATCCAGTTTTCTCTTAATTAGGAGTCCTCACATAGCTCTTAGCTAAACACAATCAACCATATAGAAGTATTTCTATCCAAGAATCAATTACTTTCGATGCTGTTGATAAAGGCAAGGAATCTTTATCGGAGCAGAGATAGTTGTGTTTTTTCAGTATTATGAAAAATTATATTTTCCAAATGTTTATTTGTATTTTAATTAAATGTAATTCAATGTTGAAGATATTCTCAAATGCTCAAGCAAATCAACAAAATATCAATTCACATAAATGAAATACAATAAGATAAATTTCAAATTTCGTTCGCATCATCTAAATTATTTCCTATGGAAGTGTGCGGTATGCTTGCTTCATGATTCTTTTTAAGGTGATCCTCAAGCTTAGATTGTCGTGCAAAAGCTGAATTACAAAACTTGCAAATGTGTGATTTCTCCGATTTTTGTCGATTTGATGATGTGTCATGCAAACGCAGATGAACGTTCATATTATACCTTTGAGCAAATTTCTGGCCACACACAGGACATGAGAAAGGCTTTGAGCCCGTCTACAAACAGATATGAAATATGTATGAAATGCACATAAAAATATGAACACTAAACTGTTTTGGAGTGAAAAAGACTCTAAATTTACATGAATTCTCAAATGCCGGTTCAAGTGTGATGTTGAACGGAACATCTGACTGCAATGTGGACACTTTTTCTTTCGTATGTCATCATGGGCCAACAAATGCATTTCAAATGAAGACTTGTGTACGAACCCTTTGCCGCAACGATGACACTGATAAAAGTGTAACCCGCTCTATTGCAAAGGAATAAAGGAATTGTGTTAAGAACAAAACAAAATGAATATCCAAAGTTTCAATTTACATGAATTCGCATATGTCGAACTAAGGCTCCCTTCTGTTTGAATGACTTCGAACACACAACACATTGCAGATGAGAAAAATTGTCGTGCAACTTCACATGCTCATCCAAGGCGGTTTTCTCTTTTAAATCAATCCCGCACGTCGCACATTTAAATTGCTCTTCTTCTTCTTTGTGTTGTTTTAAATGGTGCTACAATGAAAAGGCCAATCGATTACAAATGAAATTGGTTTCTCTATCACAGAGAATATGGATAGATAAAGGTAAGAGAACATACGTACATCGTACTGAGTCTTGGTACAAAACACTTCTGAACAGGTCCTACATTTATAAGTTGCTGGTTTTTTATCGGATTCATCACTATTTTTAGATTTTGTATGTTTGTGTCGTGCCAATGCAGCCATACTGAAATTTGAAGAGGAATGTCAAGTAAAATCCATTATATCAAACTCATGTCCATACCTTTTAAATTCCACATTGCATGTGATACATTTTTGATTTTGTTGTTGTTCTTTGGGTGATGTTTGTCGTTTGGATTTACCTACTGTGCGCTGTGCCGGCCTTTTTGAGCCAGGTGGAATATATTCTTCGTCATTGTTGCTATCTGAACCGGCATTGTAACTTTCATCACCTGATTGTTGTCCGACAGTGTCAGGTTCCGTATTCGATTCATAATCATCTACATGATATTCAATTTTAGTTTCAATTGTTTCAATAGGCGGTACAAATAGTTGTTCTGTGTGAATTGATTTATATTCTCGATAAAATGTAGCCTCTGTATGTAGAAGAAGGTCTCGTAGCTCGGATTCAACACGTTTAGCTGTTATTGTGGCCAAATCGTACTCGTCGATTTTGCTGAGGCACCCGATACAAACACAATGGTCATTGTCACCGCTATTGCCTGGTAAACTTTCTCGTTCCGACGGATAATTGCCCAGGAATTTTCGAATGAATTCACATATTCGAGTTTCGGAATATTTTGATTTCGTTTTAAACAAATTGCGACTGTAAAAAACAGATGTTGTGTTACAAATGTAACAATTTTGTGGATCCATTGTCAATTTTAGCTTGAAAATTTGACAAAATTTCAAAACAATTGGAATATTTCATGTGCTATTCAGAAATTGCAATTAATTTGTTTTTTTTTTTTCATCAATTTACTGGGTAAACAAATACTGATACAAAATACTGTCAAATGCACTGCACCAGGCGAACCAAAACAAATATGGCGCTAAACGTCAATGTTGACAGACGATTGTTGTATTTATTGGTGCGACGTCATCGAAGTACGATAAATACAATTTATTTGTAAAATTCTTCTGTGCTCTACATCGGGAAATTTCCAAATCCACTTAAAATGTGCATTTAAGAAGAATTTCGAAACATTTAAATGGCTGAATTTCTTTTTTCATTGAAATAAACAAAATCAATTGTGGTGCTAGAAAAATGGAATTCAAGCCCATTGTTACGTGTAAGTTATCAAACATTGTATTTGTGTGTGATTTTCAAGGCAAAGGTTAAAAATGATTTGTGCTTTCTTTCTCTAGATTCGGGCGCTGGTCCATTGTTTCGTTCGCTTGAGGCTCATATCGTGGCCTCGATCCCATTAGATACATGCGAATGGAAACGTTCTTATGGACGACCAGTAAAAGATGTACAGCTTGAAGCTTCATTTCATCCGCTCAATACGAAACTTCTTGACAAGTATAAATCTGGTGATTGGAGCATTGTCGAACATCCGGTTCTGCATTTGTATGTAACCGAATGCAATGATATTGACACATACAAAAGTAACGTTAAGGAAGATATTGATAATTGGCTGAAAATGTTGAACACTTATGGAATTGCTGATTGGATGATTGTTGTTGTTGAAACGTTTGATGTCAAAAAAACAAAAAATATTCTGCCACGAACGACCGTCCTCGATAAAATTCGAACGGATTTCGCATCGAAGAATGGTGATCGCTGCATTTCCATTTTGAATCCAATGAAATTCGAAATGAAAGCCACGGAATCGTATCGCTGTTTTTTGCAACGCATTCGACATCTAATGCTTAGTGGTTACAATCGAACCATAAATAAATATGAGGAATTGATTCGTGCCAATCGTGAGACACGCAACCAAGAGGGATGGTGCTTCATAAAGTATTTTTTATTACAAGAAGAACTGGCATTTGTATTACAAATGCTTGGATTACATTCAGAAGCGTTGATTCAATACGACGAACTCGATGCAATGTTTTCGCAATTTATTTTGAATTCGATGTTTGGCGAGAAACCGAAATGGTTGGAGGTGTTTCAGCGTCCGTTCAGTTCATTCCATGGCATAAAAATGAATAATCTGCAATTGAAAGAGGTGCGACGCAAAATTGAAGAGAAATCAATAACATTATTAGAATTTCGAAGCTATTTGTTCGAACGGCAAGCGGTTATTCTGAAAGCAGCTGAGAAAACTTCAGAAATTGCCGAACGATTGTTGCCCTTCTTATTTTCAACGCTGCGTGAACTCGATGCCTTGAAAATCGAGATGATTGACGGAGCGTTAGCCTGTTGGGAGTTTGTGTCATCGATTGAGGTGCTTGATGCCTGCGAAACAGCCATCGAAACAAATAACTCAACAAATATTTTCAAGTACACGGCTCCAATATGGAATTTAGCCAAAGACAAACTATATGAATTGGGCAAATTATGTGGTTTATTGCCTGGTTTTACGCCAACCTCAGAACAACTGCACATTGTCGTACAGTTATCAGCTGGCATGGGTGATAACTTTGAAGAAACTGATCGAGCCCTTATCATTGACAATAAAACAAGTGAAATGCTCTTGGAGCAACAGCGAGCGGTGTCACCGAGTCGCAAGCCCAAAAAATCGGCCACTGAACGCCTGAGAGAGGCGCTTGGATCAAATCAGACATTTGAAAAATTGTATTTAGAACTAAGCGAATTGGCAATAAGCACATACAAGCATGTATCTCGACTCCGTTCAGCCCGCTTAGTTGGCTTAGATCTGGGCAATTTCTATTGCAATCTCTCTCAACCCAACAAAGCAGTCACATTTTTCACTGACCTAATGCGCGAGCTCAAGGCCGAAAATTGGAATTATTTGGCCAGTCAAACATTATTAGAACTGGCAAACTGTTATCGTAAAATGGATGATATGACCGCATATACGAAAACATGCGCTGCCATTGCATGCAGCAAGCAATTAGAGACTCTGGTTCGGCGACATTATTTTGATGAGTTTGTTAAGTCAATTAATTCTGTTCGTAGCAAATTGGATATCATCGATATAGAAGGACATCACAACGATTGTATTACTCAATTGGAAGACCATTTTCAAGTGATTGATATTAATGTGGCACAAAATGGACCCATTATCCAGGCAAGTTCAAATGAAGAACTTCTATACGGCCCTTTAACCTTGAATATTTAATGTTATTTGTTTTTTTTCCTCTTGTTTATTCACAGGATGATATTATAATGGTGCAACTAAAGCTCGTTAGCAATTTCCCAAAAGAGATTAAAGTCAACAAAATATCCGTTTCATTTGAATCGAATTCAAAACATAGCGAAACTGTCACGGATGATTTCATAAACAAGTAATTTGAATTTTTTATGAATTTGGTGTCAAATATCTCATTTATTCATATTGTCCTTTTAGCTCCAAACTGCCAGTTTCATCATTTTTGGACTATAAACAAGATACAACAATAAATTGTGCTTCGGTTGTATGCGATACTAAGAGCAAGCAACCAGTTCGAAGGTCAAGCAGTACACGTGGAAAATCAACGCCCACGGGTATTTTTTATTTTTTTTAATGTCAATTAGCATACTCAGATTAACTCATACAATTCACGATATTTCGTACAGTTCGCACGGATTTTTCAAATAACGTTCAAACCGAAAACGTATCACTGCAACCGGGTGAGAATATGATTCCGCTGACTGCAAAAGCTACACGTGTTGGTCTTTGGAATTTCAAACAGGTTGTACACTTTCTCAATGTGACTTCTTTTTATTTTATTCATAACATAATTTACATTTTTGCAGCTGTCAATTTGCGTTGAAAAATTGGATTTCCTCTCCGAATCTCTGCCGGCAAAATGTGATCCATTTGAGATAACGACAAAAGCAGCCACAGCTGTGCTCAGCTTTAAAAATTTAATTGCTGGCGTTGAACAGCATGTTGACTTGATTGTGTCAAGCGGAAGCTTCATTTTCCCAAAAGAAGCTTCAATTACGTTGAAATGCTCAAAATATTTGAAAATTCGTGAAACTTCCACCAAATCCTCCAATGAAGACAATGATCAAATCCAGGAATTTAAATCAGAGGCAACAATAAAACTGTACGATGTGAAACCCTTTGAAGAGAGAACAATTCCATTGGCTGTCATTTGTGATTTGCTCGGACAACGCGATGAAAAGCTAATCGAACAAAAAATCACTTTACAATGTCCATGGTCTCGAAATGAAGTCACAATTCCATTGTCATTCATGCCAGCAATGGTAGCCTCGTGTAGGCTGCATTCGTCAGGAACGCGCAAATTTTTGCAGGTTATAGTTAAGGGGATTGAATCTCAACTAGAGCTCACCAACATATCGATGACTTGTGACTCCACGGGCGTGACATTGCGCGATAACAATCCAAAGTCAGTTCAATCATATCGATGCCAAAAGAATTTAATCGTTTCGTTAATGTGGGAAATTGAAGTGGAACCTCTGCAAGCCGAATGTCAATTAAAACTTATCAAAGTCAACTTTTCCCTTAATTACGCGCACGTAAACAATGGAGTGGTGTCAAGCCTGAAAAAACGATACCATTGCAAATTTGATGTTACTGATTACACCACTTTATTCCGAATCGAAGCAAAACTCGAGCCCGGCGAACTGTGTCGTGTTGGTTCAGTATACAATTTAAATCTAAAAATCATTAAAATCCATTCGAGCCCGTTCGTTGATTTGATGTACGAGGTAATGCCAGATCAAAATGTATGGGCAGTGGTTGGTCGAACGGCTGGCGTTATTTCAATGGCTGAACGTGATGCACAATCCGTTATGGTTGAAGTTCTTCCACTTTCTGCGGGATTTTTACCTCTGCCAAACATTCGTTTATCAAAGTATATTTCAGCTGAGAAAAATGAAATCCATCCAAAACTTCAACCATTTCCACCTGGTCAAATTTATAATGCAACGAAAAGCCTTCAAATTCACGTTTTGGCCACTGCCAATAGCGGCAGCTCCAATGGAAATGAATAATCAAACTTTCATCAATCAAACGCAACTGGCAAACTGGATCAGATCAATGATTACGATACAGTCATTTTGGCATTAAATTATAATTTATGTTATCAAATTAATTTTGATTGTAACTTATGGAATAAGCAAATAAACAAACAAACGCAAATTATTATTATAAAACATTTGATGGGCCTGAATTTCCAATTTATGCATTGAATGTGGTCAATTTATTACAGCATTACTCTTACAGTTTTCTTCCGCTGCGCAAATATTGCTACGATGTTGCTTGGAATGGAAGTTTTCAGACGATTGCATAAAACTGAATAAATATTACCATATAAATGGCTATTGCGTTCATGAGCTGAAAAATGGACTGCATTTAGTCAGTTACTTTTAAATGAAATCAACACTTTTACTTTGAGAAATGTTCCGTTGTTCATTTTGAACAGACCTTTGGCTTGTACTGCAATTCGGTGATGAATGAAATGCAGCTCAGTGGTTTCGAGCTACAAATTTCACAACAAACAAATTAATTAAATGAGATAAAAATGAATATTTCAATTAGATCAGTGATATATTAACCTGTGTCATCAGTTTTCGATGATTAAAAAGCGGTCGAATTCGGTTTAAATGTGATAGAATTGACTTAACCTGAAAATGAAACTTGAACTTTCACTAGGGATTTCTTTTTTTTTCAATTATAGGAAAATTATGTATACTTTTACGGAACAATTGATGGCACCGTGAAATATATAAAAAAATATTAATAGCCAGTGCACAAGTAAAATAACCATACCTGAAAGACGTATTCATCAAATATTACTATAAATTGATGTAATTCATTTACATCTATAAATTACCAGTACGATAAACGGATGAAAACTCATCGAAATGTATGTACATCCAATTTAATTCAGTCAGTAATAGATAAACACAAGAGAAAATTGTAGCCACATGTGACCAGCCAAATATCTCGTTCAAACTCATAATCATTTCATACACACAGTGAAAATAACCACGGATCCATTTTAATCGTTGTAACTCATATGCATAAATTGGTTTACGAGGACATATAAAGTTTTGATTTTTCAATTCAACTAAATCTGAAACACTTTTTACTTCACCTTCGATTATTTTCAACTGAAAGTGGATAATTTCCAAGCAAAACAGGTAATAAAACATTCTTAGCTGGCAAAATTAATATTCAATAGTGTACATAAATTCAATGTTGATGTTCTCAAAGTTTGTGCAAATCATTCGTACAACAAGAATTAAAATTACTGTTGCAAAAAAGTGAATAAATTTCTTTGAATAGCATCGAAAACGAAGATTCGTTTGACAATAGAATGAGCTATTTATTTTCTCAAGCATTATCCAAAATTGCTTATGAGCTCGCCGATGAATGATTGAATCCAAAACAATGAGCCAATAAGTACATAATGCAGCAGTATATTGAATAAATTCACTCGTTGCTTCCAATAATCCAAATGAAGAATAAAATTCAAGCATAAAATAAAATATAAATAGCGTAGAATGAACGACGATCAGAAAATGAACAAAGTAAATAAAATAAGCTATTCGTTTTTTCGATAATTTCGACGATCCTGAATTGAAGCCACATATATCAAAGAACAGTAAAAGCGTCAGCACTTGATTTGGTAACATTTTGAAGTCTACTGCATTTCATTTAATTTGATAATAATGAAGTTTCTTGAAACGCACTGTTATCGCAATGGTATAATCGAACATGTTTTAACACACATTCTTGTGTGCGAAGCAAATGACGTGGTATAGAGCAATGTGATTGTGATATCGTTTCGGATTCCTGGGACCAACAGTGCAATAACATACATTGTATTCAAATTAAATTAATTTTACTTCTTTGATGAAAATTACATCGATACAAACACATTAAGTCATTAAGCCAATGGAATTTTATCGATCATCCAGATCGCGCTATGTTATCATAGGATTGAAATCGGCTTGGTTTGCAATGGTCTATTGATGGAGTCACTCATCGCTTGTGAATTGTTTACACCTTCATACAGAATCGAGTGTGTAAATGACGTCACGTGAACACACTACTGGCACCACTTCGCCCTCCTCTGGCCATTTTCAGGAATATCTCCCTGGAAATTAAGACCTTGCACATACAACGTCTAGTTGAAAAACATAATCCAAAGCAGAAAGTGGTGTTTCAAAAATTACTATTTAAAAATCTAGTTAAACATGAAATAGCTGTTTCAAAAGTCATAATGGGATATGTGCATGTGCGATCTATTCTTTCGGTTCAGATAATACTTATTCTAAATTATAAATTTTGAATGTAAATTTGGATTTATATATTTATTTCTATTTTCCAATTAGATGTAGTTGCGCTTTACTGTATCAAAAGAATATTCAAACTGAGCGTTCAATCGCCTTAGTTCTTTGCATCACAGTTTTATATGCACTTCAACCCTCACTTGGACAAGCCCTGAATCATAGTATAGACCAATAGAAAACGTATTGTACTTTCATTCTTAATACACCTGTAATGATCAGAATGAAAGAATTACTGACTGACGTGTTTTTGACAAAATCAAATCCATTACATCTGCGAAAATCACAGCTAATAATCGGAAAGGTTCAAAATCATTTCAACAGCAGCTATTGAATGAACCGAAAGGCTTGCGGCATATAATTGAATTCTGATAATATTTTGGTTACATAATTTCCACATTATTTATCTCTCACGCATCAAATGGTAAATTGAAAAAACAAGACAAAATTAGCAAAATCAACGGACTGTGAACAAAAGTGATTGAAATCTAATAATCAATACACACACAAAAGAAGAAGCTTTGGTGATGATTTTGCAATTGAGCGCCCTGCATCAATTTCAATGTCGACGATGACCATCCGGTATACACGCAGAATATATGATTAAAATGTAGATTTCTGTGTAATTTTTCGTGGCGCTTAAAAGTGCCATCAAAATTGGCCTAATCATTCTGCTGAGTAATGAAATATTTCAATCCAAAATTCAGATGTATAAATAGATGGATAAAATCGCTATTTGTTATCAGTTTGATTTGATATTCACAGTCGTCAGTATCTTGAAATAAGTTCAACTCTTTAGTTTTATATATGTTTTGAAACTAATTTCCAATTCAAAAATGAAGTTCTTCATCGTGTTAGCTGTTTTGTGTGGTGCTATTGGCCTGTCGCAAGTAAAGATCTCCATCAATCGTAGTTTAGTTATTGTATTATTAACACAAATCGTTTTGTTTCATTCGGTTCCATAGCAAGCCCTTAGCAAAGATAAAATTGAAGAAATGTTATTCAAAATATTGGCTGATTGTGGCAAAAAGGAGGGAGCATCCGAAGCAGACATCGCATTCATTAAGGCTCGTAATCATCCAGACACGAGAGAGCAAAAATGTCTCTCTGCTTGTGTTGGAGAAACTGTTGGATTGGTGAGGCTGTTTGCATTTATAATAATTTATAATATTTCATTCAATTCCTTACTAACTGTTTCTTCCCATTTCGAATGAACAGATTCGTGATGGCAAGACCGATGTTGAGGCTTCTGTTAGCATGGCCAAGAATGCATTTGGCGCCGATGATCCAAAAGTCGAAATCGCACGAAAAATTGCTATTGAATGTGCAAAGATCGTTGAGGCAGATCGTTGTGAAGCTGCTGCTAAAATGTACGAATGTGGTAAAAACGGTGCCACAAGTCATGGACTCAGCTTCAGTGATTTCATGTGATTCTAACCAGATAAAAACAAACAAACAATGAAACATTCAATAAAATTTGATTATGTACAATCAGGCACATAATATTTTATACCAAATCAAATAAAATTCTGTGTGAAATTCCAAATTTGCCTATTTGTCTTCTTATGTTGTTGATGGTAGTTTGCGTATAGTTGAATTAATACAAGATTTACAACAAGTAAAAATGGCCGGAAGGAATCGTTGAAGATCATCTGATGAATTGATTTAGATGGCCCAGTACTTTAGCTATAAATGTCTGACGAAATATGATTTCAGACAGTGGTGACAAACATAACGGTGCACCTGCATCATATATATTTCTTATGGTGATTCGTTACCGTGAGAAATGCACTGAAGCAATTGTTTATTACGTCTATTAGAAAAAACTAGTGGAAAAATTGATCCACTCTTCACACCATATCTATTTATTGGCAAACTTTTACAATGGAAAAGGAATCTAATGGAATTGGCTCCGATTTTCACCTTATTGAAGGTTAATTGTTATAAATTTGAGCTTGGAATCTAGTTTATTACATGGTTTCTATATCATGACAAACTCACTGTTTTGATTGAAATGCGAGAGATGAAAAATGCACCAACGGGAATCATTTATACTCAGGTATTCGATTATTTCTTGAACGGATTAGGAACCATGACATACATTCCTGAAAGTGACATCAATAGCCTGGTTAAAATAAAGAGTGCCAAGAAAAGCTAAGATCTGAGAATAGAGGTGTACAACGGACAATGTGTTGTCCGTCCGTGTGGTGTCCGTCTGCCGTTTAGTGAGATAGGACGGACGGATATTTTTCATTTTGTCCGACTTGAGAAGAAGGACGGACAAAAAATCTTGTTTGTCCGTCCGTACATTTGTCTGTCTGTCCGAACTCACAAATTTTGTCCGTCCGTCCTGAGGCATTTGTCCGTTGTACACATCTATCTGAGAACAAGAGATATGGTGCATTAAGTTTGACGAACTTCATCAAATCTCAAACGCTTTTCTTTTATTAAGAAGGAAGTATGAATTCTCAGTGGAGTATATAAATAAGCCCAACACAGCCCATCCGTTGAAATGGTATTTTTCACACGAAATTTAACATTACTCCTTAGTCAAGTGGATGTAGTGAAAATTTTACATTATAATAATAAATGTTTCTGTAAATTTAATTCAAATAAAAAGGATCAAGCTCAACACCTTTTATATGGTGCGAGATCATTTGAATCAAAGTGAATGTTTGTTGTTTATAAAATGTTGTTAAGGCGCAATACTTTTGATAATTCATTAATTTGTCAAAAACATGTTAGTATTTCCTAATGTAAACAATCTCCGTAAGAATAGTATTGCCATGCATTTCCTATGATGTTTTGTTACCATAAGAAAAGTATTAGCGCATTGTGGTTCTTATCGAGAGCAATCGAAAATTTACCGTAATGAAAACCACCATATGAAATACATTGCTTCAATGCATTTCTTATGGCAACGAATCACCAGTTTGCCACCACTGTCTGAAATCATATTTCGTCAGACATTTATAACTAAAGTACTGGGCTATCTAAATCAATTCATCAGATGATCTTCAACGATTCCTTCCGGCCATTTTTACTTGTTGTAAATCTTGTATTAATTCAACTATACGCAAACTACCATCAACAACATAAGAAGACAAATAGGCAAATTTGGAATTTCACACAGAATTTTATTTGATTTGGTATAAAATATTATGTGCCTGATTGTGCAGAATCAAATTTTATTGAATGTTTCATTGTTTGTTTGTTTGTTTGTTTTTATCTGGTTAGAATCACATGAAATCGCTGAAACTGAGTCCATGACTTGTGGCACCATCTCTACCACATTCGTACATTTTAGCAGCAGCTTCACAACGATCTGCCTCAACGATCTTTGCACATTCAGTAGCAATTTTTCGTGCAATTTCGACTTTTGGATCATCGGCGCCAAATGCATTCTTAGCTACGCTAACAGAAGCTTCAACATCGGTCTTGCCATCACGAATCTGTTCATTCGAAAAATGAAAAACAAAGAAACATTTGGTAAGGAATTGAATGAAATATTATAAATGCAAACAGCCTCACCAATCCAACAGTTTCTCCAACACAAGCAGAGAGACATTTTTGCTCTCTCGTGTCTGGATGATTACGAGCCTTAATGAATGCGATGTCTGCTTCGGATGCTCCCTCCTTTTTGCCACAATCAGCCAAAATATTGGATAACATTTCTTCAATTTTATCTTTGCTAAGGGCTTGCTATGGAACCGAATGAAACAAAACGATTTGTGTTAATAATACAATAACTAAATTACAATTGATGGAGATCTTTACTTGCGACATGCCAATAGCACCACACAAAACAGCTAACACGATGAAGAACTTCATTTTTGAATTGGAAATTAGTTTCAAAACATATACAAAACTAAGGGGTTGGACTTATCTCAAGATATTGACGACTGTGAATATCAAATCAAACTGATAACAAATAACGATTTTATCCATCTATTTATACATCTGAATTTTGGATTGAAATATTTCATTACTCAGCAAAATGATTAGGTCAATTTTGATGGCACTTTTAAGCGCCACGAAAAATTACACAGAAATCTACATTTTAATCATATATTCTGTGTGTATACCGGATGGTCATCGTTGACATTGAAATTGATGCAGGGAGCTCAATTGCGAAATCATCACCAAAACCTCTTTTGTGTTTTTATACGTTGTGTGTAACATTCGCAGTTGATTATTAACAAATTAAACAGTTTTTGCTAGTTTGTCGGTACAAAATAATTTCCATTGACTCTATTTGTGTGTCGAATCGACTCATCATTATTTCGGATTTCGTTAGTATTCCATATTCAATAAAATGCTGAGGAATTTTAAAATATATGTTTTATTCATTGTCTTGTTTGGAAATCATTTGTATTGAATAGGCATCCAGAAGTGTTAATATTAATTGGGGAAAAAAAATTCTTTCATCATATCAGTACGATGGACTACGACCGAGTCTCAGTGGAAATGAGACTTCAAATTACATAGAAACAAAGTGAATTCCAAAACTGATACAGTTTTGCATCACTGTTGATAGTGATTTTTTTGAAGCCATGTCACAGCTAAATAGAAAATTCATAAATCAAACTTCACAAAAACCAAGAAAATCGAAATAGTGAATTGTAATTTTTGCATATTTTTTTCCAAATTTTTCTTCGTTGAGCTAAATAGTGCAAACTATGTGTCTCAAATTCCTCAACAGATGAATTTTGGCCCAAATCGACTATCTTCGGAATGAATGACCTCTAAAAACCTAGTCAGTAAAATGACTTTGATGGAATATTACGCATGTATAAGGCCGATGAAGAAGTACCCTGTATAGTAGCTAAAAGTCAATAATCCATTATGACCTGCGTTCTTGATCAGCTATCGTTTGTCCCCCCGATAAGATTGTTATCAATTGGATTACATTGCATCCAGACATACTTGTTAGATTATGGGCTAAATTTAAAAGTATATAAACAATTGTAACATTGAAAACAATTCATTGATTGTTTTGAATTAAAGAAATGTTCAATTTTATAATTAGTTTGTTGCTGATTTCGGTCGTTTTCTACTTTTATTTAACATGGAATTTCGATTATTGGCAAAAACGTGGTGTAGCTGGACCGAGACCACGCATATATGTTGGTACATTTCCAAAGACAGCGACATTAAAAAGAAGCTCTAACTACATTCAAGAAACTACTGAAATTTACCGGTATAGAAATCTGAACATTTGAAAGTGTGACACGATAAAAGTGTTTTTGTTTTGTTAATCGAGATCTTCAATTCTTCAAGACAGTATTATCGACAGCACCGTTTTATTGGGGTTTTTCAATACCGTCAACCGAAATTAATGATTTTGGATCCCTCATTGGTGGTTGATATTTACGTAAAGTATTTCAAACACTTTGGTGATAACACGTTCAGTGATGCAGTAAGCTCCCAATTTATCTACGAATTTTGTTTACACAGAATAATTAATAATGTGTTACACAAAGAACTTATACTTTGATGGCCTGAATCAAACTTTTAAACAACTTTTCAAGTTTGTTTGCAGTTATCGAGAAATTAATCAAAATCGATTTTGAACCAGTTTCGAATGTAGTCTAAAAATGAGTTGAATTGAGTTGAACAGAGCATCAATTTGACGATTTTCTCCTTTTTTATCAATTTCGAAACGCCACATTTGTAAAGTCCTCTGGGATTTTAAATCTGGCCAGCAAGTATTACATTATTTTTTATATAAACCGTTGTTTTGAGTCAGTCCATAGCAGGGGTGCTCACGGATGGCTCTGACATCATTTGGAATAGCTGGGAATAGCTCAGATAGTTCAAAATCATTATGAATCACAATTCAAAACAGTAGCGTGGATTGTTTTGGATTGTAACTCATAATAATTTTCCGATAATTTCGAACTATCCGAGCTGTCCCAAATGCTGTCAGAGCTATGCCGAAGCACCCCTGGTCTATAGTATTGATCAATCAGTATAGTATTGTATGTATTTGATGTGATTAGATGAGTAAGAACACAGATCCGCTCCATAAACCAAATCCATTTATTGACAAACTTGCACAATGGAAAGGGAGACGATTGGAATTGGCTCCAGTTTTCACCTTATTAAAGGTTAGCTTTCCTAAAATTTATCAATAAAATATCTTTTATTAAGTAATGTGAGATTCATCGTAGGTCAAAGGAATGTACCCAGCCATTGAGAGTGCCTGCCGCCGCTTAGAACAATATATTAATAGTAAAATTGATTCGGGACAAAATGTGTTGGTCTCAAAAGATGTAAGTGTGTTAGTGGGCTTATATAGCTTGGGTTAGCACCACGAAATGTGGTTAAGAAATTATGCTTGAATATGTTTTTTATATCATCACAAACTCACTGTAGATCAGCTCACGACTAATAGCGGACATCGTGTGCAATTTGTTATTTGGTTTAGATGCAAGAGCTTTCGATGAAAAATCTGAATTTTTAGAACAAGCTCTCAAGATGTTTTATTCCGTTCCATATGAAGCCATTCGATCGGCCACGTACGAGATATTTCCATGGCTGAGAAAAATCTATCCACAGCAGTTCACAACATCTGAATTTACAGCTTGGTTTAAATCACTGTTTGATCAAGCCGTTCAACTTCGTAAACAAAGTGATATTTCTCGCGATGATTACCTGAACTTCTTGATTGAATTGCGAGAAAAGAAAAATACACCAATCGAAATCATTTATGCTCATGCATTCACTTATTTTTTGAACGGATTTGAAACCACGACATACATTCTTGGTTGTGCCATCAATAATCTGGCTGAAAATAAAGAGTGCCAAGAAAAGTTACGATCCGAGATCAAGAGCTATGGTGAACAGATTACCTTTGAACAGCTTCATCAAATGCCATACTTAGACGCTGTCCTCAATGGTAAACAATTGGTTCGCTTTATCGATTTATCCTTGGTTATCACGGCTAAAATTGTCTTGTATTACAGAGACCACACGAAAGTGTCCTTCTCCATTTCCAATATGGAAGAATTGTACTGAAGACATTACGTTGTCCGATTTTGACGGCTCAACTTTGTTTGTAGAGAAAGGCCTTCAAATTATTCTACCCATTGCTGCGCTGCATAGTCATCCCGATTTTTATGAGCATCCAGAAAAATTTGATCCGGAGCGATTCGATGAAAGCGCAGGAGGTGTCAAACGATTCAAAGATTCAGGTGTATTCGTGCCATTTGGAAACGGGCCCCGGCAATGCCTGGGTAATTTCGTGATAGATTTTTTTGATAGAATATGATTATTGTTGATTAATAAGGAATAATTTTCGGCTTTATTTTACAGGAATGCGATATGCGATTACAAAAATTAAGGCTGCACTATGCACTCTTTTTGGGAAGTATGAATTTTCATTAGAATATACGGAAAACAAGCCTAGTCAGCCTGTTGGGATGGTTTTTTTCTCAGAAAACTCAGCGTTGCTTAAACTGAAGCGATTGTAGTGGAATTGTGAATTAAAATCGGTTGTTTAATGTAGCATGTCTATATGTGTAGCACCAACAGAACATTTTCAAACATTTCTTCAAAATTAATAAATTTGGGCAAACCCCGTTCATATTTTGTTCACAAAATTAAAATATTTCATTTTGAATTTGGTTAAAAACTTATCCCAAGTTGAATATTTAAAAAAAAAATTATAGCTAGATGGAATTGCCAGTAACAGCTCATATTTTTTTGCGTTAGTCTCAATTAAAATTACTTCATTTGTGACCTGATGAAAATATTGTTGCATTTTTTTTATTTTCTATTGAATTGTTGACGATGCATATCTATTTTTATATCAACATTTACCTATTTGACATTAGATTTACGGGCGCAATATCTTTGGTATTCAAGAAAAACATACTTCATCTTTTTTATATCATATTAAGTTTAGTTTAGATTGTACAATGTTAAATCCTCCCAATATCCAATCACTTCAATCTGACAAGAAAATCAAGACCAACGTTACATGATATTACCAGTGTACAGGAAAATAGTAGTGCGCTCATTCAGGCTCTCCCTACATTTCATAGAATTGTATGAATATAACTATGTATGCAGCAATACCACCAGTGAGCTGAAAATATGCAATTAAACATAAAATCCGTTAAACAATACAATTTCTGAAGGTTCATTGCATTTTTTTACTTTAAATGTTTTATTTTCGAATAAAAGTCCCCTTGCCTCTAGCAGCATCGAATGATGCATTAGATGTAATTCAATCGTTTCCATCTGTATATTTAAACAAAAATGATACACTATTTCAATCAACTCTTGAAAAAATTTGATACCTGTACAGTTAAATCAGCTTTACAATAATGCATTTGTCTTGGATCAGCCTTTGAATAATGAAAATCTATCATATTGAAATGAACAATGATATTTTCTATCTAAAAAAAAAAGATATTTGATAAATAAGTTAAAACGAGAAAAATCATAAAAATTGATTAAATTATACAGTCACAGAGCATCTGGTTGCACCATGAAATAAATACATGATTAAAAGTTGCCAATGTGCAGTTGCGAGGACCAAAACTAACAAAAAATGGTTAAATTGTTTTTGAAATTCATTTCGAATGGAAGAATTAATATTGGCGATATGTTTACCAATTAAACGGATACGAGTTATCACCGAAAAGTTGATATAAATCCAAATTATTTCAGTAAGAACAAGATAAAAGCAAAACAGAACATTTGCTACGTGGGACCAACCGAATATCACATTTAAATGGCCAAATAATTCGTGAACACGCTGAAAATACTCTCGGACCCACTTCAGTCGTCTTGATTGAAATAAATAATCTGGTGGTGTTTCAAATAGTTGCGATAAATGGCATTTACTCCTGACGGACATACGAAATACTTTTTGCATTGCATTTATTTCTCCTTCGATCTTTTTCAACTGGAAGTGAACAACTTCCAAGCAAAAAAAATAGTAAAACATTCGGATATTACAAAATACAAATATTATTATGTATGACCAAAGTACAGCTCTTCGCGTAGTTATTGTGTATCTTATCATAAAAAGTACTGCATTGCTTGAAAAGAATTGAATGATCTTAAACAAAAAGTTTCGGATATTAAAATGGGAGTGCTGGCAAAAGCTACTGTCAATGTGCTCAACAGTTTTCCAAAAATATTCGTGTTTTTGACGACAAACGATGGAATCCCAAATGATCAACCAATAAGTAACCAAGCCAATGAAATATTGCAAAAATTCCGTTGTTGCTGAGATTAAATGTAATGTTGAAAGTCGCACGGTTACCAAAAAAACTATGAACAATGTTAGTAGTACGGCAATTGAAAATTGCACAAATAAAATGATATTGTTCAATTTCTGACGATGAAATAGATTGGATGAATTTGAATTAAAACCAAAAGAATCGAAAAAATCTAACATTCGCTTTATTTTAGCGGGAAGCATCTCACGATTTTTTTTTATAAGCTTGACCTACGAATTTCTATTGCAGAACTTGTCGTATTTTTCTATCTAGTCAATTCACATTTCTAAATGTACAAAACTTGTACAGATATTAATCTAATCACAAATATTAAACAGTCATTTTTTAATGTCAAATGATTAAAAATTCACGATAAATGAAATCAAAAAAGTAAAATGAAAGTAATCAACATTAAATTAAAGTAACAAATTAAAATGATTGATTTTTGATTGCATAAATTGTCAATCAAACTTCAATTTTAATACAATTTCAATAAAATAATTTGATTATTTTGTCATTTCTTCAAATTCAGTAGGAAAATATATAATTACGTTTTTAAATGTTCTACATAAAAACACTGGACGAAAAAATTCGGTGAAAGGGAATATTTATTTAAATTGAATTGATTAATTTAATAGGAATAATAATATTACACAGTGCAACAGACTGTGCAGGATGTAGAAATTTCGAATGACGATTGAAAGTATGGGTCAGTAGAAGAAAAACGCCGGGTCCAGTTTTTCGCTGGCACGTCACAGAGTTTTTTTATGCACTCTTGAAATTTTCGCTTCCGAGGCGGATTTTTCCCTGTTTTACTGAAATTGGCCTATCATTGTTTTGTCCATAGCTCCTGAACCATTAGACATTTTGCTTTGCTCTCTTCAGCAAAGTTGTTTGTTTTGAGTTCTGCTACAGCTTTGCTGAAGACATCAATCCAAAACAATTACATCTTCAGTATGAAATGTGGTAAAATGTTGAACAATTCAGGCTCCTAACAAGAGTCTGACGTTTAATATGCGCAATGGACTTCGTAGTGGTGAGAATTTACATTAATGTTGCAACACTGAAACTTTGGTTCGAACAAACCGTATTCGACACAAATTGAATTTGTATGAAATAGCGATGATTTGAGATTGAAAAAAAATTGAATGAATAAAAAAAAAATAAAACATTTAAAGGCATCTCATCGGCGATGAAGAGAATTAAAACAAAGAATTTGAAGAATTTATCAGTTTTTATCAAACCAATAAGATTAGAAAATACCAATGTATTCTATAGAATACATGTTACGTCTATTCTTACCACCGTAAGTACACGGCGCTGTTGCCAGTGGCAATAGGGAATACCAAAATAATTTTCATTTTCTATAAATTTCAAGTATGAAATGAATTGAGACACAAAAGGAGATTGAAACAGATGAACACAGTGTTGACTTGACACTTAAATCTATGGTTTACGTTTTTTCCTGCTAAAATCGACGATTTTGAGGAAAAGTTCCACTTGTTTGCCGATCTGTGCATGAAATAATAGTCCGATTGTGTGCAAAATTTCTCAGATTTGCTTTTGTACTTTACTTCTGGGTTATGCTGAGCTTGTGAGTAAGTGATACAGTATTTCGAGTACCTCTAGTACAACAAATCTCAAAAATCGGTGATATATGGCGAAAATTCACGTTTTTTGACTGAAAGTAACAGGAACATAGTATATTTTACATCTTTCGATCACATTTTCAATTGATTTGGTTCAAATTAATCCGATTTGATGTGCATATGATATTTCTACACACAGAGATGTGATATAGAAAATGGGTGCTAACGTTAGGCACTAACCATTAGTCTTGCTATAAGCGTTGGCTCGATATAGTCTCTGATTGTATCATTTGTATACAATCTATAGATCACAGAGATCAACAGCTGGGAAGCTTTCGGAACTAGTGCGTTTTTCTACCACAACACGGACTTGTATCTTTCCAAATCGCTTGGCAATTGATTCCTTGGCTAAAATTGATCAAACAAATACAAACGCAAGTCTTTCTAGATCAGTTTAGCAAATCTTGCTGTTGGCTATATGACATCAAGTAGACTATTCGCGCATATTCGAAAGAAACACTACTTCAGCCGCTCTTACTGGCGCTCTTACTATTGTACAGTGGACAGAGATTTAGTCTCATCTCATGGCACTTGTTGATTATAATTCATGAATGTATGCGTATGCTTTCTGCATACATTTGCTGTACAGTCGGAAGCGCTTAGACATGCTGTTTGCACTTGCCAGTATGTAACACTTAGGCGATGTCAAACTAAATACGTGTAAAGTGTTACATACTGGCATGTGCAAACAGCGTACACAATCGCGTCAGACTGTACAGCAAGGCTTACGCGGTGGACAAACTGCACAATACGTTTCGTACACGCTTCAGTATTTGAACATTGGACACGTGTGAGATATAAGTTTTTACTCGAATCTAACTCGTTTTCCACATTTAAATACTGAATTGTGTGCGAAATATATTCACTCGAATTGAATTCGAGTAAATGAGACACACGGGAATAACGGCAGAACAAAAACAATGCATTGTTTCGGGGTATCTAATTACAGGAGACTCTAAAACATCGTTACAGTTTGACTCAAGAATCAGTCAACAGCGCATTTCTTTCATCTTGCATGAAGTGTTTCAAACATATTCGTATAAGATGTCCCCCAAATTCGGGCTCAATGTGTTTTAATTACAAAGGATTCTTTTCCGTCGTTCTGTTGGCTATTGTCGACGCTGATTACAAGTTCATAGCAATAGAAGCAACACTTTTTGAAATAACTAAATCACATGCAGTTTGAAATGCATTGCACACAATTATTTCATTGCATTTTAATGTGGTTTAACCTTGATTGACTGTCTCATTCCTATGAGTTATGATTTTTAATGTAAAATATGAACAATTCATATTTTTTGAGGACTTTGCAACAAATTTTGATGTAGCAACGAACGCCAAAAAGTTGCAATTGCTGTATCAGTGCAGTTTAGGCTATGTTTTTGTTGTCGAAAGCTGAATGTTTAAACACGTTAGAAAGGGAGATTCAACACTAAAGCCAAAAACGTAAACAAGAGAAGCTTTCTTTGTGCCGGTTAGCGAAATGAAAAGTTGAATAGATTCTGGATTTTCCGTGTTAGTTTCATCGTGAGGACACAAGTGTACCACATGCTGCTTCTTCTTTTTCGAAACTACTCCATACATTTTGTACCGAATGCCGGCGCCATATTGAAAAATGTCAATAAGAAACTATAGTGAACATTTAGTTCATTAGTTGTGGCGCTGTCTGTCACTGACTATCTATCATCACTGTATATTTGTATGGGAATGTCCTAACGACGGTTAGTTTAGGTTGAAATTCATTTTAGTTGGCCAAATGTTGACACAATTTGATGAATTTTCAATATGTTGGAGCCAATACATTGGATTACAATATTCAATAATTGAAATTCACATATTGGAATTCGAGTATAAAAATTACATTTATTCATATTTCCCACACACATACGTATTCTGCTATACACAGTAAATTGCATGCGTATTGTGAGTAGCATTTCACAGTGTTTTTAGCTAAAAATTAATATTGAGTATTTAAAAATGAAAAATAAATATCATTCACAAGATATCTCAGATTTCAATTTGTTCTTTTTTTTTATTTAAATTTTTTATTCAATATATTATTGTATCGAATTTTTTTACATTTACTTAAAAACGTGTACATAAACATATTTAACTTTCATAGCTCTTTGACTAGCTTACATTCTTTAGCTTTCAATTGAATAAAAAAGTACAGCACTCGACATTAAAACACGTCAATGGTTAAAATCCAACAACTGATTTGATCCATTCGCGGTGCCATGGTACGGACGCGTAAGTAGGCGCCTTAGTTCCAACACATTCTTCTTGTCCCAATTCTCCGATTAAAATAGCTTCATTTGCTGCATTCACAAATACTTAACCGCTTCCGGAATCAACATTACAAACTGTAATAAAATTGAAATGACACATTTTCAATTATTAAATGAAGATGTGAAGTAAAATCAACTGATTTCAATCTGGGGGTAAAATTTTTAAAAATTCAATCAATACCGAAATAAATTCACTCACTTGCTTGGATTCCATTTTTATCTTCAGCGCAGACAACATTTTTATTCTCCATAACAGATTTTGTTCGATTTTTGTGATTGGATCGCAAGTTGTGAAATCAGCTTTCTTTAGATCATCATTGAAAATGCACCACTCACATTCAAGCCCAAATCCAGCAATTTTGACGTTCAGATCTTGCGTTACTGTGAAATTTTCGTCCGCCATTCGAATTGGCTCCTCGCTTAATTCAATTAGCTTAATATCATGTGCTTTGTGTCAGGGTTGTACAGGGGATGTGGAATTGATCTGTTTATGTATATTTTTTCCCCCCACCAAAGTGGCGAATTGGTCCCTGCTCGTATAAGGTAACCTCCCATCAAATGTTTACTGGAATCACAATGGGCCGCCGTTAATATCTATTTTTTGCTAATAATCGTTCCTTCGCACACATAGTCATTACAAGCCGTGCAAATGCCCATATACCAATCAATTGTCACAACCCATGGGAATTCTGCGATGTCAACATCTTTCCCATTAACGATTTCAACCGAAGGCTGAATGCACACACTTGATATTATTAGAAAAAAAATTATCACATTAACTGAACTCATAGTTATTCTTGCGAGAGTCTTTCAATAGGATAGCGATAACATTCATCGATATTTTACAATTCTACATGACGAAATTGTTAAGCCTATTGCATTTGCTTCCGAGAATCCAAGCCAGTCTTAGGTTGATGATTATGCCATGGATGCTATCAATAGTTTTTCCTTTCTCCAAACATTGCGTAGGGCGCGATAAAATTTACAAAAGCACACACCAAAAATAATCAAACTCAGTGTGATCTGAAAAATCAACAAAATAGCAGACCATTTTATATCTATTGCAATTGAAACAGTTTTAACTTGACTTACAATAATAAAAGAAGTGTTTCCGATACCATGTCTTTCCCATATAAAACATCTCCAGTGATGTACGAGATGTAAATCTACACTCGTCACATTATTTTTCTCTTTTAAATATTCAATCGCTCTCTCAAGTCTATATATATTATTATAAGATTTTCCATCGCTACCACAAACTGGACCGAGGCTCATAGGTATGAGTCTGTCACACTTTGACGTACCTCTTACTAGATAACTTTTACTTCTTGCAGTTGACAAGATTGCAATGACCACAAAAATGATGCGAATGATTCTATTCATTGTGTTACCAGTGTTTTGAAATTCGTTCAATCGCTTGATTTGTTGTTGAACCTTTGATATTATAAAATTGCAAATTTGTTTTGTAAATAAATACCACACCCAACAATAACTCATGTGCTACGCATTGTTATCATGCCGAAATCAATGAATGTTATTGAACGACTTAGGCACCATCTGTTACACAAATAGTAATGAAGCATCAACGCACATTTAAAAGCTTTGATGTGTTTTTATGGCTTTCGACAAACTCAATTTGTTTAAAACTAAATAATAACCTAAATGTTATTGTGTGAAGATGATATGGCAGTAGTAAACTTATACCAGTTTCAGAATAGCCGGTTTTTCAATGGGTGTGGTTATCTTGGAAATGCCACACCTACTTAATTCAAAAGGACTTTTTTCATACACAGAGAAAAAAAAGTTTAGATTTGTTCTACCAAAATATAGGAAACAGCAAATCTCAACTAAAGTTGAGAAAATCTCACCCTAAGGAATTTAAAAAAAAATTTGTTTTTCTGCATAAAGAATCATTTTTTAAACATTTTGTAAAAAAAAAATTCGGGTGAGATTTTCTCAACTTCGGTTGAGATTTGCAGTTTCCTATACTTTTGGTTGGTTAAATCTAAACCTTTTTTTCTCTGTGTAGGTATTTGTAAATTTTTCTGCATTGCAAAAATAGGCTCGACTAAATTACATTTTTTGTTCTTCATTTCATTCATTTCAGCAACCCCCAGTTTTACTTTTTGGGTCAAGATAAACATATGTTCAAAATTTCAGATCGATACGAGGACTCTAAACCGATCATTCAGAATTTTGGGAAATTTGTCACATTTTTGTGTCTCCAGACGGTATTTCTCGGTCCAAATTAGTTTTCTAAAAGGAATTTGTTATTCCACATAATTTGTTATATCACGAATACATGATTTTTCATGAATTTTCACATTTTCAATAAAATTCGACTGTCCTAATTTTACACAAACACAATATTTGTTCTTAATGGTTATGTAAACACGAAGAGGGAGTAAATACTTTTCAAAATACGTGACAAATTTCCCAGCATTCAGAAAAATCGGTTTAGAGCCCTCGTATCGATCTGAAATTTTGAACAAACGTTTGTCTTGACTCAAAAAATAAAACTGGAGGGTGTTCCCAAACATTTTGCATGTAACAATCGATGTGAGCCACCTTATGCATATCATTTCATTTTTTAAATTATTTAAAAAAATTGCTACGAACGAACGAACGACGTCCGTTGACAGCTCTAGAGAGAGACAGAGAGAGAGAGAGAGAGAGAGAGAGACAGAGAGAGAGAGAGAGAGAGAGAGAGAGAGAGAGAGAGAGAGAGAGAGAGAGAGAGAGAGAGAGAGAGAGAAAGAGAAAGAGAGACAAAGAAATAATAAAGATGGGATACAATCACAGAAACATGATTTCCGGTAGATTTGTGACTTGAATCATTACTGCACCTATGTCAACAATCATTCCAATTATTCAGAAACAAACAGAAATAGACTTTCATCATTGAACCAATTAATTATTTATTATTTCAATAAATAGTTTCAAAAGTTAAAGAGAATGATGTCCAACATTCAACATTCATATGTTATCATAATATATTGAAGAACTAGTAGAAATGGTTAAACTGAAGAAGTATCGCAATATAAGCAAACATTGCATTTGAAAGCTAGAAAAAATCGATGAACGAAGCCACACATTAATTTAATGCAAATAATGTCATATGAAAAATGAACATGAAAGATGATACTCTTACATTGAAGAGAGTTCCATTATTGACCATAAACAATCCCTTTGCTGTGAGTACAATGGGATGATGTTCCAAACACAGGCCAGCTATCTCAACCTTTGCAGCAACACAGATAACGTTTTAGTTTCCATGGAAAATACAAATGTTCTATAATTGTTTGTAGAAATAATGAATTTTACCTGAGCTCCCATTTCTGAATCTAACGAACTAAAATTAGTGGTGCTCAATCGAAACCAAATGCGAATAATCTAAGAGATGCCAACACATCAACTTTAATAAATGTAATTTCGGTAAATAAAAAATAAGTATTTGAAACAATGGTACACTTTGACAGAGTAATCACTTGCTCGATGAAACAGAAAGACTATTATCTGCATCCATTGAAAGATGGCAATGCCCATGGCTAGAAAGATTTTTTTTTATATCTTGATAAAAATCTCATCATAAATACATTCACATTGGATTCATAGAATACTTACTGAATTTTATCGCGACAGACATTTTCTCGAAATTATGGTAATACCAATGCAATTCAGTGAGTAAATAACAAAAACTAAACGAAATTGCTGCTGCATTTGACCAACCGAATATTTCATTCATAAGGTGTACCATGTTGTACACACAATGGAAATATCTTTGAATCCACTTCAACATTTCCATTTTGGATAAATGAAATGTGAGTGTTTGGTGTAATTTGGATTGTTGATTTATTTTTCTACCGAAAAAATCCTCAATGCTTAGCATATTTGCGATTCTTTTGGACTGTTCGTCAATAATTTTCAGCTGAAAATATACAACTTCCAAACAAAGCAAATAAAAAAACATTCTGATTTCACATATCATAAATAAGATGACGAATGGTGTGTCAATTTCAGCTCCAGCATATCCAGCTCCTATGACACGAACCACAACAGTTATAATTGTTTTGATTAAATATAATGTGAATTTCACCATAAAACTGTGTAAAGTGCAATCCAGTTGACAATAAAATTGTTTATCGATTTGATCAAGAACATTCCAGAATTGCCTGTGCTTTTTCCGATGATAAAATGTGTCAAAAATAATTATCCAATAGGCGTAAAGCGCAGCATTATACTGTAAACTTTCAGTTACTTGTTCATATAATTTAAGCCTCGAAAAATATATTTTGATCATGCGAAATTCGTAGAGAAGGAAAAATGTGGCCATCAAAATATGAACGACATAAATGATATAACTACTTGTTTTGCGTTTTGATATATTCGATAAACCTGAATCATATCCAAAAATGTCAAATATATTTAACATGCGTATTATTTGATTGGGTATCATTGTTTCACTTTTTTTTTACTCCAAAAGAATTTGTTGAATTTATTGGATTCGTTGTAAGAGTTCTCGACAACGAATACAGATTCTGCTGATTGGCTTTCTTGTGTAAACTATTTAGCTTAGTTTAGTAGTTCACATTGCATGAGAACGGCACTTCTGCATTCTCACTATTGGTTCATTCGCATATGGAAGTAGCACAAACATTAATATTACTAAATTCAAAAGACAGAACCTTTTGAATTAAATTAAACACATTTTTACAGTGAATTTCATATCTTAAATGATATATTTCAATTATTTTTATCTCTATCAATGTGTTGACATCACTAAGTTGACCAATTAGATCGGATAGATTGAAGGATGGTTTTATTTTATTTTATCAACTAAATTGGTATAGGTCATCAACTTGAATAAATATCACCAAGTAAGCGACCAGAGCATTCATAAGCTGAAACAAAAACGTGCACCAATTTATTCATTATTCGGAATTGATGTGGTGGATATTTACTTTCAAAAGAGCCCTGTTATCTATCAAAAATAATCCTTTTGCATTGAACGAAATTGAATGGTGAATGAGATGCAATTCAGTTGATTCAACCTTTGGTGCGGACAGGAAATTTTCAATTAGTTGATATAATCTGTAAATTAGGGCAATAAGCAAAAAGGGATGATATAATCTGTACCTGAGCGCCCACTTCGTAATTCGGACATATATTGCTAGGCTCAAACGATGTCATATAAAATAGAATGTTTTCAATCTGAAATATGGCAAACATTAATTTAAAATGGAACAAAAATTTGATGGAGCAATTTGTGAATTCATACTTTTACGGAGCAACTAGTTGCTCGCTGAAATAGATAAAATAAAATCAACAGCCAGTGGGAAATTGCCATTTCGGTAGCTATAAGAAGAAATTTTTATAGAAATATTAGCTTATTGAAAACCAGTGTAGACCTTACCATAGCCATAGACAGGAGGTAGCTTGCCAAAATGGATATAAAACCAATTTAATTCTGTAAGAAGATAGCAGCAGCAAAATGAAACTGCCACTGCATTGGACCAGCCAAATATTTCATTTAACAAGGATATCATTTCATTGACGCAATGAAAATATTCGCGAATCTTTTTCAATTGCTTCAACAGTTGAATTGTTTTAAAAGTGTATGCTTGAGATGGATGACATTTGCCATTTTCAATGATGTTAATTTGATGCAAGGTATTCTTTACCATCTTAGATTCGGTTTCAATCATTTTCAATTGAAAATGTACAATTTCCAGGCAAAATAAATAGTAAAATAGCCGAATTTCGCACATTATAAAAATACTCACGTATGCCAAATCAATTTCAAAGTCAAAGAAACTATTTGTTATGAGCCGTATTATGACAAGAATGGTTGTTTTTATCAAATATACAACGGATTTTGGAATATAACTCCGAAATGTGAAATTCAATTGGCAGCAAAACGATACATCAATGTGTTGAAGAACATTCCAGAAACGCTTGTGTTCGTGCTGATGCACAAGTGAATCAAAAATGATTGACCAATATGTGAGCAATGCACCCGAGTACTGTAGACATTCACTTGTGGCTTCGGTTAATTGAAGTTGTGAATAATAATAAGATATCAAACGAAATTCGTACAAAAAATATGATGTTGCCAACAAAATATGGACGATGGTTATGAAATAAGTATGTTTGGACAGTTTGGACAGACCAGAATTGAATCCGAAAATGTCAAAAACACTCAGAATGCGTATCACTTGATTTCGTATCATTTTACAGTTATACACGTCGCTACTATTGGCTCTCAACTATCAACTTCGTCTATGAGCAAATAAGTGACAACCCAACAACACGTCGATTTAAATTGAAAATTCAATAAAGAAGTGGTTCTGATGAAAACTACTGATTAAATTAAAAATCAATGATCTTGATATTGTCATCTGTCAGCAATAACTCATTGATCTATGCACGATTGTTGTTGATTCCATTTTTATGAAAATGGAGCTAATTGAAAGTGTTAAATTGCATAAATGTGGCCGTAGAAACGACAACTTCACTTTTAGTTTACACTTTCACATTGAAATGACACTTCGTTGAAGACTGCGACTCGCAGTGAAAAACAATTGTGTTGAATTTTGAAAAGCGAAACAAAACGTGAATGCATGTGCATATTAGAAGTTAAAATCGATTCTCAAATGAAGGGAAATGTTTTTTTTTTAAATCTAAATGAAATCGGAAATGATGGAATGTGGAATACTTAGTCGATAATATCGACTCGATATTACTTTACATCGTAAAACATATGAATTGCTAGTTGTAGCCAGGACATAATACCGAGTGTTAGAGCTGCAATAAGTTTGAAGTGAATTTGAAGCCAATTTGAAACAGAGAGAATGTTATAACAACTACTTGAAACCAACCGAAAATAGTGTGATTATTCCATGAACACAGTGATAATAATCACGAATTCCTTACAAACGATTTAATTCAAAAGACATTTCGTCATTTGAATGACTGAAGCAGCACCAAATATTTGTTTATAATTTTGAACTCATTTTCGATCATTGTCTCAACTGATATTTAAGTAAAATGAATAGCCAAATATTCTGATTGCAAACATTGTAAAAAGATTGAAATATATTGCATCCACTTGACCGCTGACGACTGGATTTCCAATAGCAACCACTGCCAATTGTGTGTGTATCGTAAAAAAACGCATACTCGATTAACGACAAAAACGCTCGTTGCTAGACAGAATCCAAAACTATTAACCGCTAACTGAACATTACAGTACAAAACTGCAACATTTTTTTTTCTCGCTGAAACCAAGCAGAGCTGATTATTACAGCTAATATGCTGAACTGAAATTTTGGTTTTTCACGGCGATGGGAGTTAACATCGATGCACTATCAAAGCCGAATTCAGAATATGTAATCGCTTGTTAAATAGTGATGAGAACGGTTAAACATTTTGTTGATATCATGAGTATATATCACTTACATGATTCGATAAAGTTGAATTCAATGAAATTTCAATGACATTATGGTTCCCTTTTTTCATAAATCAACCCAATTAGGATTGTTCACGTGTTTCACATTCGCACACTTGATTTTGTGCCTGCGATATTCACTATTTTATAAGTATTTAAAGCTAGCGAAACAACAAGCGGCAGCATTGCTTGTTTTATATGAATTCACAGATGACGTGATACGATAAGTCAAATAATAATGAAAACAACAGTCAAGACAAAGCAATTGGCATTCGAAGAAAACGCGCATTTATAGATTTATTACTACATTCAACTATTGTGGGAAAACGGAATACCATTGACCGACCTTGAGATTCGTGAAGAATCGTTTTGTGATTATTTTATTCAAGAGAAATATTTTTTTTTTTTCATTTCTATCAGTCATTACCAATATGAAAAAAAAAATTGAAATATTCAACCAACGTTTTATTGTAATCAAGCAACAATGAAATTATAATTATGTGCCTTAAATTCATTATGGATAAAAACCATCGAAAAAGAAAAACAAACATCTATTTAAAAGCAACAAAAAACATCGATTTTATTTAACTTCATTTCAAACGTCACATTCAAAATTGGCGCGCACTGCGTGACTGACTTACAACTTGTAATGACACATGAATTTGACGTGTTGCATTTTTCATTTTGCCATTCTTATAGTTCGCTAGATCACGGATTTCATACGATTCGTACAAATACTCATCGAAATGCTACTGCAAATGGGTGGTCGTATTGCTTCACAGATGAAATGGTTTGGTGTACCAAAAAGTCACTGTAGTGGAGAAATTGAGACAAATTTACGTAGTTTTCTCAATTTACGGAGCTTCGTCAGTGCGACGGTCGAGCTAGTCTAGCCAGTGCAGGCAGACAGATTCATAGTTTAATTGCAGAAACTATGAAGGAATACTGAATATGTGTGACACAGTAGTGCGGCTGGTGTCACTGTGAATCAGAATTCAAAAAGGCGATGAAAGCAAGCGCAGCTTTATCGCAACAGTTGAGATTCTTGAATGAATCAATAATCCGTTCTGTTGAAGCAAGCAATGATCACTTTTTGCTATTCGTGACTCTATCAGTTAAATTCGGTCGGACACTGAACTTTCTATGGATTGATTCATATTTTTTTTTTGTTCATTGTATTGTTGTTGAGATTTTTTCCGTTACATTGATTTGGCCTTCGATTTCGATCATGTCTATCTCTTGCGTCATTTTAATGTGCGTTCATTCCAAGCAAATTACATTATTTTCAGAAACGTTGAAATTCGCAATGGAAAAAAATCTGTCCTTCAAATAATGCAATGCAATAATGTCCATTATTTCACTCACTTATTGGCCATAAAGTGCAGGCTGTAATAAATTTTAAAGAAATATGAACATATTTGAATATTGATACAAGTCAACAAATTACAAAGAAGATTCTTAGACATTTGTTTTAACTTATATTCAAAGTCTCTTCAATTTATAGTGACGAAATTACATGTCGCATTATTTTTAATTGACAAACACTTTCATTTCATTGCCAATCATCTCTCGCTCTCTCTCTCTCTCTCCAACTGAATTGATCTTTTATCTTATTGTTATTACTCATGTTTCATTTGCATTCATTGACATTGAAGATTTAAATAAATTAAACCGCACGAATATAAATGTGTGCAATCGTTAACTTGTGAATTTGACATGTTGCATCAATAGGTTAAAATGTCTCAAAAAATTACATTCAGAAATCACAAAAGTCTAAATAGAAAAATCAACGCTGTTAATTGAGATCTAATTTCAGAAGTAAGAAGCAAAACAAAACAAAAACACAAACACACACATTGAATTGCGTAATGCAAACAAAGTCCATGATTTTAAAGTTGCTTTCAACATATTATGGCACAACATCATCAATACGACTCATACTAGTTGGCTTGTGCACAAGTTTAAAGACCATTTTTGCCGAGATTAAAATTTATGAGATGGAAGAAAAAAAACCAGAAAATGAATAAAAAAAAAATTTGGTTTTAAGCAGCAATACAAATACAGTTGATCCGTTGTGTACAGCTGTAGCTATGCGTTGCAGCAAATGTGTGCGCATTGTTTCAGTGAACGAAGTATGTCGAACGTGAACGTCTACGTGTATTTACCACTTGATGGTAGGTATTAGCACCGACCACATGCCACAAGAAGAAGAAGAAAAAAAAGTGAAAGCAAAATGTTGTATGAACCGTTCATTGCCTCAATTATCCATTGGTGTTTTGGGCATCAGCGCCATTTGAAGTCGAGACTGCAAGCAAGTCAGAGCGGCTTATTTTAGCATTCATACAAATAAGAAGTATTGTTTTTGTGCTCACAACTGAAAAGAGCTGTACACTGTATGAGTGTATAGTGTACAGTGGACCCTTATCGAGAATTTATTGATTGAATTTTTGCGACTGCCAACGATCGATATGTTGTGACATCATAAAGAGTATTCAAAATAAGTGCGATTATATTGCACACAGTAATTAGTTGTCTTTGATGAGAGAATGGTTTTAGTGAGCGACGGTTTATTCTACGGTTGAGTTGTGTGCCTCGTGTCTAATCAAAAATAAGAATACAAATCCCGTAGCAATCTTAATCGCATTTTTTTTGTTGATACAACTAAATTTGTACGCGTCAAACCGTTTGTTTATATTTTAAAGCGCATGTTATCTCTTCCAACGTTCTGACGTGAATCAGTTTTCAAAATATAAACAATTTGTGCGGAGATTTACCACATTGCTATTATTAAATACGATTGCATGTGATTCAGTGCGAAATTGTTGAATTAGAATTGGCGTTTCGTGTTTTGTTTTGCATCGAACTTTTAAACAAACGAATCAATTGAACGAAACAAACGAATCAATTGAAGTAAATTTCGTTGAAATGGAATCTGTAACGAATGGAATTCATCCAAGTTTGTCGGCACTAATTAAATCGCCAATTGAAAAGCCAAATCTTACCATTTCACAGTCAGCGTCAATAACCACAGAAAAAATGCCAATTTTGGAACATGTTGAAACGATGGATCTTCGTAACATTCATAACAGCTTCAGTCGGCTTGGTTATGGAAATTGTAAGTTGCTCTATAAATGTTGCAATAAACATTCAAAATACATGTCAAAGTTAATTATTCAAAGTTTATTTCATCAAAACTACAAAAAGAAAACAACAAAAAAACTAATTGTCTTTAAAACTATTTTTTTCCAGTATCGGACATGGTTACCCAAACCATGCTATGTGCAATAATTGTTGGTGCGCTGCTGTTAATTGTCATTGGATATTTATTCATCCGTCAAATTCCATTCATTCTTCGGCACACACCAACCAAATACATGGCAAGGACGTTAACGCTATGCAGTATTTACCTAATTGTTGGAGCGGCCGCTTTTGTATCGTTAATTGCCTATCGAGCGTTCGTGTTTTGTGATTCTGTGTGCCATTTTGCATTTCTGCTATGTGCCTACCAATACTTTACGCTCATAATCGACTATGCTGATGGCGAAACGAATTTCATGAAGCATACCAACGGATTGAAGGTGTTCAACATGCAAACACCACCATTGTGTTGCTGCTTACGCTTTTTATTGCCAACTGCCATTACCAAGTTTGTATTTCCGCTTCGTTATTTTTGTTCGGTGCTGTCTATAATACGTTCTCACATCAATATTCATTTTGTTTAATGGCTATTTTTACAGAGAAAAGTTCAAATATTTACGACTTATGGTTCTCCAGATGCCCATTATCCAGGGTATTTTTTTGAGCTTATTGAATGTATTCAACTCAATCGATACGGTAAGCATAAGTGAAGTGTGTAAACCTACCCTCCGGAATGACTTCAATTAGTTCGATTTTCATTTTTCCAGCAATTATATGAGCAAATGTTACCGTACATAATGGTATTTGTTGTTACATCAATTTTAACTGGAGTTTGGTCACTGCAAATTACTTCACGCATGATTGCAAAGCATTTACCGGAGCATAAAATTATGCAGAAATTCTTTGCCATTCAGTTGGTGTTGATTTTATATAAATTTCAGCCAGCTCTAATCCATGGATTTTGTTATGGCATCTATTCGACGACCGGTTATCAAATCAGCAGCAAAGTCATTGAGAATGGTAAGTTACATTGGCCTCCTCAGCCAAATGATGTATGAGTAAAACTGATAAATTATCGAATCATTTCTTTCCCATACCATTCCAATAGCGATTATTCATCTAATCATCCTATTAGAAACAACGTTCTTAGCGTATTTCGCTAATCATGCATACAGTGTGCCAACCAAATCATTCCAGCCAAATTAAACGAATTACGTTGAATAGCTATTAAACCAAATTCTCAAACCGTTTTCCATTTGGAGTTGAAAATAAATGCGCGCACATTAGTTATTTAAAATAAATTATTTCGTAACTAAAAAGTTTCTTAAACATTAAATTTAAGTTCAATTGAGATTAAAAATAATAAAGTGAATAAACATGTGAAAATAAATGTTTATGTAGTGAACAAATTGAATAAGTCATTTCTTTCAATTTTCAAACAGTGTTTGCCCATTTAATATCAACTATACGATTTTCTCAATGTTGGCAGCACTGAGTCAGCTGTTATGTTGACAATGTAACAACTGTGCGATAAAGACAAATGTATGCTGTGTTTGTTGCGTTGTTTGACATGTTCGCCGAACTGTCAGACCAATTATTATTAATATTGAGCAAAAAAAAAAGTAGGAGTGAAGAGAGAGCATAAAACATGAGAAGAATACATTAGAATCGTGTGTCACACGGATTCAGTAGCCCAGCAGCGATATTATTTAGTGTGTAGTTTTCAATTGATATTGATATTGATATTGGTGTTGAAATGTATGGGTCTGGTTGTCTTGGTTGCTTTTGTTATTTAATTCAACGTCAATTTTTCAATTCAACGCCGTCAACTACATTTGTCCAGATTTGATTCGGTCTGAAAAGCATTCATAATTTGCACATTCATGAAATCTGCTCAACGAGAACAACTTATCAGTAGGTTCTATTTTTCGTTCGTTGTTTTGGCATCGTATTCGTTGGGCTGGTAGCAGGGCATTGTTGCGTTTGTGCATGAATGTGCTAGTACCATTTATATAGATTCTAGTATACTTTGATGAAACCTTCTATTCACACGCAAACCCAAATCAGTTGTATTTTGTTCGATTCCAATTTCATGGTAAAAAGGGGAAAAAAACAACATTGCCGATAAAGTGTGAGCTGGCGTTTATTATAATTTTAAAGCACATGTGTGTTTGACAACGTAGCACAAGCGATACATATGAATTTATACAATAGTAATAAAGAGCGATTCCAGAAATGCCAAAAGTAAATATTTCATATGTTTGAACTGTTTTCTAGTTTGATCAAAACAGACCATAAAAATGCCAAGACTTCAACGGTGTGACAATTTTCGCGCGGCAGCTTGAATAAATATTAGTGTGCTCTCTCTTTGTGTTTGTTTAGTTTAATTTATTGTTTCTATATCGTCGTATATACACGCCGGCCGTTCAGTTGAATCGATCTCAGTTCTTGTTCAGTTTAAGTTTCACAGTTCGATTTTAAGTTGCGTTGTCAGAGAATTTGAAATAGTGCTCAACAGTGTAGTGTGTTGTAATTACATGACATCAAAAAAAAGTGGAAAATTGTGACAAAAACATCACGAGAAATTAGAGTTGAATCTCCACGCTTTCTATATCGAATAGAATTCGTGTGTATGTTGTTTTTTTTTACTACCGAATGTTAAATTACCCGTAACTATGTCGGTGCTGCGTCAAGTGTTAGGTTTAAGTGCATGGGTTCGCGCTCTAGTGATTTTCATTTTACTATGGGGACTTTTAGTGTTGATATTTGCATCCAAACTAAGCGGACCAAATCATTCGGCCCTTTCATCTGATGAGTACACAAATCATCGGCTAAATGAAGCGATAGAATATTTAGAGGAAACGAAACGACGAAACTCTGAATTCAAGCAATTGATTGACAGTTTTTTAAGGTAAATACACAGAATATGCACAATCATTTTGTTGCATTCGATTTAACTGAATGTCAAATCAAATGATTGTTATCAATGATAAGTTATCATTGACACATCAAACATGCGATATCTTAGCACATTGCACAATGCACAATGCACACTGCACAGTCATTAGACAGATGCTAGATGCAGTGATTCTCTGTTTGTCCAAGTATTAAAATACAATAGATAGCAAATAAACATGGTAATTTATAAGCTATTTTGTTGATTTATTCACAGTGATAAATCATTGCCTGAAGATGAACGACAACGACTCCTGAGCAATATTGAATCAAAATTAGATCAAAAACCATCCAAATCATTGGGCATCCCATTTCGCCGTTTTAATGGCATTGTTAATGAAGTTATCGTATCGAATGGAATGACACCAACCGCCGAATATGAACAACTACGGCGACGCATACGTTCAAATATTATGGAAATGTACAATTATGCTGGATCTGAATTAACAAAAATATGGAAAAAACATGCTTCAGTACCTGAACTTGGCGAATATGTTGATAAAGTGATGCAACTGACAACCGAACATAAACACTCTCTTCTCAATGACATGGATCAATTGCAAAAAATTGACGGCTACGAACAGTGGCGACGCACCGAAGCTGAAAGCCTTAGTGATTTGGTGCAGCGTCGCTTGAAACACTTACAGAACCCGGAAGATTGTAGCAGCGCGAGGAAACTCGTGTGTCGGCTCAATAAAGTAAATGGTTTTTGATTTACAATAGGTTTTCATTTGAACATGATTGTGTAATGTTTGTTCTGTTGATAGGGTTGCGGATATGGATGTCAATTACATCACGTTGTCTACTGTTTTATCATGGCTTATGCAACAGAGCGTACGTTGATTTTGAAATCAAAGGGATGGCGTTATCACAAGAATGGATGGGAAGAGGTATTCAAGCCGTTATCTGAAACTTGCACGACAGCCGAAGGTCAATCACACGCGAATTGGGGAAATGGACATTACAATACGCAAGTTTTAGATTTGCCGATAATCGATTCACTGAATCCACGACCACCGCAGTTGCCATTAGCAATCCCAGAAGATTTGGCACCAAGACTGAAACGATTGCATGGCGATCCAATTACGTGGTGGGTTGGACAATTTCTTAAATATTTACTTCGTTTTCAACCGGAAACTCAAGAAATCATTGAAGCCGGCATACAAAAGCTTGGTTTTCAAACACCGATAGTCGGTGTTCATATTCGACGCACAGACAAAGTCGGAACTGAGGCAGCTTTGCACAATGTTGAGGAGTACATGAAACATGTTGATGACTATTATGATCAATTGGAGATGGTTCAGAATGTGGACAAACGCAGAGTGTTTCTGGCTTCAGATGACCCAAAGGTATAGTTGACTGACCGTCTTATAGTGCATTCAATTTATTTCTGAGTTTTTTTTTCATGGCAATCAATTGATTCCATAGGTTATTGATGAGGCTCGCAAAAAATATCCCAATTATGAAGTGATCGGAGATCCAAATGCAGCTCGTACGGCAGCTCTATCCACTCGTTACACAGATTCATCGTTATACGGCATCATACTCGACATCCACTTGCTATCACAATCTGATTATCTTGTGTGCACGTTTAGCTCTCAAGTGTGCCGTGTCGCCTATGAAATCATGCAAAATATGTATCCGGATGCATCGCAACGCTTTAAATCACTCGATGACATTTATTATTATGGTGGGCAAAATGCGCACAATCGTGAAGCTGTGCTGCCCCATCATCCAAAGAACCATGACGAAATTTTCTTAAATGTTGGCGATTTTATTGGCGTGGCTGGAAATCATTGGGATGGATTTTCAAAAGGTCGAAATACGCGAACCAATCAAATTGGATTATTCCCATCATTCAAAGTAGTTGATAAGGTAGAAACGGCCGAATTTCCTAAATACTCAAATGTTAAGTAAAAATGAGAAAAAAATAGCACGAATATTCCTCCGATTTATACAGTCTCCAAGTGAAATGAAAGAAAACAAATAGACTTGTTGAATATCGCTTATTGAAATTAAGCAGCTTTATTCTAAGATAGAAACATAAAACATGAATCTTATGATAAATTGCAAGCTTGCACAGAGAATTGTTTCGTATCACCGACACCGCCATTGTCAATCATATGGATTGCTTTTCATCCATAAATTCGCTCTCTTAATCTTTTCTTATGGCCAAGCAAAAAAATTGCAAAATGTTTATCGATGTTCTACAATTTTTATGAAGCCTTCAAATTTTTTATAGTCATTCCGTAAGGTACTAAAAATAGATTTTTGTTTGTTTACTTGAAATTCGCTAAAACGTATCAATTCATCGGGCCATTTTATGTCTAACTGAAATTACAATGTGAGCCACATATCTGTTCAACTCTTGGCAACAATTCCATCATCTGTTGGCCCATCAGAAATGGAACATATTGAATCGACTAGTTCAAAACACTACAAACCACTCTGGATACATGCAATGACTCTCTGTGCTTTCTTTTGATTTTATTCGATTATCTCATAATTTTTTTTTTCGACTTGAATTTAAAAATACAAAATTAAATCTGTTTCGGTTGAATTTGGTTTCTATTTTATTTAACACATCACAACGACGCAAAACAAATGAGCATGCGAACTCGAAACATATTTATGGATTTTATATTTAGATTCTCTCTCTTTTTCTTTTGTTAGTTTTCGTGCATTGAATTGTGATAATCTTTTAAATTTTTGTTTGAATGTGTTGTAATGCTTTAATTACACATGAACAGAATGAAGTTGTTGTAAATTTAGAAGAATAAACAAAGCCAGGCATCTATTGCACTTGAAATCGCTGATAACACACTTGAAAACGGTCTTTTTTTTAGTGAAAAACGATCAAAGTACATATATTTAATAAATAAAAATGAAAACAATCCATTGAATATTTCTTCGTTTATTTTTACATTTGGTTAAACATGTGTTTGCTTGTTTCGATATTTTCTTATTGGATTTTTCTATCGTCAAAAATAATAATAAGATCTAATTGACAACTACAGAACATGTTTAACTAATTTTATCTTCATTTAACTCTTATTGCATAGTTGTAAAAGAAAAGTATGACTGATAATGTTTCAAGTGAAATACGTTCAGCATAAACAGTAATTACTGTAGTGGCGATTTCGTCATGAGCAAGCCATGATCCCATAGATTTTCGGCCACACCCATTGCAAGTTCAATATCTTCCGAGAGATCTTGAACCTTTATGTACTTTGGATATAGAGCAATAAGTTTTTTGATCGCTTCAACGGTTTCATCTACCAATTCCATGAAAGTCAATTCACCACCATGATATTCCTTTGAATTATCAGCGTGGTAATAGATGCGGTAGACACCATCAATGTACGTCAATCGAATAATGTGCGCTCGAATTAAACGAACCTGTGTGCTTTCACCCAATTGTGGCATTTCAATTTCACCATTGCCATATAAAATTGGCTTGGTTCCATGTATGGTGCGCAGACTTTCTGCTGTGCTCAAGACCTAGGAATGACAAACAGAAAAGATAATAAATAATATTCACATGAATACAACTTCGAATGAGATTTACCGGTGGCAGAGCGTCATGGTGATACTTAATTGCCAATTTATCCACGGCATCGTCCACGTCAAGATGATCTCCAATCATTCGGAATAAATTTGAAATGTGATCTTTGATACTGTTGCGGCGTGGATTCATGTCATAACTGGCATATGTTTGACCGAAATGGTTCCAAATATCTATGGGAAGACCGCGCCGAAAACGTTCATTTGATTCGATTGCAGTTTTTAATGCTTGTTTCGTCAATTCTTCAAATAGTTCAGCGAAGGAGTTCTTCTGATATACGCTCAATGTAATGTGCAACGAATGTGAATTTTCGATTGTTTTGGCCTGATGAATCCAACCCCGTGGGAAATATAATGAATCGCCCGGATTTAATATTTTTGTGAAACATGGCTCACCAATTTCATCTTCATTGAAGTTATTAGACGATTCGCGTGGCAAAATTTCATTTGTAGTACGGGGTGGATACAGAAACCATTCCTTTTGGCCTTCGATTTGCAATACAAATGCTTCGATGTCATCGTAGTGTGGTGCAAATCCTTGGCTATTTGGTGGTGTTAGGTAAATATTTGCACCAACCAAACAATGAAAGTATTCTTGTAATGTCTCACACAATTTATGCAATGGAGCCATAAATGTTTGTGGATTGATCAGACCTAATAATCACAAATAAGTCATTTGAATATAGAGTTCTGGCAACGGGTAATAAGGTATTTTACATGTACTTACGAACACTACAACCGTCTTGGTAATGGCCCCAAACTGTTGGGGGTAGAGCTCGACCTTCTGGATTGTGTGTTTCGCGAACCCCATCTACATATGATGTCACATCAAGATTTTTCGTGTACTCGATATTATTGTTTCGCAACATTTCATCGATGGCATCAGTTGACACCTGTAACTGGTCAAAATGCTGTGGGTTGTCTCGTTGAATGAATAGTGACTCTTTTTCCCAATTATGTGTCATGAATGTTTTCACTTCAACGCCCGACAATAGGTAAGAAAATGCATCAAGGCCCTTTTGAACACTTGATGCCGTAATGTCATTGTTGCTTGATGTTGATGGTGATCGTGATGGTGTTTGTGATGGTGCTTGGTTTTGATGATTCCCTGGGCTACCATTCATGATGACCGGACTTTTCGGTGTCAGTTTCTTCTTCTTTTTTTTCACGTCAACTGAAGCCACCTTTAAAATTCAATCACAATAAATCGATTATTTTATTTTGTTTTACAAATGCAGTCTTTATTTACTTACGTGACCGTTATGGTTTTTGATAGCTGAAAAGACAGTGGATGGTGAAGCTTTCGCCTTGTTTGCTGGTTCCTCTGCAGGTGGATTTGCTTGCTTACGCTGAAAATAATGTGTTTATTTTTGAAATATAGAATTCAACTGATCAGTAATTCTGAAGGAGTTTTTGTTTGACTATCAAATCAGTAACACAGAAACAATGAATGCATTATATGGTGTATGCATATCGAATCCGTTTGGTTTTCCCGGCTCAATTTTGGTTTTTCTCTTCATTAATACCGTGCCAGTGTGTACATAATTGTATTTGTCTCTTTTGAAAGTCGCACCATGAGTAGTATTCATTGTCGCATTGGGTCTATGACCACGTATTGACATGAGTATACTCACTGTGAACACGCATTGACATGAATTTTGGTTTTGTAACAAATAAATGAGTGATATAAATAAGTAAACAAACTTCTTATTCTGGTGTAAAATTGCGTTTTATTCGCAAACGTTTTCGAAAGCCATGCTTTCATCATCAGGCGAGCTGAAAAACTAAATGAATGAGCATAAAACTCAACATCAGCTGGAAAGGCGAACTACACAAAAAAATTTAACGACAAATTAACTGTGTCTTTCTTCATGTGCAATTTATCTTTATTTTTCTAAAACCAGTAATTCATTCAGTACCTATACATTTACTGTGTAATTATTCAACCTCTTTCTTTTGAAAAGAGAATAAAAACGCATTAAAAATTATCACTTGCTCACCTTCTTTTGTGTTTTTACTGGAACTACAAATTGTGCTCGGCCAGTTAAGTTTTTCTGTTTTTTGTCACTTTTTGTTTTATTATTTGCAGCCTTTTTCGATGCCACTGCTTGGTATGCAGCAAATGCTGAAGTTTCTTCCATTTTTAGCTTCGAACTTACAAAATCAAAATAATCCGTTTGAATAAATCCGAAAAAAAATTAAATGTTGTTATTATTCACGTGTTCGCCGCTCGTTGTTCACTAACTTCAAAACATTTACCGAACGTGGATTTTCTGTCAAATGATCCATTTGAACTCCAGATGGCGCTTCTTGAAAACTTGTTAACATTTTCTTTTAATTCTTGGCCTTTTGGCCTTTTACTAGAATCATATGTTTAAATAAATGTGAGGGAAAAACATATTTCAATTTGTTGTAATTGTCCATACGAAAATATTAATAAATTAATAATTGCTTCATAAAATGCAATTTTAAGTGATTCCAAGCTGCTATAAATATTCATGCATGCAGCTGTCAAACACTTTTGACACATTCGTTTTCGATGCCAAAATTCCATGACTGAAATTTTAGGTTATTTTCATCAAATTCAAACCACAACAAGAAGCTTTCAATCGGAGAAGATATTTTTATCAAATAAAAAACCAAATATTTAACAATTAAACATGTTTCTCACGAATATTCTACTAAAAAAAGCGAAAGCAAAGTAAGTAGAGCAAGAGAACATCAATGATGATTTTTGTCTTCAAACCAGCTGGTTGCATGTTTGACTTACATTTTATTTTTCATCGCAATTCAAGTGGTTTGATCTATGTGAATTAATTTGATTCATTATTTTTAACAGAAATATTTTAGTTTTGATGGAAAGTGCAGTTAGTGGACATCAATACATGACAATTCGAGAACGTTTGGGCGATAAACTGGAACAAATCCGATTTGATCCTTACAGTAAGTGAATGTCATCAATATTCGTAATCATCGTTCTTACTTCTATTTTCTTCTATATTCCTCATACAGTTCAAAAAAGCAGTGTTTACCGTGAACGCAGAAAAGTTAAGAGTATTCGTTAATGTTTTGAAATGGAATGGCATTTTTTCACATCTGTAGTTAATGTTCAGTTAAATAAACATAAATGATATAAATGAAGCCTGTTTGTTTCATTGCTTATTTACCAAAAAGGACATTCTTTTGGTTTGGTTAACGATATTTTTTTTCCTTGATGTGGAGTACGTTGAGCACGTCCGTCATTTTTGGTATAGAAATATTGACAATAACAATCACTAAATATTAATTGGATGGAAGAAATTGGTACCGAATGGAAACGATTTTCCTATTTTTCCAATCGAATCCATTTCTTGCATGGTACAGAATAAGTTTATCTCCTTAAATGAATGACTTTAAGTTTGCATAATATGTTATTAAAAGATGATTTATTTCAAATGCTCAGAAATAATTTGATTTCAGATGTTAAAATTGATTGAGACTTTGTTGATCAAAGTGTACTTATAAAGAGATCCATTACCACAGTGTTTCATTATTCAACCGAGTTCGACGTGGCATGATGAAATTCGATTTTGCTGATAAAGTCCAATTCACTAGTCAACCAGGTTTTCTCCAGAGTTATAATTCTTAAAGCGTAAATCATAGGTTCTCAAATAGGAGGTCTTCAGGAGATGGGGGAGGGGAAGGGTGGTAAATAAAACAAAAAAGGAAATTTTACAACTCATATGAGTTTCCATTACGGTGCCTATTCCTCCCATTACTTCAAATTTCACCCATTATTTTTACTTCACCTCACTATAAGCAATTATATAGCACGAAGTAATGAGTCAAACTGTAAGTAATGGGTTAAACTAAAAGTAATGTGTGGGCAAACAATTGTGTTCCACTTAAATCGGGAGTGTATCTACCTACCATCGAAGTTTCACACCTTTGAGTTGAAAGGAATTTTCCTTCAGGCTAATGTGAACTGAACCTTGCTTAGTGATCCTCAGTGGTCATTGCCCAATCGCTACAATAATAAACATACATTTCGCATAAAAAATCTCCTCTATTAACGTGAATTTACACAATTAAAAAAAAAAAAACATTTATTTGTAATTTATCAGTAAATGCAAACTTTATTTCGTTTTAAGTTCAAAGAATATCATTTTTTTGGCTGTTTGATTTAAATCATCTGAGTTTTCAACAAGTTCTATTCACCTTTCTTAAATGGCTTATTAATTTCGACTAGAATAATTTGAAGTTTTAAATAATTGTAAAGATAATGAGATTTGTTTGCCTGTTGTTGTATACAATAATAATTGTGGGCGATACATTTGTTTTGTATATATCATTTTTATGTTATTTTTGTAATATACTAATATATCGTGAAAATTTCATTTAAATAATTTCGTTGGAATTCTCTCTTGGAATAAAGAAATAAGAAATTCTGTCTAAAGGCTTTCAGATTTGGAGTAACAATTGAATCTTTTTTTCAGGTTTTCAAGACACAAAATGAACTAACAAACCAATTAAATTTCTATCCACTTGTAAATTTCAGACGCAAACCAATAAACTTGGACGAATAGATCAGGTTGCATCAATGCTCCGTTGTATTTCCAACATGCTCAGCGCCATCTCAATGTGATGTTATCGAACAAAAAGTTTCGTAATCGATTGAAATGCTAAATGAGTGCGTCGCTTGGCTACGCTGTATGGAAATCTGGTTGGTGTCATGAATATGTGTAAAATATCCTTTGGGATATGGAATATAAATAAATTTGTATGGAGCTACTTAACGATAAATGAATGTTTAGTTTTTCACTCTTGTTTAGTCCGAATTTTAAACATTGGCTACAAAAATTACGTGTTTGTACGAATAAATGTAAAGAAAATTAACAAATAGAATTGTGAAATGGAATATATAGCATCGGAATTGATTGGATCAGCGTGAATGCTGAGAGGCACACAATCGAATCGAGTTTCGGGTAGAATTTAAGCTGTGATTTTTAAAGTGATAAGTAGTGAGTTGTCTCCCTTATTCTCTCCTCGTTATCTCTCTGGTTTCTAACAATCAACTGAATAGTCTGACTTCAATTCGAAAATTCTCAAAGCACACAACGGCAGCCTTGGCAAAATCTCGATCAACTCAATGGCTTCTCGTAATCTTTCAATCTACTAATTAATTCGCAGTTTGTTTGTTTGTTTTTTGTTTTTGTTTTTCTAAACTATACACAAATAAAGTAGTTTTTTGTTGTTGTTGTAATAATAATAATGAATAGAATCATACTTAACTTGGTCTCGTTTTCACATATAATTTACTAGATTTTGTAAATGTTCTTTGTTTCAATTCAATAAATAAAGTATTCATTTGTATTTTGTTTTAGTTTTTGTTCAGCTTTTGTTTGTTAGGCAATTTAGGCATAAAATTCTCGTTTTGTGGACATATTACTGTATTCTTCCTCTTCGACCTTATACATTTCCAATAGCTATTTGTAGATTGGGAGATTCGCAGTAAAACGATGGCGGTGGCAGCAAAACACGCAAGAAGAAAAGAAAATAATCAATTTTTTAAGTCCATTTGAAAACACAACAATTACAAATCGAGCAACACACGAACATTCTACTGCAAAAATAAAATCACACAACAATGAGTCTACGTTTCAACAAACGAAATGAATGCATGCAATCAATTACTTTGGTTGGCCAAATGAATTCAGATGGGATCAACGAAAAAAAAGAAGGAAACCAGTAAAAAAGTATTAAACGAAAATAAAAATTACAATAATTTATTTATGTTTAGATTGATTGTTGGTCTGTGTCGATATGAGATAGAGAGAAAAATAAAATAAACGGAAATTGAATGTGAACAAATAAAATTCGAGCACACGACGATTTAGATGGCTATAGACAAGTCTCAATGCTGGAAATTTGTGTAATAGCCGGATACTGTGGTATTTGCAGTACCTTTTGTATATCCTTTTGCAATTCTTCCGCTTGTTTGTCGTGCGAGACGCGCAATTTCTCTTTTTCACGTGCCTGTTTGATTTGGGCAGTCTGAAAATAGCAAATATAGTTAGAATCTTGAACGTAGTTTCGTTTCGTTTAGTTTGCTTGCTGACCATAATTAAACGGCTTACCTTTTTCTCGTCCATGAAACGTTTGATATTATTTTGCTTCTTTTCACGCAATCGTCGATCTTTTTCACCTTTGGTTTTTAATGTTTTATCGTTTGCCACCTCCTTGGCTGTTTCAACAGAGACTTTGGCCTGATGAGAGTTCAAATTTTTGTTGTCGCGTTCGTGTTTTGCTTCGAGCTGCTTAATTTGCGCTGCTTGCGTCGTTTCCATCAATTGTTTGAGAATATCTTGCTGGCTATTGACTTGAGTTTTCAACATTTCCCATTCTTCTTTCTTATGTTTTTCGCACATTTCCGTCCATGCGCTTGTTTGGTCCGTTATAACCTTACGAATATTTTGATCAGCTTTGATTTCATCTTTGCTTTTGCCTTTGATTAATTTCTCAATGTTGGAGTTTTGAGATTTTTGCAATGAAGCCCGCTCTTTGAGATGCTTTTTCTTGAGCGTTTCTAATTCTTTGGATTGTTTTTTGGCCATTTTCTGAAAACCTTTCTCCTGTCGCAGTGATTCCAATGTGATTGGTTCGAAAACGATCGGTGGCTCTTCAATTCTCTTTTCTTCTTTTTTCTCTTTTGATGCATCACCACTGCCACCGGTCTCTTCGATGCCGAGCGCTTTCATATTGTCTTGACGTTCCTTCGCCGCACCCATGAACCCACGCGGATCGGACAGAGCATCCATGAAATCTTCAAAACCATCTGGCACATAAATTTTCAATTCAATGTTACAGAATAACATGGGAAGTGACAGTGGGAAATTGGCATCGGTACGTAAAGAAATATGTCTGTAGCCGGCTTGCAATCCGTCTAATGGTAAAATTCGTTGGCCGAGCATTTTGCCATTTTCGTCGTACACACCCAAACGTAAAACGGCCAAATCAGGTAATACAACTTTACGGAATAAGAATGGCTCTTCATTGTACACCGGATTCAAACCGTTGGCTGGCACCAAACGTGTTCGGAATTCCTTTCGTACGGTATCGGATGGCAAACCGTACATATCAACCTCAACATATGTTCCAACTTTTTTATCCGATAAGAATTGACCGGCAATCACTTGAACAGCACACGAAGCGGCAATCACACCATCAACTGGCGCATCGGCAAACGGATCGAAATCTTTGTCGGAACGTCGCATGAAATCTGGTTTCAATAAATATCCACAGTTTCCATTGTACTCAAATTTTCCTTGATTCAGCTGCATCGGTAGATCGGACGTTTGGAAATTCAATGACACCATTTGGCATCCAGCATTCCAAAACACTTGAGGCATGTAATTGGACGAATCGGCACGTGTTCCTTTTGGATAAATTCGGGACATTTGGCGTTTATTATAGTTCACAAAATCGATGGACTGTGTTTTCAACATATTCATGCCGGCCGTTTCCGAAAATGATGACATATTATGATGAATGTTTTTTTCTATAAAATAGAACAGATTTTGATTTTATTTTATTAGCAAACTCATGAGATGAGCTTAAGATGAAAGATAACAAAAAAAATTAACGCACTCTCAGATGAATCAAATGCTTGGAATTTTATGGGCTGTGCATAGTTGATCATGGACGAAAGCCAAGGATGCACATTTGTCGTTGAACCGGTATAATTGATTGGAATTTCCGTTCCCTCGCCACCATCCTGTGATGCGGCGGACGGTGTTGCTACCTCTTCAGCTGGTTTTTTATCATCCGGAACGGCGCTGGCATCTTCAGTTGGCTCTTCATTATCCAATGCTAATTGACCTTGTTGGAATAATTCCAATTCAATTTTCTCCACTTCGGGCTTAAGTCTTTTATTTTTTATCAAAATCTTTCGTTTCAACGCGGATGGCGGTGGTAGTGGCACACCTGGTTCCAACTAGATTGGATGGGACAAATGAAATATCAATATAAACATTTTCGAATGAACATTGATCAATTGTTTGGACAAACCTTATAATCTGGTAACGGTTCCTTTAACAATAGATCACCAAAAATTTCATCACAGTATTTAGCTAATTTGTATTGTTGTGCCCGACAACAATGATTTTCAAACGATAGAATGACTGGATAATCGGACGTGACAAAAGCGCAATCGCGAATTGCATAAATCACATCTCTAAATAGAATGTCCGTGCACATGGCCATTCCGTGAGTGATGATGGGCTCTTCATCTTCACCTTTACCATCCCAGCAATCCAATTCAACGCAACGGCAACCAGCCAACAGCGTTTGTCGATACATTTCCACTGAACTTTTACCACCAAACTGGCGTCCCGACAAATATGTATTGTGAGATGAATTGATGTAGTAATGTGAAAGCGGTTGGTCCATATCCATGTACTCATCTAATCGATCCAAGAATACGGGCGCATTTTCATCGGACATTAAATAGCGTACAAAACCATCTTTAGTCAAGAGCCCTTTGTCACGGAACTCTTCATCCTGCTCATACGTTCCAATAATCTCTTGAGCACGTTTCTCATCGTACAGCGGATACAAAATCTCATTCAATCGTGGATCACGTTGTTTCTCATTCAAAAAATTGATAAACTGCTCAATATTGATGTGTTCGGCTTTGCCTTGTGTTCTATTGGCGAGAATTGGTGTTGCATCAATGAGAAATTCAAATTTTTATAAATAATTAACAAACTTACATCGACCGAAACAAGTCTTCAATATCGTTTCGAGGACAAATCTTGTGGTAAAGTGCATAGAATTTGTCGAATGTGAATTCGGATTTTTCCATTGTATCATTTTTACCACTTGGCAGGCCCAACTCCGATAAGCACTGGTAGACCATTTTCTCGGTTTTACCAGATGCAAATGTTCGTGCAACCACTTTAACAGGAACACGTCCTCTTGCATCAACCAAAAAACCAAGCCGCATCCAACTGTCAAGTCAAGGAGAATACACGAAAGTGATTGAATTAATTTCACATTTTATCGGTTGAAATTCAATTATTTCTCCTTCGAAAGCAAACACACACACATACGAATTTACATCAATTGCGTTGAATAGCAAGCATTCGGTGCACTCTACAGTTACATCAACAACGAATAACAATAAAAACATCAACGGTGCTGTGCATGACACAGTTCCAAGGCAATTGAATTTCGGTGAAATGAGCGGCGGAAGAACGTGCAAAAGCTATAACCTTATTGAATTATTATTTTGAAACAGCACCACTTGACAAAAGTGTGTTTGCGCCTAGTTTTTCAATTAGAAATTAGAAATTTGCAACGTGATAAATGAGGATGAGATATATACGTAAATGAATGTATGAATAAATTAAAACGGGAAAGTTACGCGACAGAATCCGAATGATGATAGCAATTTTCAATTTCACATTCACATTCAGCACACACACAACATAAATCATTCAATTTTATGCGATTAACAAGTGAATTGCAATTTTGACTAATTTAAATGTTGGAAAATATGAACATTTCATCGAAATTAACACGCTGAAAATTTGGTAAAAACCACGATAAAAAGTGTTGTTATGGCTGTGGATCAAGGATTGCAAAATGATGATGTGTTTTAGTTTGGAAATGAACTGTTGAATAACGTTTCGATGCAATGGGACAGTGTGCTTGTCTTTATTAGTGATTCCATTTTTCCTTTTTTTGTTTTGTTTTGTTTTGTTTTGTTTTGTTTTGAAGAGGGATACATTTTACTGGCAGTAATACAGTTAGCGTTAACGTTTTAATAAATTTGTGATAAACCGTGTTATCCAAATGTGTACTTACTGCTTCATTAAGTTCGTTCGAATGCAAACATTGTTGATTTTATTGTTATGTGTTATGGCACGAAGGCCCCGTTGCCAATTCTAATCAAATGTTAATAAAAGTTGATATTAAAATATGGAGGAAATATTGGCTTCGTTATGGCAAATCGAATGTAAATATAATTAAACTTGAAGCCAAACATTAAGTTAGTAACATGAATGTGGAATTCGTTGTTAAGGACCCAAAACCAACGCGATTCATTTTTGTTTTTTGAATTTTACGACGTAGAATTGATTCACTCATAGCCAAATTAAGATAAATAGATTGAATACATATCAAAAACACAACGTTCACATAATTGATTATATTATTAGTTTACAATAAGATGAAGGGCATGCATGCATATATGTATGTCAATTGCTGAGAAAAATTCGGAAAAATTAACCGACGAATCGTGACATTAACCGATAAAAATAAACAGAAAAACACATATATTGTGAATCAGAACATGCTTTAGTCAGATGGTCACAATGGACGCAATAAACTTACTGCTTAAATATACATGTCATCGGACAAATATTATTTGCTTTCACGTTGTGTGTAATTTTTCGCAGGCCATCAACCCAAATCTGTCGATTAGATACGATTAAAGTTTAGTTGGTTTTTGTATTGGTTCGGCTTTTTGAGAGTAATTTTTATGAGCTATTATTAAATTAAGCTAAAGGAATTATTATTTTGTAAGTAATTTAGATAAGATGTAATTAAATTTATATTAAAGCCCCAGACGAAGGAGTAGACTATGCGAATGAATGGTTAACAATTCGGTTTGTTTGTTTTTTTTTTTCAACTGAAATTTGAGCAAAAATCCACGAAATTTTTTTTCAAATGTAACCAAATAAATAAAGCTGGACGATGTAAACCATGAGTCATGTTTAACAATAAATTCCAATACTGACCTTTGCTGTTTCCGCATCCGGGCACACGATGTGCTGGTAGTTTACGTTTATGTAATCTGTGCCCGAGCAAATAGTTAACGATCGCTCGTCTAAACTCTCGCCATATTTATTCCACAGCGAATTTTGCAACTTCATATCCTGTAAAATAATAAATATTTCAATGAATGTATGCAAATTGCCATGTGCAAATACGAATGAAAGTTTCACATGCTTCAATATTCATAGAGTCTCATGATTAGCATTGTATTATTTAGTGCGGATGGGCGGAAACATGATCAACGCAGTTTCCATAAATTAACAGTTGCTGAGTTGCTATAATAAGTGTAATACATGTTGACGTTCAAACTATTATCAGGCATCTAAAATTAAGATTTATGTGATCGGATGGTAATAAATTTTTCGAGAAATTTCATTCATGTGAAAGACACATTGATGTTGGATGCTGCAATGTGTTTCGTTTTTTGGCCAGAAGACAACCTGTACTTCATGTTTCTATACCGTAACAGTACAACGCATGGCAGCAAAATGAAGAAACTAACACTAATTGTTTGTGTGCTGAGAACATTTGTTTGGTGGCCGCTTTCATACTGTGTGCGCTAGGTTTGACTGCAAGCATATTAACATAAAGCTTTGAGAGGATTGCAGGGTGCCGAACATTCAACAAGCTCATACATTCGAGAAAATTTTGCTATTCCAAGCAATTAACGAGAGATGATTCTTATTTGTTTCTATCAAAAAATCAACATATTAGAAATAATCCAAGATCTCTAGAACAAAATTCTATTCAAATTGTATTTCTATGCAATTCGATGTAATCCAAAAGCAATTATCTTTTTGCAAATTGTTAAATTTAATTGCATTTTTCATTATGTGAATTAATGCCTTCCTCTATGTCTATGAATACGATTTATTCATAGATTTATTTCATAAATCCAAAATTCGTTTGTTCTGAATTTGGCATACGAACGCAAATTGACTATGCCCAGGACTGAACAATAGAAACTGCAAACAAATGTACTCATTACTGGGCATTACGCAAGCTCAATTCCATTTGTAACTGTTGATTATTATTTCGTGCACTAATAATCGACAGTGCGATTCGCGTGGCGCTACGTGTCATAATCAAACACTAAATAATTTGATATTAATTATGGACTACGAAACATGTAGATGTTAATAATTTCTTATGCTGCGAACACTTCAAACGGAATGCCATATAGATTTTATGAGCAGAATGAGGAAAATGTTACAATGCATATTTGATAGAACAAAATGAAAAAAAAAAAAACAAACCCAAGCATTCAAACAACAATGAGTAAATTCTGGATTTAAATTTTGATATGGTCTGAATTGTGGTTCATTGGAGCGAAAGCGTTTTGAACTAATGTGAATTACATTTGGCCTGATTATTCAAAATATGCGATTGTTTGAAATTGCATTTGGAACCGCCTCAGTGCGGAGGCCAGCATTAACATTTGCAGTTTGATATGAAGAATTTATCATGTGTAAGCAGTTTTATTGACTAACTAATGAAAGAAACGACCAAACGACCACAATGAATCGCATCTTAATTGAAATGCTCGCGTTCTGAGCGTAGATGAAAATGAACAAATATACCAAGCACCTCCCAATTCGTGTCCACAATAGCAGATTATAATTATTGACCGGACACTCGACTTTTTACTAGATTTTTTTTTTCGCTCTGCCAATGGAAACAATACAGAACAAAAATCACTCTTCACACAAGAACAACATAAATGACTAACTATGCCTGTATTATGCGCAAGCACATCGCATTGGATATCTATATATTAATTTAAAATTTATGCATCTGCAAAACGGGGTTAGCATCGCAGCTGCAACTTCCTCCAGGCAGGATATTCCAATTAAATTATTCAATGGAAATCTGACGCTATTGTTATCCATTCGTCCGTTGTATCCTGTGTGTGTGTGTGTGAGTGTGTGTGTGAGTGTGTGTGCTTTGAGCTTTTTCATTTCAGCATGCGTGATTGTTGCATCGTGACAGGTGAGCGGCGGCGGCGACTGTAAGCGCAGACCATGTATTTCATCGAAACAAGTAAGCTCAACAGACTCAAGTCAAAGTTTGCATTAGAGACTTTTAATGAAAACACACTTTTATAGCGTAAGCTATTGAAAAACAAGGTGATTGCGGCCGATGATAACCACGTACCACTGGTTTCAGTTGTGGTTTTAATTAAACGAAGATCGCCCCGTAATATTAATTTAACATCAATTGTTGCTTTTAATTATTTTGCTTTTTCCTTGTTGAAAGTGAATATTAGAAAATGCCACTGACGTAATTAATCATTCGAACGTGATACACGGAGCAATTTTCGAAATTGCTACCCATTATTCGTTAGCGCTAGTCAGCATCCTGATTGAATTGATCGGAATCGGATAAATTTGAATTCAATTCATTACATTGCGTTACTTTGACCAGCACTTACAAGTACTTTGTGTTTGGAGTAGTAGTTCTTGTTCAGCATATATTTCACTTTATGTCTTTTATCGTTATCGGAACAGACATTTTTTCTATTATGAATACCAAATAAAAATGAAGAGAAATAAAACTATTCTATTTGGTTGTGTGTTTTTGGGATCGCTGGGAGATGAGTACAGGACAATTGTCGCCAGTACCGCGTTTGTACTAACCAAGAATTGCTTCGGTAATGTTATTGATTTGGCAATGCGATAGATATTCGCATTGAATGCGGTTTCTCTATCTTTCCCTGTTCTCTTTCTATTGCTTTTCGTTGGTGCCATTGAAAGTTTGGATATTACCCAACCTGCACAAATGGCAAAATGGTTTTCCAGGCGAAATTCATCGATTAAGATTGATTCGCATGCAATGAACGAATGTCTGGGTGTGTATGTGTGTGTGTGTTGTGTGAGTTGAGGCGAAACTATAGCATATAAGTAGGCAGAGAGCCAACGAAACAATCTGCCAAAGGCATAAAATGATTCGTTTTTTCTTTCAATTTATTACCAAACGGGTAGAACATTAAAGTGATGGTGATGTAATCGATTTCAAGACATTCTGCCTTTATTTAATATGACATCATTGTATCGCGTGCATTTCTCGAAGCACTTGAGCCCAAAATATGTGCGATGCAACCAAATATCAATGGCAGAATTTTTGTTATTTTTGCATGATTAAATCGCAAGCACCATTTGGTACCGAAAACAAATGTTCACCGCCACACAAAAACCAATTTCCTGGAAGTTTTCGCTGAAAACTGAATGGAATATTAAAAGGTTTGCATTCAATTTTTCGGAGAGAAAAAAAAATGTGTGGAAAAAAAACAAGACAATTTGTTGGCAATCGGCACAAGTGCAGAGATAACGCCGGATACCATGTAAAACAAAGTGCCCGAGCTTAATCAAATGGATTTGATGCGAAATGAAAAGAAAAGAATAGAAAAGAAGAGAAAAGAAATGAAACGAGAAAAAAAGGAACACAAACGGCGAAATATATTGAAAGAAGAAGCAAAGGAATTGCATGTAATGATTTTATTCTTTTCGAAACATCGCTTGTTTTCCGCCCGGTTGTCACACCATAAGTTTTAAGACACTTTTCCTGTCTTTATGCTTGTCTTGCTATCGTTCTCGGTGGTTTGCCTCACTTTTGATAGCTTATAATGGAAAATGAGCACAATATGCGGCTCTTCCAAGGCTTTCGTCTTATGTTCACACAGAAAAGTGGTATTGTATCATCGGTACATATATAGTACAGTTTCCTGCAAATGGTGGTGGCGTACCACATCGAACTGGAAATTAAAGGCTTGAGCAAATAATGAATGTTGGAAAAGCTTGGTAAAAATGTAAAAATCGGGTCAAATTTTCTTTTCGTTGCGGCCCGACCATTTTCTCTCCCTCTCTCTTTCTCTCTCTGTCCCTTTCCTACACATTTTCGATATTATTTTCACTCTTGCTTCACTGGCGGCTCTTTACAAAGGCTCTTTACATCGATCGTTAAGTTGTGTATGCGATTCCTTTTTTTTATCATTATGTTCATGAAGGAATTGTATTTATTTTTATGGGCCACTACATTTCAAACAGTAATCGTTGAGTATTTCATCTTCCTCTTGACTCTTTGCTGGACAATATTTCTGATGTTCCTTTCTTTCACCACAATCATTTGTCCCCCTTTTGAAAACCTTTCGTCAGTGCTATTCTGAACATTCATAATAGTAATATGAAAAAAAAAACGGGATTTCATTTAAAAGTCCAACATGCTCAGGGTGAGAGTAACAAGGAATGGGAATAAAACGAATGTGTGGTAATCACATAATTTCAGATACAGGAACAAGCGTATAATAGCCTCACAAATGCTTCAGATCAGCCAATGAAATGGCAGCTTGGCAGCTTGATTGGAATCAACAACGAATGGAAAAATCTATGTTTGTAATAACCGTTATTGACGATGATTTGCCGTTACAAAATGTGTCACATTGTATTCGAGAGCATTTTCATTATGAAAATATTGCCGATACGAACGTCACTGAACAATGGACCTTTTCATCCATGTCGATTGAAATAATATGCAATCACTCAAAGTCAAACTACTTGTCAATGGAAGAAAACAAACAATTTGGCGCGGATATTTTTCGTTCTGCGCTCATCGCCGCTTCCATTGTTCCCATCCACCCAGCACTTCACAGCTTGAAGGATAGGAATTTTCCACAGTTTTGATTTTTCAATTTGTAGTGCGCTTTTGTTGTTCGCATCTTAAAGAAAGCGAAACGATTCATTTTATTCGCGTCTATGAAGTGAAACAGGATACTATTGAAATCAGTTCATCGGTGTTCCATATTATGTGAAATATGCGGTTGGGATTACAAATGTTTGCTGCGAAACCGATATTACACGGGCAATATAAAAACCACAACAAAAAACCGCTGAGAACATTTAACTTATTTTCCGCTGTTGTGAATACCGAACAATGTTCGCGGCAGATGTTGATTGATGTGGCATGGTTTAAAATTTCACACAAAAACCAATTCCGAAGTTCATCAATCAGTTTCAACTGACTATAATAAGCTTGTGCCATTTCATTCACTCATAATTCCATTATCTTCCATCGATTTTATTCGTCATCTTGTTCTGTGATTGCTCGTAATTCCGCTGACATCGGAAATACCCGTTGATGTGATAAACTTGAGCTTAAATACATTTATTGCAAGCCAAATTGCATAAATATGTGCATTGCACATAAATATCATCTGAATTGATGTACGCGCGTATCTCAACAACGATAATATCCATCTCGTATTGCTAAAGACCTTATCATTTGCTTTACACTTTGAGCTACATTGACTGCCATTAAAAAGCTGACGTGAACATCAGCATCGTCACAATCACGCATAATTTGATTATCTTCAATTTGCTTATTAAATTAGAAACATTAGAGCGATGCACACATTGTGGCGTACACAACGTGAACGAATGTATCGAAAGTAGCAAAGTGCGGTGAAAATTAAAATCTGCATTTCAAAGTACTAACCAAGCATGAACGGATGAAGCACTGTCATACCAGTTTAGCGCTGGGCATCAGGGATTACTATGGGCTGACAATAGCAGCCTATCTGAAAATAGCAGATATTTTCGAAATAAAACAATGGATTTTATTGATGTCACACTGAATCTCTTCGAGCCAAAAATTTTAAGATGTGTCCCGAAAAGATTTCGTGTGACTATCAATGGAATCCATTGTTTTATTTGGAAAATAAATCTTCGACCCACATGTGGGATGCATCTTTAAATTTGTGGCTCGAAGAGATTCAGTGTGTCTATCAATAAAATCCATTGTTTTATTTGGAAAATATCTGCTATTTTCAGTCGAAATTTTTGAGATATCAGCTATTTTCAGCTGCTATTTTCAGATAGGCTGCTATTGTCAGCCTATAGTAATCCCTGCTGGGCATTGCAGTGAAAAGTAAATACGAGAGTCAATTAGGACCGTGCTGTAAATGGCATATAATCGTAAAATCATACGCATTATGAAGACATATAAGTGTAATTGGATTGTTTTTGCTTGCTTTCTTTCTACTCAGTCGATTTTCACGATTCTGTTATCGTTGTCCGTGTGGAATTTCAGCCATTATCCACGTGGTCGTAATGTTTGACAAATGTGAAGCGTGCGGCACCAAGAAAATGAATGAAGTGTATGACCAACTTTGGTCATTATTGTCACATTATTTAATGCACACATGTGACACGTAGCTCAAATGGGTTCATAAAAGTGTAATTTAAAATAACAAAAAAAAAAAACGAAAACGAAAATGAAACAAGATTACATTATGTACTCACCTTCGGAATGCCACCAGCACGAATATCACTCACTTGGCACAATTCGATAACATCTCCCTCCTAGCCCAGGTCAATTCAGTACGTCACATCAAAATACACAATAAAAATTGTGAACAAAAACGAATGAAAAGAAATATCTATTAAGTTGATGGAATTGAAAAAATTCGCACGTAAACATAAAATCTATATCTAACCGAATTAGAAAATGGGAAGAGAACAACAGTGGCTGGCAAATTATATACATTTTTTCGAGCATATATAAATTTAACACGGCAATTTTTCACTGTACACACGAAATTCAAATTACCCATTGAATTTATATTGAGCGAAAGCGCACCGTGCGCACAAATCTATTTTGTGAAAAAAAAAACCGTTTGCTTATAAAAATATAATACGCGGGATAATGTATATTTGGGGATAGAAAAAACATGCCTCTGCAACACATTTGGGTTTTTCATTAATGTGTTTCTCAAGCGTATTTTAAATACATTTGTCAATGATGTCATACAACAAATTTGGTTGACAAAAAGTATCTTATTCGATTTACACGATGAAACCATATAAACTGCGATCCAAAAAGGCATGAAGCCAACAAAAAAAAAAGAATCAACACGACCAAAAAGCATTGAAATTGGAAAAATAAACATCTAAATGAGAAATGCCTCATTGAATTCTGCAACAAATGCAACTGGCAAAAGTTGAACAATGTTTTTGTTAGCTCGCTTTCCGGTGAATTATTGAAGAAGAAAAACCTGAGAATTTGAATTGAACTAATGTTTTTGTGTGGCAGACACAGTCTACAACAACTAAACCACATACATTGTATTTCGACGCCAGTCCAAAGAAACACGAGCTCAAATACATGTTGTTAGCTTTTGCTATTGAGCTCAAACCATTTCAGTGAAAATATAAAATAATAATCAAATAGCAACAAGGAATAGAAGATTCGGAAAATCCAAAGAGCAACGACTTTTCTCGACGCAAAAACAATATTTATGCCCAAAAAACGGGAAAATTCTGTGTACTTGTGGGTGCAAGACATACTCACACAAGGGCACAATCAATATTTTCCATCTGTGTTTACACTTCACATCGTTGATTTTCCGACTTTATTGTGTTTGGGTTTTACATTTCCAAGCTATTTATGTGAATCCACAAATATTTCCATCGCTTTCAATCGGAAGGAAAGATGTTCGCATGTTCGATTTAAATCTGCCTATTTATTGAACTCTACTTTTGCTTTGCCTTTTGAATTTAATTTTGTTCTTTTCGTTTTCTTTTTGATATTTGTACAAAGTCGTCATGTAAATATATGAAACACATAGATTGCATGAGAGCGGCTATTTATTAGTTACTTGCGGTGCTGAACATTCTAGCACGCTCTTTATTCATATCGCCTCTAAATTTAGATACACTTAAAAAGAAATGTCGATGAAAAATCGGCGTTGGCACACAGAAGCTTATCGTACAGACAGTTGGGGCAGATAAAACATTAGCACAAAAAAAACACGAATAAAACACTATATACTTAAAAATTGTTTTTCCGAACTTGAATTTCACGGATTAGTTAGCTTGACTCTTCTTTGTTGTTGTCTCATTCGTTCACATTGTTGTTGATTTTTGCCGAATGTAAACAAAATGCATATTAACGTTTTGGGATAACCAAATTATCTACTTACTAAATTGTGTTTAATGGCAAACAAACCAAATGTTCATGTTCTGTTTCAATATTTTTCGCTCTGTCTGAATCAATAGAAGTTAAAATGCGGATGCTTCAGCACTTCCGAACGATATCATTGATTCGGAGAATTCTCCGAATGATAAAAAAAAACAATTAAAACAATATGAATGAATTTACGCAATCGTGTATAAATTGAAAGTTTCAATTGTAATCGAGAAACATACATTGAGTTGAGTAGAATCATATAATCGGAGTTAAAAATAAAGTAAAATGTTTGCTTAATGCGTCATTAAATTGTGTTAACTTTGATAAAAAAAAAATACTCTTCTTTTTTCCTTTCAATTTCTGTTGACGGGTCTGAGCATGAGAAAATACATTTTGTTTCGTTTACTTAAAAAAAAACAACAACATATTTACCATTTAGAAATATAAAACGCGGTGTTCGTGTACCACATATCTGGCCAACGCTTCTCGGCTCATTGAGCAGAGCTCATTAGCAGTCAATTACTTAATATACAAAATGTTTGGAAAAAAAACCGACGGAATTCGATCGACTTTAAACAAATCTGTTTCATGCTGTTGTTTGCCTTTTACTCTTTGCTTCTCTCTCTCTCTCTCTCTCTCTCTCTCTCTCTCTCTCTCTCTCTCTCTCTCTCTCTCTCTCTCTCTCTTCCCATTTTCATTTTTTTTCATCGATTCGAATAATCTTACCCGTCCTTCGCTTTTCCAATAGATGAAAAATCCATACTCGTCGACTTTAAATGTACACGCTAATTCGAGATCTGTATTATCTTTTTCCTCTGTCCATCGATCAAAAACGCAACCGGCCAACAATTGTTCCGGCACTGGAATTTGCCAATTGAATTCAAACTTTTTCGTCATTTTTCTTCACACAAACACACACACGTGCACCCACGAAATTTCCGAACTGTCAAAACCCCAAATTCCAAAATGAAAGTTAAATTTATGTTGAAAACTCAAACAGGATTGAATGATTGAACGTAAGAATTCTGAAAGTAGAAAGAAAATCAATAAATTAGTTTGATTGAATAAAAACGATCAAAGTGTATCAATAAATAATTTCAAATCAAACGAACAATAGCTTAGGTTTCATAATAGATGTTGCATCGCTCGAAGTTTGCCGACGAATGCCCGGAATGTACAAAGATGTTTGATACTGTTTGGATTGCAATTGCATGATTTGTTGTTTTTATTTTTTCTTTCAAAACATTGTTTGCGTTCGCACCTTTTTCAATTACAATGAAACTTTGAAACGCTCAGTTTCATGTTTCAGAAATATCTTTTTATCTCTATTTAATTTCACATTCATTTATTGAATGCTGCTTAATTAGTTAAAATGCAATGGTATGCTATCGCTTTATTATTGTAACGAAGTAGCAAATGGCGTGATCTTTGGAATGAATTCACACGAAATCTAATGAGCATAGGAAAAATGTACACTTTTTCGAACTCATGAACTAAGAAGTATTCATGTGCGTCATCGAGAACGATTGCCATGACACAAGTCACAATCAATTGTGAACTTTACATTATTAAGTGGAAGAGGGTGAAAAGAAAAATGTTTGAGAAAATTGAAATAACCTATTTTTTTTGGTGGATATTGTGTGCATTTTTAATGGTGGCGTGTAATCAAAGTTTCAAAACTTTAAATCAACCATTCTCAGAACGGCTCCCATATTGATTGTCAACAAATTGACAAGCATTTTTAATTGAAATTGCTGTACTAAATCAAATAAACACCGTCATACATGAAACAGTTAAAAATATTCGTTGTGATTTCATTCAGATCGATAAAATGCTTTTTTAATCAGAATCGATGTATTGTTGTTCTTGTTCTGTATTCGGTTGCTGTTCAACGACTTTATGATGTGATAAATCATCATTGAGGTATTAATGAAAATCAAACGGATTGATAAGCACAACAATTTATTTGTGAATGGATTAAATAAAATCTACATCAATTGATGATTCTATGATTCGTTTAATCTTTGATATGAATTCCTAATATGAAACCTGCTCGACACGCAAATTCATTTGTATACATTGTGTACACAGTGTGCATAACAGCACAAATATAATTTATCGACTATGAAAAAATTATCGGCCTATTTTTTTCAGCTTCGTCAAACTGTCTGCCGATTCACACCACACAATTTATGAAATGTTGTGAAGCGAAGACGTTTCGCTGGGTTCGGAGCAGAGAGAGAGACAGAGAGAGTGATTGAAAGGAAGCAAATTCGACGAATGAATAAAAGAATGAGTGGCGTGAAGGAGTAAAATTAATGACTTAGCTATGGTGTGTATAACGGTGATTATTATGGTTATATTGGGGCCATCAGTGAGCCACAGCAACTGAAACACTCAAAATTGACAGTTTGTTATAATTTAAGCGAACATGCGAGCAGACATATCACATTGTTTCAAGTTTCAACGAATCGTTTTCACTTTGCTGCTGCCTCAATGAGGGACACATTTAAAGCAATTCTAACCCAAAAGTTTATGGCACGCGAAAAATAAACCCCCCCACAAAACAGATTGCTTGAAAGTGAAGTGTATTCTATGAAGCGGCAAATGTAGACGAACAACACAATTCAGAAAGTGCAGGGGTTAATTAGACATTGGTAATATTTTATTTCGATACACTTCACTGTTGAAACAGAAACTAAAAAAACATAAATATTGTTGAAAAGCACAACAAATCAATCAACAACAACAAAAAAAAAAGAGAAAACACATGAAAATAATTTTAAAAAAAGAAACGGATTACAAAACAAACGATTAATTTGTAAAACATACGATAAGAGTGCCGATGAATTTCGATTGACACACAAATACACGTTCACCAAATGAGTTCTCATTCACTGATTGAAGCAAAAGCACGCACACATAAACAATTGCAAAGATGATTACTTCTTTTGTTGCCTAGTCAATTATTACTGCTATTGATGTGCTTGATTTGCGACCAGAAATGAATGAGTACGAGTGTGTTGTTGCAATGCCTCAATGTGTATCTGATTCGGTTCTGTTTGAGATGTATCAAATATACGGAATTAAATGGAACGGCAACAGTCTATTAGATTCTACGGCTTTTTTTCGCTTAATTTCAAAGCGAAACTTGACATTCGCGATATAAAATGAATTGTGGTGTTTCTTTATTCCTATTTGTTTAGAAATGGAATATCAGATCGACCATAAGAATCACACCTTGCACAGGCATCATTTTAGATATCGATTGTGCATGTGTGTATGAGATTTATGTGTACAGTGTGTACACCTGTAGGTCGGTACGGTGTGCGACAAAAGCCCAAGAATCATAAGTCCAATCAATTTATATGTGGCGCGTTCTTTTGCTTAACGAAGCTCAAATGATGTGAGCAACTGCACTAGATATGATTATAACCGAGGCAAACGTGCGCGCGACTATTCATCCAAAGAGCAATCAAGTGATAAAAAAGCACTAAGCGAATTTTATCATCGTTTTCATCGCTCAGCACACTATCTTCATTCAAATATTAACACCGATTGTTTCTTGGTGGAATCCGACCTATCGGATTAGCAAACACGTTGTTGTTTTGCTCTTCTCGCTTCTCTTGTTGATATTTTTTTTTTTATTCCCTGCTGTTTGTTTTTTTTATTGTTTGCTGCTTTATATTGGATTATATTAGTTTCAACAGCGATTACAATGAGACTATGACTACGATAACAAAATAATACAAATCGTCCATTTGGTATACTGGTGTTTAAAGTTTGCTTTTGATTTTGACTTACACAAGGAATTATATTTAGGCGCATATCTTTTCTCGCACTTCGACATCAATGACACAATGGGGTTTTAGGACACAGAAACTAGTTAATGGTTCATTTATTACTAATGTACAGTGTCAGACTCTATGCTACTTCATTCATTCATTGTTCATTTGGTCGTTTATTGTCTTGAATTTGTTTTCCAACTTTTTTTGTGCATTTTAAATATTTCTCTTCAATTTGGTTTTCGGTCGCCGTTCTAAAAATATATTTGATTTTCTTTTTTTATCTATTGATTCAACGTCCGTAAATGAAGTGAGAGTGGATTTGATACACGCTTTTAGGACCCGTTATTTCATCAATTTCTAAACATGTACATTTGTACATTGTAGTAGTTGATACATTACTTTTTTATTTCGAAAGGCCATCAAACTTTCGATTACAAGGAAGCTATGTATTATGGGAGCTGGACTATTGGAAAATTCTATGCTGTTCAAAAAAAATTCACAATATTCGATAATCAACGCACAATTTTCAATCGATTTCTTTACGATAAAAAGTTTTATGTAAAATGACCTGGAACGAATTTTATTTTGTGCACCAATAATTCCATCAAAGAAAGTTTCAATATTTAAAATAAATTTAAAAAATCAATGTGAATACCGAAATTTATAAAAAATTGGTGTAGAATTGCTGGCATTTAATTCATGCTCTCTGCCATTCAGAGCAATTTTCATGTTCAGACGAAGAAAAAAAAAACGAAACTGACACGCGATCGCCAAATAAAAACATACGCGCGCACTGAAAACACTTATCTACACAATATCTCCAGTAGCAACACGGAAGAATTGCACAAATGAAAGGATAATATCGATGAATAAGAGAAACGACAAATGATGACGAAAAACTGGCAAAACAAATTGTTGATTGAAATGGAATATAAATGTAATATTTTAACTCAAATTAGCACGTTTTAAATGTATTCATTTGCCACACATTTATGATTTAGTTCATCTTTTGTAGTTTTTTTTTTCTTTCGTCAATTGTGTGTATCTTAGGTGTGTGTTTTTTCCACTTTTCTCTCTGTGTCGTTTGATTTCTGTAGCGCGCACCAAATAAAAAAAAAAAACAACAACCGAATTCGCTTCAGCACTTCAGCTCATCGACAAGAACACTGATGAGAGGCACCGACAAAACACGCATTCGATACGCCAATATCAAATTTATCATTTCGCCTTTGCTTGATGATGATATAGTACTGCTGAGAACACGATGCGATATTGAAATGAAAACGACAAACTGGCAACAGAATCAACCAACAACAAAATAAATACACACCAAAAACTATACATGAGAATGATTAAATTCTTTTACACTTTCAGTTGGATAATTTGCACACAATCTTGCCATGTGCATGTGTATTGGTGTGCAATTTTGTGCGTTTGATTGTGTGTTTTACCGTTTTTTGTTGCTGGTGTTGTTGTTGTTTGAAAGTCAAGACCCAATCATACCAAAAATACACACAACCAAACATTTTCCGAATATGTGTGAACATACATTGATTCGATGTTTCACATACATGCCTCTATAGTGTGGCAAAAGCTGCACATATTCGTTTTGTTATACGAAACACCGAATAATTAAGCAATGCCATAAATGTGTGTGTGTGTGTGTGTGTGTGTGTGTGTGTGTGTGTAACTCTGGAGCGCGACTCTTTTATTGTAACATCATGTATATGAATCTAAATGGAAAAAACAGCACCGAAAAAAAATAAGTTAGTCGAACAAATCACAAACGCATATGGTTTAGCTGAAGTGTAACAGAGAACGTAGTATGCGGAGAAAATGAGCGCACCATATGCACGAAAACAGCAGACAACTGTGCGCAAACGTACAAACAGAGAGTAATGCGAGTAAAAACATCGAGACATAAAGAGAGAATGAGTGTGCACAACCACAGACGCACACAAGTACAGCACTGACACTGACACAAACACTAACACAACCAAACGTATCGAATTGTGCACAAAACAAATCGGTTGAACTGAACAACAAACGTATTTATGGAATTTATGGCCAAAACATTAAAAATTTGTTTAAAATTGAGTATGATTCATTTGTGAATAAATTGAGAATGGAGAATGATGAGCTATTAGGCCATGGAGTTGGTTCAGAAGTTGAATGAAAAGCCAACCACTGCTCATCTCCCACGCTTATACTTAGGTATTACAAGTTGATACGGCCCTGTGATTTTCAACATTTGTGCTGTGTATACCACACACAATCACAGTGATATCGACTATACACATAGATTTGAGGCACGCATCCAGTGAACAGCTCACCCATACATTCGAAGGCATCGTAAGGCACACGGTTGTGTAGTAGAAGCAGTGTGTCAGCAAACGATGCATCATCATTCGTTGTTTCGTTGTAAGCGCCCGCATATATTTGTCGATGTGCATTTTCCGTTTTCCAAAATCACGTAATACCTGAGAGAAGGTAGTCATTCTAAACGGCTCAGGATAAAAATTTACAAATAAAACACGATCAACAATAATTTTTACCAGAAAATTCAATTGAATTCATGAGCTTAACAACAATTTTATGTGGATATTTTTGAAAAATTGTGAACAAATTGACCGAAATTCATTTGTTTCGGCACAAAATTGGAAATTCAATGTGCAGTTGTTAGTGTGATAGAGCCGAATTACGAAGGTCCGTCATAGTGACGGTGTATTTTCTGTGTGTGATAAATCGATACATGGAGATACACATATATATGTGTATACGATCTCCATACTAGGCATAGTAGAGCACAGCAACAGCAACAGCAACAGCGACCGAGACAGAACGAACAAGACAAAAACACCAATACGGGCACTGTACGTGTGCAAAACAGAGACCGAACACGAATCACAGCGAACAAGAAGAAAGAAAAGAAAGAAAAAAAAACCAATTGACGTTTGCGCTGTACAAGCAGATTCCGTAGTATATTTTCGAATGGCGATGAATGTCGTCGCATGAAAAAAAAAATTACGTACCTAAAAGAAAGTTGGTGATTAATCTGAAAATTATTGCTTGCACAACGCTCATAAAAAAGACGGACATTAAATTGTGCGTTTCTTCTGTGTTCGTCGATGCGTTTTCGTTTTTTTTCGGTTCCAAATCGGTGAAATTTGTGTACGAAATAATAAGACAAAACAAAAAATTGCAGTGAAAGAAACTGGTCACAAAAAACACCACGCAATTTTCCACGAAACAAAGGAACAGAGCAAAAAGTAGTAGTGATTTTCTTAACGCGTGTGGCAGTGTGTAATGCGTTTTCGGGTCATATATCGCAGAACAATAACACAACAAAAACATCAATAAAATCCATCGAGGCATTTTTTGTTTGTTTTTTTCTGAATTGCAAGAAAATTCCATAAAGGAACAAAACACATTTAAATCCGTGGAAAAAATGGCGTCAATATCATCGTTAATTGCACGCAAAAGTCGATTATTCTCAACACAAGGAGCTATTTGGTGTGCAGCTATTTTATTGCTGTTGACCATTACAAATGGCTGCCATGCAATCAAATTCGAGGGTGAAAACTTTGGAAAAAATAAAGAACATATCTTGGAGCAATCATATCATGGTCTAATTAAAGAGAATGAAACGTTTGTTGAATTAACGCCGATTATTAAGGTGGATGAGACTCAAGTCTGCGATTTTCGTATCATCAAAAAAAGCAACCATGAAATCCCATTCGAAATCGAATTGGTTGACAATTTGGCCGTGCTGAAGGCAACCAAAACGCTAAACTGTGAAAAGCATATAATTTATCGCTTTGAAATTGTGGCCATTCTGTGCGATGGTTCGCGTTCAAACAGTGCCAGTGTGCATGTTGCTGTCAGCGATATTAATGAATATTCGCCCGTATTCTCACAACCATCTTACGTAATTGAAGTGGATGAAGGACGATTGTACAAGGAGATTATCCGTGTTGAAGCCACCGATCGTGATTGTTCACCATTATTTGGTGACATTTGCAAATATGAAATCTTAACGGGTGAGTCGGGTGATCATCTACCATTTTCGATTGACAAAGAAGGCGTGATTCGCAACAATGTTCCGCTATCGCACAAAGTGGCCCAAAACCACATTCTATCGGTGGTTGCATACGATTGTGCAATGAAACAATCCGCTCCAGTGATGGTCAACATTCATGTGAAACGTGTGTGCGAGGCGCGAATCAGCAACGTTCCCGAGCATATAAATTACACAACTAGCATCGCATCTGGTGTTGATTTATTCCCAAAAATCAATTTGGAATTGTGCCATTTGCAATGTCCTGACACAAACATGTTTATTCAATCAACGGTTAATTTGAAAACCAATTACATTTCATTTGGATGCGACCGAGATGCTGATAAATGCTTTCAACAAAACAACGTTGTCGATTTGCTACCGAAATTCAGCCAATGGACTAAGGATTTAACGTATGATGAGGGCGGTTCCGATGCGGTGTTCCATTTTGATGGCAACTCGGGTGCCATTGTACCATCAACAACCATTTCACATCACGACTTTGCAATGCGCCCGTTCAGTATTAGCACCATATTTCGGCATCACAGCATCGCAAGCAATGACAAACACACAAAAGAGCACATCATTTGTAGCGCCGATGATCATAAAATGAATCGTCATCATATGGCATTGTTTGTTCGCAACTGTCGTTTGATTCTGTTGTTGCGTAAAAATTTCAACGAAGGTGATTTAAATATTTTCAGTCCAGCTGAATGGAGATGGAAGATTCCCGAAGTGTGTGACAATGAATGGCATCACTATACCGTGAATGTTGACGTGCCAAAGGTTGATCTATACATCGATGGTCGTAAATTTGATGCTATTGTCGAAGATCGCCGTAGTAATCCGGAAGTAATTGACGATTGGCCATTGCATGCTGCGCATGGTGTGAACACGACATTGGCCATTGGTGCCTGCTATCAAGGCTCCGAGAATCGTTTGAAGCATGGCTTCAATGGTGACATTGCCGAAATTAAAGTTGCACTCCAATCAACACTCAGTGAAGATGAAATCCGTTGCACAAATGAATGTGCTGAACATTTAGTCGTACCGTCCGAGCATCTTTTGGAACCAGCTCAACAAATCCAATCGAATGCGCAGCTAAACGAAATCATCATTGAGGGAAGCAACCAAACGAACATTGAAAAATTGCTTCAAAATATACAGTATTTGAATGCAAAGGAAATTCCAACAATTGGACGTCGTAACATTGAAGTGAAAACGGTGGTCAGTTGCCCAGGCAAGAAAGCAATTCGCTTGCCAACCGTCGAAACCTACTTGATGGTGATGAAAGATGAAAATGTGGATGAACCATCAACCATGTCGCCCGATATTCAATTGAACGGCATCCCAGACAGTGAAAAAGGATTGAGCAGCGAAGTAAAGCCACAAATTGTTATCACTGGCAAACAAAACCATTTGGTTTCGTATCAAGATATCAAGGAAGGTGTTCACATTTTGGCAAATGTCAACATTAACGTGATGAGTGGCGATCAAGTTTTATCGCAACTTCAAAAATTGGACTCGTGCATTGTGACTGTGTTCCCAAGCCTGAATCCCGATCACGAGCAAATTGCAATGCCAAAAACGGAAAACCTGTCGTCAACATTGGACATTAAAACCACCATTACTAAAGATGGCGTTGAAATGATCGGATTCGATTCAATTGTCAATTACCAATCCGTATTGCAGTCGCTGGTTTACACAAACAAAAAACCAGCCTATTACTTGAACCGTGTGTTCAAGTTGTCATGTTCACAGATGAATTCACGTTTCCGCAGTGCTGAGTTTACAATGACCATTACCGTGTTACATCCAAAGCAAATGCCAACTAGCGCACCAAAAGAAGCGACCAAACAAGTGATTTTGGCCTCTGAACAATCTGCACGCGATCCCTATGTATTTGCCCATGCAATGGTCCACAATCATGATGTCGAGGAGCCGGTCAGCCGAGTTCATGAGCTTAACGTAAAGAATCATAATTCCTCACAAACTACTTTATTGATTGCAGTGATTGGAATTGCATTTGTTGCGCTCGTTTGTGGCATCAGCATTTTCCGTATTCGCTCCGGTAGTGATGGAGCACGTATCGATTCAGTTCGCAAGCTTGATAAACATATTCCTGCCAAATTAAACAGTGACCCACAACTCGATTGGGATGATTCAGCGCTCACAATTACAATTAACCCAATGCAAAATTGCAGCTTATCCGACGAAAGTTCAGAATCGGAAAATTCCGATTCGGAAGATGAAGAAATCACCACAAATGGACGATACCGAAATGTAAGTCAATTGGAATGGGACAACTCAACAATTTAAGCGCATGATTGATCACCACTTGACTGAACGTGTTGAAGTCCCGATGGAAAGGTAAACAAAAAAAAAACAATATGACAAACAAAATAACACAAAATTAAGCATTTTATTCCCTTGGAACTTACATATATTTTTTTGACGTTTAAAGAGCAATTCACTTTTTGTGCTACACGAAAATTCACCAACACAATATTAAAACACAAAAATGAAGAAAAAGAATCATACACAAAAAGCAAACTTTGTAATTTGATGAACAAGCAAAAACAATTCTCGTTATTTAACAACAACAACAACAAAAATGCAAATTAATAATACTTGACATTGGAATAAATGTTCAATTAATTTACTGATTGATTGAGATTGAAATTTTGAATAAAAAAAAACAATTTGATGAATTATACATATGTAATGAGCGCTATTTTGCAAGTATACATACAAGAAAACAAAAAAACAAAAAACAAAATATGAAATGATACATATACATAATTATATCTGTCCTGTTGTTTTCCGTCCTGGAGGCGTGAAAAACCAATATTATTAATATACATATGTGAAACGATTTATTCCCCAAAAAAAAACCGTTTTTCTCGTCATTTTGCTCGACGTTTTTTCTTCATTGGAATTTAAATCATATTTAATGCGATAGTCATAGAATTCTTTTTTGGACATTTGGTTTTTACATCAACATTCGTTTTAGTTTTTTTGACTAAAGCTAAAGGTAAAATGATAAAAATACACACAAACAATTTAAACTAAAAATCATAAATGTAATTGTATTCTTGTGTACTTTAAAAACTCGAAATGGATTAAGACATTGTGAAACAACAAAAACAGCAACAGCAACATACAACAAAAATGCTATATAATTTTCCATTGATAGATAAATTTATTGTATTTGAAAGAGATGAGATTTGATGAGGCTAGCTAAAAATGAGAGAAACAAGAAACACTGAATGTTATTCAATGTCCACAGAATCAATATATAAATATATATAGAGAGAGATATTCCATGTATTGATGAGATTGTGTTCGTGTCAGTGAGCACAAGTGACGCGAGACTACAAAGTTCCTCCTCTATCTCGAATTCACAAGTTAAATTCTTCTTTTGTTTTTAGACATGATGTCAATATCAATTAACTGCTCTATTAAGTATGCAAACTAGCTAAATTGATGGAAATTTCAATTAAGAGCTGTCCATACGATTTAATTTGCTCTTTCTTTTTCCAACGAATAAAACAAAAAAACATATGAAAGCTATTAAATTGAAACATACGTTTTTTTCGAATTTATTTTTAGACGAATTCTGTTGCCATTTAGATAAGCATAATTTTTTCTCTCAAATTTTTGTGATTCAATTATCCAGTTATAAATAATTTCATCAATTCCATAACCAATCGGTATCAAGTCTCGCGTCTCATTTCGTTTATTTCAATGGACAACACAATACGAGGAAATGCTAAATCATGTTAAATGTAAGGTCTAAAGTATTGAAAAGACACATTCACCCTCACACAAATTGAAACACACATTCACACAAAAGAGGAATGAAACAAATTCTAATAATTCTAAGCAACAACAACAAAAATTACTGCAAAGAAATAACGCAAATGTTAAAAAAAGGTAAAGTAGTGAAAGACGATAAAATATATATATATTTTTGGTTCCTCAATTTTGTTGGATTGTGAAAAATTAAGAATAATGTGGAAAAAAAAAATCTCAGCAGAAAATGCAAAAAAAAAAATAATAATCACTAATTTAGAATTTAAAAAAAAAAACAGCTCATTCACCGAACAAATATTATGCGTGTAAATGAGCAAATGAGTAAAACAAAACAAAACAAACCCCGATAAATCTCTTTGAATTCAGTTAATTAACTCGTAAATGTTTTTTGTCTGATTTTAATTAAATTAACATCATTTCCATTGTTCGAACATAAAAATTCAAAACAATTTCTATTGTTGGTAACAATTTGTTACAATAGGCAGCTCGAATAAAAGACCGAACAACAACCAGAAAAAAAAACGCATAAAACCAACAAATCAATAATATTGTAACTAACAACTGGCACGCAGTCAGACTACTGTTAGGATCTCAATTATCGCTATTTAATCATGACCGCAGCAGTTAAACAACAATGAAAATGCTTTAAACAGCGTCCATAATGAACAACATTTTGCGCATAACAAAATTTAATTTCGTTTTCCCCATTTTTTCCATTGAAATTGGATATAAAACCAATGGTTTTGTTTATTTTTTTACATATTGCAATTTTTTTGCATAAAACAGCATAGAATTTAACAACAACAACAAGAAGAACAAAAAAAAGAACAATATTGTGGATTAAGTTGAAATAAGAGACAACAGAAATGTATTCGCATAAATTGAGTGAATTTTGCCATAGACAACACAAATATTTTGCTTAAAAGGATAAACAAAAAAAAATCCAGCTGATGAGGTATTTTCGAGGTCATTGGATACTTGATGAGTTCCAGCGACGGCGAATTATTCGAAAGACTAGTCAAGTCTCAATTTTTGGCACTGAACAACAATATATAAATGCAACAGTAAATTTAGCACATTTGAAATGTGCTTCTCATCACTCGCGCACACACAACTGGCGAATGAATGTTTTCTTGTTCCTCCGAAATTTAAATCTATATTGTCAGAGCAAAAATGCAATCTTCTTTTTCGAATTATTCGCAAACAACAGCAACAACAAAATACCCTTTCAAATCACTGGAAAATGGTATAAAAAGTATGACATATAAAAAATAAAACCATCCAGAAAACAAATAACAAAAAAACCAAAAACCAAAATATAACATGAACTCAAACGAATTTCTCGGCACCAGGCACAAAATATTTTCATATAACAAAGCTAATTTAGAGTAGATTGTGTATATAATAAAATAATAGAGAGAAAATTATGTACAACAACAAAAAAGCATGTAGTTGAAAATTCAGTGATAGAAAAAGTATAGAAAAGATATGCAGATGAGAAAGATGGAGCAAACACTCACACAATACACACACACACACAGACACACCGCTTTCGGGTTCATACGATACAACTTTGGAGGATAGTGCTCGAAGCTCGTAGGGAAACTGAACGAGGCCAAATGAGATAAGAGAGAGAGAGAGAGAGAGACAAGCTTAAGTGGAATTTTTGCTGTGCAACGCTTCACAAATGGCATCGTAAGTCGTTGTTTTTCAGCCATTTTATATTGCGTTTCTGGAATTTTTTTGCTCCAACATTTCACAGCCCGTTTCGAAAACGGGATTTTTACGTTGAACCAAACCAAACCAAACCAAACCAAACTAAACCGAAACCGATCCATTCCGTCTTTTGCCTCACTCTCATTTTCTCGTTCGTATGCTATTTCGAAAGACCATTGCTATAATGTTTAAAATTGTCGCTTTTTATACCATTTTCTTTATTTTTTTGCCAGCCCACTCGATGTACTTACAGGAATAAACAAACAAATGTAACAGAAAACAGAATAAAAAAAAACACAATTTTCATACATTTTGCCATATAATTAAAAATATATTTAACGAGCATTTACCACGTTAAGCTTACAGAAACATTAAAAAAAAATATTACAAAAAAAAAACTGGACAAGAAAAACTAAAAACAAATCGAACAAAAATGTGAACAATTCAAATTTTAGATGTTTAATGAACACAAATGAAAACAGAATTCACTCATTTCAGCTACATTTAAGAGAATGTACTTAACTGTGAAGACAGGACAATTGATTAAACCCAATAAAGAGATCACTTAAAATAAAAATGCGTTCGGTGTTTTATTACATCATTAATTCGTTTTGGTTCTATTTTCAATTCATCTTTTCTTTCAGATAAACAAAACGATGATGATAATTGGCGTAAGCTTTAACGTGCAAGCTTTAACGTTTATTTTGCATGGAAAAACAAAAGATCGCACAACAAAAACCAACAAAAAGAGAAAATACAAACTTGTTCATTCCATAGTTACCTTCAATCAAATTAATTAAGCCATTTAATTAATGCGATGCTGTACTAAATCAGTGCCTTTTTTCTAGCTCGTTTCACATACACAAAATGTTAAACTAGAGAAAAGTTTTCAATTGAATTTTCCAATGACAAAAAAAAAGTGTTCAACGTATGTATAGTAAAAGAAAGTTGCGATTCTTGCAACAGACACTTTGCGATCCTTTTGAAGAAAATCAAAATAAAGGCACCACAATTTGAAATTCAAGTTACTTGCACCGTAATGGTAAGCGTATGAGCGACTGACAATTCAATCAATTAGGGGAAAACTCGAGCCAGACACCAATTACTAATTAAATTTACTTACTTTCACAATGACCAGCGACCATGCCATTTGTCTATGTATATATATATATATTTTCAGGGCGCTTGTATTCGATTTCACAAAAGTCAGTTTTCGTTTTCATTTGTTAAGTTTTTGTGTTGAATTGCACACAAAAACGGCACACTCGATTATTAACCGTAATTGCACATAAACGGTTTTTTGTGCTAATACATTGCCGTATGTTTGTCTGTTATTGATAGTTCTTTTACTGTGAAAAATGATACTTTGCGAGAGTGGTGGAATGAAAAATGAGGAAGCATAGAAAACGAAAAATGAAAATGATAGTATAATAACTAAAATGGATGCATTACTAGAGCTTCATCTATTCAGTTGGAACGCTTCTCAGGCGCTCTGTGGTGTAATTTTTCAACCAATGGCGATATGGATGTTTTTTTTTTTTTGGCTTAACCAAACCGAATAGCAACGACAAAAAAAACTGTGCTCTGAAGCCAGAACAGTAATCTCCACTTCAAATTCTACTGGCACACTTGCACATCCATCCACTCTGAGAAAATCGTGCTACAATGTAAAAAAAAAACGGCCAGAGAAAAAAACGTCTATCGAAAAGTGTTTTTTTTTTTTGTTTTATTTGCGCACTAAAACAATAGCAATAAAATGAAAAAGTTTTTCAACTTAACCGAGAAAGTTTTTGACGCAACTTTTACGCCATCCATTACAACGTAATTTGTTGAGTGTTTGTCCATAATGTACGTAAAAGTTCACTGATATTTTCGACAGCATAAAACAGTAAGAAGCGTAAATAAATTGTGTTTGCGAAAAGTTTTAAAGCAGCTCTTTTTTTTTGTTCGATTCTTTTGGATTTGTTGTCTGTAACATTAGATATGAAGTAATAAAATGATATGATGACCAACGAATGAAGGTACACCAGATCGATTTTCCTTTGCATTTTCATGTCGTATACTTTCAGGTATCAAATCCGGCTCTAATACGGTTGAACAATTTTAAACAAGTTTCGATTCAGAAAAAAATCCATGGTAAGCGTTGAATTTAAATACGACAAATCTGCAGACAGCATCTGTTCGACTAATAATAAACAAATATAACAGATTGAAGATGAAAAACAAACAACCAAACTTCAATACGAAATGATTTTCATCGTTTTTTTTATTGTTTTTTTTTTTTTGGATGTTAAAAGAAACAAAAATAGAATTTTTACAATTTTATCGTATTATAAAGGAAAGAAATTAAAGAGAAATCAGATTTTAAAATGCGAATAAATAGAAGAGCTTGAAGTGATGGTAATGGTTCGTATGCTCTCAGGTAATGTATTTTGTTTTTTACACAGGACTACAAAAAAGAAAATTTCTCTACATTTGGCTTCGAGAACATTGAACAAATTTTTGAAACAAATTTCCAATTAGAAAGAAATATCTTGCAATTCTACTGCAATTGTTTTTTTGTTTTATTTAAAGAAAGATTAAAAGAGTTATTTTCCTAAATGTACAAATAAATAGATTTCACTTTTGTGCTATTGCAAACCAATTCAATTCAATCAATTATAATTTCAACAATTATCTTTGTTTTTTCATTAAATATAGTCTCTATAAATCGACTAATAGCCGAAATGTACAAAAAAATGTCTTCTTTCACATCTTTATCATCATTTAATTCATCGCTTAATAAATATCGGTTTATTTATTCTTCTTTTTTCATATCGCATTTGATACAAAGTCGGTTTGGTTTCGTCAATAAATGTGTTTATGGTTTTGCTCTGTCTCAATACGGATTGATTCGGAGTATAAATAAAAGTATATTCGATAATTTAGATTAATAAACATACATAGTGTTAGGTAGTCAAGTGAATGTGTTCACTTCATTAGTTCCTCTCTATTCTACATGTAAATATGTTGCCCCTAAATTCTGTATAAATACGACTTACATCACTAGTTATTATTTCATCAAATATATCACTAAAAATGCTAATTGTGTCTCACGAATTGGATACATTTCTCGTTTTGCCTACATTTCAATCGTATGAATATTAAAATATTTTCGGTCAAATGATTTTTGTCTTCTCGCTCTATTTGAGTATATAATAATTTTTTTTTTTTTTTTGGTTTTGTTTTCATGTGTTTATCATTTTTGGTTAAATGAATGCGTGTGATGTGTGTGTATCGACTTTCAAATGGTTTTTTTTTTTTATTTCATGCGCTGATGATCTGGCGTACTTTTTAAAATATCAGGTTGCTGATGTCCACCACTACTGTTTGTGCTGGCACTGCCCATTGTTCCAGTGCCATGCGATGAGTTTAATGTGTGCGTATGTGATGTATGCATACCAACATGTGAGTTGAGGGTATTGTGAGCGGTGGTGCAAGCCGAGGCGAGTGGCCGTGATCTATGTTCAATGAATCAATAGATTAATATTATTTAATCAAAAAAGCAAATCATTAAATTCAATTAACACACATCAATTAACTGGATAAATGGATAAAATGTAATAGTTGATTAGCTTTAATTTACCTAATGCTACGATGGCTTCCATTGCGTGTGAGTGTATTCATTTGTGGTGTGCCTGGACAAGTGTGACCGAGTGCATTCATGTAATCAGCAATGAGTAATGTGATTTCGAGAATTTTCGGCTTGCTCATTGCGAATAGCAATTTTTGGTCTGAATGTGGTAATGTATCTTCGGAGCCAACAACGACCATAAAATCGTCTTGACAACCGCCAAATGTCATCACCGAACTGTATGGATATCGTGCTAATGATGCCATCGTTGACAGTTCAAGCACATTCAAACTGTCCTCGCATACAGCCAGCCAGGCAATAGCCTGATCCGAATGGCGCGGTTTCGCTTGAAATAGTGTGGCTCCAAAGAATGGCCATTTACGGCAACACGTTAAATAAATACGAACACAATCAATTGTTGTGCGTCCTTTGAGCAAAATCCATTTGGAAATAACTTTCTCTTGCAGTTGCTTCAATTCGTCCGACGATAACCCGTCACGATAGCGATACGGATAGAATTTGTCGATAACTTGCAGTGAAATGGACGTGGTCATGCGATTCTTTTCGGTGACATAGTCGCTCATATCGATTTGTGACATTAGCGATGCCAATTCCAATGCCAAATCTTTTGTCAATGGAAAACGCCCTTGAATTACTTGCTGATTGATTTGATAGCATAGTAAAATTTTCTCCTTATCGGTTTCTTGTTTGGCTGAATGTTTCCAATAAAGTCGATTCTTGTATGTTAATTGAATGACACGTGAATTTTCGAATTTTCCCATGCCTTTCTCGCGCAATGCAGTCTCCCACTTTGAAATCACATCACAAAGTTTAGCCAGTGGGTCAAGATAATGTTCTAGATCCTTTTCGATTGGGTCATCACTGAACAGAGAAAATCCATTACTTCCATCACGACAACCAATCTCAAGTGCTAATGTTGATTGAAACTCCTCAATCGTTGTTGAGCCATCAAATGAAACCACCTAAAGTCATAGAAAATAAATGATTATAGGTTTTTTTTTTCTAAATGTAAAGTTTTCAAACAACTTTTTCACATTCGATTTTATCGTAAATACAAAGCACATACATGATAGCTTCCGTTCATCATGTGAACGGGAATAGCGTGCGGCAACGAATGATGATATGGATTTTTCAGTAGAATCGATAAAACTTCCATACGTGACGGTTTCGTTTCTCTGCCACCATTTTTTATTGTGCGTTCCAATGCTCGTTGACAATATGCAGCATATTTTCCGCATTCCGATTTTGAGTCAGCATTTCGTGATAAATGCAATTTTAAATACCACAGCAAACTGTTTTTGAGTTTTGGTTGAGTTTTAGTTTTTGTTTTTGTTTTTTTCATTTAGTTTTCATTTGATTGAAAAGAAAAGAGCAGATTTCAGCAACAAATTAATAAATGTTTTAAATGAATATTCCATTCAAGACGTTTTAATTTCAAAACTTACCGATTGTTTTTTGGTACAAATAATGAAACGGCTAAAGCGAGCAATTGCCAGCCTTGTAAAAATGTAAATGACGGTGGATTCGATTTGCAATCGAGTGGAGGTACAGCCAATGCCTAAAAATGAATAAATCCATTCGAATTTCATAAATAAGCAAAAGCAAATTCTACAATTTCAAGTATGCTCAGTATGCAAAGGTAAACATATGACTCTTGTATTAAATTCAAAATGTGTTCAATTTCAACATTGAACTTTGTCATGCGATTTTGCCACAAGATTGCTGAGCCATTTATATTTGAGTTATTGAACAATAATTGCAATCTATCTACTAGTTTGGGTATTAGTCTCGGGCTAAAATCGATATTTTAATTGATTAGTATCGTTTTGTGAGAATAAAATCATTATATTTTCCAAAGATATTAAAACAAGTGAAACTTCATCAACTTTATAAAGCGATCAAACGGAACAAATTCAACGAAAAAAAAAATAATGATGGCCAATTGCTTGTTTTTGTGAATCTTATGTGTTTTTTGTCGTGTCATGTAAAAAAATGTTCGAATGTCTGTGTTTTTATTTGCACCTAGTAAGAAGTATGACGGATTGGCCGTCGCCTTCCTACCTGAATAGACGTTGGAGAGCTGCCATTCGTTTGCGATGCACCTTGTTGGGTGTCACAGGTAAACAGGCTTTGCGTTGCACACAACAATAGTTGCTAAATTGATAATAACAAAAAATGGGAAGAAATATATTATAAACGGAATGCGTTGTGAATGTCAACAACAACAACAAAAATTGAAGAAAATTGTATCTGCGGTGTGATTTTACGCGTATGACAATAATGAAATGATAGTGATGGCGTTCAGAATGGATGTAAAATGAATGAAATATGATTTTGAAATTGTAACGCATCAAATTTCTAGAATGAAGAAACTAAACAAACAATATATGACTTTTTACCGCTTCCAGTGTGTTCAAAATTTGATGAAAATTGGCTTAAATCTATTCAACCATTCATCAACTAAATTTTAAATTTTGAATGAAATAATGACTCTCTCGAGTCGAGTACAATCTATAGCCGTCAAATGAAACTACTCTAACGTTCACTTCATGTAGTTCAATTTGCGCAAATGTCTGTGTTTCATCTATCGCTACGCTAAAACATCGATTTGATGGGAAAAGTAAACTATAAAAAAGACTTGTCTAAGTTTAATGAGTAGTCATTCATTAGACAAATGCACTAAAGTAAATAAAGACTAAAATGTCGCGCTCAGAAAATCCAATGACAATTTGTAATTAAATTAAATTTTTTGTTCGTTTCTGTTTTTTTTTCCTTCGTATTTGTTTCTATCAACTTTTCCATTACGATAAATCCAATAGAAGCACAACATTGAAAATTTGTAGAAGAAAGAAAACGGTGGTCAACGAAAAATGTGGAAAATCATAATCGAATGAACAAGATGAAAAGAAGTGGATTGGTGTTGCTATGGAATGGCGAGAGAAACCATAGAAAAAAAAGACCGTCAAAAACGTGATGAAAGAGATTACGCGTGATGACAGATTCATCTATATCACATTTAACAGAGAAAGAAAAACAAGTATAAAAAAATGAACGATTTCGATGAGTTTTTATCAGATGCATTCGAAGTGAAGAACAAAAAGCGAGAAAAAAATAAAATAAATGGCAACAGAGAGAAAATTTAATCGAATCTCAGAAATTCCGAGATAACATTGAAAAATGTAAAAAATGTAGAAAAAAATACATTTAAAATAAATGAAAAGAAATACGGTCCATGTACAACGTCCAGCATTCCGTTTATATACATTTCGCACCTAAAACCCCGTTGGCTCAATCCAATTTCATATTATTTTATATGCACTTTTATATGGTACACAAATGTTGTTGGTACTGTGCAAATACACACGCATGCGATTCACATAAATTTAACCAATTTAGTAGATGTGCAAAAATAAACAACGAAAATTACGTTCTTCGCCATATTTGCAAAAACAAAAGAAGAAGAAAATGAAAATATCGATTTAAGTGAGAAGCGTGCATTGTAATCTTAAAACTTCTACTTATTAAATGCTTAACTACGCCAATAAAAATAGAATTAAATGAGATAGAAAATGCCATTGCTACATTATTTTCTAGAGTAAAAAAGACAAAGATGATAAGAGTATGGAAACTGTGTAATGTGTGAGTGCAACGTGATTAAGTGTGTTGAATGAAATTATGAGATGGTGTGCAGTGAAAATGCGATTAAGCAAGCTCAAGCATTATTCGCAAACCAAAATTACAGAAATTTTGCCCAAATGTGGTGCACAATGCAATTAAAAACAGCTGCGTCACAACATTGTTGTCAGATTGTGAATCGTCAGCACATGTCAATCACATTGCGAACTATTTGAGATAAAAATGAAAATTATTCCTTTTTGGTTTTTTTTACTTCATCATAATTTTTGCCATTCAATATGACATTTAAAGACGATGATGAATGTTGTAAATGTTACAATTTATCAACTTAAACCAAAATTAGTCCGAATCGTACAAACAAAAAAGATAAAAAGCTTTGCCGCCTTAAACTTACGCGCGTTTGCTTGCCCAGTTTCTTGTTTACCTGGACCCCGGCTCCTAATTTTTGACTTGTGTGACGACTAGTTTGTTTTACTAAAATACAAATCAATTCCGCTTGCAATTCGGGCATATCTAGGCATTGCTGCAGCGCATTTTGTGCCAATACGACATGATAATCGATGCCTGGTTGATTCACAGCGACCGACATGAAGAGTTGACAGCTCTGCAAATAAATAAAACAACGTTTAAAATCGAAAAAAAATAATCGAATGGTCTCACAAGGAAAATGGTTTGTCGAAGCTACCTTAAATAATTTAATAGCTTCACTCTGCAGCATCTCCGAATGCAACGAAGACAATGGCGATGTAATTTGTTCCTTTGTGTGTAATAAAATTGGATGACGCCACATCACGCACGCTATTTTAAAAGAAAAAAGTCCAATTTTGTTTTAATACCATTGACGTAATACTGGCGCTTGGATATGAATAGCGCTTACTTGGATCGCCATCAGTTTCCATGAGTTTTTGAACCAATTGCTCGTATTGGGTGCCTGAGCTGGGTCCACCGCCCGATACAACCGTCAAATGATACAACCAATTGTCACGTTCTTGTTTGCCGGGCAAAATCAAGTACGTTGGCCCTTGGTGTGCTGGATAAATTGCAATTGTTAAATGTGCTTGGCTTTGGTTCAGATCTTCACGTTCTTCGGAATCCGAATCGGATACGTGCTCGACTTCTTCAACACGCGCGTCACGCATATTTATTTGTCCCAGTGGATTCTGTTCAAAACGAATGAAAGTGTTTTGATTAATATTTGTTTAGCTTTGAAAGACAAAACAACGATTGAGACACACCACATTTGTGAAAATAAGTTTGCTTACCGTTTCACCGGGTGCTTTGAAGTAGAGGAACATTTTACCAAGTAAAACACACCAGCACTTTTTCGCATGGCCATTTTTCACTTTGGTTACCCAACCCTGAACGGTTGCTTTTTGATCGTCGCGACTCAATAGCAATTTGGTGGCATTTCGTCGTTGAACATTTTGCAGTACACGAATCCAATCATCCATCGTGGCAATGGAATCGGCTGTCAAGTAGTACACCTTTTTGCCCGTGTTAATCTCAAACGTTGACGCACCATCGGCTTTCGTGATTCGACATTGTTCGTCTAGCAAAATTTGACCTTGTGGCTTACGATTCACATCATGTTGACTCTTCCAATAGCAAAGCGATCCATTTTTAAGGACAAACCATCGTTTGCGCCATGTTTTTAACTTTCCACCCAATTTCGCCAAGTGTCCAGACTATTCATTGAAAACAACATAAAAAATATACCGCTAGAATTGCATCCAATTGTAAAACTCATTGAAATCTATACCTTTTCTAATGATTCCATCTTTTTATTGGGCGAATCAACGTATGACGATCGCATCAATATCGACGGAATCGATGCATCCATATACGTTGAATCAGCTTGCGACAGTGCATCGGGTGGAATTGCATAATCCTCCGACAAGCCTGATTCAAATGAAGTGTCTGAAATTACTATTAGCATGTGTTTTTTTCGTGTGGTTTTTTTTATGGTCAGTTTGTAGTGTGAGTGAATGAAGGATGTTGATGCACAAAACACAAGCAAAAAGAGAAATAAACAAACAAAAATGACATTTGAATTAAAATTGAAATTAAAATCATGCCAATTATTGGGGGGAATGAATAAACAGTTAATAACATAAAATAAAGATGAAGTATGGTGAGAGTATAGTTTTCTAGACAGTTTGATTAGATGGGTTTTGGATGAATGAGTGAATTCATGTCCAGATCAAGATGTTAAAGTTTTGTTATAATTGGGAAGTTATTTTCACTTTGATTTATAAGCAATTTATTAAGTGTTAGCTGTTAGAGGTTCGTACATAAAGTTTAGATACAAACCTCTTGCTTTAATTTTTGGACTATCGCATTCAATACGTTTAGCTGGGCTAAGACTAGACGATGTTTTCGCGCTTTTTGATGGACTCGAAGCTGATCCAGATGTATTACTTTCCGTATTGTCCGTGCTCGATGAATTGTGTGAGTTAATTGTTGATGCGGTGCATGTGGCCAATGCCACATGGTCTTCCCCATCACTGGAATCATCACTTGAGTCGCTAAATGGCATCGTACGAATTTGAGATGCTCGCTGCAAATAAAAAGCGAAAATATAAAATGGACCGTAAATTAAGTGACCGTCAATCTGTCGTTTAATTGAAGCTTACTCCTTTAACCGTTGCATAAACGGGTACATTAATATCACAATAACCTCCGGAGGCCGTTCGCTGAGCACGATTCCCTTCAGTCGAGTCGTCGAGTGTGTTTGATGTTTCACGATTCGAATTCTCACCACTTGTCAATCCATCATTGGCCACTTGATAGATTTTCGCTTCCCAGCTTGGGAATCGATGCAACGGTGGCGTTGGTGGTCTGGGTGCATTTAAATCGGTTGTGAATGTGCTCGATACATCACTTGAAGGGCCGGAATCTTTCAACCAAATTGGTTGCTTCTCACGTGATGGCGTATAAATTTCGGCATAATCATGCGTTGGGTCTGAATTTGCATCTTTGGCAGCAAATGGTTTCTTTGTGATCGATATCAAATTCAGCTCATCGACTGCAGCAGCCAAGTCACGTGACAACTCCTGCGGCTCCATCGATAAATTTCGTCGATGATTCAATGCCAACGGAACACGACGAATCGGCGGATCCAATGACTCACTACGCCGTCTACTACTTCGATCACTGTATTCACGTACGTCTAAGCTTAAACTATTTCGCACCGGTTGCAGTATGCTATTACGACTACTTTGACTCGCCAAATGATTTCTGTACGAAAAAAAGGGAAATATTAATTTTTTGTTTTTCTTGCATCAAAACCATTTCGAAGTTACCTCAGCAGTTCCAATTGCTGATTACATTTGACGTTTTGTTCGCGCAACAATTGATTTTGTTGCTCGAGTTCACGCAATTTATTTGTAACCCACTCTTTGATTTTAGCTGCTTTGGCTTCAACTTGCTGTGCGTCTTGCAAACGTAACAATCGTTGTTGCTCCACTTGATATTCGAGCTGACTAATCTCTGAAGTAACTGGAAGTGTTACAGCGGTAGCGGCCGCTGACGTTGAACTGCTTTTATTTCGACTTTTATTGGGTGACACGTTTTTCGCTTGCGATGGCCAATCACCTAGCCTTTGTTCCATGACCCGAACCTATTCATTAACAAATTTAAAATCATAACAATTAAATGAAAAGCGATAATATTTGGTGTTAATTGGGATTAATGGCAATCAAATTAATTTAAGTTGATTTCGATGGATGTTAAAATCATGAATTGGCTTTTCGCTAATGACGATACAAGTTGAATCATCCAACCAATAGCTTATGGAATATTATTCGATCGATTTCCGTGAATTATGAAACATTTTCTACGATTGATTGACATACTGTAAACATTTTAAACAAATGGTTCGCTGAAAAAGCGATACTAAAATTCGATTTATTTATATTTCAATTGATTGCACTTCATATAATCGAAATTGATGTTATTACATTACTCACGATATGCCTTGTACATGCCAAGTAAATCGATCATAACTTTATCACGGAGAACGGCAGTTCTCCCAGTGGCGCACCAAAAAAACACTTTTGAGTGCAACACTATATATACGCGAGTTTTTGGACTATGTGTTGCCGACCGATGTAATTCGTGAAATAGGCATTGGAGTGTAGCTTAGGACCAAACTAAACGAAAGCCGTCGTCAAAATGAATTTTTGTGGAACCAAAAAAATTTCGCTTGGGGGACGTATGGGGGTGTTTTTTTCAGATTATATAGCATACCTCCTAGGGGGTAATCTTGACCACTGTCGTTGAATAACCAATCGATAGTACTCTTCAATACCTTTCCAACGGGTGCTCAACCATCAAAATCGGTTTACCCGTTCAAAAGTTGTGTACGTTTTCCTAGATAGGGGGGTTTCCCCTGAAAATTGGGTTTGGTATGTTTGTGTGTGTGTGTGTGTGTGTTTGTATGTTTGTGACTTTGTACCTTCTCTCGATTTCTGTGATGTATAACATTATTTTTAGGGAGTGTGGGGGGCAGTTCAAAACCGTCGAGAACGGGCGAATTTATAATAAGAAAATAAGCAGGGGGAGAGTGTCGAGGAGTCGATTTTTTTCAAAATTCCATAACTCCGCTAATACCCAAGATAGGACATCCGCAGATACCGCAAATGAAAGGTATTGAGCTAAGCTTTAAATATGTCCTAGTATGAAAGAAATGAAAGCGAGTGCCGAATGAAAACGTGAATTGTATTACGGCGGAAAAATAAATTCATTTTGTTTACACAAATATTTCGGTTTGAATCGTAGCCTAACTCTAATCGAATTGTCAGAAAAGCGCACTTTGCTCGCACTGGCGCACACTTGTTCAAATTTCAATTGATGCCATCATGGAAAGGTTTGTTGAATTATTTGAAAAGCGTTGAACCAAAAATATATAACTCAACAGCGCCACTTAAAATGTGATATCAGTCATTTTGTGGGCAGGATATTTGGGTGCGCCACTCTGTTTATACCTCGTTCAGAGGTTTTTTCATCTTATTATGATTGACATAAACTGTCAAACGCAAGCATTATTGGAGTCTTCTAAACACACATCTATTAAAAACACACACACAGATCACTTGATTTTGTTTCTTTGCTGAGCAAACAAAATATGAAAATGTTACCATTTGCCGTTAGCCTTTTCATGGAGGTTCAGTATATGCCTTATGATGATGTATGTTGAAATTTCAAAAAATTGACGCAGGTTTTGAGCGATTTTTTTGGAAATAATGGCATTTTACATGCAAAAAAAAACAACTTTTTTTATTTTGTGTTGTGATGAAAGTGATTTGGAGATATATTAATAAAAATGCGGATTCAACGAGTGGACGGAAAAAAATCGATAATTCTATAGCATGGATGTATATACATGAGAACAAACACGCACATTTTGTTTAAATATCTGTTCATGGCGAAAAAAGACCCCAATCGAATTTATGAATTGAAGTGAACCAACGACAGCCGATTTTGAATGCGTTGGTACTGTTCCAGTGGCAGGGCCACGTATTCACACGCACAAACACACACACAAACACACATACACTACATCCGATCCATGTTTAACGCAGTCAGCAACCCTCTTTTATCAAAGTAAATGGTTTGTCCTCTTTTTTTTGCATAACAGTTTTCGATTCTTTCCTTTCTGTAGCTATGTATTCTGACTCGAATTTATTATTATCTTGCATTATTCAATATTTGGATCATATGCACATAAATTTCGTTTCATTGTTTCCCACAGCCCATTAAGTCAAAAGCAGGCGCGTTCGCTCACTCATTTCCACTCGGTGATGAATGATTCTAATTGATTGCGTATGAAATGAATACATATACATGTATATGAAATTTAAATGGCATCGATTTGGTCGTTTTTTCATTAAAAAAGGACGCATGCATCATGAGATGGGAAGAGTGGAATAAAATTGAAGCTAAAACACTAGCACATTTCAAGTGATTGTCATTATACAGTTCCATTGACCCTAAGCGTTAGCGTAAACATGGTACGGCACAAGAGACAAAATCATACATACATTATAAATATATGTGTAAGCATACATATTACACACTCACACGCTCACAGAGACTAAAAGACAACGAACATTATGCCAGCAATATTAAGTAGTTTCGTTCATTTGTGGACGATGATTAAAACTGACGACTGGGCGACACTCTTAAAATTAGATGCATTCACATGATATTATGTGTACTGTATGAGCATTGCTGATCAATGAACAACGCTCGCGTTTTTCTTAGCGACTGCATTTCTCCATGCAATGAATCATATCGTCAAAGCGATAATTTGATTGTTGTTCATAAATTTATTTCACAGTGAACAATGACACTGGAGTGTCGATTACAGCATTGTCGCTATTAAATCACATCAAAGTACACGTACGTGTGTGTGTTTTTTTTTAAATGTATATTGCCATTTGTAAGCAAAGCAAATTATTTAATTATCACTTTGTGTTAAATTCTTAATAGTTTCGATACGAGCAATAACACAAATGCAATAACAAACATTGAACTTTGGGTACAGTTTGAAATAAATGGAAATGTGGTAAGGAAATGCAATCAAAAACAATTCTTTCAATGGTTTCAGGCACGCACAGTTGTTACACACAAAAATACAGATTTAAATGTGTGATTCACAGTTAAAACTCATTTCTATATTCACACACGATGATTTTCTAGCAAAAATATTTTCATTTCGAAGTATGAAAGAGCGTTAAGACGGCAAAAGGCACACAAATTGAAAGAAAAACAACAAATTGAAGACAGCGTCTGTGTCTGAAAATAACGACGATTGCTGTCTGGATTTATTAAACATACCACAAAGAAATCCAATGGCAATCCATTTTGGCACGGGCTCAATTGACGCGACAAGCGTAATAAAGTACACAATAAACAGCTTATCGGCTTCTTAATTCACTCAATCAATGGCCCGCTACACCGATCGTTTACCAATTGCACAAATGCTCAATAAATAGGGAATTAAAACTGTCTGCAAGACGGAGTAAAATGGTCTCTTTATTCTTCTAGAACATATCTCTGTGTTGCTACGCACGGCTGATGCACATACATCAGTAATGTTCGGCTCCGAACAAGGACAAACACACACTGAATTTGAACAGTTCACTCAACAGAAGCACTAGAAACTCGAATTCGAATTAGAACAAACACAAAAGAATCATACGCATACAGCCATCTCTTTTCGGTGAGTGTGTAAACGGCATTTGTTTTATATGGAGAATGATTTCGTTTTTTTTTTTGGTTAGTCATAATGTGGAAAAAAGACCGAACAATATCGACGCAATGCGGGTAAGAGTGCAATAGCGACAACTCTCTTTCTCGGATTCCATTTGAATGAGGGAAGCGAGCGTGTGTACGGCATCGCGATACCGTACGGAAATGTGTTGAGCAAAAGGGCCAGATGCATGCGCACAACTACAATTCACTCAAACGGTCTAGAAAAGGTACGCACATATAAACATTGCATCAAGCGAAACGCACTATTCGTCTGTTTATTTTACGTTTTCATTTATACACTACGCTCTTGTCGTAATGCATTCCAGTCAATCGGTTTATATGATTTGAAAACATGCTTCAAAATCCTGTTGTGACATGTGTGGGACCATCCGACCGCAAATTAGAAAAGGTGCACTACAAATCACACATTTTCACTTGACGAATTGTATTAGTCACTTTGATGTTTTATTTCGATGTGTTGAACTCATGTCAATTTAACGAAAATAATTTAATTTATGGCATTTTTTATTTATTTCAAGTTATTTAAAAAAGCATTTAAATTGAATTTTCCGGCCAAAGGTTTATATTTGTATAACCAGAAGTCTCTAAGGCCATTCATAAGTCCATTTGAATCAACATTTTATAATCTTTTAATATTTTATGGCTCAAGAAAAAGCTAATACGCGAACACCAACTGGCTGGAAATAGAATGAATTTTCATATTTGATTGCGCAATAGATGGATGTGTGATTTAAATATATATATGAAACAAATCGTTCTGTACGAACACTCGACACGACTAAAATCTGCCATTGGACACATATGCGACATCATAGTGAAATGCCCTAAAGGAATGAGTGTTCTACCAATTAGAGTGGTTTTTGGTTTGAGGTTTGTTTCATGCTTTTTTCTGTAAAGAAATTATGAGTGTCACAAAGAAAAATGGGAGCGTCGTCCGAAAAATGTCTTATTTGAAAAATTGCATCTTGGTTTTACGTCGGATTAGGTTTTTAACTTTTTTTTTCGTCATTTGACTTAAAAAAGAAGACTTCGTCAAATTGTATTTTTTTATGCACACAATCTATGTCAAGCGAGTCCAAATTTGGCAACACATCCACAATTCACCGTAACTGTTTTCATTCATTGCGGTTTCTGATGATGCAATTCAAGCGACCAAAAGCCGAGAAAAAAAAAACATATCAAATACGATGCCGTCATTTCTGCCTATAAGGTATCATGTCAAATGCAAAGTAAAAACGTATAAATTTGCTTGGTGATTTATGACGATTGACTGGGTGTTTATGCGCCACAACCGAAAATCAAAACGAAAAACACCAACTAAAATTATTTTCGGATCATCTAAAGATCGTCGAGTAATGCGACAGATGAACAAATCGACGTATTTGCTGAAAGACACAAGTCAAAGAAAACATAATCACCTTACATCAACTCATCGACCGATGCACAAAATTTCGACTGTCTCTTTACTTCGAGACGCACCAATAAAAATGCGATTGATGAACGATGTCAACGTTTTGTTGAAATGTTGATAAATTTTGCAGCCGACATGTGGTGTTGCTGCTGCTGTTTTGCACGATTCATTAAAATTTCAAGGAAATTTCATTGTCTCGATTTGCCTTAAGATTGTACGCATGCAGAACATTTTTCTATGGACGGATATAAAATCGATATCAGCTGCTGCATTTTTGCCGAAGGTTTTCATTTATCACCATTTTTAACACATCACTAGGTAAAATTCAATCACTTAATCTTTTTTTTTCTGTGTGATAGTTTTATCGCTTCTTGATTAACACAATCCTTTCACAATAATTCAATCAATCAGAATTTCACTTTCGATTTTTATCTTTTGTACTTTTTGTTGCTATCAACATAACTTGTTCTGATCAATTCATTCAAATGATTTGAGCAAATGAAAATTGTACGATTGATTCGATAGAATTTTGTTTAGATAAAATAAATTCGGAAACAAATTAATGCTGTATGCAAATTTTGATTGTTTTTTTTTTATTTGTTCTCCTCGGAAATAAAAGTCAAATTGGAACGGAAAGTAATTTCAAGATGGCCGAACATTTCTGCACTGAAGACACACTCTTATCAAATGCCAAGATGAGCATGTTTCAATATTTCGAATCCACCTTTATGGAACACATAGATGGAATATATTGTGCTAAAATATTTCGCGATGCGTGCCATTTGATGTTTCTTCGGTTGATTTTCGAAATAAAAGTTCGAAAATTTCGACCAAAAACCACATTGATGTTTATTTAGCATGTATTATGCTCGCAGGATAACATTTACAAATGTCATTTTTGAGACACAGACGCTGTTTTCGATGTTCGAAAACTACCCCCTTTTGAATGGAAATGAGGAAAAATGTTAAAAATTATAGCAGTTGTACTAAAAAACAATTGGCAGGAGAGATGTAAAGGAGCAATTTCGAAGGTTCACTCTGACATATGGATTGGCAACAAAGATTGCCATTTTATTTTATTAATAGCCTTCAAGACTGGAGATTCTGTTTACATGACAAACTAAGCATTTTAGACACGAAATGTTGTATCCAATATTTCATTTGCAAAATGGAATTATTTAATATTTACCTTATCTTCTGCTTCATCTGCTCGCTCCTCCGCTTCAATGACCCGTTGCTCTAGTTCGGAGAGCTGAAATATGAATAATAATTGTTGACATTAATTTTCCGTCTTTGATTGAGAGTTTTCTTGAAACAACTTCAGTTTATTGGCATTTCTAGTAAATAACTGCTGAAACATGTTTAAATTGTTCAAATGTAAACATGTGAACAATCATCGAGAAGAAAAAGTTATTTTGATTGAATAGAAATGAATAGGATCCCCTCAAGTTGGAATTCGATAGCTGAAAATTCATTCTGTTTAAAGATATTCGACAGCAGATGGCGCATTTTTCCGGAGGAGATTCTATTCATTCATTTTGAATTTTCATGCATTTGAATTTCCATGTAAGAAGGAGTTCATCGGAGAAACTGCGGTCGATTCATTTAAGTAACCGCAAAAATGAATCTATCGTTTTAGTAATGTGCACACAATATAAATTCGGATGGGAGAGGGGGACTCTTCAATAAAAACCAAAGCTTTGCTTTGCATTGTTTCGCGATCCTTTTTTTGTGTGTGGTGTGCTTCGAGAAGGATTTTCGCTTGATTGAAAAAGGTTAAGGAGACTCGCCATTAGAATTATTGATTTTCATTACAACAATGTGAGAAGGTTCCCATTACAGTGCCTATTATTATAAGTTGGTTTGGGCTGGGCGCTTTTATGCTCTTATGTCCGTTCTTTGTAAAATGAGGACTGTTTGAATGAGGCAGTAATCGTATGCCGTGCGTTTCGTGCTAATGATGATTAGTTTCTTTTTCCCTCTCATTCTCTCTCTCTCTCTCTCTCTCTCTCTCTCTCTCTCTCTCTTTCTCTCTTTCTCTCTCTTTCTCTCTTTCTCTCTTTCTCTCGCACTGACTTGCTTGATACGATATGTGCTGTTGTTTTTTGGCTGCTCTGCTGGGATATATTTCGGATTTGTCTAGATATGTGGTCGAACTATTCATATATGTTACGATTGTATTTTCCGGTTTTCATACATACAATCCCACTAAATTACAATGGCTAAATGCGTGAAACGTTGGAATAATAAATTGGCATTAGATTTTTGTAATGTGAAGAATATTACCAGGCAGTAACTGGTATGCGTGTATGAGGTACGACTCTCTGTCTCTCTCTCTCTCTCTCTCTGTGTGTGTTTGTGTACTGTGTGTATAATGGTTGGTTGTGTTTAAGCCAAATCCATTCGCTTTAAGTCTATCGGTATATCTCGGCGCTTGTCTGCACCATGCCCGATAAACTAACGGTATGTGTATGCACTGTGCATGTTCAAGAAATCGAGTGTGTGTTTGGAATTTATTAACGAAAAATCGAGTGGGTTTAGTTTAGTTTAGTTACTTGAAAAGCGTTTGTTAGAGTAAAATTGATTGGCTCTTTCACAATGCAGCCGTATATCAAAAGATTTTTTATGGAGCTTGGTTGGTTTTTTTTTATTAATATAGTGTAATAAAAGCGGGCTTTTATACATTTTGCGGTTGTTTGATTCGCGTTTAATGAATTTTTCATACGGTTCATTAAATACGGCAAACACAGTGCTGTACAAGTGTACATATATATATATGTAATATTGTGCAAACACACGCACGCAAACACACAAAATGTTCGGATGGTGCCATTATGTGACAAAACCAAGGCACTCAATTTTAAATCAATTTTTCGGGGGGCCACCTTCAACTTCAATTCACGAGTACATGACACAGCACATACACACACACACACACACAACAACAACAACAACAGCACATCAAACAAATGGTACTGAATTCGTGTTCGCATCGTGACATTTTATCTAATTATTTCTCGAGAAAACAAATTAAACATTTTCAATTAACCAAATGAAAAGAGAATTCATAAGTGATAACAATGGTGCTGTGCAGCTGCTTCGATTCTCACTCCACTCGCATTCATCTACTGTCGAATTTTACCGCCACTCTTCGCCTGCTGTCAGATAAATTTCCGTCATTTGCTATTCATTCGCTGTTGCCATTATTTTTCGCCAAGATAAAAATCAGCATGAATATGAAATAAGCACACAAAAGCTGAGAACTTTTTTTTTTCTAATGAAACCCAAGTAATTTACGTTTTCTCATCGTTACCCAGCCAGAAGTTCAGTAGGAATCGCTCACTTCGACGCTTATCTTGGGAACATAAAATTGTCCTGATAGAGAATAGGACAGTGGCATACGCGTACTTGTGATGCTCATAACTTGACTCGTAATGACACTTGGAGATCTCGCACACCACCAGTCACGGCATGAAAATTGATTTACAAAATGCCATTAGATTAGTACCTTGTGAAACGCATGAAAATGCAATAATTTAATTAGACGTTTGATATGTTTGATGCTCGAACACACGAACATGACGTGGAGGGAAATCAACGCCCAACGGGGAGCGAGACACACAGAGAGAGAGAGAATGATAGGGAGAGAGAGAGAGAAAAAAAATAGAAACCAAATTCGAATCGGAGAATGGGGCGGTAAGTTGAGATAACAATCTGCTTTGTGCGATATGCCAACTGCGATGGAATTATATTTTACCAAAGTTTCTTATTTCTCATTGTTGGCACTTCTTGGTAGCGAGTTTTCTTCTTCTTCTTTTATTTTCTACTTGTTCGACTTTTTTCTTCTGGTTGTTCTTCTTTTTCCCTATTTATTTTCTCGTCCTCGTCGACGTTTTTCATTCATATGCAAAAAGGTAGTTGATGTGAGAAATAGAGCGAAAAAAAGGTGAAATTTATTCTCATTTGGAAATTGACGTGCGTTCAGAGTATGCGACTAAGTGTGCTCACTGTGTGTGTTTGAGCTGTTTTTCTTTTAGTTTCTTTTCTCTTGCTTGCTGCTCATTCTTTCGCTTTGTGTCGTTCTCTTTCTCTTTTGTTTATTTATTTATTGGGGAGTTACGAGTGATTGATAGCTTTTTCTATTGGACGTTATGTATCATAAATATTTGTAGATTTACGCGTGTTTTGCGTTTCACTTTTCCATGTACTGGTGCATTTGCCACAAAAGCAAAGTAATTTTTTTTATTGTTTCATGTGTATCGCTTGCCTTTTGCCATATCAAAAGGTATGCGAATACGCAAACGGTTGAAAGTTGGCATTTTTGTACGGATACAAGGTACACGAGGAAAACACGGGCACAAAAAAAAAACACACACACGAACAAGATGAATGTGTCTTGTGAGCGGCACTGAGCATGTGTTTCTGTTCCGTGAATTCTCTTTCGTCTCATCTAAATGATGGAGCATTAGGGACGCTTCCCTGCACTTCGACAAATACCAAAGATTTTTTACATTCAATTCATCTGGTTATTTGTCTGTTTTTATCCTGTCATGCAGTAAACGTCCTTTTCGGTGTGGAGAGAAATGCTTTTGTTTGGTCTCACCAAATGCTCCAATATCTTATTCCAAAAATGGATTGAAAAATCGACACAAATACACAAACGAAACGAAATAAAATATCAAATACGATGAATTGATGTGATAAATCTTATGGCAAAAGAATGATGTTGCTGTTTTTCATTTTTGGCGTACACATCCAACGCCACTCAACCCAACTCAGCTCAGCTTAGCTCACCAATCAATGTGTAGTCAGTGCTCATATCTGGTTGCTGGTACATACTCGCATTTATACACACAAAGTACACACAGACACCGAACAGGAACAGCAACGGCAATAGGAATCAAACAAGCTGAATCGATGAAGAGAAGTTTACTCTGCTTACGAGTGCTAATCGATAATGCTTTTTTTGATTCAATTTTGCTAGCGATTAATATTTAAACATATTGCAAAGTAATAACTGTAATAAGAACATAAACACAGCTATTTCGATAAATGTACAGCATTCAAAGTGTTCCCATCGGGAAAATAAAGTAAATGGAAGTGAGCTTCATCTATTGCCTCTAAATAAGTGTAAGTATAAAAGCATGTTCCCTTTTTTACACCATGCACACACACAGGAGCACCCGAACCCGAAGCCCAAGTCATTCCTTTAAATTTGAATTCGATTGGATTTTCCATATAAAGTGGATTATTATTCAGCTTGAGACGAAAATCACAAGAGCTGCGAAATGGAATATAATCAAAACGACGAAACAACAACAACAAAAAAGAGATACTATAGAAATATTTACAGAACGAGCGCAAGCGAAGAGAATCTTTTTATGAAATCGCATGAACTACATTGTTTCTCACTTCCGAGACGTTGCAAACGGTACTTTCGGTTGGGAATCTTATTAAATTTGGTCATGCCAAGATTTAATGATCTAATAAAAATCTACGCGCGCTCTTTCGCAAAATTTCCGGCCCAACCAAAAAAGAAATACGAATGTGATGCTGCGAATCTATTCGCGAAACTGTTTATTATTCATAAAAAATTTCTTCGGTGAAATTGGCTAAATTTCGAATTTCATTATTTGACCTAGATGGTTGGTAGCTTATTCGGTTGAAATTTGTGCGTGTGTGTGTGCGTTCCAACCGTTGACGTTTTCTCATTTCCATTAAAGCGCATCTTTTTATGGGTTTTCAGTTGAAATCAACTTTGTTGTGCCCAGAAGATGGAAAATAACGATGATTAATCGAACTAGAGTAAAATGAGAGCGGATTTCACGTATCGGATATCGATACAATTTTCTATGGCTTGAAATTAAATTTCGTTTTTACACTTTCAATGCGATCCACGGCATATGGCCTCTGTCGTTTCGGTATGCATGAATACATTCATGGAACAGGCAAATCGCTCGAATTAAATCCATTTTCAATTAATTCCATGAAAACTGGCATAAAATATGTAATTAATTGTAAACGACCGTTTTACTCATTAATTGAATTTTCAACGCAAAAAATCACCAATTTATACGACATTTGTATCGAATATATTGCCGAAAAATTAATTCATGGAATTGGGCGTCGACATTTTACGCAGATTGGCTCGCAAATATTTGAGTGACATTCTGAAAATATCGATTTTTATTCTGTTGGCTCTCAAATTTGGAAACGCATTCACATTGAAGCCGAGGCAAACTGTTCTTTTTGTTGTTGTTGTGGCAAAGATTCTCCTCGTCACACAGTTGACAATTGAAATTTCATTGTATGGTGCTCATTTTGAAGTGAAAATTGATGGAAAACCGCAACCATGAGGGCTGTCATAAAGGGATGCAAACAGTTTGATTTTTGAGATGTCTAAACTCAGTTTGGTTAGCGAACGTCGGTGTGAGTCAGTCGACATACACATGCACAATCGCTTGCGGTGTGCACAGCAAATGGTGGATTTAAGTCAATCACAAATGATGAAAACGACAAAAACACGCAAATATGTCACATGATTTATGTGCGATTTTACGGGAGAGGAGGCAATTTTGAGTTCGAGATACGGCTTCAGAATCCAATTAAAATCGAATTACATGCTCGATAGCCGAGTATTTGGCATATATTTTTCTCTTCTTCGCTCCGCTTTCTGTCAACACCAAAAAGCAACAGCAAACCATAAAAACGGATTTTTATTACATTCACCGTTTGGCTGGCTTTTTACGTGCAAACGCTTTTCAGCCACTTTTATTTTGCTGTGAAATTGAATTTATCTTCATGCATTTGATATATGTGAGGCATTGTCCTTATAAAGTATACACAAAGTGGCTATGAACAATGGCACCAATAAAACGCCCGTTCTCATTTCATTCTTACTGCTGTCGATGGCTTTTATTTTCATCTCGTTCGCTTGTTATATGCTCCAATTGATGCGTACATTTGTGTCGCCACTTGAAAGTGGGAGAGAAAAAAAAGGAGGCGACAAAGGTTAAATTGATTATTTCACTTTCGAAAATAGAAATAAATGTGTAGCGTAAGCAAGAACACAACCATACCGTAACGGTATGGAATTCATTTGGCATGTCGCACAACACATGAGAAAAATTAAAACAACTTTATGGACGTCTATTTGTCGTTTGTCGTTTTGTATGCTGAATTGATATCGAAGCAAATATACAATACAAACTGAAATACACACGTACGAAGTGGCATCGACAGCATGACCGAATTTCTCGAATGTGTTTTCTTTTCATTTTATTTCATTTCATATGGCAGCAGCCAGTGGCAGTGGCGGGCAGCAAGTAAATTCTCACTGTTCATTGATTCTGATTTTAGCATGGGCCAATCGAAAAGAAAAGCCACAATATAATAGTTAATCGTTAACATGGATCGGGGGAGAAATCCAATGTGGCACGTTGCAATTTTATGACCAAATAGAATCCGTTGAGAAATCGTGTAAATCTAAAGCTTCACAATTCGCATATACACCAACACCCACATTCATATAACGACAAATTTGGATCCGTACAGCATTCGAACTCAAATGAAGGAAGAAAAACTAAAAACGATGTGTTGAGGAAAATCTCGGTTTTATCGCAACATATTAGCAGCGCTCATTTTAGCGCTTCAATTTTATCGCTGGTTGTTGCATTGAGACTAAGTAAGTCAGTCATAGCACGCAAGTACATGAACCGATTATGAGGGAAGAACAGCAATGGCTCACCACAGTAGTAGAGCCATACCAAAAACAAAAACAGAAAAACAAAAACAGAAAAAAAACAGTGTCGAACATCGAACGCAATGCGACATATACACCGACACACATACACAATCGTGTATTGTGTGTTCGAGTTAAACCACATTATGAATGCAGGTTGCTGTAAATCAGCAAACTGAAAGGAAAATCCACTACGAAATTAGCTCACGAATTCGTGTGATGTGCAAACACGTACTCGCTGTCTCTTGATTTCCACTACAGAAACTCGTTTTTCATTCTTTTGTGGTTGTTGTTGTTTTTGTTTTTGTTATTCATTTTCTCTCGCTCTTTCTCTCTCTGCCTCTCTCTCTCTGTGTGTTTTTTCGTTTGATCTGCTTTGTACTATGTCATAGATGGAATTCCTTTTATTAGGGTCATTCGACTCGTCTAACAATGACTGGTGTCTCTTGGGCTTCGTTTGCATTCGGTTCGTTCGGAATTCGACACACAATCCATTGAAAGCGTACTTTTGCCCATGCGAATCAAACAAAGTAAGAGAGATCGAGAGACTGAGAGAGAAAGAGTGAAACGAAACGAGCGGCATTTTGCATTCACAGCATCGTTAACACAGCATTTATGAATAAAGCCGTGACAAAAATGTCTATGGCAGACGCACTGGCACCGATGACAATGCATAAAATTTGCATCGCCATCGACCGAATATTGCAATTCTGTAATAAATAGCATGAAACAACAAGCAGATCAATGCAAAGATTGTCAGACAAAATAAACACATTTTAGTTGAAAACTCGGTCCTAGACACAATGCACCTAGGCAACGTTTGGGCAATTTATGCAATCCGAATCGGGCGTCCGGCTTAAAAGCGAAAGAGGAAGATATGTAAAACGAGAACAAAATCACAAGTGTGTACGTTTTATTTGAAGATTAAATTGGTTCAAGTGGATTGTTCGAGAGCGCATTATGACGTGAAATTAAAAGCACTTGTTTTCAGTCGAATACACTCGATTGCTTCGGAGAAATTCTCATGCAGGCACAGAGTGCCGACTACCCCATGTGTGTAAGAAATTGCAACGGTGTGGCGTAGTGTCACTTTTATCTACTCATTCAATGCAAATAGCACTCATTCTATTCATACTGCACTCCGCTCCACTTCAACACAACCCAACTCTCTTGCTCTTACTCTTACTCTTATTCAAGTGATAATGCTAATGCTGGCCTCTCACTCACTATCTCTCACGATTTTAGTCACAATTATTAATCGAACAAACCTTTCGTAGTAAATCCTCTAGAGATTCGATATCAAGCGAATCCATTATGTTGGCGTAATTATTGTTCGTTTGGCTGGAATAAGAAGCCAACGATGCCGTCGATATGTTGAATTTATGACGCTTATTCGAAACGGGTGAACTGCGTGCAGATAATGACAATGATGGTGTTTTAATCGTTGCACTTGATGTTTGCAGCAGATTCTTTTTATTCTTTTGCTGGAGCAAATTTTCCACGGTTAACAACAGTGAGGCATCCATTTGGACGACGTGATGATTGTACACGATACAAACGAATTAATAGAATTACTCCAATCCACGGTTGTGGTTGAAAAAAGATCGCAAATCGCGTACACTAAGTAGGGACGACAACAGTGGTGATGACGATGACAATGGTCACGATGCAGATAGTTGCTACTGGATTGAAATAGGTGAAACCCAAACGCGTTCAAAATCAACCAAACCAACAGCAATGATGGCGATGATGATAACGATAAAACACAAATGGCAAATAATTCGATAAAAGCGACAAAATCGTTTTGATTTGTAGCACTCATAAACACCGAAATGTCGACGGAAAAAAAAGGTTGTGTTTGCCGTTTCTTTGCAACAATTTTCGAATTCGCATAAATTCTATACGAGGGCTGACATATCTCAAGGCGAATCGCCAAACTGTTTCACCATTCGTGAGCGTATGTGCTTGAGCTTGTGCTGTTATGCTGGTGTGTCTTTTTTTTATGCTACTTTGCTAACGTTGCACAAACTGAATAAATGTCTCGATATCTGGCCGATTCATGCACAATTCACATGTCTCTTGAAGGTTTTATTTTGGCGTTCATACTATTTGAAGTATTCTTTTTTTTCTGGCTCACTGTGTCCGTGAAATTTATTTCCGTTTTTGTGGGATTTTTTTTTCTTTTGCTTGTTCTTCCGTTTTTTCGCTTTTCGATGTTGTTTTTTTTCTTCTCTTCTTTTGGCAGCAATAATTTGATGTCCAATTTTATTAGATATAAATGCTGCTTCAATCGATCGGAACCTTTTTTATCACTTTCCGCAAAATATTTACGCAATTATTTTCCCTGCAGTCACAATAAATCACGTTTAGCATAAAGTCCTTTTGCACATTCGATCTATTTTCATTGGCAAATGCCCGAAATGCTGCTATCTCTATGTGTATGCGCGCTCAGGCTCGAGTTCGTGTCTTTTTTCTATTTTAACTATCACTCTCACAAATCTATTAAATTTTTTTTCGGTCGCTTTGCTTTTCATTTCTTTCGTTTTGTTGTTGTTGCTGTTTGTTTTGTTTATTTATCTAAAACACGAAAAGCAGCTTGCCATTCTCACGAGAGTAAACAAATTTTAATTAATTTACATAGGATTCACTGCCACAAATTTAATTTGGTTTGTTTGCCCATCTCAGCTCTGTACTTGTTATTCCGCAGTGCTGTGCATAAACGGAGTCTAAATTCAACTCAATTCCTTTTTTTCGGTTATCGATGAAAAACACTCACACACACCGGAAAAAGATATATCAAAAACACTGTACTTAAACACATTTACTTCGTCTGTTGTTATTTAATTTATCCGCCGGAGGAAATATAGGAAGCCAGTGTTGCGTTGTTGATGGTGGTGGTGGTGGTGTAGAAAAAAAGAAATCGCAAAAAAACTGTTCACACAATTTCTTTTTTGTCAGTTGTGATTTTGTGAGCGGAAATGAATTTCTACCACATGCTTGTTTAAAAGCGCATCAGCAACTGAGCTCAAATTCCGTTGCTGGTTGACTGTTTATAACATCCAACCAATGGCATGGAAAATCCGATAAAACGTTCAATTTTCAGTGTGGAGTATCATTGTGTGGAACTTATTTTCCATTTAGACGGTCTGTGCGCTTGGAAGAATGGCGCGTAGAACTCTTTGTCCGTGTGTAACGAGTGCCCAACACACCGCATTGCATTGATTGAGTTTGTGTGGATAACGATCCGAAACAGGGGTAAAATGGAAAGTGCGTGGCCATCGTGTGCGCACTGCACTGCACCCCCCAAATGTTAGCTGGAACTCAAGTGTTTAATTCAATGCAGCACTTAAAAAAAATTGTCACTTCATTCAGACGATAGAACTATTTGTTGCAATATGTTTTACTAGCATTTTTATTGCGACGGAACAGAAGGTTGTAATAGACACACGTAGAAACTATAACATCAGGTGATTTATATTCAAATATATTCAACCCTGAAGTGGAGAAATGCCAATCAAGCAGTGCGAATATGGTAAGAGATGCGAAATATAAAAAATTCATTTGCGACATTTTGCACCTACCTTATCTCGGAGCATGCCACGAATACGTTCGGACTGATTTTTCGAACGGTGCAATTCGAGTTGCAATTCAAGACATCGCTCTTGCCAGTTGATTTCGGGAAAACCACTCTGATTGTTGTAATTGTTTACTTGTTGCACGTTCAAATGGTCTGTCAACGCTGAAAAATGCCAATTCGAATTGCTGCCGTTCAATTGAGATTTGCTGGTGTCCTTTGGAAGACCATTGGATTTCATGGACGTGGTATCGCTATTGCTGTGTGATGGTGATGGCGGTGGTCTATAAAAATGCGGCTGCTTTGGCATTAATCGTGGACTATTGGGCATTGATCGACAGCCCATAGAAATTTTCCGTATCGCAGCACTCGCTGCAATCGATTGCCTCTGTCCATAGCTATCGGAATGTGAACTCACCTGAAAATGACAAGAGAATGAAGAGAAAATAAAACACACACACTAACGAATGAAACACCCACCCACAAAGAAAAGTTTACTTTTGTATCTCATTTGAAAAGTTTACTGTTCGAAGAGCAAAACTACACGTTTGTGTGACACTTACCGGATTCGATGATGAAGACGATGACATAGTCGATTGCAGCGAATGTAAAGTTGTGCTGTCATAGTCAGTTGCTGTTTGTTCGCCACTGCCGCTGGCATTTGAATCGATAAGCGGCGCAAAAATATTTGAGAGTCTGATATGTGATGCAAGACCATCGTTGGCTGGCGCTGTCGCTGACGGTAATGATGTCGAACTTTTGATTTTACCCGCACCAAGTGGAAGTTGACTTTTATCAGACATCTGTTTTTCCAAAAAAAAATAATATATATTTGTCAACAGAATCTAGCGATGCATTTCTAAATCGATAAAATAAAATAAAATAAAATGGAAAGAAAAATCAGTGAAGGCGAGAGCATGGAAAACAGGGCGTTTTTCAGGTTTCAGTGCTTATCAACAAAAATTGAAATTCATATTACGAAAGGAGTTTCGAATGAGGGGCAATACGAGCGAGAGATAGCGAAGCTGATGGTGATACGATGATATGGTGAAATGGTTAACGACTAACAGTATCAAGGAAACATTCATAATTAAGGATTAGAATAGGTAAAAAGTGGCGGAAACGGCGATAATTTCGAAACAGTTATCCACTACGCAATGATAATAATCGTAAAAATTTATGCTTTTTCACATCGAACTACATGGTTGATTGTGCGTTCGCTTGGCTTGTAATGTGACTGCCTTGTGAGTGTTCCGTCTACGTTGTACACTGTACATTTGTTCTGTGCTGGTGTTGTTGGCATGATGCCGATTAACCACATCGACCGATTCCATCAAAACTGTGTGACGTTTTTGATTGTCTTTGGCTCGTTTCTGGCTTGTTTGACAGCGACTGTTTGTCGCAGTTACTGAAAACGATCTTTTTAATTAAAGTAAATATTCTGAACAGGCGTTAATGGCCCCAAAATGGTTATGATTATCTGTTTTTTCGTATTTAATGCTCTGGTCGTTGCTGTCGTCATCATTAATGCTACACAGTGTTCCGAATTGAAGTGAACCAAACCAAACCGGGGCCGTTGACGCAATTAAGCGTTTTAAGTGCAATTGGTTTCGGTACACAAATGATTCGTTCTAGCGCATTAAAGGCATGATATTATGCTTATATGGCGGTCGGCCAAACACACACTAGTACAGCACATACCATCGACTTATTTCTTATTTACACGAATCATTAGCCAGTAATGTACAATGTTTGTTTGAAGGCGGTATAGAGAGGAAGACACTAGACCGAGAGAAAAAAAGAACAATACCAAAAATAAAACGGCATCCAGCTTACGACACATCACGAAATTATCCAAAACGCACCGTTTCGTACGACTAAAAGTGTAGTACAGCTAGCACGTTAATCGATGGCAGTAATTTAAAGTGGTTTGCCTGCACCAGCGTGAATAGTATTTACCAAAACATATTACGAACAGCCATTGCTAAGCAGCAACCACAAGTAATAGATCGCTTTCGTTGTTCTCTCGCACTCTGTTCATTTTACTTTTTGATTTCGGAATTAATTGCGCTCTAATCGCATGAAAAATTGAATTCAGACACTGTCTGTACACCCAACAATACAGCTCACAATTTATACACGCACACACACACACAAATGCGTCAAGCAACCGAAAAATCGTTCGGTACCCACGCGATTTTATGTTGTGTTACACCATTTACAATTGAGTGTATGGCTGTACTGTTCTGTATACTGTACACTGTACAGTGGACCATCTAATGGTGTGGTTTTACTCGTACTGAATAATGGTAATTCTGGGGCATTTTTCGTGAACAGCAGACGGCTATTAGAGTTCATTAAATGGCGATAAAGTGATACGCGTTCGTCCATTCTCATCATTGTGGATAGCTCAATGCACAGTGGCATGTGGGCAGCTCGCCTTTTGACTTCGATCTGCACACTTCGTCTTCTAATTTCATATAGTTTTGTTTAATCTCGTGCATTTTTCTTATTCCCAAATCTATACCCCCAAAAGTCAAAGCATTTCGAATTCTTTGGCTTGTAATCTTGCAAATGTTTCATGGTGGCCGAACCAAACGAAACGGAACAAAATAAATTTATTTATCGATTTTTTATTCGCTGCAATCCAAATCACTTACGGAATCGATGTGAGAGATGTGCGAAAAATGTGCGAGCATGAATCTCAAACGGTTTGAACGAGCAAAGAGAGCAAAGAGAGCGCGAGACGCAAGGAAAGAGAGTTTAAATATGACGATGATGTGCGCGATTGTGCCATAGAACATACAAAAATATCTCCACTGGGAATTTTTTTTTTGATGATAACATTATCGAACGGTTGTGGTTTTCGCAACGTATCTACCAGCAAAGGCTCGGCTCATTCTTTGGTGTGCTGAAGTTTTGCACGTTGAAAGTCGTGCCATCACATAAATTTCATGTGGAAAGTTGCTTGTTTCTTGAACGGTTTAGCAATCGCAGGATTGTCACATGAGCGCAAGTTTTTCACACGTTTGCAACACTACGAAAATGAAGACACACCAGAAACAAGACACTCGGAGTGTAATTTTTTTTTTGTCTCTGTTGAGTTCGTTATGGATATGGTTTTTATTTCCATGGCGCATTTAAAGTGAAACGAGCGCCATCAATTGTTGTTCGTAATTTGCTCAACATTCGTCTTACGGGTGTGACAACTGTGAGCGAGATAGAGGACTGCAAAAGATAGAAGATGCTCTTCGTGTGGTGCTTAGATTTTGGTGGAGTTGATTAAAACGGGCGATAGTAGAGAGCAGAAAAACAAATGCCTCCGCTGCCAACAATCGCTGTGCCGTTGTCGTCATCGCCAAAGTAGTCGATTTTTTATGAAAAGAATCGTCGCAGCAAAAGAGTAAAAATTATTTCAATAAATAATCCGGTTACAGATGTTCATCGGCTATATTAAGAAATGTATGTTGCTTTTTGTTGTTAAGCTGTGTTCGCTCTGTTGTTTGTGATTTCATTTCGAAACCAGTTCGGTGTGTTCGGCAAATGCATAAAAGACAGCTGGTTCGAATCACACAACTGCACCATATCCAACAACACACCAACATATACCGATACAAACGCACACACGACCATCGAGCATGTGTCGTTGAAACGGTGCAAAAGCACGCACCAAAACCTCATACACAAAACCAATTGCCTATATTAATCGATAATCGCTACGACTCAGCCATTATCGTTGTTGTTATTGCCAATTTCAAACTGACACACATTCCAAACTATTCGATAAGGCGGATCGTAATCACAACCAAATATGCTTGCCAAAGACCGACAATATCACCAAAACACAAATCAGTGTTGGATTCAATGAGGCAAATCCAATGCCAATCGAACTAAAAAGCGAAAAAATCAGAGAAAAAAAAATAAGAGAAGTCAGAATGCGTGTGGAAGAACATCCAATTCCAACCGTTTTATTTGAATGTTTTTATTGCTTGACATGGATTTAACACATTGCCACATCTCTAGCTCAACTAAATTCGCAACAACTGAAAAATAGCATCTTGAATAAAATATGTAGCACACATAGAGAGACACGAAATCCTCAACATGGAAAACCATGACAACTTGCTTTGCCAAAAAAAGGCATACGCTCATATTACGTTGCGAAAAAAAAGGTTTGTAGTATCATTTGAAGATTCATATTTTACTTACAACTTTTGTGTTTGCTCCTCGGTTTATGTGTGTTTTTTCTCGTCGTTTGGGTATCTGTTTGTTTTTTTCTTTTTTTCTTTGTACTTGTCACTTCATTTGCTTATGTGCGCGCGTATATTGCGGACGATACAAACGTTTTCATTATTGTTGCGTTGTTGTCAGTAGTCAAAAATCATTTGACAACCTTTCAAGTTGCTTTCTTTTTCGTTCTTCTTCGTCTCCGATAAGTCGTAAATGCTTTATTGTTGTCGTTTTCTACACATTCACCTCAAAAAAACTGTATAATTCGGGGAGTATTTCGGTTATGCATAAATAAATTTCAAAGAAAACAAGTAGCAATGGCAAAACAGCCAAATAATTTGTTCAGGTCTTTGTGTATGCTCTCTCTCTACCTCATAAAACGATGTCAAACACTACCTCATTTACTTTAATGACAACAAGAACAAATACTCTTCTTTTTCTTTTTTTTCGACTAATGATTTTCTTCATTCGTTTGTGTTGTTTTTTTGTTGGTTTTTTGTGTGTGTGTGTGTATGAAATTGAAAATTCTTTTAGCTCTGTCTATTTTACTTGAGCTTCTGGTTAGCTGGGGCTTCGTTGATAGATTCTTCTCATTGAAAACGTAAAAATGTCGTAAACTATCATTTAGGTGCTAGAGAATGGCTCGTGTACAGCATTTAAATGTTGAATATGACCATTCGACAGGCGACTCCCTTTCCGAATCGTTCACATACTTTAGCACGGTGAAGACACATTCATACATACACGCGCGGACACACATACACACAAAATGTAGTAGAACTTTAAAAAAATAAAATGAACCCCGCAAAAATGAAGTTTAATTAAGCGAATATTTTGCCATTCTCATTCGTCGGTACGTTGACGCTGTTCGAATGTGAATGTGTGTGTGGCATATCTAACAAAATTCACTACGTTTTCCACTGTTAAAACATAAAATGCCAGAGCAATTGTGCAGCAAGTCGTGCAAGCAGCACAAAATCCGTCGCTAGTCGATTCTGATATGTATCCAGGGTATATTTTGAGATTCGTCTCTCTCTCTCCCTTTCTCTCTCTTGCTCGCCTGTTCACTTGGTCGTACGCTCTTTTTCACTGTGTCTCGTTTTATTTGCTCAACAAACAACCAAACCTTAATTTATTTCTTTCGAAATACACACATTAAATTTTCGTACAAATCAAGCATATTTCTTCTCTTTTTTCGATTTTCTTTTCTTTGGGTTTCATTCCATTCATTTTGTATTCACATCTTTTGCCACCGTTTCTCCGTTCACAAATACAACATCACACAAACACAATAATATATATAACTTGAATCACACTCGATTCACTTCGCTCTCTCGCTATAATATTATATATTATTTATTCCAATGGATTTTTATAAGATTTTCGCAACACTTCACACGGCCAACCAAACAACGTGTGTATATCGCTATTTTACGATTGTGGCAATAATAATAATTGCTGTAATACCATGTATGCGACTGTATCCAACCGATTCAGTAAACCATCCGACAAACATATTGAATTATTGAAACAACCGAGTTACAAAAAAAAGAAATACCATAAACTAGAACTGTCTTTCATTTTGTGCACATTCATTGACCGAAAAGTGAAAAAAAAAACACTTCCGCAACCACTGTGTGTGAGAGTGTAAAAGATAGTTTTTTTTTTTTATTGAGAGTGTGGCTTTCAAAACAATGACGATTAACGCGAAACGAATCCGTGTATAGAGTGTGCTTTGGTTGATGGTTCACGTACAACTGTCAGCCAATGACTAAACACTGAAAACTCAACGAAAAATGGTGGTGCTGGGTCGGCGAATACGATGGATGAATTGACACCGTTGTCATATTTTCCAATACCGTTTGCCCGTGTGCGTGCAATGACTTATACGACAACGGCACCGCATGTATCGCAATGCGTTCAAACAACTCAATGTTATCCATATGGGAGTATGTTTGAATGGCTGGCTGCCTGCCTGCGATACACATTCCAGTGCGACGCAACCTGCCTTACTTGTTGAAAGCCATTTGTATTACTCTAACGCCAAAATATGAATGTTTGTTGCGTGAGAGCGACTGTTTATTGCAAAAGCGGGAGTTGTTGAGTGCTATTTTATTCAGTAGATTGCGGTAGTTCATAAACCCGTTGCTGAGCGGTTTTCCCAACAAACTTCTCAAGAACAAACATCACTTATCAGCACTATCTCTACGTTATGCTCGCTCTTATTTTTTCTTTTATCACTCACGAGAACTGAGTCAGAATATTTCAATGGTTTTTCTCTGATTGTTCTGCACCAGTCTTGATTTATGAATTCTATCGAATGTGCTGTCCAATTGTTTCTTTTTTAATTATTTCTTTTTGAATGAGCGCTCGATTAGAGTGTGGGACGTTTTTGAAGAAATTTCAATAGGTTCAATTTACTCCGAGGTCAAACATAAACACTACCCTTTCAAATGGATCAATAAAACGAGTAAAATAATAAAAAAAAAACACAACAACATAAATTGTTCAAGTGTTATTACCTTGAATCGTCTTCTATATTTTGTTAATATTTTTACAACTTAATCCTTATTTACAGTAAAAATGCATGCTCTGTATGAATCTCATGTACAATTACTTCCATTTGCTGCCATATTTTCTACGGGGAAAAAAAGTCACTTGAGGAATGCTGGATCGATTTATACGCGACTCTCTAACTTTGTTATCAAACTTTGGGCTGCCTCGAGAACACTGTACACAAACGGCCGTTCCATTGGATTTATTCGCAGCATAAAACCAATTAGGTTGTGCATGTCCTGCAAACGAGCAATGAATAAATTTTAGAAATAAATAAGGTCAGTGCAATGAATTCAGTGTCGACAAATGTTCGATTCAATCCAATATAAAATACCTCTGAATACGGTGAGTCTCCCGGAAAATCAACATTCCCACTAAGAACGGCCAATGCAACACTATCGCCTTTTTCATAAATAATGTCATAAGGACACTTAAAGAAACAAATTGCATATAGAACACAGCCTAACGACCAAATATCGGTACGTTCGTCAATCATACAGTACGATTGCACGTTGAATAGCTCGGGTGCACGATATACAATCGAGCAACGCTCTTCGGCTAAATCCTGTAAACGTTGCGCTTCGTGTTGGCCGCAAATTTGTTCACGGGCTTCGGTACATGAACCCAAATCAACTAGAATGGGCTCCATTGAGTCGGACAAACATATATTAGCTGAAATATGAAATTAATTGACATGTAAATGAGGCATTCAATCGAAGCTAAAAAGCATAAAGTGTGAATGATTCCTGTTACCTGTTTTCAAATCACGATGTGCTAACGGTTCGGGTTTGGCTTCGTGAAGTGCCTTTAATCCTTCACAAATACCCAAGAATATTTGTAATACTTGTGATTCAGCCATGTGATCGTTGAGTTTTGCTCGCATATTTAAATGATCCTGCAGTGAACCATTTTTGAAGTATGGAAATAGAATATTCACATGACTAATTGTATTCACAACGATATCCGCATCGCCTTTCAGCTCAAAGTCAATAATCTCCACTATATTTGGATGTTTTATTGATCGGGTCAATTCCACTTCACGCATTGCCGTCTTTTGATCTTCGATGCTATGACAGGTAATCCTTTTTAGTGCATACCTTCGTTTGGTCGTCGAATTTTCCACTAGATCTATTAAACTAAAGCCGCTGTAATGGAAAAGGCATTCATTTAACCTTATGACATTCCGTATATACATTCTTCCTCATACTCACCCTTGAGCAATTCGCTCTCTAACCACATATTTTGTACCACCAATATTAATAGTCTCTTTGGAGCACCAACAACCCATTTTAAAAATAATTGTCCAACCTAGGCTATTCATGTTGATTGTGTTTGATTTTAATGCTTTTCGCTGTATTCCTTTTCAATGATTTTCATTAATCAATGTTAATTTTTGTCAATACAACAACAATCTAATCTAATTAATTCCACTATCTTAAGAAAACAAATTTCTTAATACGCAACTGAGGTAAATTATTCGCTAATTTTCATGAATTCTAGATTAAAGACGATGAATTTACATAAAAATGATATTCTTTTGTAAAAAAATATTCATTAAATTAACAATTTTATTCACGAATAAATCTAGATGCAAAACTTAATTTTACATCGATTTTGCCGATGTCTATCTATATGTTTATTTGATATAAAATAGAAAGTTTTATGGTTCACACGCAGCATATGAATCACTTGGATGACAGACAGACGGCCAACCAATGAAATGTCATTCGGTGAGAGTGAGTTTACACAGCCCGGCTTAATAGCAATCAATGTTCATTATGGCATGAACAAAAATAAAAGATTTAAAATTATAAATAGATTTTTTTTGTGGTTGAATATATTTAAAAAAAAAAACACTTAACTGAAAAATGATAAAAACTATGGATGTGAAAATCAAACTGTATTTCCGAATTTGCAGTGACATTTGAGATAGAAATATGCTAGCCCAAAAGTGTTACCGATGCGGCATTTCGTCGGCACCGATGCGAATTTCACATACATGATCACGTTTGTCGGCACAGTCGTTCTTTTCAATTCCAGCGCTTGATGAGACAACATCTTGAATTGAACAGTTGCAAGTTTCGCAGTAAAAAAAAAAAAACAGATAGAAAAAGAAACAATTTTGTTTGTTACATCAAACAAAATGGCATCCTACTCAACAATTGTAAGTGAATTTATTCATTTGATATTAATATCCCATTGAAATTTTTATCGCACTCAGGTATCTTCAGTGCATGATTTTGCCATTCATGTTGCTGCTCGTAGTATTGCGTAAAGTAATGATTTATTGTTCATCGTTTGCTTGTACCAAGTTTTATCACTACAAGCATGGCATTTTTAATAATACAACTTTTCATCGATAAAAAAAATTAAAATGTTTTTCAGTCAAAACTGATAATTAATTTTCTGTTTCTTTTGTTCTTAGTTTCGAGTGCAAAACTCAAAATTTGAAATGCCGACACGTGGGGATTCTATTCGTTAACCTGAATGGCCACATCGATTGTGTGTTCTTGCAAATAAAAACGTAAGTGTTTCCATTCATGTTGGCAATTAATACTAATGAAAAATGTTTCCAGAAGCACATTTGTGGTAAAATTCAGAATCCGTCTTCAATGGAATCTGTAATTTATTATATAGATTTTTTATGTGCGATATTAAACGGCAGTTCGTGGGTCGCATTCGAACTAAATTGCATTTTATTTCGAATTGACACCTTCGTAACACAAATATTTCCATTTAATATACGTTTTATTACTTACAAACATCGAAGTTTCTACATAAAATCTAATTTTTGTCGATTTTTTTTTTGTATCTCCAAATTTTTAGGTTAAGTTACGAGATGTAACCACGTGTTCCTAAATAAAAGTAACTGCATCCGCTGGTGTACTCAGCATGGCCGTAGTGGTTAAAGGTAAATATCATTAAGAGCCAAAAAATAATTTTTATTTTCAACATGATGCTAATGTAATCCGTGTTTCACCTGATTTTATGTGATTATAATTTTGTATTACTCTGATTCATCAAACGATTTCATAAAATTGTATTCAATGTTCAACAAATCTTCTTCAATTTTATTATTCACTTTTTTCAGATGGTATTCTCCCTGCCTGTGCTCTAGGCATTTTTCCATAAAAAAAAACATGAAGGTAAGAAGTCATTTACAAAATATTTCAATAAAACTTTACTAAAGTATTTTCAATTGGATATGATGACAATATCACACTAACGTAATTCATTGCCGAGACTCCTGCAGTGCTGATCCATTCGATCAATACAAATGTGGGACAAAACATTCAGATACGCAACGAATTTAACAGATTTTTCCATTCATTTATTTCAGAATGCTCAAAACATCGCGCCGTGATGTTCGCATAGATGAACGGGATGCGATCTGCTCGAAAACGTAATGTTTTGAATATTATTATTTTTTAAATATTCCTTTTCTAAAAATACGTACAATTTGTTGAAGATTGTTGAACACTCAATTTGATATTGAGACTTAAATCGAAAAGTATAAACGAATATTTCAAGCCAAACTCACGGGATCACATACGAGTTCCTGGTAACTCAAACAAATATCCTGGGAAAAGTCCCCGGGCCTGCAGTAGAAAGTACTGATGCGTAACGCATTCCATTACAGTTGTCGGTATTTCGTCCATAAAATGTGAGAACGGCCTTCACGGGTTGATTCGATTTTTTGTGGTGAATGTGCGCTTCTGTAAACCGGCCAGAATCTATAGATATGATTTGGATTTTTTCGATTGAACATTTGCTTCGATTGGAAATCTACCGCAATGGGGCTTAGTCTGTAATGTTCGTACCATTATTATACCAAACGATTGATGTCTTGTTTTGAATTGAGAGTTTCGACTTTAATGAGACATTTTGTAATTGATTTGTAGGACGGTTACCTTAAATAGTTTCATTCAATTAAATAGGACCATTCAATTCTGGATCGGCAGGCATTTAAGGGCGCTGAAATCAATGAGGTAAATACTATTGGATGTTTCTTTTTTTTCAAATGAATTCTTTGTATCTGTACATGATGATCTAATAAACCCAGGCCTTGGGACACTTTTGAGTAGTTATGATAATAACATACTTTCACTGAAACATTTCCATGTTTAAATATTAAATTTGTGTGAAATTTATGTTTATTCTAATTATTTGTAAATTTTTCTCATTGAATACAGATATCAACTGACGAAGGTGTGAAGATTATTTGCTGCATATTCCACAATAAAGTGCAACATTTCTATTGTGAATTTTTGTAAAAATATTCATACAAAATTAATGTTAAGGCATCAAATTGATGTTAACTGCAAAATAATGTTCCAATAAATAAAGAAATGAAGTGAACAATAATTCTCTGGCTATTTTTCTCAATAAAATTATTTTTCAAACCCATAAATATTTTCAGTTGGGTGTATCTTGCCCACACAATCTTTTCTAATTCAAACAATCCCCGTAAGAATAACGCCATGCATTTCTTATACTATTTCATAGCCATAACTTATGGTCCATAATTCACTAGGTGATTCAAAGTTCAAAGCATTGCCTCATTTTTTACTTTCAAGTGATGATATAAGTAATGTGTCATCAGAAATGAACTATTTGAATTGGCTAAATGATGCTGCTTCTCTGTGGCTATCCTCGCTGCGTAATCCTCTTCTGAAGAAAGTTCCTGTTTAATTGGAAATGCCTTGAAACCGAATACCACAGCACTTATAAATGTTCACTACAAAAGTTGAACTCACTGATATAAGGACACATACACCGTTAAAAGATTGAAATCCCCTTTTGCAGAGTGAGAATAGATTTGATTACAAAAATCCGAAGAGTATCATCTAATTTCTAAAACTTTCAGATTAAGTGTATTCAAATGACCAAATGACGTACTGTGAAAGCGTCGACTCTCCTGATCTAGTCATATTGTCATTTAAAATATGAGTCATTCATCGGAATTTGAGAAAGGTGTTTATTATTTTGTAAGCTGGTATTAGTTTTGCTGATTCAATTTATTACCTGTTAAAATGCAATTTTAGACATTTGAATTTCAACCAAAACTATTTTTTAATTGATATTGGTTTTCATATCATCGTGATCCAAGAAGAATTAATAAAAAATATCTACCTAAGAAATAAAATGCAATGCCAATTGAAACCAATGAATATAAAAAGTGAGATTTAAAAATTGCAAATTTATTGAGTAATTTTTTAGCGATTGTTGTCTTGTTTCTATTGGATATTGGCAAAGTGTCAAACTTTCAAAATTACAGAAGAAAACATGGAAAATATTGGAAAATAGTGGAAATGACTAAATCTATCTCCGTCGTCGTTCTGCTTTTTTTGTCTTTTTCGGTCCCTTGACAAAACACCAGTCTACTGAAATTGCTTGACCCAATATTTGGCTGGCGTTCAATGCTTCACGTGCTGCTTGTGCTTGTTTGTATGTTTCATATTCGACTAATGCATATCCCTTGAGGAAACCAGTGCGTCGATCCAAATTCAGGTGAATATTTTTAATATCGCCATATTCGCAGAATTTCTCTTGAATATCATCTTCTTGCGCCTCCTCATGAATATTTGTTACAAACAAAATCCAGCCTTCAACTGAACGTTGTGGTCCCGGTTCAAATTCATCCTCTTCATCGTTTCTTACACGTTCATAATGTTGAATTGGCTCACGAACATTGCGTTCACTACCAAAACCACGGCCTTTACGCTTGCGAGCCTTTTCCTTTAGTCGAAAAATTCCTTGGTCACCGTCTTCATCAACCTCAAACTCTTCGGCGTTATCAATATCCAACACATCAGCCATTTTGCTTGAGTTTTACTTTTTACACACAAAGTAATGCCAATCCAAATACAATAATATGATTTTCTTGACTAAATAAACCACAGTTTGAAACGTTTTCGTTAAATTTTCTTCTTTCAATAACAAAATATCACGGAATATTTAGTATATCTTGATTTGCCGATGCTTTGTTAATGTCAAAACGTGAGAATATGTTTGACAGTTGGTGTTTGTTTCTATCTAAAAAAATATGGCGAAAGCGAATTCGTAGTTACAAATTTGATCACATGGTGCGCTATAAATTTAAATATATTTGAAAAAATTGGTGTATATGGAAAAACAGAACAATTTTAAAGAATAACTATAATGTTTGCATATGTGTAAAAAAAGTATTTGTTCACGTTCAGTTGATGGGTGTTGAGCTTAATAAAACGAACATCACCCATAAATGTAAAACAGCCACATAAACAATAGCCATGGTGCGTACTAAGGGATATCGTCGTAAGAATACGCCCAATCGTACGCCGGCAGCATCCAATGTTGAGTAGGCGCGTTTCATGCGCCGTGCCACACGTGTGTCGAATGGATTTTCACGCATGAAATTTGGCACTTGAGATTTTGCATCGTCGGTATCATTAACATTAATGATTTGCGGCATACGTTGATGCCGCAATAGCTGCATTGTTTCACGATGTTGACATTCAAGCTTCTCCAATTGAATGCGAATTGCATTTCGTTCGGCTGTTATCGATTCAAGAGAGTTTTGTTTTTGCACCAGAGATTGTGTTAGGGAATAAATTCTGTCATCAGTATTATTTGTGCCAATCGATACAGATGATGAGCTTTGCTGTTGAGATAATTTTGTTCGAAGTCTTATCAGTTCGTTTTCTCTGCAATAAAAAGTGTTGGCATTAGAGATCTGTAAACAATATACAAATTTTAGAAAAAATTCGACTTACTTTTCATGTAATTTGGTTGACGTAACGGTTTGTTGTCGTTTCAATTCTTCACGGACCACTTTCAACTCTCTCGCCTGTGTTCTGATTTGCTCTTCCAATTGGCTGTATTTTAATTTTTCTTGCTTCAATGCATTTGTTAGTGACTTTTCATTTTCATTGTGTTGAAGTTCAAATTCATGTAGCTTGTGTTCAAGTGTGTTTATAATTTGTTTGTTGCCATTTAGCTGATTTCGCAGCACATTGATTTCATCTAAAAATGAATCACGTTCTTGCTTCATGGTGACATATTCAATTTGTTTACACTGTGCATCGATATCAGTGTCATCAACTGTCTCGTTTTTTGTGTGCATTGATTTCAGTTCTGCTATTAATGTATCCTTCATTTGTAATGTGTGCTGAGCTCTTGATCGGTATTGCTGTAATTCAAATACGGCTTGTTCGGTCTCGGATTTGGCCAATGATAGTTTCTCATTCAAGTCCATTGTAGCTTCATGCATTTTTGCTATGCTCACTTCCAATTGAGAAATTGTCTTCACATAACCATTATTGCCATCTTCAAGCTCTCGAAGGGATTGTTGCAATTTTTCTTTATCCATGGCCAATTGGTCGCATGTGGCGGTCAATTCAGCCACTAAATCCTCTTTCTGTGCGATGGCCAGCTGAATTTTCAGCTCACCTAATTCAGTTCGCATTTGATCTCGTTCGGATTTCAATTGAGCGATAACAATTCGTGATGCCATCATTTCGGTTTTATCATCCGTAGTGCTCAGTAATGAACTGGACGATGTAGAAGTATTCATTGGATCACCATTTGTTGTGTTTGTTAGTTCTGTGGATTGTTTTAAAATTGGATATTCAAAAACTGTTTGAATTCCTTCGGTGCGTGAACTGCATGAGCTGCGACGTGATGAGCTCGAAGCATTCGATGGCAAAACTAGTTTATTTCCATCGTCTGCATTTACATTCAGAAGTTTCACATCAATTTTGTTTGACTCATCATTTTCGAATTGATTTAGGCGTTCCGAAGAAATATTCAACGTTTTTTTCGGTGTTTTTTGTAATTTCAAAGCATTTGTCGGAATAGTTCGAACTGATGCCGATCCATTTGGAATTTTAACTTGCATTTCGGCACATTCATCGACGTTATCGTTGCCCGTTTTCACTTCAAGAAGCTGATCGCGGTCACTTAAATCATTTTTCAATACACTGGCTGCATTTTGATCGATTTTATTGAGAATATTTTCTGCTTTTCCAGCCAAATCACTGAACCATGATGACATGTTTAGTCTATTTTTATCACTTTATGTTGAACAGTTGTTTAAATACACTGAACCAGATGAAAATTGTACCGTCGCCTTCAGCTCAATGGGTCAAATGTTTTGTTATTTATTTTTTTTTAATTAGAAAATTATTTTTGACATTCAAGTGTTGTCGTTGCTTGTTTATGTCATTTGTGAATTTGTTGCGCAATTACAATGCCATCTGTACACTCAATTGTGAACTGCTGAGCCCGCTTTTTTTTAAAATTTTCATCATAAGGGTGCAGTCACACGAGAAACATTTTTTGGAAACATTTTGTAAACTGGAAACATTTTCATACATTTTTACAAGTGAAAACATTTACTGGAAACATAAATGTATGAAAATGTTTCCAGTTTACAAAATGTTTCCAGAAAATGTTTCTCGTGTGACTGCACCCTAAGACGACTAGAAATAAGTGTACATTTTGATGTTTTTCGCAAATGTCAGCAATTGCACTTTTCGATACCTGTACCACCAAAATAGCCTCTCTTACTACAAAGAATCGTCAACTTACTCATAATTCATTTTCTCCAGCTTTCCTAGAACAGAAGAATAGTTCGCAAAATGAAATAAACCAATTTTAATATAGTATATCCACATTAAGCATTTATTTTACTTAACATCTAATAAACCATTGTGTATTTTGCATATTTTTTTTTGTATTTTTATTTATTATCAGTATATTTTCATTTGAATTTGCTTACTAACAATTGTACAAATACGTAAATGTTTTTGGTATCTGGAATATTTATCATCTCACCAATTACTTTGAATAACTCAATCGCAATGAATTTCAGCGTAAAGGTGCAGATTCAAATAAATGTCGATACATTTTATTCTGTGTTTTTTTTTATCAATCTTATTCAATTCATGATATGCGAATACCTAATCATAAATCAATGTGGATTACATGCAATGGATATGCTCTTGTTTTTTGTTTGCATTTGCGATTTATTGATTGTTCGATTGTGATGAAGCAAGCGCCAGTTTTGCGAATGTCTTGTGATTGGAATAAACAAGGGGCTATCGAACTGATTTGAGACAAATGCAAAGCTGATTATACTGGTCGTTGCTATCTCGTTATCAGACTCTGTCAAACTTTCAAATCGATCGATATTTGTTTTTCGTATAATAACGGTATGGTTTTATTTGCTTGTGATAGTGGACCCATTTTAATAGCGTTTGAAAAACAAAAGAATAGATTTTCACAACTATGAAAATGCACATGTTTCTGTTAACTGGCTTGGATGAACACTTTTCAAGTGCTAAATAATCATGCTCAAAAAAAATAACATACATTTGTTGTGAAGTGTAGAATTCGGATGTTGTGCGTTGTGGAATTTGTAAAGCATGTGATATGTTAATCTAAAATTTAAGACAATTTTCGACCGTAAAAAATGTTTAGTACAAAAAACCTGCACAAATTTCAATTTGTTCGTATATCAAAATCTATTTTGAAATTCTAGTTTCTTGTTGCATTTTAAAAAATATTGTCAGTTGTACATTGCAATCGGCGGTTTGTTTTTTCTTCGTAATTTGTTATTTCTCGATTTATAACATTCGGTAATTTGAAACTGCTGTTAAAATCATAAACTAGCTTTTGGTATGCCGAATAGTATAATCGAAATATGAGCAATTGTTATCGTAATCGAATAGAAAACTTAGAACCGAATTTAAATTTCAAACATGGTCAAATTTTCATCGACAATTATGGCAGTTGATTTGAATTAATCAGTGGCAGAATATGGGATCAGTTTTTATTTTAGAAGTTTAAGATGATATGGATATATCTTAGGAGTAGTTGAAGCTCAAGCAAGGTTTGTTTTTTTTGTTGTTGTTGTGCATACGCATTATGGAGTTCAAAAAATATTACCGACTCTTTAATATTTAGCGGTTATTTCGAGTATATGAATATATGAATATATGTCTATCAATTGAAACTACATTGATATTATATGACCAAAAACAGTCAAATTGAAAGTGACCCATTAAAATACAATTTTTCTCTATGTTTCACTTTTACTTCAACTGTTTTTTTCCATCATTGTGATTTCTAGAGATGCATTTGTTTAGGTTCTTATTGAAAACGAGAGATTTACTTAGTTTCACAATCTTCGAATTGATGTGGATTATTTGGTTTGTATAATATTGTCTCGATCAAAAGCATCTCAACGTAAGTACTTCAATTTGTTTTTTTTTTTGTTTTTGTTTTAATGCAGGTCGGCACGTTTTCATATAAGCTGAGTTGTTACAAGTTAGTATATTGATCCAGTGATTACATCCATACAAAGTGATATAATAATATAGATAGATCGATAGAGACTGTTTGTTTGCTAGGCTTTCTATGGCATTTTCGTATGTAGAAAAGATGAACAACATTGGTTACAAACTTTTTGTTATTTCAGTAATCAGTTATGCTCCGAAATTAAACATGAATATTATAGAAAAAGTTCAATACAGTTTCCATTGATTAATGGATGGTCACAAATAAGATTGAAAAAACAAAAGAACAAACAGACAACAATGTTAATTACGGCAAATCAAAACATAAAACCTTGACCAAAGGGTTCATATTTTGAAATGAATGCATGCGTTCGATGCATATTTATATCCGCCTGCAAAACCGCATTGATGGCAAATATAAATCTACAAAATTAGGTATTCTTAAATATATTTATCGCGCATTTTTAGAGCCTGAGTATGGATTTTTAGTTCAAATCTTTAATGGATAACAAAACAAAGACTGCGTATATTAATATACTCTACAAAAACAATGGGGTCTCTATTTCATTTTCTTTTTATGGGCTGGCGTATGTTTGAGTACAATTTAGGCACGGATAAAAAGTGTGCCAAATTTCACGGAAGTTTAGATCGCTTTTTTGGGTATTTTGATGTTATAAGTACAAATGTATTGCCATATTCGACACACTTTGTTGACCGTTGATTGGGGAACTGGGAAAAGCATGATTTCTATGTATGTTAAACTAAATGGAGTTTTGCTAAATAATAAATCAAAATCCAACTCAAACGAAATAAATTTCGATTGAATTGATCCAGTTGCTATTCCGTTATGGCTTGCACTACATTAACTATCTATTAATATGCCCTCTGGCTCATTTCATCAAGAATCAATCGCAAATTCCTTTGATTATCAAATGTCTTAAATTAGTTCCTAAGTTAAAAAAAAAAAGAATCGTAAGAAGGACAGTCTACAATTATATCCAAAAAAAATATATACAAAAACCTAAACAATTGAATAAAATTAGGCGTAACATAAAAAAAATGTACAAGTTTGTAACTAACAAAACCAAAACTGAATTCGGTCATGACTCATGAGTAATTGTTTGCTTTTCCTTTTATTTTCTTAGGATTTCATGCATTGTGTATCAGATTTTGTTGGGTTGTTTTTTTAATGAATATTGGCGGTGAGTGCATTTGCATAGATATCACGCTCTTGATCTGATATCATTGAATAATTTGCTGAATCACGATCCTCCGGAATGCTACTGAAGTTGGCCAACGGATCATGCAAAAGCTTAGAAAAAGTATGATGGCCAGCACCAAGACCAAGAATTCCATATGGTGAATCGGCAGTTTGAACATGCAAAGGAACGCGCCGTATGAAATTGGTTGGATTTGCATACCGAACGCCATTTGGAAGTGTTGTATGTAATTGCGGTTTTGATGCACTAGGCGTAATGAATTGTGGTGTCCGCTGTTGCTGTTGATGGTTTGTTATTGGTAGTGGCATAGTGTTGCAATGATTTGCAAAATCATAAAATGGTTCAGCCGATTGAACTCGATGCATGGGAAGCGTTGCACATGGATTATCTTTATTGAAACTCGACATAACCATATTTGTGGAGCGACCAAATGGCTCTTCTTGAATGACTGGCTGTGGTGGCTTCACTACTATTGGTTGACGTGGCCGAATGATGACCTCTTCCCTTTCTTCGCCAGAATGAATGCCACTGGATGATGAATCAGATGCAGCTCGTTCAGGCGGTGAAGTTGAACATTCGGTTGACATGCTGTCTGTGCATGGCGTTAAAATATCATGAGCCATGCCAGAATCAGCACGATGAATTCTGCCCGATGATTGTGATGTTTGCTGCGACATAATCTGAAAAATTGAATAAATAAATTACTAACACAGTTCGTAGATTTAAACAGAATCAAGCCCATTCGTCTAGGCAACAACACTTTACATGAATTTCATTTGTATGCACTGTAACAGTAACCGGGTTGACAAGTGTTTCTGTTGATGAGTCACCATACGCGACACAATCATCATCTTCATCGTCCAATGGGGGTGGAGGCGGTGGCATCGGTGGCTCTAAGTCACGTGTTGATGCATATGTTACACTATCATCTCGTACGCAATCCAAAAGTTTACCCTCTTCAGACGTATCATCGGCCGTATCACAATTTGCCATACTTATTCGCTTCGAAATCAGATTAAAATGCATGAGATCGATATCGGTGGTTCCTCTTAGTGTAGCATACTCTCCTTCATCAATTTCCCGCGCAGAACCGGGCATACATATCGAGGTTCGACAGCTCGAATCGCTATTCGCGCGCAAGCACACCCATCGAGAGATAGAGAGAGAAAAATATGCAATTTACCGATTAGTCAATGAAATAGGTCAACATGCTCTAGCTACTTCATACAAAAAGGCAAACAGATTAATTTAAAACAAAAGAGATGCAGTCAAACAAACAACATAATATAAATGAAAAACGCAAACAAAAGAAAAATGTGCAATCCGATGCTAGCTTACAGTGCACTCATTCCATTCCATTCTATTCCATTCCGTTCTACGGTACATATAGGAATTTAGGTACAGTGAATGAACCGAACAATGAAAATGCAAATGAAAAATTTCCATTTTCTTAAATGAAAAACCATTAAAAAAAACATATTTTCCAGATGTGCGATTGAAATGTATACAAAAGAACCAAATAGAACATAAAATCCATCTATTGAAGTGCAGATCACTAAAAGCTATACTCATCACGCAAATGCAAAAACCGATTCAGAAGTGAAACAATGCAGACACATTTCCATCGAATGGATCGGTTCATTTGATTTTGGTTTGTGTGTTTGTGTGTTTGTGTATGTTTGTTCACTTTTCATTCGATTGAATGTTAGTTCTCTTTGTTTACCGCTTGCCATCTTGTTCGTCAGCCAAATTGTTATCGGATAACGTACTTGGTACATCGTTAAATGTTACTTTCAATTTCGGAGAGCTTGGCGGCAATTTGGGCCAGTAAACAGTTTCATCACCGGAGCTATCTGTAAATGGAGCCCCTGCTGGTCCGGAGCTTTGTTGTCGGCTTAAGCGTGGTGACATGAGCAATGGTTGCTTAGCGGGTTCGGTATGTAAATGAACATCATCCAATGGAGGCAATTTGAAATTCCAACGGCGTTTTGCTGTCAATCCCAGCCACAAAAGAATCCAGAAGAAAATGTGCATTACCGATGAAAGTGCTAATTAAGAGGTAAAATTAATTGTTTTTAATCAATCGAATTTAAACAAAAACTATGAACAGTAGGGGCAAAAAAAACTTCCATCTGATGAATATTAAATGTAATTAGTGTCATTTTGAAAGTTTCGCAATAAAAACAAAACGAAGAGTTATTTCAAAATGAATTTCTCTGTCGATGTAATAATTGAATTACCTGCTAATAAAACAGCGCCATCGAGACTGCCTTTATAGATTGCACTGAAGTCATGCATCAAGGGAGCTTTGACGACAGCCAATGCTAAGATAAAGCAAAGTGATGCACAATGTGCAAAATATGCCCAGTTATCGCCGGATTTGGTGGAAATCATGCGACGATCACGTACTCGAGACGACAAACGTCCGTGTCCGTATAAATATAGAATTAATGATGACGATATTACTAGCACAATTGATAGAATGTACAAAAGTAGTGAAACAGTTCCATCAAGCAGTAACGGTGGTGTCTGTGCGTTAGATGAAATATTACAAAAATCAACCGGAATACGGATAAATGATATTGTGAAATGTATGGAAATTCATTGGAAAACTTACTTGCAGCGGAAGTTTTTGTCCAACAACTTGCAATTTATAAATGACCGACACGCCGGCAAATACTAAAAGTAAATCGATTGCATTCACAATCATCTGAATGCTGAATATCAATGAGAATGCCTTCGATGTATTCCAATAGACGCTTGGATATCTGGCCGACCATACAATCAACGCGAATACAAAATTCATAAACTCAAAACTCGGCAACGTTGCCGTCCAACTGTTCGTATCTGTGAATGAAACGGATGAAATATTCATAAGTTTTCTGGCAAATATACTAAAGTCGCTTCCGCTTTCAAAAACACTATATTTTAGAAGTGTGATTGATATTTGGTGTTGTGCTGTGCTGCACAACATTTTCCCTACCGATTTCTTTGTTGACGTTCAAATAATGTTGTAAACAGCCGACAAACCCATGCAATTGTTTCGATGTCGTTGTTATCGGTGTAACATTTGCCGGAACAGCGGTGTTGTCAATCAGTGCGGCTGCAACAGCGTCTGGCGCCGGTTTCAACAAATTATCATCATTTTCTATGTACTGCTCAGTATTTTCAACATTCACATAAATTCTGGGCTCTCGCACATCGTCATCATCTAAGTCACCAAACTCATCTTCAATTCGATCAGAATCGATTTGCATTCGTGTGTCGATCATCTCGTTCGAGCGCTTAATTCGTTGTTTGCTCGTACGAATGGTGGATGGTTTGATTTCGATAATTTTGGAATCCGTTGAGTATGGCGTAGATGGCACGAATGTGCCCTCAGCTGGTTTAACAATATGTATACTACTGTCGCGACCAATGGATGATTTTCGATTACCATTTAATTCGTATTCGCTGTCCGGCGGTAATTCATCGACGGTATCGATTTTTGTAGCATACTTTCGTTGTTGTTTTGTATTTCCACCTCTTTCACCAAATTCACCGTTGCTCTTATCGTTCTCCCAATTATTGTTCACTTTCATTTCAACATTTTCACGTAAATCGTCTCCACGGCGATTGTTCTTTTCCTTTCGCTGCGTAGCACCCGTATTATCATTAAAACGTTCTTTATTTGCATTCGAATTCTTTTTATTCGAACCACGTCCGCCACCCGTTCCATTGTTGCGATTTTTCGTTCGTGCATGTTGCTTACGATTATTAACGTTGGCATGATTGCTCGGATTCTCTGCGTATACATGTTTTTCGTTTGTATCGATGTTTGTTAAAATACTGGGTGTTGTTGTTGTTACAGCGGTTTTGTTGATATCGTAGCTTCCATTGTTGGATGCCGTTACTGTTGCCGGTGTTGTTATTAGAGTTGTGGTTCTCTCATTTTCGAATTTTTCGTGTGTATCAAAGTAATCGTGTTCATCAAATGAGCCTGCATGAAATTTTTCAATCAAATGCGTATGAACGAACTCGTCATCGTCATCAATGAACATGGGTCGATGTTGTTGCCGAACGAAATTTTCCTCTTGAATGGAATTATTTTGATACGGTGAAGTTGTGAATGACAGTATGACCAATCTATCGCGATGCGGCACCAGAAAATCTAACTCAGTGTGCCAAATATTTTCTACGAATATTTAAATTTAGCGAGAAAAAAAAATGAAGAGAAAACAAACGCTTTTAATCTCAAACGGTCATGGAATTCACATTAATACTGAAACAATAACATTCAACACATGATTGACACTGACATTTCTGTCAGCTCGAAAAATGTCTGAAATGCTATTTCCAATCGGAAAATTCAACTACCAAAATACACAATACATTCAAGCTTGGCTGCTCGAATCTTAATTAAATATGTTGGCAATGTGTATGCAATTTGAGTTGGGAATTTTGGGTCGTCTGGTTGATGTTTACTTCTAACATTGAATTGCTTACCTCGAGGTAAATTTCCATTTTCAATCAATTTGGATTCGATGAGAAGCCGTGGAATTAGTAAACATAGCGCAATAATAATGTGCACAAATGCTGCTGTCGGTCCGCCATGAGTCCAAATTGCTCTGCAAGTGAAATGAGTTTCGCATACAACGTATTACTATATATATATATATTAGTACTTGTTATGGGAAATTGTATACTCGGCTCTCGAACTGTATTACAGATAATCATTAAATTGTAATGTTTGTGTATGCCGTTTTGTGTAGGGATAAAATGGACGGAGATCTTCGAACAAATGGTCTTTTTGTTTGTTATGAATGCATTTCAGTAATGATTACATACCTTAGTGTTCCGCCTTTTGCTTCATATTCAAGTCCGTCTTCAGGTTGGGCTGAGCAATTTCCCATTTTCGATGACGCTAATTTTATGCCGTCGTTTGCTAAATTTCCAACCTATTTTACACGGTAAGTAACAAACAAATGAAAACAACTACAAATTAACAAGAGCACAGCAGAGTATTTTCTAAAGAGCGGTACCAAAATAGGCGATCCCTTTTATAGGGAGATAAATATTAAAAGAGGGAAAATCCAATGAGATATTAGATTTAAAGTTGCAAAAGTTATCCTGATTGTGTTGATTTTGATATGATTTAACTTCATATCGTATAGACATAAGCGACAAAAAATGGTGTCTAGAATCAACCGGTAAACAGATAATCTTACCTTGAATATAGCCGATATGAAGAATAAAGGTAACAACAACAGCGCCAATCCACACAATATGATTTGGAAATTCAGCTCTGCCAATGCGGCTGAATCGTTGTGCCATTGTATTAAATAACAACCTGTTTTGTGTTGAATTTCATTGGCGTTTCGAAACGGTGTACATATTTGTGATGAGGAGAAAAGAAATAAAAGAGGGAGAAAAGGGAAGAATTCATTAACAAGGAAAGTTTTGCGTTCCTTTTCATTTGGTTGAACGCGACAAAGCCAAAGCGCCCAAAGTGCTTTTTGTTCTCAAAAGCTATTAAATGTGAAAAATGCAAATTCACCGAAATGTGTCGCCGAACTTGCTCTTACCTAAAAATCTATAAGCGCCATTGAGTATTAGATAGCCTTGGAAGTATGTGAATAGGACACCATACCAAATCGACCACAATGTATTCAAGTGATATCGATGTTTTCGTTTTGCTTTCGTCTGCATTGGCTCATTGTTACAATTGTGATGACTCGACTTTGACACGCTGAAACAAACAATGATGCGGATGATAAAGTGAAGAAAATGGAAAATACATTAGATAGCACAAAGAAAATATTTTAATTTTTGGTTCGATGTTGGGAAGATTGAATGCTTGTGCCGTTTGCTTAGGATCCACTTCACATGGATCCGTGTCCCATTGTTTCGCAATAGATTTCGTAAGCGAAGCACTTGATGATGACTAACAGTGTTTCTTGTATTCTACAAGTGATTCATGGATTTGAATTCCAAATGCTGGCTCAAAGTATGCAGCAACACACAATCTCAGCAAAACCAAATAAATTAATAAAATATGCTAACAAAAACCATGGCACAGTACAAGAAAAAAAAAATAAAACCGATTAAAAAAAAGGTCAATGTTTGGTAAAACCGGTCACGTTTATTCAAACTTTTGCGTTTTATGCCTCATTTTCATGCCTAATGAAAATCTTCAAAGTCAATTCGTTGAAAAACACGAGCTAAAGTGTAATTTTAAGGATTGCCCAGATAGAGCACATTGTCTGTGCTTAAATTGAAATTTTTAAAGTGAATTATAAAGTTTTCTAAGCGTTAATCCAATTGAAAATTCCGTGACGAAACACTCGATGTTTATTATTCAGACTATGACTACGTATTTTACTTACTTAATGGCATTGCTATCCGTTGTAATCATACTATTGTTTATACTCGAGTTGAGACTGGTGCATTGCTTTGATGATGCCGATACATTAAGCAGCGATCGATTTTTTTTATTACATAAATCATCGTTATTTTCGTAGTTCATCAATGAGCCTGCGATCGACATGTTGAAATATAATCAATGAGTGCGTCTGTTTTTTTTTTTATTTAAATCTCGCTTTGCAACACGTCGCATTTGTTGGTTTATGTCTGTCAAAAAGAAAAAATGCCAGACTCTTTGCTGCCTTTTATGAATATGATGTCTCAATGTTTCAGCAATGAATGATTTCACGTGCTCAAGTGTCGCAATATCCGCATAATGATGAACCAGTTTTCGGTTCGAATCTGGAATTAACCAATTTTTAGAATCAATTAAATTTCAAAAATGATCTATTTACTTAATTATCAAATCGCTTAATGAAAACAGCATAGCTAATAAACCATATCATTAAATTCATATTTGATTGCGTTCGGTATTTTGAAATGTATGCAAAACATTTATCGATTCAATATTATGAAAAGTGAATTTTGCCCAAAAGCTAAACATAATAAAATTGCAAATGCACAAATGTACACTGACAACGCAAAACTGCCTAAATAATGGTGTTTAGTGTAAGAGAATATTGGCGCGTATTTTTAACGTGCTCATCTGCTCATGCATAATCTGCGTGTTTTCCGTAAATAAAATAAAACAAATTCCATTTAGCAATAAAAAAGAGAACGAAGCAAAAGTTAAATTTATTTATTCAATGTTAGCATTGATAAACCGTTTTAATTTCCTTTCGGTCGCAAATGGTTATCAAAATCAGAATTGAACATAGCGATGAAAATATTGATGCTAATGTATTTCCAAACATTCAAACATGACATCGAGTTTTTTTCCCATGTGACAACATGATCGAATCATCGTCAACATTTCACAGACGGAACCAACGTGAGTGTCAATAATTCAATTCATATCAGCAATGATTGAAATTGATGTGTCACCACAAAATGAACAGTTGAATTCAATGAACTCGGCCGCCGATGTATAACTTCCATATTTGTACAAACAAAGCTGTTCTACCACACGGATACAATCCAGATGTAGATTCGATTCATGTGGAAAGTTAATTGGATTAAGTTTTTATGAGTCGGGATTCGTGAATGAAATATGTTTATAATTGAATTTTTCACTTGAGTTTAAAAGCGTGTTCTATGTGCGCTTCTGCATAAATAAAACAGTCACAGCAACAACAAAAAAACCATTTATTATAATGTGAATCACAGAATTGTGATACAATGGATTTAAACAACAACAACAAAAAATCAATAGGAAAATATGAATTTTTAAGTGAATTCCAATGCGAATGAATAAAGTCGACGATTAATAGTTAAATGAAGTTCAGCCACGCATTTCAAAGCTTTTGCCTGCTGTCGTTGTGTCGGAAATAGTTTTCCCATTCATGGAATCCCCAACGTTTTCATCAACATGTCATTAGCGACACAAATACTTTTAACTTCAGCATGCACATCATAAAAAAAGAATCATTAAGCCAAATTGATATGTGATAAGAGTATCAAGTAATGATAATGTTGGCTTGATGTCAAATGATTTCAGTTTTCTAGGGAGGATTAAAAGACATGCTTCAATAGAGACAGGTTTCACTAAAGAAATTACAAAGTTTAATTGGGTCTGGCTTTGAAAGTTAAAACATAGAATTACTTTGATTTGACTTTTGGAAATGTGATATGCTAACCAGCAATGAAGTGATTTGGCTGCAAAAATTGAATGGCACATAATTCAACCCACAAAATGCTTATTTAATCTCTTTTGATGATGACTGACTTTTTTTCACATTGACCACAAATCCACCTTAATTAATTACAGAGATTGCAAAAATGGTTTCCTCACTCTGCGTAGTGAAAGTGACCTTTTTGTCTGTGCGTTGAATCATTTTGCTTTTGCCTCGGAGAACCATTTGTTTTCCACCGACTGCATTGCGATGAATTGAAAGGTATTGGATTTTGGTTTTTTTAAGGCTATTGAATTCGCATTCCGGAATATGTAATTCCATGAACGATTTATTCACGCACACTGAACGAGAACTTTTATCAATTGAACCGGAAAATTGGTATCCATAAATCGGGTGCATGTTTCAAATAGGCTAGAAATTCTTAGTTGTACTTCTGGGCCAAATGTTCTTTATAATTGGATGGATATAGAAACACTGTATCCGTTTGAAAGCCAACATTTCGAAAATTTATTCGTTTGACTGAAATCTCCATAACTAAATCAAATTTATTGATTTGATTTTTCATTCGAATAGTTTTTTTTCACAATTATTTTTCCTCTTGGTGCTCTGAGAAGTAATTTCGTGATCCCCAAAAAGAAAATGTATCCAAGCTGAAGTTTTAAATATCCAACTGATTGCTGCGTCATCGTTTGTACCGTGTACAGCACAAACACACAATAATTGCCTGCAGAACTGATGCATGTATGGTATTCACTTGGGATTTTCTTCAATTTCGTTTTTATTATTGTCCATAACACAAAGAAAGTGAAACGAAATAAAACGAAAATGGAACGCGATGTTCCAACGGTGCAACATGCGATAGAAATGCTTTCGATTCCATTGACCTGTTCGATGTAGCATTGACTTTGATTGTTTACTCCTTGTATTATTCATCGCGCAATTTCGTATTATCGATGTTGTTTCGCTGTTCAATTGGAAAAAAAAGCGAATATGCAAACAACATCAACATTGTACGATTCAACCTTTATTCCACAAACAGTTTTAAGCCGATTCCCGGCGCCTCAGCAATTCCACAGTATTCTGAAGTTTAGCGTCTATTATTTGATATAAGAACAACGGCAAACACAGAGGAATTCCTAATTTGTTTGCTAAAGATGTTAGAAGAAGGAGACATATTTCCCGAGTGCAAATTTCAACTCGCACACTAGACGTACAGTTTCATTTATATGTATAAATAAATATATAGATATCGTATGTATGTTATATTATAGCAATGGAGTGATGCGACTCAAATCGTATTCGTATCGTACTCCAGCTGCTTTGATGTCGGTTGATTGCGTGCGAAACGCGCCATTGTTTGCTGTCGGCTGTTGATTTTAATACAAACTACACACTCACTCACACACACAATAAAACGCCACACTCTCGGCACACAAAACATCCTCTGCAAACGACATTTTTCCACTTATCATTTCCAAACAAATGCGAAAATGGCAAAAGTTGTTATCGTCGCTATAATAAAAAAAAAGAATCCCCGGAAAATGAATAAAGAGCCGCAAGTATGAGTTTATCATTGCATAAAAGAATCCTTTCGTTTCGTTTCGTTTTATTTTTGAAATTCTAGGCGCGTTGAAAATATATTGAGAAAACTGTTTGGCATTTATACAATATACACATCATGGGCGGACAAGGAGATGATGCGGTCAAAATGAAGAGAAAAAAAATGTTGTGAATGGTTTGCCATCAAAATCAATATGCATCAATATTGATTGTTTTGGTTTATAGAATTTTAGACCGTAATTTTTATGCAACCCGCTTACAAACACAGTTCACATTCGTTTGCTCTATGCACGTTCACGTTTTTGAAAACCGATTTGTGGGGAAAAAAAATCCATAATTTTCCTCGTCTATGTATCGAAATTGTGTTTAAGCTTGGGACCGAGTAAAAACAAGATACATTTCATATATGTAACGAATGGATATACAAACTGAATTTTGATCGATTCCGCCTCGTTGCCAGAAAATCAAAAACATTTGTATTTTACCTCGTTGAAATGTATTGAGCCGCGACATCAATCCATTCCTTTTCATCGTGTTTTGACGTAAGCTCATTGGTATGTTCATTTTGATCGCATTTCATTCGGCCGTGCTCAAGCAGTTCTCACTGATTTGAATAAATGTAAACATTTCGCTTGAACGAAAACGATATGCAAATAGACATGTTTTTGTTTTACTTAAAAAAAAACGAAATATGCCAAAAATATTCAAATTTTAAAGCGGCATAGCGAAAATGAAGAAAAAAATCAAGAAAACGCCAGGTTTTATTTTGTTTTTTTTTTACTTTTTTCGACTTGTGATAAATATTTTCTGTCTCTGATTAAATTTCATGGGGAATCGTGGCAGACACACGGTGTGCCTCCTGTGCCCGCTTCGCATACACACACACACACACATCCCCAAAATAAAATCGAAACATAAACCAAACACCGGTATAAAGCAACATGAACAGCGAAAATAACGCATCTGTTGTGTTGGAATATTGAACGCTATGCGTCGTCTTGGAAACACCCTCGAACACAAATGTACTTTACAAACATCATAGCCAATATTCGCTAGCCACCTCTACCCACGCACACCATCACAATGAGCTTGAATCCTCGACGTGTTCGGGCGCTATGTTATGCTATGGATTTTGTCAAATACACGGCCATCATACGAGCGTTGGTGTGTTGGTGTGTGTTGAGAGTAGAGAGTTAAATGCGAATATCATTGTTCGAATGCAGCGAAATGCTCTTTTTTCGGCTGATGATAAAATGCTGTTTATTTTAGCATATAGAAGATTCGAAAAATGGCATTTTGTCTGCACGTCTGTATAGCACTTTAGTACTGTAGTGCCATCAAATCGTTTTGCCTATTTTCCAGCTGCACAGAGGAGCAAAACATAAAACAGATAATAAATTTAACAGGAAAAACTTTTCCAAGTTGTTCGTTTCTTTGCCATGGGAAGTATTTTCGTCGGTACTCATCTTATGATTTCTGCTTTGGAGTCAAAGTGTAAGTTTTGCACCGTAATTTACCCAATCCTGTCTCCTCTTCTCTCACTTTACGTGTTTTGTCATTTTATTTCGTGATTTCCATATGCCATTCGAAAGCAGTTTCAATGCTATTCTGGCTTCTATCATTCACTCTATAGAACTTTGTATGTTTGATGTTCTGGAACGGAATGCGATTATTCCATTGCATTCTCAAACAGTCTGAATATCATTTAATGGGGCTTTCGGTACAAGACGAACGAATGTGCGTAATTTTATTGTCGATATAAATGTTGGAGGTTTTGTAGTAATTGAGAGTTTGGGAGCTCCTGCTTTTCCATGTGTGCTCGAACATTCTCTAGCTGTTGAATTCATTTGTGAATGGATTGGCAAAAGATTTGAATTAGATTGCACTTGATAGAGACGGAGTGTTTGACGAGGGAAACGATGGGGGACCATGACACACCATGCTTGTGATTTATCCAGTATTTCCCTTCAACACACAAGTGTGCGTACACATTTTCCCTATCTTCTCTTTTCCGGACACTTTCGTTTGCTGTGTTTTTCTTTTTCTTTTTCAGGTAACTTCCTTTGCGTTTAATATTTGTGTTGTGATATGTCTTTGTGTGAGTCTTGATTTCGATACCCATAACAACATTCACCGATTTGATATCGAAAAGAAATGTGAACTTTGACCAGCGCCCCATTTTGTTTGAATCGATGAGAGTGTTTTCCGTTTCGAATTTGATGGTCTGTTGTTGAAATAATATCCAGCCGAGAGAGAGAGGCGCATTTTAAAAGAGAAAACGAAGGGAAAATGGAATGGACACTTGAAAGCTAATGAAAAAAGGAAAGACGAAAAAAAAATATATAATCCACACGCAAGGAGCCGTCGATGGTCGCATATTGTCGATAAATATACCAATCCACATTATAAATTTTCTTTCAAATGGCTCTTTTCCGTCATCGTTTTATTGTTGCTTTTTTTGTTTGTCTCGAAGGGGAGCCGTCACTATGCAAGGCACTCTCCCAACAACAACCGAAGAATGTTGCGGATTCATAGCCGTCCTATTCAGCGTTTAAGGAATGTTTAAGAGGCAGGCTCAAGCTTGCAATACGTCATGGTTGTGGAGTGCATTGCTAAGCAAAATAACAAATAAAACTCTTTTTTTTTGCTCAGTTTTGAATGTCCAAAACGACAAACAGAACCCATTTCAGCATATGAAATGTGCGTTGCACTTGTCGTGATAATTTTTTACATTTTTATCCCACATCCTATCGTCAACACTTTACGTTTTTAACTCCATTTTATTTTTGTTTTCGTGTAAATTTATTTTGCACCATTACGAAAGCGATTTGATACCAATCAAAAGGAGCATTGAATCATTATATTTATCGAAATTTGATAAATGGTGTTCGTCCGTTTTGCCAAATGGTCAAAATTTATTTTGAGAAATGAGAATTTGAAACTCATCTAATATTTTTTGTTGTTGTGATTCAAATGGAACAGAAGACATGGAGGAACAGCTGCAGTTCGGCTTAGAATCTTATTGTTGGTCCTTTTTTTCCCTGTCGTTCCTCCTTTTTGTTCCGATTTTCGCCGACGAAAAACTTATTTCATAAAAACCAATTTCAAATTTATGGCGGCGCATTAAATGGATTTTCGTAAAACGATACTGAAATAGGACACCCAGTGCAAATGTGAATGCTGCTGTTGCTCTTTTTTTCGCATATGTCATTTAAGCGATTTTCGACTTTTTCGTGCTTCTTCTATCTACGCTGTTTCAGCGGATAACACACATGCAATAAATATGCTTTAACAAATTCCGTTTTGCCACATATAGCAAACAGTGATCCCAAGTGAAAAGGGAAGACAAACAGAGCTTTTTGGGGAGCTCAGGCGCGTAATAATTTTTAATTTAATCTATGACATCTGTGCCATTTCAAACGAGTATATAATTTTATATACATAAAATATTTGAAAACAACACCGAGTCAATAAAACGATTTGCGAGTAATGTGGATAAGATGGCGATAACATGAAATTGTGGCCCAAATTTAAGGTGATGATTACATCAAAACACACCATTCAAATGCTGAGGATGATGAATCTTGAACTACCATTTGAGACATGAGAGTACTCTTCTTAGTACTCATCAGCTTTGTTACGCTTGACAACATGGAATCGCACACCGAGTTTATGAGTGAAAATTGTCATGACTCATGAGGGTATGTACCGTCGATTCAAATAGCACGCAAGAAATTAATGAAAATGTATTGTTCTCTTGCGATCGAATTACATAGCTTCATCATATTTTGTTTCGATAAAAATTGCTTTTGACTCTTTTTTGACATGTCATAAACGAACGCGATAATTTCATTCAGCTCACGTATTTTTTCGGGTGATGATCAATAGCTAAAAATCAGTTTTAACATTTATCAAATAAACATTAAATGGTCCGTTCTGACCTTGATATAATGCCGCATCATTGATGCGAATACAAATATTATGTTAACACAGGATGAATTCTTATCCACATTTAATGACATTCTTATCAGTGTAATTAACATTGACAATCTATTTTTGGTGTGTATGTTAATACATCAAAAAAGGAAACAAAATCGATGTTGTTCAATCTTTTGTAATCATGTTTGACAGTAATGCGATAATTATTTTGTTTATTTATGGAATAATGGCTTAATTCGATCATTTTCGACATCAGATAAAGAGCAACACTATTATGCTTCATGTTTTATTTACCGTTTTTCACATAAACTACAAGAAATAAAACCATTGACATATTTTCGATGGCAGCAACGCAATAACAAATTATGCGATGCTGATATCGCCCAAAATATAATAAAATTGCACATAAAATACCAAAGTAAATATACCAGGTATTTTGTGACAGAAAGGCTTTGTGTGTTGCGCTCCATAATGGTATTTCATCACTCAACATAATTCAAAACACTTTTTCATCCAGCTGTGTTGCGGACGAACAGTAAAACCAGTACATTGCAATACATTGACTGACATTAAACTGGACTCAGGCTTTCATAAAGTTTTCTAATATGAAAAAAGCTTTGTTCGCTGTTTGCGGTTATTTTGTAATCAGTTGGGATTTTTGTGAAAGCTGACAAATAATAATGGGAATGTTTTTGAAGGCTATTTTATTAATATAAAATTGATGCTCTTTTTTCCTCCTTTTTTTACATCACAATCCATTGTGACATGTAGTCACAGCATTTCATACGCATTGCTCGTGTATTTATCAGTGCGGTGTTCGAACTCGGAATGGACCATTCTTATGAAATGGTTCAGCATTAAAATCACATTGATGAGCAACTCTCCAGTTTCATGAGCGTAATCAAAGAATATTGTGCAATGAGCTTGATTTCTATGGCAATACTTTATATTAACTCTCACATAGCACACCCACACCCACCACAATCTTCCTGATTTTCTTAAGAATTCCTACACAATTACATTTTTATATTCGATGTTTTAATTTCATAAAATCGATATATAATTGGAATCGAATGTAATAATGAAGCCGTTTTATCATTTCTAGTGTACTTGTATTTACTGTGTACTTGTATTTTTAATTGAATCGAGCCAAGGAAATCGAAGCGTACTTCAATTTCCACAAAGTATGAAGAGAATGTTAATTTTAGATTCTGGTAAATGACCCAATGCAAATTCATGTGAAGAAATTGTTCAAATACTCAAAAAATTGGTCAACCATACCAAGAATTGATCGTTACAGTTTTCGATTTGAAACAAAACAATATTTAATGAAGAAATCGAAGTATTCTCTTGAGAGCTGTAACCGGGAACTTTAATGAAAAATATTCATTTAAAAGAAGTACAAAAAAAACTATTATATTTTAATTTGACTGAGCGCTTGAGGCATCAATTTTAGTTAGCTTTAAATGCTTTTGAAGACTGATTTCGGTAGCAATATATATTTGGTAAAATGGTTAATTGTTTGCTACGTGCGGATTTCAAATCATAAATTTGGAGGGCCAACAACAAACATTTGATTGGCATTTAAGAGAATAGGATGGAAATGTTAACGAGCTACTTCACAAGTTTATGCCAAACAAATGAAATTCCATCAGTATTTCTTCACATTCTCTTCCTCTGAATTTCAACAAATAACGAAGCACTGGCAAACTGAGTGCGGAAAATTTGTTGCCACAGCATATGGTGCACTTTTGAATTTTACCGATACATCTGACTTGCGTAACTTGGTTTTCATACGTGAGGATGTTGACATGAAGAAGTTTTCGACGTTCTGCCTCCTTGAATGCTCCATATTATAAAATGAGTTATTTTTGTTATTCGAGTTTCCAACTAACGTTTTCAGATACATGGGTGAAATCAAGAAATACACAATAAAGCAAATGATAACGGCATAACATGATAAACTGTGCAATTGTTTACAACAAAAACAACGACGCCACTTAATGGCAACGCAGCAACCACAACATGATGAGGAACTCAAACAATGTTGTTATATTTAAGTTGGTTCGACATTCGTTCTGAAAAATGTCAACAAAAACTACGAAAAATGTGACGACCCGTACCTACATGTTGTGAGGAACACGCAATTGATTTTCAATGCGTGAATATTCATTGTATGTCAACACAGCGCTTCGTGATTGTCCCCTGTTGTTTCTTAGCTTTAAAAAAAATGGCTGCAATGCAGTCTTTTCCTCTTGCAAACGGGAAACTGATAGGAAATTAAATTGCTCTATCGATCGCAAAATCACTATTGTTTATTTCCTTTTTCTCTTTGATCCGAAACAAAAAGATGAAAAACCAAATAACAGAGAAAACATTCGATATGTGGTCTTTGTGCACTTTAAAAATTACACCACTACAGTCGTATGAATAAAAATCGGCAACAAAACGATGTGGAAAAAGAATCAAGAGGAATTTGTTATGCAGCCAGACAAAACTAATTAAATGAGCAAGATAACGATCAATTGTAGTGAAAAGTTGTACACAAGCGCGCCACTGGAAACGACCATATATGAAAAATGGTCGATGGTAAAATGGTAAAATAGTAGTTATAAAATTGTCCTGCGAGTACACGAACGAAGTGTTTCAGCCCACCGAGACAAAACGAAGAAAATCACTGAAAAACTCTATCTGCCGCAATTGGCTTCATTTTATATTCAAATAGCGTAGAACATTGTTTTCAACCCAATCACATAGCGACGCTGGATCGCACAGAGCCGCATAACTTGTACGATTCGTACGTGAAACTAGCAACAACAACAAAAAAAACACACAGTAATTCTTTCTCGAGAAGAATATTCACAATTTCCTTGTTCGAGTCGGTGGGCTGCGTTTGGTGGCATGAGGTCAAATGGAAGGAAAAAGTAGCCATTTCGAATGGATACGAGATAGATAAAGCCAGATAACATTGCACTTTAACTTTTTAATAACCGCTAAAGTTGCAACATGAATCCGAAAAAGGGTAAACCACAAACGCAGCACTTCGACCTTTTGCTTCGTTATCGATGATTCCCACGAGTATGGTCGGTTAAACTTAGCGGGCTCTCTCACTCTCTCTCAATGCGTGTGTGTGTGTCATTTGATAGGCCAGATGTTTGTTCAGCATAAATGTAAATAAAATGAAAATCTGGCAGACGGAGGACCAAAGTGTCAGGCTAGAGCAATGAACACGATAATTCAATTTATACGAAGCCTATTTATGAGCATGAAGCTAAACGCACAGCAACACTATATTTATTCTAGTTTGAATGGCATGAAGCTAAGGGGTTCAAATATACTATTACGATCAATTAAAGTAAAGGAAGCAAATATAAAATGCTCTCACTATTTTCATATGAAAAGTTTCGCTAACAAAACGCATAAATTGTTGCAGCTCAGCTTGTACCTAGTCGCATCGGGCTACAATTAGAACCCGCTTTCTCTCTCTCTCTCTCAGTTAATTTAGTCAGTCGGTTGTTAGCATTGTTTAAGTAGGTATAGATTCGACGCAGGTAAAGCATTTATCAGATATTTTACTATGTACAATATACAATGTACATGGTACTTGATACTCGTCACAAAACTGTCTGCATTTGATATTCGATGCCGCTGCTGTTACCGTCGCTGCTTGCTTTCTACAACAGTGAACGTGTCAATATGATTTGGTAAAGATTTATTCAGACTGTCAGTTATCCATTCACTTCATACTGTCTGTGTTTTTTAGTTTTTTGTTGCTGCTATTCTGTTATTTAACAGATTCATTTTTTTTCTGCCGTGACGCCCGAATGATGTTTGTTGTCGATATATTAAATAGAATGTCGAGATGTGTTTACTGATTGGTCTCGGACTTTGCACACAATATTCCACCTGCCTTTAACGGCTGTATGTATGTGAGTGTGTGTTCAATATCCTTTGTTTGAGTTGGAACATGACAGGCGGGATTGCAGATTTCAAGCGTCTAATTTTTTTGTTCGTAGGACCTATAGAAATAACACAACGAACGATAGAATAATGGGCAATTCACGTCCAAACGAATGTTTCAAACGTGCTTTTTTTTAAAACATGCTATTAGAAAATCGTCCGTTGTACATCGTCCATATGTGTTTAAATTCATTTTGTGGGCATTCAACACAAGGTTTAATTCATTCGATATTCATAAACGCCGTCCATCCGTACGTCGATTTGGATTGTTCAAAATCACGATTGTTCAGCAAATGCAAAAAAAAACCAACGAGCAGATGCGCTACGAAATTGAGAAGATGAAGAAATAAACTCAATTTATCCACTAGCAGGATCAAAAGAAAACTCGTTCGAACCGGTGATTAATCTCTCGCTAAGACACTGTTAAACAGGAAGCATGCTGGAGTATTCGCCCGAAAAAAAAAACGAGAACAAACTGGTTTCTGCAACATTATCATTAAAACGCCAAATGAAGGCGAAAATGTAGAACGCGCAAATACAATGCAGAGCAAAGCAGAGCACAAAACCTGTGCACAAAAAGAATGAGAGAAAACAGATAAAGCGAAGAATAAAATGAGCTGCAGAAAAGCAGAAAAAAAACACACACATTTTGAAGAGCAACTCAAATAACAAATCTCTTCAGGTAAATGAAGTTCAATGTGTTTTCGATTGGTTAAATTATGCGCACCGAGACCGAAACGTGAACACCTGTTCTTTTTTCGGTTGCATTTTCTTTCTTCTTGTTTCCCTTTGATTTTTTTTTTCTTCACAATCTTTGCATTTATGGATGTCGTTTTGATTTTAACTACGACCGCAATCATTATTCAGTTGAAAGCGATAAGCCAAACGAATAAAAAACACACACACACACACAGACAAATCTCGGACGTCGGCGTACGACAGTGATATGTTTCGTGGTCAGGCGGGCTTCTCGTTGCCACTCAATTGTACCACGATGATTACTTTTTTTGCGCCAATGCATGCGGGTACAGTTTTTTTCACGTACGCTAGTATGCTGCGGTTTTAAATCATTAATTTAATGGCATGCATACAATATTCACGGTTAATAATATGCGTCAACCACCAAAATTGTTTCATTTTGATGATGGAGCAGACATTTTTAAAAAGCATCGTACCAATTCATATGCACGTGAATTTGTGTTGATTTTTTTTTTTTGTAATTCACAGCTACAAAATGCAGCCTCATGCATTTAATTTTTTCCGAACGGCACTTAATTGAAACGCACATTATAGTTTACTCTTGAAACGGGCATTATATGTTCAATGCGTATTATGAGTTCATCAATAAAACCTCTTATTTTGTGCGGTTCAAAAGAAAAATTAAATTTTTCTCGTTTAATTAATGAAATTGCTACATTTTCTTTTGTTCCGTTATCAACATTGAAATGATTATAAGTCTTTTGTTTGAACCTGATATCATGCGAGCTCATGTCACAAACAGACGTAAGTCTTCCATTGTTCAAAGGAAATACAAGAAACTTTTATCCATAGAAAACAACCATTTTAATGGGAATTATTGATGTTATATACAGTCATTTTCAATTTGACAACATTGAACTCATGCAAAAAAAAGTGATTGAGATTATTTTCTTGATATTTAAATAACAGGTAGTGACGTAGAAAATCTATCGAGAATATCTAAAATGTTCCCCTTCAGGATCAATGGTTCATATTGAATCCATCAGATTTACCTTTTTTTTTCTATGAAGACGTATTGAAGTTCAGTTGAATAAAAATGGAAAACGTGGATTTTCAATGCGAATGGGTTTCTTTGTGTAACAACAAAGGAATTGAAACTGGTTGCAATGAAAGCAACTCAAGAAATAAGAGGTATCAAATCATAAAACCATTTAAACAATTATGGCATCAATTTATTTGGGTTTACACCCTAAATGCGCACAGTGCACACGAAGCACTGTTTGTGTTCATTCTCTGTGTTCAATGTATGGTTTCTTTTCGTTTCAGCACACACACAAAAAAACGATGTCATTGAAATTAAATACAAAAACAGTTTACTCGAATTGTCTTTTATGTCGTAAACAAAGACGTAAATTCAAGTTTCACACATTCACCGTTGATTCAAGCAGAGCAGAGAGAAAGAACAACACAAAAAATGGCTAGCTTACTCAAAGTTTACACAGAGCGTACAGTGTACACACATCGCCCAAAGTAAACATGTGGTAATTCAATCAAATGGAAAAGTGCACGAAATAAAATCAAGGAATTTTTTCTTTTATTTCTTCGTATAAAAAAATAGACTCTTAGAGATACAACGTAGTGCACATGTTGTTGAATTGCAGTATTTTTCTTTTGTGCAACAATGAATTGGCAAACGTTAGCATACAAAATACGTACGTTAACTATTCGATCTCCGAGTACATTCAAAGTGCAAACAGTCAAACAAAATAAGTAAATACTACGCATTTACTGGTACACTTCAGGTTCGGTGGATGCTGAATGAGCATTTTGCACTATTATTTTCGATTTGTTGCTTCGGAACTGTTTTTTTTAAACACTACATTTCGACGGTCGGAACGCTATATACAATTTGTAATGAGATGCTATTTTTAAGTGCCTTTGTTGTAGCTCCATCATACTACGTCACAATCTTCGTTCCTTCAGTGGCATTTTTCGAGAATGTTTAAAATTCGTATGGGAATTTCAGCATTCTGAACATGCGCGCATACAAAAAAAAAACAAATTCTTTCTGATACTTATTTCGTTACATTTTATTTATGGTACATTTGGTGAACTTCCTGAAGTCAAATTGAATGCAGTGCAATAAAAATCGGATAAAAAGTATCGAAACATTTGAAAATAGACCAAGTTTGATGTCGGTCGATATAGAACCGTCTCAAATATTCATACAGTTCAAAAATAGCAATTATATTCTGTCACGGTTGAAGGACATAATTGCATCTCTCTTGATTCGTTATGTATTTATTCAAATCAAATAATGAATGACTTCGTGAACCCGATGAATGTTTCATTTGAAGCATGCTCTTGAAAAATGGAACTCATTATACATTTGCATTCTGTTGGAAAACAACGAGTTGCTGACTTTACAATGACACACTATTTAGCACTCTTCATAACGAGCATTTAGAAACGTAAGTACATCGCTTCACAGCTGCACAGCAGAAAAGAAAAAAACGATATAAAAGAAAACTGGGAAACAGCCAAGTGAATCGTTTTTTTTTCTTCTTCTTCGTGTTGACTAACTTTTATTGCATCAAACCAAAAGAAAAATAAAATACAAGAGATTGTAATACCCTTTAAGAAAATGTCGTCTTTGTAACAAATTTAACATTTTGCACTATGATGGCAACCAAAGCGGGTAGAGAAATAAAAAAAATATATATTCGTTGATGGCATTTAACAAAAAAGACACGTGTTGAGATTGAAATATTGTCGATTTATTTAGAGGTGTGTGTGTGTGTGTGTTTTGAGTGAGTTATCGTAGTAACTAAGTCAAGTGAATTTTTAAGTGTCACCTTACTCAGCCCAGAAAGTGGTGGAAACGTGAAAATGCCGACATACAAATGGAAATGCCTTGGCGTTAATAGCGTGAATGAAAATCCTCTCGAAATTCACTTTACACTCAATGCGTTCACAACATTCTTGTTTCATTCAGTGCCATTTTTTCAGTTCCCATTCGTTTAATTTCACCTAAACTACCATCGAGTACAGCAAGGGGCTGCAATGGGACGATTTTTATTTTATCGTTGCATATTGCACACTAATCCACCATCGCAATACAGCATGTACATTACACAGTACACAGTACAGAGTACACACAAAGTAATAAATTTATTTTTATGTTCGTTTACAATATTTTTCATGTTGTGCCCAGGCGCTGTGTGTGTGTCGAATGTTAGCAATTTTATCGCCGTAAATCGAACTACACACATCGAACGAGTGACAGAGAGAAAAAAAAAGAGTGCCGCAGTTAAAGTGCATACAATTTTAAGGAACGTGCGTGACGCGTATGATTAATTTAATGCCTTGTCGAAAGGGCGTAACGGACTCAAGTAAGTGGAATGCTTGATATGATTCAGAAATGACTTACAATGCATAAAATGAAAAATGCAAACGGACCAACAGCAGAAATTATACATAATTTGCTACAACAAAGCAGCACATTTCTGCAGCATGTTCGCCGAGATTACAGATGACAAGTGAATACGGCACAGTGATTGGCAAAACGAATGAAACAAATGACATAGAAAATGCATCAGCCATTAATCGAATCAAAGTTCAAGTGCTAACGGAATACTACTGCGTTAACCAACGAATCCACCGGAACCATTTTCTTCAGCTGAAACGCCACAATTTTCCCGTATTAAAAAAAAAAATAATTGAACATTTTTTAAAAAATGTAACCATAAAATAGCTTGCGATAAAATTGACTTCGTCGCTGTTCCTTAATAATGGGTGCGTAATTTCACGTCTGCTTCAATGTGAAAAAAAATGTATTAAAATCATTTATCATAAAAAAATGTCTCATGAGACTTCAAACGATAATAATTTTCCATTTCTTTAGTCGTTGTTCCTGTGCTATTTTTCCCATTCGCAACCATTTTACGGAATAGATAAAAATGCTATGATTCATCGCGTTGACGATGCTGCTGCTTCTGCTGTTGATTGTGTGTGTGTTTGTTGTTTCGAGATAATTTTGCACCACAGATATGTCCTGTGGGTATCCCATGACAATTCGTCTTTTTTGCAAACGCTTACAAAACACAAAATGGGAAAATAAATTGATCTAATTTTCAAGCGTTTTCAGAAAAAAGTGAAAAGTAAAAAAAAACCTAAATTACAATATAAATATTGCTTAAGATGCGCAATAATGAAAAAATATGGCAATGGAGATATAGAAATAGCAAGCGTCGACTACATTCCATAGCATAGCGCGATTTTGTAGGATTGTAGAAAAAGCGTTGATGAGATGTACATGTACACAGACTCGGATAAAATTAGATTTTCCAACGGTTTATCGCAAACAATGAATTGATGATTACATTTGAACAACCAGAAGCACTTAGTTGAGTAAACAGCATTCAAGAGATGCCGACCACCATTTGAACTCATCGTTTTGCAGATTTGCACATTAATTTAATTGTTATATTCACAGTGTCTGGCATTTGAAAATGAATCATATGAAAAGCCGATTTCGAATGTGTGGTTGAGCTTAGATAAAAACGGCAAACTAATCGGTCGGCTCATTCAGGTGTGGAATCAGATCAATATCTACAACGGAAGGAATTATTCAAACGTATTTACGGACGCGTTCCGGTTTCAGTGCATAGTTGTTATTATGTCTATCCTATAGGAATATAAGGTGTAACCCAGCAGATCGTTGCAATTGATATATAATTAAATTTGAAGAAAGGGAAAGAGAAACAGAGGAAATAACCTCATCAATGGGAAGGAACATTTTATTGAACTCCATCAATTCAATATCAATAAAACATGCCACATTCACTGCAAACGTGAATAAATTTTTCTTATCGTGACATTTTGATCGCAAAGAATGCGTGTCGCAGAAGACGCAGGAAAACTATGTGTCACTATTATTACGGTGAAGGCTGGCATTGACATTGGCGCGTTGGATTTGGTTGGTATCGATAAGATACTCGATAAGAGTATCGTTTTATTGCATACATAATTGATTTGAGAAGCAAGTATTGAGCTGACAAATAATTCCACCCCACATTTTATTGGCTTAAGCCGAATCGAAAGAATTTACTCATAGACCCCAACAACAGTACTAAACCGTGCTCAACCAATGCAACGCAGTCTTCACTTCAACATTTGCTTTGACAAAGTCGATCATGTTTGCTTTACGTATCGAAGGGTATTAAATATTGACATTTATTAGGGAACAGCGTCTTTCCATTTCGTCGCTTCCATTAGCATGAATTTTCGAGGAATATACTCATTTTATTTTCACGGCTTATTTACATTTCATACATATTTTTTTATTTCGTTTTCGTTTTAATATTAGTAAATTATTACTTGGCAACCTAAAATATTTTGAACGAACCAGAAAATGAGATGAAATAAAGAGGAAGAAAAATGAAAATTGAATTAAAACAGCAATTAATGCAAACGCTTCAACTTACCCGCATTGCTTCTAATTAGTTTGCGTTGCCGTTTTTCCAACGTTCTGTGGCCATAAATTACCATACAAAGTATCCAACAATATCATCAGTCTTCAGTTCAAGAGTAACTTAAACACGATGCTTATTTGTTCAATGCTCAATGTTCAAAAACCTTTACGGTTAAATTAAGTTACAGCAAGTCAATGATGCAGTCAAATGGACATGAACAAGCGTATATTCATCAAATGAATTATTTAAGCAATGCTCAGGTCTATTTGAATTCAATTTACTCTTTTATTGTGTTTGATGTTGCACAAAGAGAACTAACCAAATTCACACTTTTCGCATCAATAGAGGAAGTTCAAAATTCTGTACTTGATGCACTTCACTCAATTCGATATACCAAATTATATCTATATCTGTATACATTTATTGGCCAATGTACGTTTGCGAGTGTGTTGTAAACTAAAGCCAATGGATTACACGCAATTGGAAAATGCTGTTTTTCGTAAAATTTATGATAAAACAATAATTCGAATATTTATTTGCAAAATGTGGTTTTTCACTGTCTCAAAAATCCATTTTTCAAACGATAACAGAACGAGCACACAAATAAAATAATCCATTTAATTCTTGGCACTAGCTTTTTATTTCGAAACAAAACAATAGTCAGAACACAGAACACAGAGTATTGTTCATTTTTCACCAAAAAATCCTTTATCAAAATGCAAACACTCAACCGAACACCACATCTGTTCACCGCTAATCTCAGCAGACGAATGAGAAATGCTATCTCTCGTTGGTTGCCATTCTCTGCAATACGCACAGTCGGTGTCTGTCGTATACACGCACATCTCATCTGCTACTGCTGCAACAGCAGGCGTTGCGACGATACAGTCCTCAGGCAGGCAGCGTCACTTGAACCGCATTCATGTCTACGGCAAATCAAATTCGAATCGATGTTAAATAAACGATATCCTTAGCGCATGAGACAACCATATATATTTGGATATATATCATTCACAGTATACACCACCGATTACGAGCGTACGCTTTGCGGCTTGCGGAAAGTTTGTAATAAATTTTAAAAGGAATTTGTAATTGTCAATATGGCAGACAAAGTCTCACTCGCTTCAGAGTTCATTGAACAGAATGCCGATTGAGTGAAAAACTACAAACACAATTTTATCCATTGAGCTACACATTGTGAGCACTAAAAAATAAATGAAATCCTTTTAATTATACTGATTTTTTTTTTAAATATTGCAAATATTTTATTTTTAGACGCAAATCAAGACGACAAAATTGAGATATGAAATTAATCTAATAAAATGTTGCTTTTAAAATTACAAATATGCTCCTGTTTCATGTGTACTTTTTGTAAAGTAAAAAAAAAACTTATTCGTAATTTTCTAACCGAGAACAGTTTTTATTAGAATTAGTTTTCTTTACACGAAATCATTTATTGCGTGTTTAGAATCTGGTAATTTGACATTATTGAGCAAAATTTAGTTGGTGTCAATCAAAAAATAAATTTCACTCAAAGCATGGTGAGAATGTGATTCTATCTGCAGGATTTGCTATCTTTGATATAGAAGAAAAATTTCAATAAAAATGATCTACAATTGATGAAGTAACAAAAGAGGTTTTCTCACATTGGATTCTATTCTACATGTTCCACAATAACAAAATGTGATGTTTTAATTCTTATCAATATATGCACTTTAAAAAAAACTTAAATTTTCTCAACTTAACAATTACTGAACAATATTTAACTTGATTGATAAAATAATTTCCATTTCCTTGATTGGCAGAAAAAGAAAATGAAATAGTTTTATGTGACGTAAACTGAACCAAATCGGTGCAATTAGTTAAATCCGGTTGAATGGGATTCCAAATGTTTTTTCAGAAGCTTGTTCTCCGGATAAACTTTATTACAAATTTGACAAATGTGTTTCTTGGTAAATATTCCATGCACACTATATTTATGGCGTTTCAGGTCAATCTCAAACATGTACGCTCGATCACAGCCATCAATGTTACACTTGAATGGTTTAGCGCCTGTATGAACTCGAGTGTGTGCCGTCAGATTCGTCTTCCTGCCAAACGATTTACCACAGCGCTCGCATTTGTACGGCCTTTCTCCGGTGTGTCTATTTGTATGCTCTTTTAAGTTGTGCAACTGATTGAATCCGCGACCACAATACGTACACACATACGCTTTACATTTTAAATGAATCTTTTTATGTGAATTTAGATTTCCAGGCGTTGAAAATGTTTGGCCGCATTCTGAACACGAGACACGCTCATTTCTTTCACTAAGACAATGCAAATTTAACATGTGATTCCGAAGTGTGGAAAAATTGCCCAATGTCTTGTTACAAATATCACAAATGCACGTCGATTTTGGCCGATGATCCAGGAATGTTGCTTTAAGTGTGACTTTTTTTCTATTCTTTCTTGAAGTGTTTACGTTTTTATTTTTGATTTTTACTTCAGGCATTTTTTTCTTGACCGCATTTTTGAGACTACTGCTTGGCTTATGTTTTGAAGTTGTGAGTTTTGATTTCAGTCGATCACCAAATGTAACAATCTGTGGCATCGGATTCACTTCGATGTGTGGCTCCAAAATGGCCAGTGGTTCGTAAACATTATCCACTTCAGACCCAGTGGAATTGTATTCGTGTGCTTCTGATTTGAGAAATGTGTCATTTTCTGGAAAATAATCAATGGCCTCCGTTTTAATATCGCTTATACCGTCAATTTCATTGAGATTTGGTTTGTCATTTTCCTTGTCACATTCCGATGATGCGTGCAATTCGTACCAATCGTCATTGATACAAATAAGCATTTTTTTGCAAGTCACGCATGATTTACTCTTGAAATGAATGACAGTATGTTTTATCCGGGCTGCACGCGATACAAATGTATCTGGGCAATATTCACATCCAAAATGTTTGTCTACAAGAAACCAAATGATTGGACTTCAGTGGAAATTACACCGAATAATTTTGAAATATAGATCCTTTACCTGGAATTATTGCAACCGATTGATGCAAAGCCATTTATATTTTCTTTTTCTTTTTGCTTTTGCCTGTCCAATCGAATAACCTTTTTTCGATGTGTCTTTTGTTTATTCGATTGTATACACAGTTTTTGTTGACAGTTTATTTGGTTGACGTTTGAGTAATATGAGTTTTTTTCTAGTAAACTGTCAAATTATGAGTTGATTTTCAAATGCTCTATCCTTTTGAGTGATTTTCAACGAGTAGATCATTGAGTGGAATGTGAACAGTTAAATACAAATGCCAAATGAAATGCAATTTCTTCTGTAAATTTAAAGTGAAATATATTTGAAACTATTTAAATGATGATAATAAATTTAATGAAAAATGTTAGCTTCAAAATGCAAATCTTCGTCATCGGAATTTTTTTATGCTGTTGGCTGTGCACCTGGCTTCGGTTCTGGAATGTACTCTTTGGCTGTATTATTTGCATGCGCTTTCAAGTGACGTTTAAGATGATAAGTACTGTCGGGAAATTCTTTGGAGCAAATCGGGCACGCATTTCGATGTGTGACCATGCCATGCCGTCGAGCCTGATGTCGCTTTAAGCACTGGGGATACGCGAATGTCCATTTGCATCCATCAACATTACAACTAAATGGTCGGACGCGTGCATGAACACTTTTGATATGCTTTCGCAGATAGTTTTTGTGCAAAAACTTCTTGCCACAAATATCACACGATGTCATTATGCCGAAGTGTGTTTTCTCGTGTGAAAGCATTTTCGATCGGTCGGGAAAAAGTCGGCCACAAATTGAACACATTTGTTTGGTTTCAACTTTTGATTTGATCGCCTCAGGATCATCCGTATGCTTTTGTCTTTGATGCTTTTCAAGTGATTTTTTCGATACAAATGTTTTATTACATTTTGTGCATTTGCGCTTTACTTTTGTTTTGCCAGAGTGCTTCGAAGACATGTGATCTTTCATTGAATAGTAGTTGGATAGAACCTTTTGGCAAATATCACAAGTAAGATTGGAGGTTGGACGATGTGGATGCGCTCTTATGTATTTAGACCGTTCCATTAGATCCTCATCCAAATTTTCATCTTCTTCTTTCCTCTTAGTTTGATGTTTCTTCATATGCTTTCGAAGAGAGTGTCGATTGGGACACACGCGACTGCATATCCGGCACATAAAACCGGCTGCTTTGTTTGAATGATTCGATGTAATGTGCTCCTCAAGCAATTCGAATGTATTGTATATCATTCCACAATCTTCGCACGTAAATTCTGATTTTGGTTGATGTGGATGATTTTGAACGTTTGGCTTTCGTTCGAATTCAATTGAATCATCATCTGATGAGTCCAGATTTTGGTTTTCATCATTATTTTGGTGACGCTTCATATGCTTAGTCAAATAATACCGGTTTGGATAACGTCGACCGCATTTTCTACACGGAAAACCATTATCGTAGGAATGTTTTGACCGTTTATGCTCTGTTAGCAAACAGAATTTCTTAAAAGTGCTCCCGCACTCTTCACAATCGAATGATGTTTTATCTTCGTTTGGATCCGATCGCACATATCTATTCCTCTCCATCAAACCTTCATCCAAATCGTTACCAAGTTGATCGAATGGAACGCCATTCTTTTCAGCATCCTCATGGCGTTTCAAATGTTTCGTTAAGTAATAGCGATTTGGATAATATCTGCCACATTTTCTACACTGAAATGTGCTCGCGCCTGAGTGTTTCGAGTTTTTGTGCTCCAACAAGAGATAGTTATGCTTGAATATCCGACCACATTCATCACAAGTCAAATTGATTTCGCGTTGCTTCGGATTGCACGATCGATTGTATTTGTTTCGTTCCATTAAACCTTTGTCCAGATCATCGGCACATTCGTTAATGTTAGCTGCCGTGGCATCTTTGTGACGAGCAACATGTTTGCTCAAATAGTAACGATTTGGATAGCATCGTCCACATATTCTACATTGAAAACTATCACGAGCCGAATGGAATGCACTCATGTGCTCTTCCAAAAGTTCGAAACGTTTTATGGCTTTGCCGCAAATATCACACATATAATCCATTTGAGGTCGATGGGGATGATTTCGAACGTATTTTTTTCTCTCAATCAAATCATCGTCTAAATCACCGGCGGCTTGATTATGTTGGTTATCGAAAACCAGCTTATGTCGGTTTAAGTGTTTCGCAAGGTAATAACGACTCGGATACAATTTCTCACATATTCGACACTTGAATGAAAACGTTGTCGAATGTACTTCGTTCATGTGATCGAGTAGTGTGCGAAACTTTTTTAGCGTACTGCCACAAATATCACAGATGAAATTACCCGCTGGACGATGTGGATGTCCTCGGATGTATTCGCGTTTTCTATTATTCCGAACGCAGCGTCGCAGGTGTTTATCCAAACGTTCAAATGAATGAAATGAACGATTGCAGTGTTTGCAACGGGTTTGATTTCGTGGATCATGATAGCTCTGAAGATGCGCATCAAGCCGGAAACGAGAACTCAAAATTTTATCACAAAATCGACATTGAAACCCTTTTGTGCGTCGATTTAACTCACTGGAATTTGTTGAATTGTTCAATTCTTTCACATTGATCACATTGAACGTGTATTGAGAATTCAAACTGCTTAAAAAGTGCATTTCATCATCATTGTGTTGTGGCAGTGTTGCATTTACTGTATTGTTGTCATTTGTTTCGATGCTTGTGCTAAGGTTTGCCGTAAAAATCTCCCCAAAATTATTGAAATCGACATCAGTTTTAACATTTAATGGTTCATCAAGTTGATCGGATTCCAGCTCATTGGCCGGCTCCTGTTTGATTACAACAGCACCTGAAAAATGGCCTGCATTGTCAGTGTGATTTGCCGAATATGTGTGAAAATTGCTGTTATTGTGGCAATTAGCAGTTGAGTGCAGTTCAAACCATTCGTCACATATTTGAATCAGCTGGACATTGCATTCAGAACATTCTCTCGTACTGAAATGACAAAACGTGTGTGATTTCAGTTCGACTCGTGAGCTAAACGTCAATGAACAAAACTGGCAAGTGAGCCAGTCGCTTGCATCATCTACGAAAAATGTAAAAATATTAGATTTATAAACATTTAACATTAGTCCTCTCTGTAACTCACCTTGTTTGATCGACTCCAGTGGAGGAGGCTCAAAATTACCTAAGAGAGCTGTCATTTTATGTGGCAAATATCATTTGATACTAAATTTAATGTTGTTTGTTTTGATTGTATTCTTTGCTTTTGGAAATGTACTTAGATTTTGTTGTTATCTCTTTGTTGACATTTCGCAGTTTTTCTTTCACTCAAAACGAACTGAAGTGTTAGATGTGAAGTTAGCTATTATTTATAATATGAGTCTTCCGTTGAATGAGGTTATGTTGATTGTTATTATTTGCCATAAAGGAAAATCATTCTTTCTTGATAAACCACAGCAAATAACAAGATTTTCTGCAATGTGTATGGGATCTTAGATGCATAGGTTACACAATTTGTGATGACCAAAACCAATATTGCTCTTGCACACAGTTTTGTTGCCTCCGTTCAAATACGGTATTTTTACTGTTGGCGAATACATGTGATATAAATAACAATTGTCTTCAATTATTTGAAAAGTGTAAAATTGGATAAAATCAACCTGTGCTACGTAGCTTCGAATGCAATAATTGAATAAGTAAAACTACAATTGGCAAAGATGCGTTTCATGAGATTAGAATATTTTACATAAAATTGATAGTCCTTGCCTTATATTTGGGCGATTGTATATGAATGGCAAGAATTTGAAATATTCAATGAATCATTGTTTTATTGTGTCCGTTTAGTCTCAATATATTTTCATATTTTGAATTTTGAAATAGAGATTTTTTTTGTAGAATAAAACTATTTCTGGCGTTGTTATTGTGTTTCTCTGCCTATTTCTCAACAGAAACATACATAAAGTAAAATCTATGACAGCAATTGAAATTGCAAACTGTCAAAGAATCAGTTTTTGGTGTCATTCGTTGAGAATTGTCCCCTCCGTGGGTGCGAGATATTTGAATTATGTATTCCAAATTTATTGTGCAAAACATTCGTCTAATTTGCACTTTATTAGTATACATTTTCAAATCAAATAACATATTTAAATCAAACTATTTAGTATTTATTTTAACTTTTCCGTCTAAAATTCATTGAAATAATTCAGATGAGTTTTTAATCTTTTGAATTGACTTTGTGGGCCCTAATCGTATGGTTTCTCAATAGTTTTGGTTCATAGAATATCTTTGCACAATTTGTCCAGTGATATGAAGCTCTATCCTTTTAAGTGATTTTCAATGAGTAAATCATTGAATGGAATGTGAACAGTTGAATACAAATGCCAAATGAAATGCAATTTCTTCTGTAAATTTAAAGTGAAATATATTTGAAACTATTAAAATGATGATAATAAATTTTATGAAAAATGTTAGCTTCTTAATGCAAATCTTCGTCATCGGAATTTGTTTATGCTGTTGGCTGTGGTGTATCTGGCTTCGGTTCTGGAATATACTCTTTGGCCGTATTATTTGCATGCGCTTTCAAGTGACGCTTAAGATGATAAGTACTGTCGGGAAATTCTTTGGAGCAAATCGGGCACGCATTTCGATGTGTGACCATGCCATGCCGTCGAGCCTGATGTCGCTTTAAGCCCTGTGGGTACCCGAATGTCCATTTGCATCCATCAACATTACAACTAAATGGTCGGACGCCTGTATGAACACTTTTGATATGCTTTCGAAGATAGTTTTTGTGCAAAAACTTCTTGCCACAAATTTCACACGATATCGTTATGCCGAAGTGTGTTTTCTCGTGTGAAAGCATTTTCGATCGGTCGGGAAATAGTCGACCACAAATTGAACACATTTGTTTGGTTTCAACTTTTGATTTGATCGCCTCAGGAACATCCGTATGCTTTTGTCTTTGATGCTTTTCAAGTGATTTTTTCGATACAAATGTTTTATTACATTTTGTGCATTTGCGCTTCACTTTTGTTTTGCCAGAGTGCTTAGATGACATGTGATCTTTCATTGAATAGTAGTTGGATAGAACCTTTTGGCAAATATCACAAGTAAGATTGGAGGTTGGACGATGTGGATGCACTCTCATGTATTTGGGCCGTTCTATTAGATCCTCATCCAAATTTTCATCTTTTTTCATCCGCTTAGTTTGATGTTTCTTCATATGATTTTGGAGAGAGTCCCGATCGGGATAGACGCGACTGCATATCTGGCACATAAAACCGGCCACTTTGTTTGAATGATTCGATGTAATGTGCTCCTCAAGCAATTCGAATGTATTGTATATCATTCCACAATCTTCGCACGTAAATTCTGATTTTGGTTGGTGTGGATGATTTTGAACGTTTGGCTTTCGTTCGAATCCAATTGAATCATCATCTGATGAGTGCAGATTTTGGTTTTCATCATTATTTTGGTGACGCTTCATATGCTTAGTCAAATAATATCGGTTCGGATAACGTCGACCGCATTTTCTACACGGAAAACCATTGTCGTAGGAATGTTTTGACCGTTTATGCTCTGTTAGCAAATAGAATTTCTTAAAAGTGCTCCCGCACTCTTCACAATCGAATGATGTTTTATCTTCGTTTGGATCCGATCGCACATATCTATTCTTCTGCATCAAATCTTCATCCAAATCATTTCCAAGTTGATCGAATGGAATGCCATTCTTTTCAGCATCCTCGTGGCGTTTCAAATGTTTCGTCAAGTAATAGCGATTTGGATAATATCTGCCACATTTTCTACACTGAAATGTGCTCGCGCCTGAGTGTTTCGAGTTTTTGTGCTCCAACAAGAGATAGTTATGCTTGAATATCCGACCACATTCATCACAAGTCAAATTGATTTTGCGTTTCCTCCGATTGCACGGTCGGTTGTATTTGTTTCTTTCCATTAAACCTTTGTCCAGATCATCGGCACATTCGTTAATGTTAGCTGCCGTGGCATCTTTGTGGCGTGCAACATGTTTGCGCAAATAGTAACGATTTGGATAGCATCGTCCACATATTCTACATTGAAAACTATCACGAGCCGAATGGAATGCGCTCATGTGCTCTTCCAAAAGATTGAAATGTTTTATGGCTTTGCCGCAAATATCACACGTATAATCCATTTTAGGACGATGGGGATGATTTCGTGCGTATTTTTTCCTCACAATCAAATAATCGCTGGTATTCGTTGAATTGTTCAATTCTTCCACATTGATCACATTGAACGTGTATTGAGAATTCAAACTGCTTAAAAAGTGCATTTCATCATCATTGTGTTGTGGCAGTGTTGCATTTACTGTATTGTTGTCATTTGTTTCGATGCTTGTGCTAAGGTTTGCCGTAAAAATCTCCCCAAAATTATTGAAATCGACATCAGTTTTAACATTTAATGGTTCATCAAGTTGATCGGATTCCAGCTCATTGGCCGGCTCCTGTTTGATTAAAACAGCACCTGCGTTGTCAATGTGATTTTCCGAATATGTGTGAAAATTGCTGTTATTGTGGCAATTGGCAGTTGAGTGCAGTTCAAACCATTCGTCACATATTTGAATCAGCTGGACATTGCATTCAGAACATTCTCTCGTACTGAAATGACAAAACGTGTGTGATTTCAGTTCGACTCGTGAGCTAAACGTCAATGAACAAAACTGGCAAGTGAGCCAGTCGCCTGCATCATCTACGAAAAATGTTAAAATATTAGATTTATAAACATTTAACATTCGTCCTCTCTGTAACTCACCTTGTTTGATCGACTCCAGTGGGGGAGGTTCAAAATTACCTAAGAGAGCTGTCATTTTATGTGGCAAATATCATTTGATACTAAATTTAATGTTGTTTGTTTTGATTGTATTCTTTGCTTTTAGAAATGTACTTAGATTTTGTTGTTAGCTCTTTGTTGACATTTCGCAGTTTTTCTTTCACTCAAAACGAACTGAAGTGTTAGATGTGAAGTTAGCTATTATTTATAATATGAGTCTTCCGTTGAATGAGGTTATGTTGGTTGTTATTATTTGCCGTAGAGGAAAATCATTTTTTCTTGATAAATAACAAGATTTTCTGCAATGTGTATGGGATCTTAGATGCATAGGTTACACAATTTGTGATGACCAAAACACAAAGTAAAACTACAATTGGCAATGATGCGTTTCATGAGATTAGAATCGTAAAATTGATAGTCCTTGCCTTATATTTGGGCGATTGTATATGAATGGCAAGAATTTGAAATGTTCAATGAATCATTGTTTTATTGTGTCCGTTTAGTCCCAATATATTTTTATATTTTGAATTTTGTAATAGAGATTTTTTTTGTAGAATAAAACTATTTCTGGCGTTGTTATTGTGTTTCTCTGCCTATTTCTCAACGGGAACATACATAAAGTAAAATCTATGACAGCAATTGAAATTGCAAACTGTCAAAGAATCAGTTTTCGGTGTCATTTGTTGAGAATTGTCCCCTCCGTGGGTGCGAGATATTTGAATTATGTATTCCAAATTTATTGTGCAAAACATTCGTCTAATTTGTACTTTATTAGTATACATTTTCAAACCTAATAACCAGAAATATTCGCAAAAAAAACCCAAAATATTAATGTGAATATTTACGAAAAAAAAATCTTAAAATGACGCAAGGTTTCGAAATATTGATTTTGAAGAAATGTTATAATAATATAATATGACAAAATATTTATGATATTTTCGAAAATGGCGAAACATTTATTTTTCGGGAAAACGGCAAAAATATGCAAAAGAAATATTTTATATTTTCGAAAATATTTCTGGTTGCTCAAATAACATATTCAAATTAAACTATTTAGTATTTATTTTAACTTTTCCGTCTATAATTCAATGAAATAATTTAGTTGAGTTTTTAATCGTTTGAAATGACTTTGTGGGCTCTAATCGTATGGTTTCTCAATAGTTTTGGTTCATAGAATATTTTTGCACAAATTTCACATGGATATGGAGTACCAACAATTCCATGGGCGGATCGTTTGTGTCGTTTCAAATCGGTGTTGTAAGCGTATGCTTTTTCGTTGCATATTTCACAAATGTATGGTTTTGCGCCAGTATGAGTTCGTTGATGAAGCTTCAATGCAGATGCTGTACGATATGATTTTCCACATGTATTGCACGTTGCCAAATACTTTCCCTGATGGATGAGTTCATGTTCAAGAAGATTTGCTTTTCGTTTGAATTGCTTGCCACATGTTTTACATTCGTATGGAGTGACATTTTCATGCAGCTCACGAATATGTTTTCGTAGATATTTCAATTTTGCAAATGTTCTATTGCATAATTCACAGCCAATACGTTCTTCGCTTATAAAACATTTATGTTCTGCGTGTAAATGATTATTCAGAGCTTCAACGGAATCAAAAACTTTTTCGTTACACATATTACACCGGAATCGATCCAAATCGACCACTTCTTTACATTTTCCAGTTGAAATATGAAATTCGTAGGCTCGATCACCAATGAAAGTGCGTGAACAGTTTGGGCATTCAATTGGATTAAAATGCTCTTCAATGTGTTTATTACGGTCTGTTATATTGGAGAATTCACGATCGCATATATCACATGCCAATTGTTTCGTTGTTTTCTCCTCATCTTCTTCCTCCAAGTAAAATACGTCTTCTACAATTGCTGCTTCTTCTACAATTTTTTCAATGAATGTTTATTTTTACGATTGACGATTGAGCAATGAATATGATCATCAATATAGAGAACACTTACCTTCTTCATTCAGCTGGGAATCACTGTCAATCTCGTCAATATCATCTTGGCAAACCAAGTAAACTGGCTCCTCAATCATCTCTTCTTTAGAGCTTATAAATTCAAACATTTCCCCTTGCTGAACGTCGATGTATTCAAATGTTGGTTGCTCAGCCATTTTCACTTGAATTTATTCAACTCATCAAAATAATTGCTGACTATCGCATGAAATTAGTGCACGAAGAAAGAGTCTAGTTTTGTGTGTCTAAGTTGTTTGCAAACTGTAACTTTGACAGCTAAAATATTGTTGGCCATCTGTCAAATGAACGAATGGTATGAACTGTCAAAAAAACTGAATTCCCTTACGGAAACCATTTTTTTCTTTTTCTTGTAGTCTCTAAAATGTATTTGCGCTGAGACATCAGCAAAACTGCGAATTGCGTAAAACAATTGCCGAGAATAAAATTTCATGCGGTGGTAAAACAAAAGTATTAACTTCAAAAACATTCGTTTTGATAATTTTTTGGTTGCATTTATTTACGATTTAAATAGACGTCAACAAAACTAGTGAAATTTGACATTTGTTTGCATCTGTACGTCGTTTGTAGTTGAAATTAAAAATTTTTTACTGCCGACGGCATTGAGATACAGTGCAATATTATTTTTATTTATGTCATCATTGAAATACCTACCCGTTGACACCACATCAAAACGTATAACTAGACGAACTATAAGCATCGACTGTGAAGCAGCTGTAGCTGTGTTCGACATATAAAATCACATGCAATAGAAAGAGACGAATAGTTCGTTTGAGTCAGCAAATCATCAGACACACAGCAATCAGCAATTAAAATTGTTTTTTTTTCTTTTCATTTCGTCGATTTTCCTGATAGAAATCACAATTTTGAAAAGCCATAAAAAAAGTGCGATCGAACAAATCGAATGAAGGGAATTTTAGTTTATCCGTAAAAGTCTTAGTCACCTACCTATGTTTGTTTATTTAAAGTTTTAATTAAATTTCAGTATCAAAGTCATTGAAGTGATTTAAAAAGTGGTTTATGAAAAAAAAAACAGTTCGTGCCTAACTTTGTATTCATTCATATGTCGAAAAATTACTTATGATAATATTATTATAATACTGAAATATGATAGGAGCATAGCAAAGTTTTTTTTTTTTCTTTTTTCATTGCGTTTAATGTGCAGCAACAACCATACATATGCAATATTCAATTTTCAGCGTTTTTCATTTAGTTTTTTTGATTTTTTGTTACATTTGCATAATTTTTCAATTATAAATTTGGCCAAAGCTGTTTGCGTGACTGGTAGACGTAAATAATTTATTTTGTCGCAAGAGAAAAAGTTTGTGAGCGAGAAGAAAAATTGGTTGAATTGAAATGGTGCTGTTGGAAGGACCTTTAAGCAAGTGGACGAATGTCATGAAAGGATGGCAATTTCGGTGGTTTGTTTTGGAAGAAAGTTCCGGTTTGCTATCGTATTACACGTCAAAAGAAAAAATGATGAAAGGTGTACGTCGCGGTTGTGTTCGATTGAAAGGAGCTGTTATCGGTATTGATGATCAAGATGTCAACACATTCACCATTACTGTTGATCATAAAACATTCCATTTTCAAGCAAAAGACAGTGAAGAACGTGAAAAATGGGTTCGACGTCTTGAGGATACAATTCTACGGCATGCAAATCGTAGTCGTGGCATTTGGTCCGAAGGTGGATCAACATATGGTGGATTTGGACCATCAGATGCAACAAAACGATCCAACTATTTGCAAACGCTTGACAAGCGAATTAGTGAAGCCGATGCATATCTTCAGCTTATGATTGAACAGACAAATAAAATTGAAGATAAACTAAAGGCAGCAACCGCAGCGAGTGGCTCAGCGCAAGCTGTTGGTGAATTGGCCGAATGTGGTGATGGTGAGGGAAAAGCGGCAAAAATCGATGTAGCTAAGGAAAGCAATAGCAAGGAATCAAAAGATCCGAATAAAGTGTTACAGGAAAGTGCACATTCAATGCTCGAAAGTTTCAAACATTCAATAGTATTGTTGCAAATTGCCAAAAATACGGCACATCCAATGAATGGCATTTATCAAGGGCCAGCCTCAACCAGTGCGTCGGCTCCAAAAGTTGCCAGCGGACATTTGTCACCAGATAGTACAGATACACATGAAATAAATGAAGCATCATCGATTGAATTCGCATCGGAATGCCTCGAAAAAAAATTGACAAATGTAAAATTATCCACTGTTGATGCTTCGCCATCGTCAATTACATTGGCTGTGCCAGAAACAAGCTATTCAAGCTCCGAAGGTGAAGATGACTTCTACGATGCAAATGATAATCCATATTCGAGTTCGGTTAGCTTGAAAGATGCGGAAGACGGTAACGAACAGTCCGATGAAATAAAAAGCATTAAAAATGACACAATCAGTTCACGCGATTCCCTAACAACGCCATTTCGTGTTGATGGTAGCCTCGATTATGATGCATTGTACGAAGATGACGCAGAAAATGATATTTCAATGGAATCACACGGGAGCGTGGTAACGCATTTACTGTCACAAGTCAAAATTGGAATGGATTTGACAAAAGTAGTTCTTCCAACATTCATACTGGAGCGACGTTCATTGCTCGAAATGTATGCTGACTATTTTGCGCATCCGGATCTATTTTTGAAAATTGCCGATTTCAAGGATCCACGCGACCGCATGGTGCAGGTAGTCAAATGGTATATGAGCTCTTATCATGCAGGCCGAAAGAGTTCCGTTGCTAAGAAACCGTATAATCCGATTTTGGGTGAAATATTTCAATGCCATTGGGATATACCCGATTCAGAGCCGGATTCAAATGTTGTTGCCGATGGTCCGATACCATGGTGTCGTCGTGATCAACTAACATTTGTTGCGGAACAAGTGTGCCATCATCCACCAAGTAAGTTTAATAGTAGTTGACACGAAGACAAATATATTATAAACCATTACCATTTCATAAAATGACTCATTGCTATAATCGATTAATTTTTTTCGCATAGTTTCTGCCTTTTATGCTGAACACTACAACAAGAAAATCAGTTTTACGGCGTACGTTTGGACGAAATCAAAGTTCTTGGGTCTATCAATTGGAGTGCACAACATTGGTCAAGGCATTGTAACACTCAGTGAATACAACGAAGAATACATAGTTACTTTTCCAAATGGATACGGACGGTGATTAATAATCAAATGTTTACTCTTTTTTTTCCCAAATACTTGAAATCTAACGTTCATTTTATGTTTATTCCAAAGGTCTATTCTAACGGTTCCGTGGATCGAGCTTGGCGGTAGTGTGCAAATAACCTGCCCACAAACTGGTTACCGTGCCGACATTGAATTTTTAACGAAGCCATTCTACGGTGGCAAACGAAATCGCATCACCGCCGAAGTGTATGCACCAAACGAAAAGAAATCATTTTTGAGCGTCAATGGTGAATGGAGCGGTTCGATGGAAGCGAAATGGAATGATGGCCATAAAAAATCTGAATTATTTGTAGATGTAAATAGTATACCAATTTTCAAGAAAAATGTTCGTCCAATTAGCGAACAAGTGGAAAATGAGTCGCGTCGCATATGGGTTGATGTAACAGCTGGTCTTCGCTTCAACGATATTGATAAAGCCACTACCGCCAAACAGAAACTAGAACAAAAACAACGTGAGGAAGCCAAACAGCGTAAGGAATCAAATTCGGAATGGGAAACGAAATACTTTAAACCCGTTGGCGATGTATGGATTTACACAAATCCACTGTCACAAAGGCTTTATTTACAGGACAAACAGAACAAACAACAACAGCAACAACAGCAACAACAACAGCAGCAACAACAACAACAACAACAGTAATAGATCAGAGAGTCATACGAAGACGAAATATCCAAGAGCTCTCGAAAATAAAATGTCACGGCTATCATTTAAATTTAAAAAAAAATAATCCAATTGTTTTGTGGTTAATTAATGTTTTAAGAGAGATAAAGATAAATCCCCAATCAAAAGCATCATAAAATTAATCAGAGAATGTGGAGAGAAAATAGACCACACAATAGACAACACAGATCGAATGAACAATGATTAAAATTTGAGCTAAGCTTAAACACAGGTATAATAATAATAATCATCGAACTTTTACCAATACTTCAATATCCTTTAAACACGCTGTTTCTTTGTTTTACACCTAAGAATATCGAGCAAATCGAACATGCAAAATTTCAGCATTAACAACGTTGTAGAATTTCACGTTCAATACCAATATTGGTATAGTACGTTACGTTGCACGCGTCAACAACAGCAAACAAATCGCTAAACAGTTGAGAAAAAAAAGCACATACAAAAAACAAATTTTCCTGCATGTCTGGCTTAATTGTTTATAGTCACAATCAATTACAACTAATTTAATGAAAGTGCAAAGTCAATAATATTGTCTTTTTTTTTCAATTTCATACGAATTTTATGATTGTATTTTCGTTTTTGTTTGAACATAACATCTTTTCACGCATTGCATAGCATTCGTTTCAAAATGAAAACAATGAAATAGTTTGAAATGCTTTTGAACAGTCAACGAAACAACAATAGCACATAAGCAATTCAATTTCTTAAATACTTAGTATGACATCTCTAACTATCCAGCAAACAAAAAATAGAACTTTTAACTTTCATTAGAGCCGAAGGAAAATGTTTTCCAGCTCGACCATTCAAAATCAAAATCTTTTCAAAGAAACAAAGCTAGGTTTGGGTTATATTTCATTGATTTTTATTGTTCCCTATTTTTTCTTTTTGTTTTTTGGAAAAGTTAAACAAAAAATGTGACTGGTTTTTTGGTTGTATTCATAGTTTATAATATATTTGTTTAACCACTTCGGTGCAATACATTTCCTATAAATTTTGTTAGCATTTTTCATGGGTGAAATATGAGTTTGAATTTAAAATATAGAAGTCCTCAATTGTTGATGTCGGTGTGGGCATCAAGAGTTTATTATTATTGCCACGACCTCATAAATAATTTGGTTCGATCAATGGCACTTTATATAATCGAATACAATTATCAACATACCAATTATGTACTCAATCACAAATTAAACAAATAAATTTTAGAGAAATTCGTGGATTTAGTTTTGCGTTTGAATTGATCACCGGCATGAGTTAAATTCACTTTCCCGAATTATGGTTTGATGAAACATCTTTCAACAAAACAAAATATCACCAGGCACCTCCATCGGAATTGCATTAAACAAGGTTTGTTTATCCTTCTGTTTCTCTCACACCAATTGCATAACCGAACTCATGTATATTTTACTTACTCTCGAACTGCTGAAATGTCAAATTGCTTGAATACTCTGTTCTGTGAGTGCAGTAGCTTGGTGTTTCAGTCATACAACTGATAGTCTTGCTATCAAAATACAAACCATAAAACAACAATAAACATTCAAATTAAAAGAAGAATATATTTTATGGAAATGTAACACATGATTTCACATACGGCAAGATATTTCGAGATGAACAATTTATCGAATGACACAATTGTATTTGCACTCATTTGAAATGTTATCGTGCGTAATATTGTATACATACGAAAGAGACAATATATATCGATTACCTGAAACGAGCAGAATAGAGAATTTTTGACATTTTATGTGACCATCAAAAAAGCTTTACCATTCAGTATAAAGAAGGCGACCGTGGGAAAAAGTACACAGAAACATGAATCGAGAGTGAAAAGCAAAAAAAAAAAAGAAATTGTGCATTCGAAAGCATTTAGTGAAATTGTGTGTCAGGCAGATCGATAAAATTGATTTGAATTCATATTTGGGGTATTTTACTCCGTTCCAGAAATGGTTTTTAATTCAACACAAAAACAACTTTGCAATAAATCGATGTGATTGTATGTGAGCAAATTCCATTGTTATGCCTCATTCTTGATTCTTGATGAGTTCGAAATTTATCGACACAGAGTGGGTGCCGTGTGAATAAAATTATATTATCAGTTTTTGTGACAAATCATAGCACAGTTAAAAAATAAAGGGCGGAATAGGTCTCGTTGTGCTAGATTTTTGTGCCATTCACGACTAAAAAAAAAAATACCTGTCTTCGTGATAACAACAATAAAACGGTTCTCAAGCCATTGAGTGAAAACTGATTGTGTTAGTGGTTTTGGTAAATAAAATCAGTCATAATGGCGTTGTCAAAAGGTTTTAGAATTTTTGAGAAGAAACAGCCCAACCACAGCATCATCTTAGAGCATCGACAGCGTACACAAGAAGCACTTTTATTCGAATCACAAGCAGTTGCTGTGCTTTGTAAGAGTTTTTCTCATTTGTTTTTTTTTTTCTTTACATTTGTTGTGCTTGTCGTTTTCCATTTTATTACTGTCTTGATTTGATTCACGTGTTCAATTCTTACATTTTCCTTCACTTCTTCGATGGTTTTTTCTTTGTTTTTGTTTCGTATCGATTTTAACCACTTGTTATGTCATATAATAAGCAATGTCGTGCAATATGTATAGAGAGCGATTTATAGTTGTCAAACGTGAAATGACTTTTGAACTTTTACATTTTAGTTGAATTTTAAATAATATTGAATGAACTGTTAATAATTTGCATAATTAAGTATTTAAATAATTCAATGTGTTCGAATTTAAGTGATGATATTTTTTGTTGTTGTCTATTGATATAGCCTCACAAGAACTTGAAACGATCAAAAAGCAATATGTGAAAATTGCTGATGCGTATGGGTGCTTGGGTGTGCTTCAGGTGAATGCAGGCGAATCATCAGTGCTGTATCTGGTGGTGGTGACCGGGTGCTTTTCAATGGGCAAAATGTGTGATTCCGAAATATTTCGAATAACACAAACGCAATTTGTGCCACTACAGTTTCAAGCTCCAGGCGAAGACAAAATTGCTGAGGTATGAAAACAAAAATCGTTTTATTAAGTGATGAAATAAAAAAAAATGTGATGTGTAATTGTTTCGAATAGGTGCGGAAGGTTTTGAATTCGGGAACATTTTATTTTTCCTGGAATACTTCAGTAGCCAATTCAACAGCACCACAAAATTCATTTGATTTAACATTATGCGCCCAACGGCGACGTCGAACCATCGAAACAGATAATCGATTTTTCTGGAATCGAATGTTGCACATTCATCTGCTGCGTTTTGGTGTTGATTGTGCATTTTGGTTGCTCAAAGCAATGTGCGGATCGGTTGAAATTCGTACGGTTTACGCTGGAAGTCGTCAAGCAAAAGTGGCAATCATTTCACGGTTGAGCTGTGAACGGGCTGGCACTCGGTTTAATGTTCGTGGCACAAACGATGAAGGTCATGTGGCAAATTTTGTTGAAACTGAGCAAGTCATTTACTTGGATTCCGAATGCACATCGTATGTTCAGTCTCGTGGCTCTGTGCCATTGTTTTGGGAGCAGCCTGGTGTGCAAGTTGGTTCACACAAAGTGAAAATGTCACGTGGATATGAATCATCGGTGAAGGCATTTGATTTGCATATGCAAATGATGAAACAGCGATATGGTCAACAGGTCATCATCAATTTACTTGGCACCAGTTTGATTGGCAGCAAGGAAGGTGAAGCGATGCTTTCGAATGAATTTCAACGGCATCATAAGGAGTCGGTGCACGCAAATGATGTTCCGCACATCGTTTTTGACTACCATCAAGAGTGCAGAGGGGGAAATATGTCTGCTCTGTCAAAGCTCAAAACAAAACTGGATAACTGTTGTTCACACTTTGATGTGTTTCATGCTAATGGGGATAGCATTATGCGTGAACAACGTGGCACAGTTCGCACAAATTGCTTAGACTGTTTGGATCGCACGAATTGTGTGCAAACATTTTTGGGTTTGGAAATACTAAACCAACAAATTCAACTGCTCAGCTTTCATGATAAGCAGCAAGTTCAGTCGAGACTTGAAGAAGTATTTCGTCAAATGTGGGTTAATAATGGGAATGAAGTTAGCAAAATATATGCCGGTACCGGTGCTATTCAAGGAGGTTCAAAGGTAATATTACCTTGTATTGACTTAAATATTTTTATGGGTTATTTTCAATCGATTTAATCAATTCTCATTTCAGCTCATGGACGGCGCTAGATCGGCCGCTAGAACGATTCAAAACAATCTATTGGACAGCTCGAAGCAAGAAGCCATTGATATTCTTTTGGTTGGCTCCACATTGAATTCAGAGCTTGCCGATCGGGCACGTATTTTGCTTCCATCGAACATACTTCACGGTAATATTACCATTGATTTTGTTGTCAAAGACATGCATTTAATGAGTTTTTTGCTTCTTACCTACTTAGCTCCGACACCCATATTAAGAGAACTTTGCAAAAGGTACACAGAATACACGAAACCAACAGATATCCGCATTGGAGTCGCTACGTACAATGTAAATGGTGGAAAACATTTTCGAAGCGTGGTTTACAAAGATCTATCGCTGACCGACTGGCTTCTTGATTCACATAAAATGGCACGATCCAGATGTAAAAGCACCACACATTTAATTGAAAAATCAATCATCAACTGTGGCAACTCAATAATTATGTTTGTTTAATTTCAGCTTTGGTTGATGTTAGTCACCCAGATGATGGAACTGCTGAGCCGTGCGATATATTTGCCATTGGATTTCAGGAAATTGTTGATTTAAATGCTAGCAACATAATGGCGGCCAGCTCAGATAATGCCAAAGCATGGGCAGAGGAATTGCAGAAAACACTTTCTAGAGATGAACCATACACTCTATTGACATACCAGCAATTGGTTGGTGTTTGTTTGTATGTATTCATTCGACCCGAGCATGCAGAGCACATCCGTGATGTTGCTACAGACTCAGTTAAAACGGGCCTCGGTGGCGCTGCTGGTAATAAGGGAGCTACTGCGATTCGTTTTGTATTCCATGGAACATCATTGTGTTTCGTAGCTGCTCATTTTGCAGCCGGTCAATCTCAAGTATTGGAGCGAAACGCTGACTATGCTGAAATCACGCGAAAAATCGCTTTTCCAATGGTAACCCTTCGATGAGACTTTTTTATTTATCACACTTAAAGAATTCATAACTGAAAAATTTATGTTGCTTTTCCCTATTTTTTTTTTCAACTTTCAGGGTCGATCACTGAAATCTCATGATTACGTGTTCTGGTGTGGTGACTTTAACTATCGTGTTGATATGGACAAAGAGGAAATCAAGGAATTGGTTAAACAAAATCAACTCGGTCCAATTTTAGAGAAAGATCAATTAATCGTGAGCAAGCAAGCTGGAAATGTTTTCAATGATTACATCGAAGGTGATATTACATTCCCGCCAACATATAAGTATGATCTGTTCAGTGAGGATTATGATACTAGCGAAAAATGTCGAGCACCCGCTTGGACCGATCGAGTGCTATGGCGTCGCCGAAAAATGTTACAGGATGAGGCCATTTACGATTGGAGCGAGGGACGTTTGCTGTACTATGGAAGAGCCGAACTAAAACAAAGCGATCATCGACCGGTCATTGCAGTTATTAATATTGAAATATCGAAAATTGACACAGAACAACGACAAAAAGTGTTTCATGATGTTATCCGTGATTTGGGACCGTTCGATTGTACAATTGTAATCCATGTGAGTTCCATCCTCTCTTCTTTGCTTTCAATTGATTTGGTTTGGTAGAGAAATGACTAGAACTGCATTTGTTTTTAGGCTGGTACAAATGACACGGACGACGAGGATGCTCCTAGTATCTATGACGAAGATATTACTACCATGATCATTCAAGAGCTCGGAATTATTGGTGAAGTAACATTAGTACGTTTCGTTGGCGAAACAATGTGGGTAACATTCCGGGACGGACAATCAGCGTTGATAGCTGTACAAAAGAAATCGATTCGCATTAGAGGAATTGACTTTCATATTAACCTTAAAACAGAGAATTGGCTTGCTCAAGTTGAACGAGAAATTGCACTATGCACAACAAATACTGTGCAATTGTGCTCATCTTCGCCAGGTATGACGATTTTTTTCAATTAACTCAAATCAATTTAAAATCAAACAAATCCAATTAAAATTCATTATTATTTTACATTGTTTAGTTGGAGATTATAATAGTTTGGGCATACCAAAAGCTCCACCAAACCGTCCAAAGTCACCGCCAGCTCGGCCACAACCTCCAACTAGACCACCTTTACCGACAACACCAAAACATGCACCAAAAGCCGGTGTTATCAGTATAGTGAAATCTGATCAGATGGCACGACCTATGAGTGGTGATTCCAGCTCAGCAGCAGCAAATATTCCACATCGTCCAGCTCCACCGGTTGCAGCTTCGAAAACATATCAAGATTCTGAGCAAAAACCAAATTTATCACGTAAATCGAGCAGCTCATCATCATCCAGCCCAGTGCAAGAATCAGATGAAAAGCAGAGTCCTACAGTACAGTCGCTATGCATTCATGACCAAGATACTGGCGCCATTTATGAAGAAATTAACGACGATGTTGTAAGTTATCACAGTATTTGATAGAATGAACAATTTAAATGAATTACTATAAACATCAACCATTTTTGTTGCAGTACATTCCAAAACCGAGAGACCCTCCACCACCATTGCCGCAAGATTCAGTGTACGATTTGGATGTGAATACAAACAAAGCAAATACAGCTAGCCCAAGCCGAAAAGCACCATCACCGCCATCGAGTAGACCACAGCCTCAAGTATCGAGTGCCGTGGGCACACCACCTCCATTACCAAAACGACAAAGTGCAGCGAATGCCAACAATACAGCTCCAAATGAATTACCTAAGGTTCCGGCACGAACGGGTGTACCGCCGCCATTACCAGCACGCCCAAACTCACAAATGTAATAGCATACTCAATCTACAAGTACACTGACATGTCAAATTAAATCATAGCTGAAATTGTAGTTGTTGTCTATATTTGCTTCTTCCGTATCGATATGAGTATTCAGTACACGATATGATTTTATAGCACGCATGAATAGCTTGAAGTCCATACAAATGATGAAATATCAAGTACAATTAAGAAATCTTTCTGTTTCATTTGTTAAATTTACAAGCATATTATTGTAACATACTCAAAAATGAATTAGTTTAACATATTTTCATAGAGAATCTTAAATTCAAAATCCATGGCAATATCTATTGTATCAACTATATACCATTTATTTGTTCCTTTAACGAATCTTATTTAAGAATTTATTTAGAGAAAATTTAATTTAATTGTAGAGCTCATTATAATGTTTGTGGAAATTGTGTTTGAAAATTATTACTTGAAACCGCTTGATCGATCCATGTGTCGTATTATGGTGGAATGAAAATATACAATTTAAAACAGATTCAAATAAACAATCGTTCGAAATACTGAAATAACATTTTAAATGGATAATTATTTTGAGCCAAATAAAATATTATAAATGATTATAGATAACGTGTTTTTTACTAGCTTAAAACGGTTTTTGGAATATTCTCAAAGAATTTTCCATGTGAACAGTGTCTCTATTCTGTCCCGTCTAAAATCCCCAATTGATCATTATTGGCATGGATTAGATATCAAGCCAATGACACCTGATCAACGTCAGACGAATTTTACAAAAATGCATATTTTTCTGTTAATTTCTATTTATTTTTTTAAATACATATACTCTATACAACAACTTAGAACAACTGAATTTATCGATGTCGCATATAATAATCAATTACAGTGGAAAATGCTGCGAACCCGGCTGCCCCAAGAATTCCAGCTTTAACTCCTGCTCTCAATCCAATAATTCCACCCGTTACACCTCCAGCATAGGTTCCATTTTTCCAGTCTGATTTTCCTCGACTCTATAAAATCAAAATGAAACTCAAATTAAAACAGTCTCCGCTGTAGCACAACATAAACCAAATATTACCGTTTCAATAGTACATTCCACCGCTGAGAATACCATGCCAATGAGAGCAAAGTTTTTGGCATAGCTATGAGTTGTTGTTCGCATCTCTCGGAATACTTCACGTGCTGTTTGCTGTTTTTCCACACCCGGAGCTGCAACATTTGGATTCACTGATGAGCTGAACAAACCAATAGCTGCTCCCAAACCGTATCCTATAAAACAAAAATAAAATGGGTTTCTTTAGTAACTGTTTTGAGTGTTGTTTGTCACAAAATCTTACCAAGGACACAAGCCATAAATGATTTGAAAAAGCAACTTTCCACCACAGATTCAATCATTTTTTCCTCATTTGTTAAAATTTTTGGTGGTCCCATGTTGTTTGGTATCACAATATTTTCTCTGTATCTGTTACAATAAAAAAACAATTCGAATTGGATTATCGAAGAAAAGTTCTTTGGGGTTATGTTTCGATTTGTTGTCAATTTATTTGAACGACTGTTGCAATTGTTACTTACCGAATATTATTTCCAACAAAATGTTTGGCCAAATGATCCATGGTGTCATTTTCAAAAAATACATTCCTTTTGATGTCATTATTTGGATCTTTGGGTGGTGGAGGTTTTGGCAGCAGTACCATGGTTTTTCTGTTTAACTTTTATCACATTGACAGCTGGTTTGACAAGCAACTTGAAAAAGTCAATACAAGCTAAACCTCATAACGTTACATTTGTTGGAAAGTCCATTCACATGTGCTTAGGCTAGAATAAAACCTTTCAATTGCTCTATATCTAGGCATGCAAAGCCTTCGAAAGTGAGTTTAAATATTTCGATTTTGAAATGTTATACGTGTAATCATGTGTTATTGTTTTTGGATTTTCTACTATTGTGATTGGTTCACAATTTTTAGCTCAATTTTGGAAAATAAAATCCAGAATGCCGTGAGGGGTTTATTAAATAAATTTTATTGCGCGTATGTGTTGCATTGTACAAATTTGTTTTACCTCATAGTTTAACCGAGCATACTTCAGCATATGTAATTAATTATCCGTATCCAGCATCCACATGTGAAAGCAACAAATTTCAAACACGTATGACGCATTGCATATCAACAAACAAAAAATGCTCAAAATAAAAACACCGTTTAATCATTTACAAATCTACTGATAAATTGATGATTGACCCGATTCGAACGCTTTCAGAAACACATGAGCTAAGTGGATGAATTGAATATAACATGGTATTTTGAATTTATCTAATGAATTTGTCAAAATACAAACACTGCACGTGGTGGTGAGGTTAGTAATGCAATGCATAGACTTTGACTGATTAAGCGATAAAAAATTAACTGATACACCCATCAGTTCAAATGGTTTTTTGAGTGCTGTAATTGTTGTGTCATGTTGTTATATCCAGTGAACTTTTCTGTATAGAATATAGGATTTAAATAGTATCGATTGCTTTTATACAATCCACACATCCAACAGTTTATGCAGTCAGTGTATTAAGGTATCACTGTTAAATGACGCAAATGGGTCGAATGGAATAAATGGAATTTGTTTGTTTGTATGCTTGTTTGAATCGCATATTCCATGTGCACTCTATTTATCAATGAAAATATACCAAATGTAAGTAAAAGTTGGCTCGGTTTGATCATGTAAATCTGAACATTCTTTGCTCAACTTCATTCAATAAATAAACGAAAATTGTACACAAACACCTGCGAGCATAAACATTATGCACACACTGACCCACTTAAATGTTGTCATGTCACATGTATCACCCGTTTCGTTTTGAGCAATCCATGGTTCCAATGTAACCCGTCAATAAATCGAGGTGTGATCAGAATATCCATGTCAAATGGTTCTGCACCATATTTTAATTTGACTATACTAATTACATTAAATTTCAACCCTGAACTCGACTCCAATCAATATCGTCTAACTGAATTGATTGCAAAAATACATTGGCTTCATATTAATCTCTACCAATAGACAAAACTAAACTAGACTTGAATTATGAGTCATTTAAAATGCACTGCACTAACTGAAGACTATAAATTGTGAATAATCCATCTATGTACAATTCAGTGCACAATCAAAGTGTGGTTGCTTTGTGTGGATGCTAACAGGTACCGATGCATACATACACATTATGTTGAGATTAAAATAGCCAAAATAACTCGCTTGAAATTGTTTGATGTTTTTTTTCCCATATTCATTCTTTTTATTCGTATATTTTTTGTGTTTTTATCAGCAAAAGTCGATAGTCTATGAAACCTTTATACTGTCAGTATTGTTTTTGTGTTGCAAAAAAAAAAAAATAGCTGAAAAAAAAGTATGATATAATTGGTTTGTGGCACTTTTGACAGCATCGTATACGTACGTGACTGTAAAATTATTTTGTTTTCATTCACATGTTGTTCAGTAATTTATGGATGGTTGCCATTTTTCAGTCTTTCATTTAACGTATTTTAAATGCATTCAAAAATTGCATCAACCACTAACTATATAATGCAGTCAATCGCAACACGTTAGTAAATGAACATTTGGAAATTGTTAAATGCGTTTTAAAAAGTTTTTTTTTCATAATTTTCTCCGCATAGCCTGCATTCCCTTTTTTTAAAAAGCATTAACAAAATATTGTCGTCACTAATTTGATGCACAAAACCGCAATCTATTTTTTTTCATGAAACTAATTAATTAATTGTACCCTTTGAATCGATGGCATAAATGAGACCACCGAAATGACAAGAAATAATTTTATTTATCAATCAAAAAAAAATGTGTATAAATTGAGCAGAATACTTCAATGTTTCATGATATTGCTCGTACGCTATTATGCATCATATAAGTCACATCATATATTAACCATATTTCATATATCTTGGTTCGATTACGGTGTTCGCCCAAAGGTGTAATCATATGCACGCAAACATTTATTTGCTTTAGTTGGATGCTTTTCAATGTCTCGAAAAGCAAATGTATCATACTAGTAAACAGGTTTAATTGCCTGTTTCATCTTTACCGCCGCTTATTCTCTTTTTTTTCCTTTGAACCGCTATGCAAACGCATCGATTTCAACATCAAAATTGCTTTGAACATGTTTCATTACCGGTTATGTTATGTATTTGCGCTCAATTAGTAAGCATAACGTGCGATTTTTGTCAGCTGTTGATTTTCATTACTGTATACAGTATACTGTAAACCGTATTGAGCACAAAATTTCAACCATAATTTATGCACAATTTTTTCCAAAACTGCCATCCGACAGAAACGTCAGTCTTCAATGCTGCCATAACTGAATTGAAATGGCAAATTATGTTCAGCACTCTTTAATCAAGTAATTCAATCAAATACAATTACGTTAATCATAATTCGAACGTTCGCTTCCGATCCAATACTTTTGAATTTGATTCTTTGAATCAAATGAGTACGGTTAATATATTGTAATTTGAGTGACTTCAAATTCTTGTCAATTGCTTCACAGGCATTAGAAAACAAAATCGAGCATATTCATTAAATTATTACTTTAACAATAAGATGAGTATGCATTTTCCTTCAGATAAGTACATCAGTACATTAAGGCTTCATATCTATCAGCCTATCGCATTTATCATAATAATCATTTCTCATTGAATGTGTTGAGATTCATTGAATTGTTTTAAACCATGTTCTGAGACATTGGAATTTATCGTTATTTTGTTGAGTTTAAACTTCAAGTCTTCGTTAATGTCTTCGAAAAGAATGTTATTCCTTCGGATTTGGTAAAAGCATGTGATTTACATGGCGTTAAATACATTTCAGCGGCATTGACCACGAAAATGATGCATCTAAACCAGTATGCACAAAGCAACCAAAATAGAGATTAAACGAACGTTACCACAAAAAGGAAATCAAAAAATCTCACTCCGCATACAATACATACTGTGCTACAGGCACCATGTTGATCAACCCATCGCATTCGATGAAAAATAACAAAAACTGAAACAAATTAACACAAGTCAGATCAAAGTAGGAGAACCAGAATAAAGGGATTGAGCATCGAATGCTATTTAGGGGCAAGCACATGTAGTTTTGTTATTCTGAGTACAAAGATTAAAGGGCATCTTGCTGGTTTCAGTACGTTCGAATGCACATAACTCTATAGATCCTGCATCGCATGGCTTCACCTCGAAACAGCATTGGTGTTTGTATAATTTTGCAACTTTTGAGAGTAATAAACTCAATCATAGCCTTAATAATGCATGTGTCCTGTTTTGTGTTCAAGTGCTTTATTTGAAACGAATCCATTTGTAAATGTGAGGCGATTGAATGTAGTGACATTAATTAAATCGATAAAGATGCTCTTATTTACTGGCTCGATGACAGACACTTGAATAACGGTACTGATATTTGTTTGATTCATGTCGACACTTTTCCGGGATCTTGTCAATCCGTCTACGTACGCATTTTATAATATCCCCAATTGTTACCAAACATTAACTTAGAATTTATGTTGAAGCTTTGATTAAAACAACACATCACACCCAATAATGTCTTTCAAGCAATGTATATGGATATCCAGTCGATATATGCTGTTTGTATCGAATATTCAAAACAATGAATAATCTATGCACATAACTTAACAGTAATAACTTAACAGTAATATGCAAGCGTTCGAAGAAATTCATGACGTTGTCAACATCCAAAGTGAGGTAACTGTCGATGATCGAACAATGTCTCAATGGTGTTGTCATTTGAAAGAAGTGATTTGAAATATATACGATGGGGAGGTTCATTGGTTCGTTTTAATTAAGTTTTGTAAAGTTGGGGTTTGTTATTTGTCTTAGGTTTTTACTAAGGCTACAGCCGCTACACACGTTTGTGCTCGTTCAAACACATCAATTGATCTTTCGAACGAACACGAACATTCCGAATCCTATTTTTACGGGTAAATTAACATCTAAAGCGCAAAAAACTCTACTACGAGCAAATGATGTCACCTCACCAATGCGTATGTTCCCATTCTTTGGCAAGCTGTTTCTTTATCAAATGACTTGATTTTATTTTTTGTTTGACTTGAAATTGGCGATTTGATAACAACAATGAGCAAAAATCCAAATGCAATCTCTCTTATTTCCAAACCGATTTTGATGTTCTTTGTATGGAAGCAGACTAATTTTTCCCTGGCTACATTTTTCTCCTGGAAACCACATATCTAAGATGCCCCAAAAAGGACGCCTTCATTTTTTATTACACTAAAGTACACATTGAATACACTTAATTCATATTGTTAAAAAAAAAATTTGAGCACCTCCGAAAATTTTGGGTCTATATCCCAATAAAAACCATAGTTTATAAAGGAAAAACCCGCTTAATTGACAAATGAAAATGTCGGCAAAATTATTTCGGTGACTGTAGGGTTTGGATTTATCCAAACACGAACCGAACGGTCATTGAACACGATAAAATGTGTCCGAACGAACAAAACCGAACACGAATCATTGTTCGTGAGCACCCTTAGTCCTTATCCACGTCCTGCTTCCTGCATGTAAATCAAGGAGCAACTCAATTGGAAAATGGATTTGAAATTGATTAAAAATTAAGATGTATGTTCATTTGATTTATTCTAGATTCATGGCTTATGAAGAAATAAATAGCGAATCTTCTCATAAATCCATCTCAAGTGTATTTGCATCGAAAAAATATACCGTGTCCATTTAAAAAAATGCATTTTTCATTTCTGACCGAATAAAATGCATCTTTGTGTGACGCTTAAAGTTAATTTTTGCATTTTGTGTGACATGAAATTCAGTAAGACTGACAGTTTTCCTTGAGTTTGATGTCATTTACAATTTATGAAATACTCAATCTTGCAAATATACCCATTCATCTTCGTTATCAAATAAGATTTATCTCCATGGTTTGAGTGTGGGGAATTCGTAAATCTATAAAAAGTGACAATCTGAAATTCATATTAGTTTGGAAAAGAAAAAAAACTATTAAACAAACCTGGAAAAGCTTTCAAGAGATTATTCCTATTATTGATCCATTTATTCTTCGATTAAAAAAAACACTTCGTGAAAGTCTCTTTGGCTCACAACCCAAATTCAAGAAGTGACTAGTCATATCCAAAATACAACTTAATCCTATTACATTTTTTTTAGGATCTTTTCTAAACTTATCAATAATGCCTTTGTTGAACTATGAGATCCAAAACATTCACCTATTACTTTTTATGACACCTATTTGAGTGTGAAACTTTTTTCTAATTCAAGAGACAAAATGCATTTCACACAAGTTTTTGCTCTCAAGCTAATTAAAACGGCTTCGTGACGTTAAGGCAACGGTCTTCAATTACTAAAACCACTATTCTCCATATCACACATCACCTGTCTGCTTCGCCGCCACCCCAACTAGCCAAATATAATTTAATTGAACAAATTACGACTTGTGAAATGATAAATTTTCTTATAGTGGAATTTTTCCAGTTTTGAATCTGATTGTGAATGGAATTCTGATCAATATTCATGATTTATTACTTCATTTCTGACAAGTAAAAATGGAGTAAGCTGTATGTGTTAGTGCAAATTCACTTATTTAAGGTGTTTTTTTAAAATAATTGTTTTTCGTGTGATAATATAAAAAGTGATAGACTAGATTATAACATTAGGAGGAGTCCTTTAAACAACTTAATAACTGGAAATATAAATTTATATCTATTGATTCAATCAAATAGAATTGAACAAGTAGAATAAACGAATGATTCCTTTCACTAGTTTAATAGATTGAACGATAACATGTCGTGTGCATGCAAAAATAAAAACAAATTTATTTGTGTTCAAAAAATAATTGCGTGTTCTCTGGAGCGTTATGTTCAAATCGCTTGAGAGGCATTGAAACTCAATACATTAAGGGTACGAGATGAAGAGTAACGTGCTAGAACATAAACCGGAAATTGTGTCTATCTTCTTATTTCTTCAGTTTGTCTAATTTAAAGAGTTTTTCTTATTCGTTGTTTTATTGCATTCCCAAAGTAAATAATGAATATACAATGAGCAATAAAAGAAATCCGAGCCGTTGCTCTTTGTATCATATCATTTAATTCTTCTTTCGAGTGTAGTCAAAAGTCGCCAGCACTTCATTCATTTGGTTGCAAGTTTTCATTTTACACCATTCAACACATCAACTTTTCGACCACACAATTTTTCCCGCAGGGTCATGGCAGAGATTTTAAGTAAATTAGGGAGATGGTAGAGGGGATGAGAGATTGACACGACAGAGGGAGAGAGAGTGAGAGAATGAAAAAAAAACAGTCTACATATAATAGAACACTTGGCCTAGTATTTCGAATGCAAATAAACACACAGCGTACTTTTTTTTATTACGCTGGATGGAACGTAAACCTTTTTCTTTTATTATTGAATAATTGAGAATGCGTCGATTGATGGGACGACGATTACCCCACGGTTTGGTAGGCGTCCTGACTCTGAAGTGCTGACGCTGAACTTGGCGCATGATACAATAAATGTAACATTTGAGATTCCCATTTTGGAAATCTCCTTCTCATGTAATATTAATAAAAATTTAACAACTGTGTTGTGTTCCTTTGCATTACATTTCGTCACTCCACTTTTTCATTGTTACTCATACTGGCGCTGGATATGTATTATGTTGGCCATAGTTGACGACATGCTATATATATTCCAGGCGAATTGTATAGAACGGTTACGAGCGCCCAATTAATGAACCCACATTTTACGAATGGTTTGAGCGTAAATTACATTGATCAAATACATTTGATGTTCATTCGATAGCACGTGTTTATCATAGTTTTTTTTTTCTTTTGAATTTAATACGAATAATAACGATCGGCTTTAAATGTATATGAAGTGTGCCGTATTCGTACTCACATTCATTACACAGTATGGTCGATGAAATTTATTTTAACTTTTTTCAAAACGTATTGAGTATATTGTTTGCGATTGTCGCACCTTATTCAATTCAGTTCGATTCGTGTAGTCCCAACTACACACGGAATCGTGTGTGTATCTCTTTTTTTCGCATCTAACGACAATGGGAGAAAAAAATTACTAAACGAATTTGTTCAGATCATTTTCAAAAGCATCACAATGGAAATTACTTATAAATCATTATTTCCTCTTCACTTTGTTATTTCATTCTATGTGCATAAAATTTCAGGTTGTTTGCAACACATCAAGTTGGCGAAACACTGAGCTGTATCTTGAGTGCTGAAAATGGCAGTTAGGATGCATTAAATATGCATGAAACGAATAAAAATTCTGTCGGTGTAGAAGAGCTAGCGAGCGCGCGCGCTTGAATATAGTATATATATGTATGGTAAGCACTGGAATTTGAAATGACTAAAATACGGTAACGTTACAAACAATACGGAGCTGTGAATACCGAACATTCTTCTTTCTACTGCTACTGACGTAGATTATTCACTTAAATCCGAGAAAAAAAATGCGATTCCTATGACTGTAATTATATAATCTTCATGTTTCATATAGCGTTATGTTGGTCGCTCTACCGTTGATTGTGCTCGCTGTCGCTATCTTTCCATCTCTCGTCCGCCAAGACTATTCAACATCCAGTGTGAAGCACTTTCGGAGCACTTCATACTTTCACATTACCTTTAATGCCCTTTTTCTTGTGTCAATTTCCCTTTTTCTGTTTGCCGTCGTTGACGCAGTCACTTGCGTACATAAAATATTCGACATATTTTACTGCATCACGTACAGACAAATTTCATGATTGGTTTTTTTTTCTTGTTTACCTCTCACGACGTTTGTACAATCACGAAGCGAAGATGTTACATTGCGTTACGCCACATGGGGAGGTGATTGGTGCGGTAGAGCGACAGCGTAGAACGCATTTTCTCCTCTCGGTTGAGCTGAAGGTTAACTGAATTAAGAACGATATCAACACAACTAATACATTTACAAATCATAAAGAAGCGTGTACGAAATTAACACGCAAAATGTATACAGCCATCGAGCCTCCAAATGAGTCCTCCGATTATTTATTCAATATTTACACACATTTTTGGCTCTTTACCAATTATATCACCCATTTTAACAGCAAAATAATCTTAAGATTAAATAAATTCCATTTAAATGCGCATTTAGAATGTATAGGACCTAATATCTTACTTTCACATAATAGAGCTCTTTTTGAGCAACTTGATTTGTCGATCGATGTTTATAACCAAATTGAATCACATGCACATTTTCGGAAAATCTATTCTACAAATAGCTAATGGGAAACACTACAACTCTACAATGAACAATGAACCACATTCATTTTTCAATCAATAATATTTTCATTGAATGAAACGGAAACCAGAGATACAAACCGGTTTGATGTTTCTCATACAAACCGATTTTTGAACGGTTCCACTGTTTCACTCCTCTAGTGTATCGAACGAACCGGAGTAAGTAGAACGTTCCAAAATGTTCAATGCGATGAGATCACACGCTCACACAACTGTGCAATATGTAAGCGTGTTAGTGACAGACACTGGGCTGACTATAGAAATATTATCGATACGTATCGATACATACTATAATACGCACACTATATTATAGACTATAATATAGACTATTCCAGAGAATATTTTATTTTGCAAAGCAGAGACGAAGGATATCCACACAAAAGAGAATTGGTAATGAAATTTTTGGTGGCCCAAAAAATCATCTAGTTGCCCATGCTTGTTCTCTTTTATGCGATATCCTTCGTCTCTGCTTTGCACTATGAAATATTCTCTGGAATAGTCTATATTATAGTGTGCATATTATAGTGTGTAGCAATACGTATCGATAATATTTCTTCGGCGCATACACACTTACGCACACATAGATGCGGAATGTTCCGGAGCGTTCACATTGCTCCGGTTCAGTTATAAGTCAAAACCATTTTTTCGTTCCGTTTCAATTTGTATCTCTGACGGAAACTTCAGTCATTACATACTCGTACAATACGATATTGAATGAAAATCAGTGAGGCATCGTCACCAAGAAATAAAATTGCATCACAATCATCTCCGCTTTGGCGAAATTCCATATCCAGGGACATCCAAACACTTATTGTGAATGAGATGCTATCCCATAGCAGTGCATGTACTGGTACTCACTGCCAGATAGCGATTATTATGAATAATTATGCAAATTTATCTTAAGAACTTGGAATTGAGCACTATGCTAAGCGTTTCGGCTGATCGCTCGAATGAAATAAATATGTAATTTTGAAATGAAGTACGGTGTCAGTTGCTAATGTGAAGTAATTGCATATTTCGATATTGAATGCACTAGTGTGCCATTTCACATTGTTGGTTCCATTTATTGAACTAGTATAAATTGAACCATTTGCCTGCGGATAAATGAATATGTTCATTTCATATGCTTTCCATGGAAACATTCCCGAAATGTGGAAAATATGCCGCGGTATCGAGGCTTCGGTGGTGGCAAATTCTCTTCCATTAGAAAACATTCGCCAACATCATGATATTTTGAATGAAATTGTTTGGAATATTCTATTTCAAAGTAGATTATATAATCACGCACTTGCGGTTCAAAATCATCAACGTCATAAGTTCCCGGCTACATGGACTAGTTCGGTACATGGAACATGGCACACCAACCAAAACGTTCTAACATAATAAAGTATTCGAGAGCCCTAACCACATGCTAAGTATCGGTCTGAACTAACGTAAACATGTGTGTTATAACGCTTACATCAATCAACACACTGTTCCGGTTGTTTCACCCATTGAGCTGAGCCCGCTGCTGTAGGAAAATGCGTTGGGCTTTTCATACGCTTCAGTTTTATCTGATGACAATGTTGATGGCATCGTCGACAGTATTACTATAGCAGAGATTAAAATTATGCTTGCTTATGGTTTTATTGTATTGAACATGCCTCTGCCAACAAATTACAACAATACACTCAGCAACATTTTGAATTGCAATTACCCTTTTGTATATATTTTTCACCATTGTTCTTCAAAATATTTGCATTTAAAATAATTTCGAGAAGAAAGTGGAGGCCTTTTTGCGATGCACTGTTTGTTTTACAGTGTCTTGTGTGTGTCATTTCGGTATGTTCGTACTTCGTGTATTCTTGTTAGGCACGGAAATTGGAAAATTATTATGTTTATGAAACAAATAATAATAGCCTTTTACTGGAACAACAATGAGTGACTCTGATTGCTCTCTTTAATCCACTATTTGTTGATAATCAATTTTCAATAGATAGTTTGGCTGGAATAAAATTGTCCCGAAATGATTTTTTCTTATTCGAAATAAAATATTATTGAATTTTTGTCCACCTTATTTTGCAATGCTCCATAATAATGAGGCGTTCTGATGTTCTATACAAATGAATGGCGTACAGTAAATTAAGTAATATAGATAATTCTGTTTCCCGCATGTACTTCCAAAGTATCCGTTTGCACTAAAACCAAACATCCCATTCCGGGCGATTGTTGATGAGCGTCGGTTGCTCGAACCAAAGTAATAAAAATTATGAAAAAAAAGACAATGATGTGAGTGAGAATTGAAAAGGGATCATCGCCTAGTGTTGATATCATAAGCCAACATTAGGGCTTAGATTTGAACAACAAACTTGTGTCTTCAAATCCATTTGGATGAAATAAGATGAAGTAGGACAAAGGATAAAATGAAACAAGATATTCAAAGAAAATGAAAAAAAACACACACACACACACTGTGACCAATCACCATAGATTCTACGATATTTGACACAACCACGATGACGACTGTAACGACAAGAAAAACATTTAGCTTTTACTGAATTATCTGCCATATTAAACACACGCTGGCAATAAGCAATAGAGAAAATCAACAAAGTAATGGCAAATAAACAAGTCGATGCTTTACCCCTCGCTACGGGCGCGCATCGATTTTGTGGGAATGACTGGTGTGCTACGAGAGAAAGAGGCTATGAGAGAGGCGAGTCTAAATCGGCAAACAGCATTAACCAAATCGTAGCACCGTCGTTGTGTATCCAACGTAACGGTGGTGCAGAGCAAATATATGTACATGTGTGTTGTAATATACTATAGATATTCCGATGTATTCATATCGGAAGGGAGCCGCTTACACATATGCATAACACAGATACAGACACACACACAATTTGCTGAGGTTCAAAAAACACTTGGATGTGTATATCATTCCCTTTATGTGTTGCTCGCTTTTTGTCTGATCTCTTGACTACACAAACACGTAAACTCGATTGAACATTATACAATCGTTGGGAGAAGAGGGAAACAAACGGCCATATCCCAACTGAACTGAACAAATGAAAGAGATAAGAACAATCAAATCACATACGACCAACTCTCAAATGAAATGAATTCAAACCAACGCTCACATCAGATTGCGTATGAAGAGGGGTGAGTGAATGAGACGGATAAAGAAAAACAGACAGAAAATGTGAGGCCAACATTGACACTAGATATAATTTCTGTGCGCACTTGTGCACGTGCAAGACCAACATTACAATTTCATTTTACGTTCGAGCAGATGCATTGAATCGTATAACTTTTTCTTTTGGCAATAATGCATTAATATGCCAATATCCAAGTGGAAAGAGGTTCGCGCGATTCATGAAGCATGTCACTGCGGTAGGTTTTTCATCATTTGCATTAAATTGGTTGCGGAACATATCGTATTACACATCGTTTCAACAAGTACAAAAGTTTTACGAAGGCAAAATCAAGTAGATAAAATTGTTGCGGAAATTCGAAAATGATGTTTGAAACTCGCCATCGTTTTCGATGCAATGCACATTCACATTTTTTGAGTGTGGCATTCCGTTGGAAATCGAAATTTGTTCTAATTAACAAATTGCTGAACACTTTTGGGCTTATATTTCGTTGGAATTTACTCTAACTGAAAATGGTCGGTACGTAACGTGAATTATGTGGAAAAATATGGTTATAAATTGGACCATTCGAATGGGTTTCGTGTGTTAAAATGTCGGTTCATTGCGTTGGCATGTTGAACAATTTAAACGAGAATAAATGAGATTCGATGTGAGTACTAGCTCTAGAGCAACTCTCTCAACTGATGATAACTTTTCTGCAAAAATACCATTTTCTAGCATAATCTTCAATCATTAATCATGACAAGCAACAACAGCAAACGGTTGTTCATTTCCATTAAAAATTACTCTCGTTGTTCGTTGGAAAATTATGAGCGTTCATATTCCCACTTATTTTTGGAATATTTCACTGAAAATCTCCAGTTTTTTTTTTGTGTGGGGGCGAAGAGCGGGGCCATAAGGTTACACATGGCTTTGAGCTGTGAGATAAAATCAAACGACACAATAGTTGACGATGCCCAAAAAATGTGTGCCGACCGATTTTAAATGGTTTAAACCGAAATTCAGCCTGCAAAATATATATCGTGCAAATAAATCACATGAAATGACTAGGCTTTTTCATGGGACACAGATATGTATGTGGCATTTCGGAACAAATGGATAAACGGCAATGTTGCGAACAATTAATCACTATTCCATAACAAGAACATGAATTTTATTAATTTTGTTCTTGCACTGAGAAAAATAGCACTCGAATAATTGAAATAGTCGGTTGTTTAATGCAATATTTAATAAAATAGGCGAAATTAATGATGTCAACATGCACAAGTGACGGTCAAAAACGTCAATTTTCAGCAAATGAACAGACGTTCGACTAAATTAATTAGTATTAGCCTGTTCAAATGCGCTGGCTTTCACTCACTCTAATGGCATTAATTGATCGATATGAAAGAATGAAAAGAGGCAACATTTTGCACTTTGAATCGCCTTGTGGAATACATGACTTTCAGTTGCTCCAACATATCCAATGAGATTAGATTCTTTTTAATAAAAAGACTTCATAAAGACTTTTATCGACTGCATGAAATCAGCCGGTTGGTCACGATGTCGTTATTGAAGTCACACTCAATAGTTAATTCTATTCAAATTATATTTTGTCGATAATTCTCATCACCCTGAACGACCAAGAGATAAATTGAAAATCCCCGGCAAAGGGCATCCTCTATTATTTTTCAATGTATTTTTAACAACTCAAATGTAAACTACTCATATATTTTATGTTTCGTTTTCCTAACCATGAAAATCTCATTTTTATAATTTTGTTGTTGTTGACGTTCTTCATCTATTGGTTGCAAATATGATAAGATGATCATCCGAATCTGTCACATATTTCTCTCCTTACCGGTTTCCCTGGAGCTGAGACCAATTATATTTAATACGGTATCAAGTTGATATTATCAACTAAACTATTATTTTGACATTTTGACTCAGATGTTATTGTTTTGCACGATGACGAATAGATGAGATGCATGCCGCTCTGAAACGGCTACAGCAATGTGGTTCAAATGGAATAGGAAATGTCCGATGATAATACTGAACTAATTTGCTTTGGTCACTTTGGGATTTGAGACTTCGTTCGAGATTTATCGCGTTAACGCACATACACAGACACCAACCACAACGCAATTTTGCACCAGAGGTAACAGAACTGATTAGCCGAATCAATGAGTGCTAGTGACAAGCTTTTAGAAAACTTAGACTCTGGTCCAAATTTGAGGCCAATCAAAGACCATTTACTCAAGCGTGGTGGAGCTGAATTTTCGAGGAAAAACCAATACTAATCACATTTCATGTGCGGAATACTAAAAACAAATCATTTTTGGGAACTTCTCAAAGTCGCTTTTCACAACAACAAAAATCATCAGTTTTAAGAGTAATTTTGCAATAATTTGTTACAATGAGTGAATGAGATTGTGTATATATTTTATACATTTTTATGGCACAACTACAATACAAATTATATCCCAAGTAATTTTTAATGAAAAATGTTATTTTGCTTGCAACGGTCGTTGACAAGCGTTGAATAGTTCCAAAACATACAAAAATCACATAGACACACATCTCAGAGGTCGCTAGTGTCTATGCGAAATTTTTCGCATTTGACGTTTGTCAACGACCGGTGTATGCTTCAATTTTTTTTAATGTAATTAAATAGTTGTTTACCGTAAAACAAAAAATTGTTTGTGAAACAGGGGCCTGGCATGTGAAATACATGCGTAGGTGCCTTCTTTATCAATCGATATAATAAACAAGATATGGAAGAATAACAGCATAAATAATAAATATAATAACATTATTTTAAGAGTTTGAATTGTGACTTCCATTTAATGACAACTCTTGAACTTTTACCATCAACATAAGGACTTAACCGTAGCAATCGTTTCAAATTTACCGTCACGTTAGTACATCATGTATTTAATTTTTCATGAGTGTTTAATGAAACTTTCAAACTCAATACACTTAGGAAAGAAAATGGAGAATGAACATTTCAGAACAAATTAGTTCGAAGTTTCAATGAAATTAAATTATGTGACGTTTTGTTGAACAAAATTCCAGTGAATTGAATACCTTATTGATGTATCATTAATTCGTAAACACTTCACACAATTATGTGTGGCCTACGAAAGAGTTGAACGTTTCGAATTGAAATTCCAATATACGAAGTTGGTTGGGCAGACACACGAAAATAAAAACTAATACCGACAAGCGCCAATAGATTTTTGAACACCTTTTTAAATAATGATCCCGGGCAGTACTCGAGAAAGATTTTTCAACATAATTAAAAACAACAGCTGAAGGTATAGAAAATTGTCACAACCAAAATGGAATAAATGATTGGCCATTATAATAGCCATAACAACCAACATCTCAAAAATGAATTGTCTTTTGCTAAATTGATAGATTTTGACTTTATCTATCGATTCAGATTTTGAAACAATTTGGCTCTATGTTTTATGTGTCTCTTAAGTCATTATTCTGATTTGGATGTTTTCCTGTATCGCACAGTTTTACCAAATTAAATAAATTTTCGAAAACGAATAGTATAACGCACAAAAATCAAAGTCTATGGAAAATTGCAACACGGAAAGAGTTGAAAAATAGAATCACAATCAGAAAATGTGTCAAATTTATTTATGAACACAATTAAAGTGTAAAGTGCCAAGAAATGTATTGAGTCAATGAATGTATTATGAGTAATATTTTGCATAGAATGCCTTGGACTTCTTAATTTTTTAAACGCTTAAAGGATTGTGTGGCCACTGCCTGCAAACATGCATAGATAGACTGGATAATATTTTAACTTTTTACGTTAAACGATAAATTGTTGATGCATTGGATAATTTAGGTAAAATACATTTGGCAGTGTGCATGTGTAGCCAACCAATCAAGCGTTCAACTTCATGGAATCACAATATCGCTTTCAGTGTAGCCATCAATCTATTATTCTCGAATACTGTTTGGATAGTTCTAATATTCTTTTTTTTTTCTAATTTTTCCATTACAAAGATGGTAGCGTTGCGATGGTAACAATGTGAACTGACACTCAAAGTCCATACAATGTGAAAATATAGTGTCTATTATCTATAATTTTGCAGAAAAGCTGTCACTGCAATCACATAAAACTGAAATTGTAACGATCTCATGACATGATATCTTGACATGTTTCCAAATAGAAAATCAGTTGATTATGTAGGGCAGAGTGAAGCATACAGCTAAACATTCTATGGGCACCACGAATGGAGTGTAAAATATACATTAGAGCCAATATTCCGCACATGCCATTCATTGTTGGATTGGTTCACCAAAATGAAACGAAATCGACAATAAACGCAAAAACTCCATACAGAAAATTACTAAATAGGCAGCCATCACCCACTTTTTCCGTATTGCATCATAGTAACAACAACGTTCACAAGCACGACAGGGCAGTGACTACGACTACACTGTATTATAATAGTAATCATTATTCAATTTGAGCGTTGTTGTGTTATAAAAGTATCCCGTGCTGCGTGCTATCGCTCCTCATATGCGAATTACATACGTTCCATTTGAACATGCTCGGTCGCCGAAAAGTGGTTTTCAACATTCATTTGAGGTTCATTCACAGTTAATAGAATCGAGATGTGTCAGTAAGCATAGCATTTCACGAATTCAACAAACAACCGATTTGTACACATACAAAAAAGTACATAGCGTACGCATATCTTCAGTATACTTGTTTTGACGTTAAATTGATTTCAACATCATTTTTCTACAACAAATATTATGCGTCAAGGGGAGTGGATAAAAAAAAACATATCATCGAGGGCTGGATTTAGTTTTTATTCAAATGTTTCTAGGCTTATAATTTAACAGTGCGACACACGCGTATCATCAACGTTCAAAATCCTATTTTATTTTTCTCATTTATTACTATTGTTATGCGCTTTGGTGCTATCACAGGATGTACGTACAGTGTGCTTCATAAAGTAAACAAAATGTCTCACATAAAATTAAGTTTTGTCAGAAAAGACTTCATTTGGAGCCTGGATGATAATGAGATTCTGAGCATGCATTAAATTATATATGTTTACATTTTACAAATGAATCCAACTTTCAGTCCATATACATATAGATATGAATTGCAGTAGCACATTCAAAACCAACCCTTTACTATGCCATTGTATTTTTTATGCACGAATTTCAAAGAGCTTTAAATAATTTTAAAAGAATTCTAGTGAAAAGATCAATAAGCTGAATATTACCAGAAGCAAATAAAATCTCATGATTTTGACGGTGAATAATTAATATGCATTCGATTAAAATATTTAGCACACGTTGTAATTATATAATAATATCGAATACGATAAACATTGTCTATCCCTTCCATAATATAGATTATATATGCATAACGTCATGATAATGTATATGTATATTTTGATGTGTGTATTAGGCACTGTTTTCATTTGAGAGGGAGGAGGCTATCGCCTTTTGTAAATGAACGGTATTGTTTCCGTTTAGCTGATTGCCACAACTACCCGATGGCTATTCACATTCACTATTTCGATTGAACAACCAAATGGTTTTATATAATCGCATACAGTTTTGCTTTGGTTTTATATGTAGATGGTCCTGAGCACTCCATTGTTAATGTTGATGATGAAACATAAAACTCAAGTGAACAATTTGAACTTTAGAGCGGTTCGACGTCAAATCGGTTGATTTCGTAACGGTTTTGGAAGAATTTGAAGCCAGCAAAATTGTGTGTTTGACAAACCACGTACTAAATGAGGAGTTTTCTAATACGAAAAAACAACTTTGAAATGACACATATTGATGAAAAATCCGCATTTTATGGAAATTATTGAAATGAATATCGAATACAGAGAATCACCCGTTGCGATTTGATATTCTGATTTTTTTTTTTGCAAACAAAATGTTAAAAATCAACTGTAATACAGATTCACATGCATTTCATGCGATGATGTGTATGCATATATTTCACTGTAATTTATAACAGTTATCAATGCAACGCGGCCAAATGTCGGACTCACAGGAGAGCTCAATGATATCATATTTGATACACAACAATTCCTGTTTTCCCGATAATCCAACATTGAACTATTGATATTAACCAAAAACCACAGTTGAGCGTTTGTTTGAATTATAAATTTGCTATTCGTTGAATTTAATAGGAAATTAATTTTGAATTTACAGTAGTCTCTCGAAAATTGAAATACCTTTGAACGCATTAAATATCACTGATACTGCACAGAAACATATCTGTTCATCAAACATTTGAATTTGGAAATAAATTAAACGTAATAAAGTGATATTTTGGGCTTGAATTTCTTTGCTTATCGACATATCATAAACACCGGCTATTTGATGTTTGTTAAAAATTCTGTTGGAAATGAGGGAACTAATACCCGGATTCGAGGGACTACTGTATATGTTGAGGTTTCATTTCATATTTTGTAACAATTAATTGGATAACCAATTCGACAAATATATGATATTTATAATGGTGTTGAATATTATCATAAAAAAATTAGTAACACGATCGGAAATAAACAGATGATGAATAAATGTTGGTGCGCCAATAATTTAAAAACTAATGTTTCTGGCAAAAATCAATTCAATCAACAATTTTGTTGTTGTTGTAGGAATTATATAAAACGTACATTTTCAGCAGTGAAATATCATTGTTATCAAAAATGTGGCCGATTTACTTTATCGCACACTAAGTGTTCGAAAATCGGACCAAAATGGAAATAACTTTAGACTCGTCTACCATCTATTTTGAGATTACGTACGTTTGTAGATAACTCTCGAAAAAGAGAGTCGAAAACAAAATCATTACCATTAGCTCTAAAAATGGCTGTAGAATGTCTCCTGTTGAATATGTACCGAGTCAGCCAATCTGTTTTGGCAGTTTCTGTTTTCAAAGAAATTGAGAAATAATTAATGTAACATATTTTCGAACTAATAAAAACATCAGAATCGAATGAAAAATGATAATGAGACCATTTTTGCATGCATGTTTTTATCAAATTCGGAAAAGGACAGTGCAAAAAGGTACTGACGAATATAAGTCCATTTATATTTTTAAGAAAAATCTCAGCGATTATGCATAATAGCCATGGCAATGGATAAGCCAAGGCTGCATTCTAAAATTGAAAAGTCTCAGAATTATGGAAAGAGACTTGGAAAATCATTTGAAACGAGTCCGATTGATTGGAATCAATTTAGACATTGTCAAATTTGATTTTTTTTTTCAGATTTGAATGCAAAGAAACATTTATTTTCATTTAGCCAATCAAATATTGGCGAGTGAAAATCGAAACCAGCTTAAAGAAATGAACAATTGTGTACAAAAAAAATATGATGCGAATGAAATTGGTTCATTTCAACTTCAAAGGAATTAAGTTTTGAACAAACAAGTTTTTATTCGCCTGTGATGTGCGCAAAACGGAATAAAATCATAAATTCCGTCCATATTGAAACACATTTTTTTTTATTTACAGATTTAATGTTATGCTTTCTGCTTTCTTGTTCGCATTCATTCGTAAGTATGTTAAAAACATCAAAATCACAAACAACACCCAGAATATAACATAGAGAGATGATTGTAAAAATGGTGAAAGAACGAAACTTCCGAAAATCATGGTTTCCTTTATTTGTTCGTGCATCAATTTCGAATAATTGTATGCCGTTCAACGTAAAGCACGAAAAAAGCATGAAAATGTTTGCTTTTTGTCGTGTTTTTCTTTGCGCTCTATTTCAATTTTATATTTTTCTCATTCGGTGAAATGCTCGTAAAAAAATTTATGTATGAATCCATGGGTCCATGCAGCTGAATTTCCATCTTCGGGAATTCCATTTTAAAGCTAAGCTTGAGCTTTTTCGACGTTTCCTTAAGGCACTGAAAATCCGTTCCATGAATTTTCCTTTGATATCCCCTCAATTTTTTCTTACGGTATTTTTTATATTGAGACTGCGTCGAAATATTCGAGTAACGTGTTCGAAATAAAGCGTAGAAATGTAGTATTTGTGGAGCGAAAAGAACCCTTTTCAACAACGTCGATTCATTATTCAGTGTTACACAACGCAGGAGAAAGACAATAAATCGTTTGAATGTATTTAAAATTGCAGGAGACTTCTTCCTTTTTTATCATGGTAATGAGTTTGGTGAATAAAATGAAATAAAATGCTCACTGTTACTGTGCTCAACGTATGTAACCACGTCAAGTTTTTAAGTGATTTTGAATTCATAAATTGAACAGTAAAATTTCGCTTTCGAATTCAAACAAATGAAATTCGTGAACATACTTAATACGAATCGAAGATCATTTCAAAGGTTTCACATCATCAGCATTATGCTCATGGGAGTAAGTATTAGATTTCTTGACTCCCTAAATATATTGTTATTGTTATTTTTAACATTGCCTATTGTTTGCAAAATCGGATGGCTTTACTTCCATTTTATGCTGTAGTATCTGCTTCATTTCACCATGGAGGTACTGTTCATCATCACACTGTCATCATCTTTCCTCATTGATTACAACACAAATTGATTCTATTGAAGTCAACCCTTTCTGCAGATAGTGAACAAGTTCTAATACAAAAATGCTGTTTTTAGTATTCAAATCCTTGCCTAATCCCGAAAAATTTGTCTATTTTTGGATTCCTTTAGTATCACAAATTAAAAAATTTCATTATCTGCCCTGTCATTTAATCGTGTGCGAAATACGACATCCGGTAAATGATTGATATTTAAATTTCTTTAAGATATATTTCGTGTGAGCAATGACGGATCTATAATTGAATCATAAACTTGCTTCACAAATTGGAATTTGTCAATCTTGTTTGTCTAAAAGACACCTACTTTGGTAATTAACTTTGAATTTACATTTGAAATGTTTGAAATGGTCAGTTGTTGTCACAAGCTCGTCAACATGAACAATTTATTACTTTTTACAATCATAACAAATGTTCACATGTTTTTTTTTCTCATTTTAAATGAAATTATTATTCATTGTCAATTCAATTCGTATAGAATGTGTTGAAGAAATATATTACGAAAAATAACCATTAAGCAATTTTAGTTGAGTCTGTTTCAATTCAAAGAGAGCATCGAAACCATAGAGGTGACTGCTCAGTGCTCAACCAATATATATTCTGAAGCCGCAATGTATATTCTGAAGCCGACTGAGCCAAGTAAACCACACCGCGACACTATATAATGAATAATGAAATGTATTTTTCTTAAACAATACCACATAATCACAAAGGCAAGACCATAAATTGTGAGCGCGCGTACCAAAACTTTGGTAAAATAAATTTTAGTGCCAGATCAGTATGGCAAAAAAGGTGGTCACCGACATCTAATTTAACATGGTAGGAGTTCAAATAAAATAAAATCCACAAAACACTTAATAAGAGCCGGTAAAGTAATCGCTTTTATGAATGGTACGGTCACACAACTTCTGCGCCCTTGTAAATCCTATAATTTTCCGTTTTCGTTCTGCGGTAAGTTTGTACTTGAAATGGTGCTTTTATTTTCACTGTTTACTTTCCATTCAAAATGTCACCGTTGTTCTCACTCCTTTTCACTTGACTACTTGCTCCAAATTTTATCGCTCATTTCATACAACTGTTCGGTTATTATTTCCCTTTTATTTGTGTCCATACCAAATGCGTTGTGTTGATATGTTTCGCGTTAATAATTTAATAATAGTCATTCAAAGTATTATTTTTTTTAACCGGAAATGCTAGTTCTCGTCTAAAAACAATTCATGGTACTACGCACGGAATAGCATTTTTACACCTTATTTCAATTTATTTGGGTCATCAAAGTATAACCTCGTTGCCAACTATTTAATCCTCAAAAATATGCGGATAATATTCAGAACTGATGAAATTATGATGAAAATGGAACACATTTCCAAACAAACAACAAAAACTACGGTCACAAATCATGACCACTTGTATACACTGTACATTACTAATGTAGCTGAAATTGTTTTCGAGAGTCACGACATGAACTTGAGCGAATGGATTTTGAATGCAATAATTGTTTGTTTCATTTGGTTTTATAACGATGAAATATTCACGTAAATTAGAATAAAATCTAGAAACACACAAATGTCCATCAAAACAGTGTCAACAAATGCAAAACAGTTGAGAATAATACACTTTGAATAAAATGATTTATTGATTTCTAAAATACATTTAATCCGTTGCATTGAAATTTCAATGTATCGCATGCAAACTTGTCACTACCTGTCATTTGCCGACGGCATCGATGACGATCCAAGAGAACCTAATTAATTTTAATAATTCTGTACACATTCAGTGAATTGTACGACGAAAGTGAGACAGTAATTGCATTAAAGCGAATAGATGGTAGGTTACCGTAGCTAAGCTTGTCAAATAGATGTCAAGACAAAACGGGTGGCCTTTCACGGGTGAATTATTGCCATCAGCATGTGATATAAAAATAAACAGCAATAACATAAATAAATCTGTTGTAATTCAAGAGCTACACAGATTCGATTCGAAATTCCATTTACTTGAAAATCAGAATGAGTGTGTGTGCATGTGAGTGTGATGGATTGGCCACGAAAAGCATTTTTATTCCATCAAAATGCTTAATATTTTCCATTTTTGTGTCTACTGCACGGTGTATAGTGTGAAATATATCTGATAAGAGGCATTTGCTTGTATTTGAAATACACCAGACTCCGAGAATCCATTTTGAGTGTTGGTATGCTCTTCACCGTCTCGTTTCAATGCTTCACATATGATTTTCTTTCCATCACATTTTTTCTGTATGGATAAAATTTCATTCGTAGCACCGGACAAATGAATCAAATCGAGCTATAAATATGTTGTTATTGCGTACGTGATTTGTTTGTAAGAATCGTTTGTAATGTTTTCTTTTATCTGACCTTGCTTCCCTAGTACACACTCACACACACACAAACAGTAACAAAAAAAAAGCCGACTAATTTCAAGACACATGGTTTAGTATGTGTTCACGTTGTGCTCGTTCTATTACGGCATCATCATCCAGATAAATCAATTCAGTGAACTCATAACAAATCACCGAATGAGAGTTGCCGTGCTGGCTTTATTCAACTCTAAGATGTTTATGTAACACAATTGAATGAAATGTTCGATACTCTCTGTGTCTGCTGATGTGTGTATCGTCTGTATGTTATGTACACAGTTTAACGTAAGAATGCAATTTATTGTGTGTGTTTTTTTTTCCAATGGAACTTATTATGTTCGTACTATTTCTGATATCAAATTACTTTGGTTTCAGTTTTGCTTCAGCCAATCACGATGAAATGAAATACGATGTATTTGCCCGAAATATCACTTCTTCTACATGTTTTTCTTTTTACTTTTTCGAATGAAAGAAATCAGTTACAAAAAAACCCAAGTTTTTCAGCACATTACATATCGTTGTTGCGTTGTCGACCTATGGAGAAAAAAAAAACATACACCGCACACATGTTTGAATGTTTAACAACCGCTTTATACGGCTTATTTACATTTAAAAGAGGGGAAAAACAAATTTAAATTCTTAAGTACTAACCGACGACGAGGCTGTTGCCGCGTTCTCTCCGCTCTCGGTCGGTTCATATCCCATAGCGCGAAGCAATGCACTGCATTCACTCGCAACTGAAACACACAAGGTGCTAAACTGTTTACGAAAAAAAAGAGAGATATTATAAAATAAGAAGCTGAAATGAAAAAGCAAACAAAACCGGAGACAGAACTGTTATGGTCGCCCAGAAAAACGCCCAACGCAAACACAATATAACAACGATTCGTGGCTACAGAGCAATCATTTTTTGTGTTTTTCTTTTTCATAAAAATATTTCTTTATATTTCATGCGTTCATGTTTTGAAACAGATTGTGGTTTTTTTTTTTTTTTTTTATTGCGAGCCGATAGTCGGTTTCCTAATTTTAGTCATCATTATCATCACATGCTCATTAAAATTGATTCCACTTTCGGATGAGTGTGAGTTGTTTTGATCATGTTATTCATTATTTGTTCCGATCCTTTGTCTTTTCAATGCTTTTCGTTTTGCAAAAGTTTACCGCTTGTGCAGATTAAATAACTGACAATGTGTTGTCAATAATTGTGTGCGCGCGATAAGTTGCTAACTGGAGAGGCCAAGAAAACGACTTCACAAAAGAAAATACCAACTTTTTCAATTGCGAACAAGGCAACAGAGCATTGAACTTTCCAACAAATTTGGTTGTCTCCGCGCACAAGCATACACACACACACACACGCATACGAACACATGCATATGCACACAGACACACATGCGTTTTGCTGATACACAAATCGCTCTGCATGTGACTTGAATACGCTGAGTGAGTGCTGAACCATGCACGATGAGCAGCATACCGTACACACAGTCCCTATACTTCATTGTGTTTTCTTTCCCTTCGTTTTATTTTATTTTATTTGGTATTTTTGTCTCAATTTACAGACGTCGGAGATTCCGTTGTCGCGTTGTATGGTCTTTTCTTCAGTCATTTCTCTTTTTCCTCTTTCTTGACGGTCTCTTTTTTTTCTGCTTACCTCTTGTTGGTATCTTGAATATCGACAGCCTTTTGCAGACGCATTTTTATTTATTCGTTATAAATTGTTATTTTGTAGCCAGCACAGATACAGCATTTGAAAGAAGAAAAAAAAATGGGCGCGAATGTCTGATGGCTTTTACCTGTTTCTGGTCTATTTATTATTTATTTAGATGATACTATCAAATGCTACAATACAATCTACGAGCAATCATATTTGGTGCTAGAGCCAAGCTCATATTTGAAACATGAAAATTGCTCATGTAAATTCATTAAACCTAATTGAATTCAATCCCAAAAACAAGCAACATCGATGAAATCACCTGACAACCATTTGATTTGAAATTAATAATTCCGTCATACCATATTAAAGGCTAATAGAAATATATGTTCATGATGAAAATGTGATTAAACTTGAAAACTGTTGACAAAACCAGCTGTATCTTTTCATCCCAAAATGCCCTCAAACTTTGTTAAAACATAAACAACAATTCATATCAAAATTAATACGTTCAATAAGGCATTCGTTTACGCACGTGCTTTGGAGTGTAAAAGCGTAAGATGACGCATCCGTTTTTATGTCGTCTTTTAAAAAAAAAACCTACTCAAATATGAGTAAGAAAAAAAGTTTTTGGTGCGTGTCTTTCCGTATTTGCAACGTATATTCTTCGAGATTCCATAAGATTTTGTTCGCTTGTTTAAAAATCATTGTCAATTTTCATTAATTTTCTTTGCAATACTTTAGTCAGTTGACACATCAATCGATGTATTTCCGTTAAATATGTTGCTATTCAACAACTATACACACTCTTTGCACAATCATTTTACCATCGAATCATTTCACCTCACTTGAATATCAACAACGAAAACACGTGATGAAAAATTGATGAAATGAGCAATGGAAAATGTATAGAATGGATAGGGAAATGAAAACCACAGCGATCGTTTCGATGTAGGCAAGTGGATGCGCAACAATTTCCCAACGCATGGTATGAGTTGATGGGGAAAACAAATTTTCTTTTTCTCTTTCTCGTCGAAATATTGCAATAACAAAAAAAATATAGCAAAATGAAACCAAGCTTAGAAAGAATTTTGTTTTTGTGCAAATATTCCGAGTAGGAGTACACATCTATTGGCTTTTATTTTGGTGTCCACTCAACGCAGCCAGATGATGAGAGTTGAGTGTTTGTTTATCGATTTTCATTATATCAAAACCTCGATAAAGAATGGCATTTAGAATGGTGAAAATCGTGCAAAAAATCTTTCACTTCAAAAAGTATGATGTTCAATCAACGATAAATTTCACCAACAGAGTAAGTAACCAGTAGCAGAGTTGAGCGACTTACACCGTTGTAATTATAAAATGGTACAATAATCATTGTCATTCAATCAGCCTAATTTACGAACAAACAGCCGATGAATTAAGTGAAAACAAAAATGTACCTTCACTCCCCCCAGAGACAATGAACAGTGAACACACACCGCACAAAGGGTGGAAAACAAATAGCGCAAAAAAACATGTTCTGCTATAACATTATTTCGCTAAATCGTTTAAAATGTTCGTTCAATTTAGTATCCATGAAACCCAAAAGAGCTAAGGATATCAGCTCGCATCTCGTGTGTGTGCGCTAGAGCTCGAATGGTAGGGCGCAAAAAAAAACATGTCTGGTATTTGTGTAAAATCTCTTGAATTTTGTATGTAGAATATCGTCGGGCACATTGAGACATATATTCAAATTATGCTGACAAAAATACACGAAGTATACGAATCGTCTCGATGATAAAAAGACACAAAATATTGATCGAATGTATTTAGTGGGTTGTTTAGCTGTATGTCATTGGCCAATGGAAAATTTGGTGGTTTTCATATTGGCATTTATAAACGATCTAGCTCTTCAGTTCATTTCACCTACAACTTTTTCGGCAGCATAAATTCCAACTTGCTGCGAGCATAAATATAATAAATGTATGTGTACATACAGCCATTCTCCTTCACTGAGTGAATGCGTATTTATATATATATATATATACGTTTATTGGTTTTGTTTGTAAGCATTTTGACTTTCGGTGGTCGATATAAGAGTAACTTCATTGCCGCTGCTGTTACTCACTGCTGGCGCTCTGCTTAGAGAGATAGCAATGGGGATATAATATGGAAAATAAACAAGGCGGCTTTCAATGGCATTAAACTAGCAACACGAACGGAATATTATACGCACACACAATACATTCGGGGGGGATCAAGAGAACAAGAGAAGTAACGACGCGCCACGCGCTAACATTAATTTCAAACGAGTTTCATTTCGTCTCGTCGGTGAATTGGATAAAACACGCTAAAAACACGTTGCCAACATTACACGATGCAAAATTAGATTCGCATTTGGTCGCCGGAACATCAGTATACATTCGAACAAAATTCTCTGCTTGGTAATAAATATTGTACTGTGTGTGTGTTTGTGTGAAGATATTTTGCGCTAATGAAAATGGAAAATATGCCACTTACTATACATTTAAATGGACACATTGGTGTAGCATTTTTTTGGGGCATTTTGTGGAAACATTGCTTCATCACATCGCATTCATCTGAACAACTTTGACTAGTAGAACCGACTATAAGAATATAAAGTGAGTGAAGAGTTGTAGCTGAAAGGCGAAAATATAATAAATGATGATATGGCGTCGTGATAAACATTGTTTACTTGCCTGCGCTTTACGTCAAAGATCGACTCAAATGTACAAATCATTTTCGATTATGTGTGAAAGCAACATAGCAATTTTATACAAAGAAAACTCTTTTCGCCATTCCCCTTCGATCTCTGGCTCTTCTTTCTCTCTCTCTCTCTCTCTCTCTCTCCTTCTCTCTTACTCGCATTTTGCCCTCCATTTTGTAGGGCAATAAGGAGCACGCAATTCTAGATTCTGTTTTGTAACGCACAGCAGTCTAATGATTTTTTTTCTGTTGAAATTACATGGATAAAGTGTTTGGTAGGAAAAAAAAAGTGAGTGCAAACGAGCTTACCGAAACAGCCACCGAAGAAAATGACAAAAAGGACACTGGCACACATCACACCAAAATGCGACTATGCATATTTAATCATAGTGTACTGTTCATGTTCCTATGTTTGTTCAGCGGGATACGAGCGACCGGCAGCAGTGTGCTAAGGCGTCGCTACAAATTGAACATAAACTTGCCTCATAATAATAATGGGCGAGATAAATCTTTTTTGATAAACATGCTCTTATGCTCGAAAGGTTAAGTGTTTCTTTTAGTTTCATACTGTATCCTTCGCAGGAACAGAGGAATTGTAATATTATGAGAACCTCAAAGCTATAAACTGTGTGAGCGTTTTTCGCCTACTTGGTAAATGAAAAAGTGGACGATTCTCTTCCGACGGAGCTTTCTATACCATTTGCAAATTATTTGCTACGAAAAAAGAACTTGTTTAGTTGATTTTAATCAAAATGAAGATAGTTCGACATTATTGAAAATGTGTGTAATCATATTTGGAGATATATAACCAATGACTCGATAAATCTTTTTCTATACCAAATAAAACGAGATGGAAATAGGCATTCATTGGATTTTCCAATAGATAGAATAATAGCCCTTCGTTTGCCGTTTCTGGGGAGTAAATCTTGTTTGTTGTTAAACAAGACAAGGTGAAAAGTCTTCGTAGCGGGAGACAATAGACCGTAACAAAAATACATTTTCTCGGTGTGCTTTGCCAGGTCATAGAAAAGTCAATAAGTTGGCTACAACCAATGCATTACACCAAACGCCCGCAAAGTTATCAAGACAATTTTCCGTTACTTGGAATATTAATTTGGAATCATCGTTGAATTCTTAAAATTTTGCAAACGAATTAGTTGAGAATTAGTTGCATTTGATCGGTAAAACACAATTAAGGGCACAATATAAACTCACTTAACCATGTTTATCATAATTCAAATGTAGTGGAGCGTTTAACAACAACCAAATCAAATCGACCGTATCGCACACTTGACAACAACAATTCGATTTTATTGTTTGAACTAAATTCAATTTTCATGCCTACGTTGATCCGATAAATAATTAGTTGTTCTCGCTTTCATTCGGTTGAAGCCGGTGACCTGAGTGCATGCATATATTGTTAATCAATTTTAGCCGCTGTGATAAATAGTAATTGGCCTTTTTACCACAATCCATAGGCAAAACAGTAACAGCTTTGAGACAGTTTTGTTCGGTATTTGTTGGAATAGATTTCATTACACCGATCCACATTCACATTTGAATACAAATCAAATGGCACATAGAATACCACATTAGTTGAAACATGATAAGAATTTTGTTTGATAAAACAGTGAATGCAAAATGATTTAATCAATTTGGAAAAACGAAACAACACTATCATCAATCGAATAACTTTATTTGCGTTGAAATGAAAAACCATTTGAATACTCTTTGCATAGCAAAGATAAATATCAAACCAGGGCACAAATTCATCGCTTGCAAATAGAAATTCATAGACTATTCTTATTTAATTCAACTCAACTCAATTTGGTGAAAGCGAAGCCATTTTTTTTTTCTATGAATACATTACGGCAAAGCCGTCAAATTCGATTTGTTGTCATAAAATCAGGCGCAAAATTCGAAGAGCATCTTCAGCGTTAACATAAGGCTTTTAAAAGTCGGGCACACGAAAAACATAATTCAGCGTTGAATTTTCTCTTGGCAAAAACGAAAAAGAATGTCAACAGATTGAACTCTGTATTTGTCATACATTCTAATGGGAGTTAGAAGCTTCGTCATGACTTTGTGACGCTTGCTTGGAAAATGTGTGAATAATAATCAACGCAGAGAGCGAAATCGGTTCGTGTGACTTGCATATTAAAGATTGACTGTTCACGAATACTCCATTGCATAGGAAAATTTGATTTTGGTAACTGGTTGATATGAACGCAAGAGCGTGTTGGAATGGGCGCAAGCACATTATGTATTAAAATACATGTAGAAGAAATGCCGTACAAATAAATCGATTGAAAGGAGAGGATATACGGTTTGTGGAGAAGAAATCGACAGTGGGTTTTCTCCAACGGTAGAAACCGCTTCACAAACTGCATTTCCCCGACGTTTACATTTCTCCTGGTTTCATCATGCCATTTATGTTTCAGCTAGTACAGTATACCATGCGCAACAGAAATGGTTCAATATTGACGCAATCGCATGACAGCATTCCTACATTGAAATTAACCATCGACCCGTATATACAATTTACACTCATGCTCCTGACTTTTGGACGCACGGTGAACAATGCCATTGAGAGAAATATTTGGATTATGGCATCGACCGTAAATATTGAACAATTTATATGCTCCTTTATAGTCAACCACACCGCTTTGGTGTGGGTATTATTCAAACATGACCAACACACATAATAATCACGTGAAGTTGTTGGATAAGTGGCTATATGCGTTACATTTCGAAAATTAAGTACAATCGAATGTTCATTGGAATAAAAAACAATAACACATAAATATTATGAAGCGGATTCAAATTAAACATAAAATTTTTAATGGCCGCATAATCAAAACATAGCAAACATTACAGTCATGATATGATTGGGTAATTCATTTTTTCACAATTCACTCAATAATTGACAATTTTTAAGAAATTCAATGCAGTCGATATTATATTATCGAGAATAACAGAAAAAATAATCCTGATGATGAGAGTATCGTTCATTTTTGGGCTTCTATGCGAATGGAATGCATAAAAATGTTACTGGCAGCCCATTATACACCAAAGCATCGACGACACAATGGCTTTATGCGTTGCGTTTCAGTATCGATAACGAAAAATTCAACTACAAAAAAAAGATATATCATCTCTCTCATTCTTAGCAATCGTTTATCTCTTATTCTGTTCGGATAAAATATACGATAATGTGTGTGTTTTAACCAACAAACACTGAATGTATGAACGATGGTCGGCAAACTGATACAAAACCCTTAGTGTGTGGTGTGCAGTGTTCGGTATGCTGTGCAATGCATGAATGTATGAATATACAAATGTACATGTACCAACAGCCAACACAGTATATGTACTAATACTTCGATAAACCCGTAGAGTATATTTCACTGGAAACAGAGTTGATGTGTTGCTGCCGCTGTTTTGTGTCGAATGCATTTTAGTTTCATGGATGGAAAACCGAAGCGAATAGGGCGCAACGTAAGAGAAAACGAGAAAGCAATGATGCAAAGTGTTCGAAACACACAACGCTTCTCGCATGTTTGACATTCGAATGCTATGTGTTTATTGCTGATTTCAATTCGTTTGGGATTAGTGGCGTTCACAATAAACTAAAGGTTTCTTTCGTTGTTCGTTCATTTTCCTTTATTCTCTTTCGTCTTTTATTTCTTCCTTCTAATTTAACTTTGTTCGCCTTTCTTTCAGTCAATTCAAATTGCTGTTGTTGTTGTTGTTGTTGCTGTTGAGTGTGTGTTTTTTTCCTTCTCGGTATTCATTGAGGAAACCATACGGTTTGGTTATGATCGTTCTATGTGTGAAAGAATGATTTTTGTTGAATCATATTATATGAAGCGTATTCATATTGAACATTTCAATGGAATGGAATGGAATAGACTAAATAGATTGGAATTAATTGTATTTCTCACCGAGCTTACGCGAAAGATCTAACTAGTATGCAGTCTAACTGAAAATCATGCATTTCAAAACGCATCTAAAGAATGTGACTTTTAAGTTTTGGAAATAAAAACCATCCGTATACTTTAAATTCTAAGTAATTTTTTTTTCTGTCGGCGACCAAATCTCTTTGTTTATACATTTAATGTCATAATTTAATGTCATAATTGTTGTTTACTGCATTCAACATTCCTTTGTAAATCGCATGACATGAGTCTATTCCATTCAATATACTTTGAAGTGAGTCAGTTGAATCATTCAACTTGAATGTGACACATTTGGTTGAAAAATGCTCTCCAAAATGTGTAACTATCTGGAGACAGTGATATTGCTTGAAGTCTTATTATTAGACGATTTTTTTTGGGGGGATAATTGAATTATTACCTAAACAAAATGGTAGAATTGATTTGGAAAATCTTCAATGTCAGATTAATCACTAGAGTTTCACCGAACTAAAAAGGTTTAGAAGAACGTTTATTGCCATTGAATCTTGTTTTAACTAAAACTTTGGAACAAGTAATGGAAAATTAATGTTCGTATAAATCTATTTCATTCTAATAATGGCGTATGTTTTTTTCGGTTTGATGTTTAACAATGTTAATATGCTGAATGAATGACAAATAATCCAATAAATTCAAACAATCCAGGAAATATGCGAGATGCGAGAGCATTCAAAAAATACGCATCAAACTACGTGTTAAAAAAAACTTATGTAGACAACTTGAATGTTTATGTTTTACAGGCAAAAAATGTGGCGTATTTTTCAGTCAGCGATACGTTAACAGATAAATTCATTTAAATTGTGAAAAAAAAAACGAGCCGCAACCACACTGGCAGTGACTGTAACATACAACGAAAAACAGCCATAGAATACAACATTTCAAATGAAAATATTTGTTGAATTCACACTAAATTTCATCATCTTCATGCTGCAAAAATGCGTTGGAAATTCGTTAAAAACACGATGCGCGTTCAAATTTTTAAAAGAGATTTAAAAAAAACGGTTTGCGGCGGAAATAAAATGTAAATGAAATTGGAATGAAAAAAAAAACGGAAATGTTTCATAAGTGTGAATTGTATCATCAAAGTGACGCAAAGCTGCGATTGTTCGGTACGAAAATCCAATGCAACACATGTCTTTGCCCTCAAACGAAAAGTTTCAACGCAAATGAACGGTAGCCACTGTACTGGAATACTGCGTACAACGCAACACCATAACGCTCTCTGTTTTGGGCTCAAACAGCCAAATTCGTAATTTGTAGATAAATCATTTAATTATTAACAACGTTCGCCACATTTAACACAACCATATACCAAAAAGTGATTCCTTTGTAAGAGGCCAAATCATCCGCTACGCACCGTTCAATCACACATTGTCAGGCTATTTGCCTCTCCTACGCTTCCATTTCTACTGTAATCGGATACAGTAAATGGATTTTGGTTGAACAACGTACCCAATATCCGTGACGAGCTGACGAGTGCAACGCAAACGGAAATTTTTCACGAAAAAGACATCAAGCGGTGACGGACCTGAACCATTCACGGTTGCGGTCCCAAAAGCGCAGATTTACTTGTGAAAACCTCATTCAATTGAAATACAGCATATTTGTGGTTAAATGCTCTCAATTCGGTTGCGTTACTGAATTTTACCATCTGCCGCATACGTTCCCATTGAATTCGAGCCTCCAATATTCCTTCGACACTAACGCACCCACAAACACAAGTACAACACACAAACACAAACACGCACTCGCACTCGCACTCGCATTCGCACACCCATAAGCATAAACATGAATTCTCCTGCCGCGAACACGAGCCAACAACGGATGGTGATGACATAAAATCCGAGTCAAAACGATGTGTCGACACGAATTCTATGCGAAGGTTACGCGAAGCCAAGTACCGCACATAAAATAGACAGGCGTAAGGCATCCTGAAGACGAACGTGAAAATAGCGTCAAAACGAAAATGGAAAAAAAATACAAACAAATTTGCTCAGCTCACACCAGCAATATGCTATTCCATACCGTTTGATTACTATCAAAATCAATTTATGCACGATTTGCGTAATTTTCGACTAAACTATGCTAAATGGATGTAATGTGAAAATTAGAAACGATAAAATGAAGTTTCACTTTTCAAATGGGTTTGGGATTCGCTTCTTCTGAATATTTTCAAAACACTTTTTCCCAATCATTTGCAATCATTTCAATTGGAAATTGATTTTCGAGTTTGCGATTTTTGTTTTGAATTCTTCACATTGAAATGAAACCAAACGAGTAGAAAAGTTTTCAAAAATTGAGAGAGCTCATACTGTGTCATCTCTTTTGATGGGGCGTAGCAGTATTCGAGCTTGTTTGTCTTAACAATACCTCTGTCGTTTTGTGTTTGTTTGTTTGTTTGTTTGTATGCATTTCTTAGTTCGTGGTGCGAGTTATTTTCTTTTTGTTTGTTCCTCTTTTCATTCCAGCAGCTGTTCTCAGAGATTCCAACATCGTTGCGTTTTTTTTTTGTTGAGACTCAATAGCAACCGACAAATTCGTTGTATCGAAGCATTTTGTCTTTCTTTTTAGTTTGCTTTTCTTATCGATTCGTTGGTTGTTCATCTCTTTAATATGATTTCGGTTCGCTTGGCTTAAGCTGATTTTTTATTAATGATTTGTATTGCGTTCAAAATTGAAGTTTGTCTTTTTTTTGTTTGGTTCTCCCTTCCGTTGGTTTTTCATATTTTTCCTCACTCACTTTCGATACAATTTCATGTATTTATACGTATGATATTTCTTGTTATTTTGTGGCTTCATTTGTTTCTCTCATTGGGTTTTCATGTTTTTTTCATGCACGATAAAATTGAACTGGAGTTCAATATCACTTATTTTAAGAGTCAACTTATGAGTCATCATTCATTGAAAATGTAAACAACAAATAACAAAGGATATTCAATGAGCTATCAAAGCATAAAAATCAGCAGTTGATAAAAACGCAAAAAAAGAATTGAGCATGGTAGAAAATTCAACGAATTATCCACCGATGAATCTATATTTATTATTATATTATACTTATTCATCCATGATTACTGTTCAATCGGATTAAACAAAGCGAACTTTGTAGTTCTTTCCATGTCATCAGTTTGGCCTTAATATAAATTTATTGAAATCATTACACATCAACACAAAAATATTGTTGTAAATACCGATATTTGTTGCTTAAGGCTAGTGCACCTAGAATTTGAACAATCCTCCCGTATTGACCACTTTGACGTCCAATACCATACCGATTGAGATGCCCTTTTTAAAGATCTAAGAACTGAGTAAACAAACGTTTTGTTCATTTATATTATATAAACAAAGCGATCAGAGTTGGTGCACATGATGAATTTTCGAAACAAATATAGTTCATTTCGAATGCATACAATGTCTTCAATTTGAAGAGACGAAAACATCAATGGGTTGATAAATATTATTTCGGTTTTAAAACGAATCAAATGGCCCCATTCAACATTTTGGGACTACTCTCAGTGCAGACAAATAGTATCAAACGTGAAGCTGTTACGGTCAACGGTATTTGAAGCCATAGATAGAAATGTATATTGGACTGTTTCTTTGAATCAAATACTTTGATATACTCTACATTATAACGAATATATTCACTTGACGTTGTCACCACTCTGACCATTCCAATGTAAATTATTATAATCTCGTGATTGGTGTTTTTTTTTTTTTTGTTACGTAGGCGTCTATCCGTGCTGATCAAAAGGCTACTGTTGATTGCATGATGTATGTCAATCTCACGAGCTATAGACTTTAAATTGAGTTTTTGTTTGTGTTGCATTTCCACCATGTACTTCGATGTATATCCGACACAAATCTGGATTTGTTTTCAACAAAAACATCACATTCATACAAACGAATAGGTTAAAAGTTATTCATGATGTGTGTCAAGTTCATGAATGGAATTTTTTTTTTTTTTTTGTTATTTTGCACTTGATAACCAGACTCAATTCGCATTGAAATTCTGACAAAAGTCTAAAGCCAATCAACTTCAAAATTGAAGCTTGTTATTTCATTGACCGTTTATTTACAAAATTAAAAGTTAAATTTGTTGAATCAAAGTGACCAAAAGCATTTAAATCGCTTGTATATTAATTGTGAATTGTCTTTTTACGGTATTTAATTTAATAATGCTGCGTACGACCGTACACATGATCAAAATCGGCTTTTGGCCAGCTAAAAATTCATATTTCCCATTCTGACCAAATGCTGGTAATCGTTTTACAGATTCGATTACTATCGCATTGCAATAAACACAACAACAAATACGACAAAATTCATAAAACGAATTGTTGTTGACTAGCTGGCGGTCGAAGCGGCTTCAAACAGCTTACAGACTTTTTTTTCTTGTTGTTATTGTTTGTCGAATGGTTTGCTATGCGCTGTCGGTCCTTTAGCGTTTTGTCGGTAATGAAAAAGTTATTGATTACAATCATAAAGAGGGAGAAAACTGGAAAAAAAAAACACATAAAGAGCAAAAGGTTCATTGCGAACGCGGTACGCGGTTGTCAATGTTTTTAAACAGGGAAAAGTGAGTTGGTACTGAATGGCATGGACATTTTATGAGCGAATATAGTCACACCGCTGTGTTTATGCAGCTAGTATGAAACCCCATTTTATGTTATGTTACGCAAACGAAGAATAGGGTTCCCAAATAAAGAGGAACAACAATGTCAATGACTGTTGCATATCATATTAATGCATGCGTATTTCTCGACGCTCAAAGACCATTGAATTTCAGATGAACGCTTAAAGAGTGTGTGCGTGTGTGTGTGTTTGTATCAAGCAGAGCGCAAATTCAGGGATTATGTGCTGCCTGTTTGTGACAATGTTTTGAAAGCAACAAAAAAAAAACGGTTTGGAGTGTACGATTCACTGTAATACGCATAAACAATCGATGAATGTGTAACGAATTGCAATTTATGGTTGATGACAGTGTAATGTGGCGCGAGAAAAAGATTTATTCGATTTACCAAATTTCAAAACCAAATTACCACTTTAGTTTAATTGTATCGGAGGATTTCACTCATTAGTGTAATTTTGATCATCAGATCAAATGAACTGCAAACTGTCGAATATTTGACCGTTTTTTTTTTACTACTGACTTGAAGAAACGCGTTATGATTTTTTTTTTAATAATTATTGTAAAAATATGTGTTGCTCGAGTCAATTGCAACTATTTTTTTAAATTGCTATTGATGTCTTCTCTTTAATTGTATTTGAGCTGATTTTTCAATGCTAACTATCAATGAATTTAGAAATCATAACGTTTTGCGGATTATAACGTTTCTTTCAAAATTATTGTATTGAAAATAACAATAAAATAAAAGTCCTCGAGACTCATCATGTCATAAATAATAGGCATTCTCCTTTGATGCAGCACATTTATTGAATTCTTGTCCATTCATTTCACACAATGACTGCTATATGCACCATTACCGACCCCAACCACACATTCAAGAGATTGATCAAAGTGTAGCTCACGTATACACAATTTCTGTCACCGTTTTGCATTTTGATTACGATTATTCTGTTTATTTCTCGACTGGAATATTTTTATGTGAGTTCAAAAATGAAGTTGACTTGTTCAAACCGAATAGAGAATAGTGAATTGCTTCAAAACATTGCAACGATAAAAGCAGGGAAAATTGCAAAACTTTTTGATGTCGGATTTAGCAAACGTTAAACTATAGACGGACTATAAAATTAAGAATTTCCAAACCAACAGCTAATGTCAGATCGTTAGGCAACGACGTAAAAATACAAGTTCTATAAAATTTTTGTGTTTGATGGCATTGAAGACAAAACGCTAGATAAAAAGTTAATGAATTTTAATTGATTTAGTTCAATAAGAAGCTGTCGAATTAAAGAAATCTTGCATTCTGTGTACATAGATTTGATTTATAGTATGAATATTTGTGAATAAGTTTGCTCCAACATATTTTGAACCAAATATTCGGTATTTTTGAAAATAACATCAAAAAATAGCTGAAATGGCTTCAAGTAAAAATCAATAAAAGAAGAAACACAGGAATAGCAATTGAAAGAGTTTCAAAATATACCGAACCGAAATGTGAACAATAATCGTACGCTGGTATTCCGACAAAAATTCGCAAGCAAAGAGATGATTTTTATTCCTGTAGAATACCACAAAAAAAAAAGAAACACGGAAAAGTTTGAAACAGGATCGACAATAGCAGAAAACTTGATGCTTATACAAACATAATCTATATACACATCATGGAAGTGAAGTTGAAATGAGCACCAAAAGTGGCAAGAAAATTTTGCTATGGCCGTGCAACGAGCATACTCTATTCGTGAGAGATGCGACGATCTGATGCACAAAAACATTCCAATCTATATTTTATGCATACACGCTTGTGTTACGTTCTGTCTCGCGTGCTGCGTTATGCCTGTTGTGTGTGTGCTCGCGTCTCTTTTGCTCGGTTTAAAATCGTTCGACTCTCGGGCTGGATAAGTAGATGTATTCAATTCGGTGCATTCACCCCTATATGGCCTGCCTCGGAAATTATTGTTATTATTATCATCGTTTCATTGTGCGCTCATCGTTCTCGTTCATCGTATGGGCAAATGGGTATGAATGTTTGGTAAAAGCAAACACAGTATCTGAGTTTCATCGAAACTAAGTGACGTACTCATATGCGCACATACTCTACACACTGTACAACAGTGGCCTGTGTGCTGTGTGATGTGTGTACAATATACACTGGCACAGACACAGATGCACAGATGCACACAACCGACGAAATATGTTTGTTGATATACAGGATATTGCATTGCGTTTGCAGTGCTTTTCTTTACACTGCATCCTACACACATGGATGTTCTGCTTGGCCGATTTGATGGGATACAGCAGCATATTTGTCAGATTTACGTTATACTTTGCCAACTGATTTGCGAAAGGAGTGAGCACATAAACGAAAATAAAACCAAAAGAAAAAAGGGAGACAAACGATGACGAGATCAATGTTTGCCGCTTAGAATCCTCATTCCAACTTTTTCTTGATGTACACCAATTTTGTGACCAAACGACATATCTTCAGTTGAGAGACAGCAAAGAGAAATACAAACAAATCACGTCACACTTTAAATGGATTGCATCGAACAAATGCCTAGCCATTCGTCTATCTACAAAATGGGACGGAATGAAATTCATGCGCCTATAAATTACGGCTGTGTAATGCCATTTTGGCAAAGAGCTGAACACTGAACGATTGCGTAAGTGATAAATAGTTCATAAACTATAAAATGTACACATACACAGAGAAAAGTTAATTTTAGTGTTTTTACATCGCAAATAGAAACACTTTCTGAACTAAAAAAAAGAAGTACAAATTGTAAAAGTATTCTCATAACGTTAATAGCCTTTAATGGACAAACTTTTATCATAGTTTTAATCCGCTGACTTTTTCCGCTCTCAAAATAATCAATTGAAATCGGTACATTATTATTGTGACCGACAAATAAACTGAAATGTAATTGCGATTTCATTCAAACATTTTCTAATTGGAATTGGAATGCAACAAATTGGTATAAAACCGAATAGCGAATACACCCGCATTGGCTTGCCTAATGAGAATGCGTCAAAAGCATGTTACAAGGGGGAAAGATGGAAGTGCAAAAATAAGATTTATCGGATATGCTGGGTCCTGCTAAGCTTATTATTGGATATGTTTGGTTTCGAACAACTTGTCAAATGATGAACATATTCAGTTGATATTTTTCGCTTCGCATGTGTTGCAATTAATATTCATGAATTCATGATAGGATCAATTCTGGAAGCATAGTCTTATTCCACATTAATTTCTCATACAATTACCAGCTTTCCATTTTTTTTTTTTTTGATTCAACTTGTGAAATTGTATCTTTAAACTTCCTTTTGATTGAATTTTAAATCAGAAAATACTGTTTTTACCGATATTAGTTCAAATGGCAGTTAATCAACTGTTAAGGTCTTGGTTAAGGTGCATCAACTGTCTCACATTCAATAGTTTATAATTTTGGATGAAGTAAAACGATATTAAAAGATATTATTATTATTATTCAATAGAAGTAGAATAGGCAATCGTGTCATTAGATTTTGCGTTGAGACAAGATTTAAACTGTTTGTAAACGAGTGAATTTTATTTCGTGAAGAAGATGAAGAAGTAATAAATAAGAAAAACGAGTGTCTGGTCGTTAACGCTAGGCATAAATTCAAATAAAATCGAAACCATTAACAATTTACGATGGTAAATAGTTACAGTAGTTCAAAATGGATCCAATGTTTTTTTTCCCTTTTGGATTAAAATTAACAATTATTTAATAACTGTTATGCCTATTTGGTGGTTACAGAGTGGAATTGTGTTCCTTGTGTTATTACTCGATTGAACGCCTTTGTGTGATTATGTAATTGGAGTTGATCCAGCTTAAGTTTTGTAGATATATATCGGCTATAACCAGAAATTCAGATGGAAAACTGTGCTATCATTCTCGCCCTCAGGGAATCAGTAAAAAAGAAACATATACAAGCAAAAAGTCGAAAATTCAATACGCTATCTTCAAAATACAAAAGAGAGTTTTAAAAAATGCATTTCAATTCCGTTAAATTAAGAGTTAATTTTATAAAGTTAATTTTATAACTTTTTTAAACTGATAACCATTTTTTGGTCGTTCAGATCTTCTATGCATTGCTCATATATTCAAAGTCCGAAACATTTAGTGAATCTTTTAGCAAAATTCTCCCAAATAGTTGAAAGAAAAAAATGTGGGCACCTCCGAAAATGTTGGGTCTATATCCTAAAATACGTAATATTTATAAATAGCATTCGTTTAACGTCATACAGTGTTGTTCACGTCATTGGCAAAAATTTACACTCACGCATTTCAATCAAGCGCATTTATCCAGCAGTACAGTTGATGCCAATTGAATGAGCTGTGCGTTTTTGACGACGTTTTTTTCTGTTCACGTTTCTTGGTAACTAATGACGTACAAGATGATGTCATACTTCGAAACGGCTCGTGTAACCGTTGACGATAGATGGTCGCTGTGAGTTGTTTTTCGGTTGGGGAAATTTTCCAGTGCCGTGTCCGAAACGGTGATACACACCGAAGACACAATCAATTTTAACTAGAGCAGTTCATGAAAATTATATGGCATCATTGTATTAGCATTCACATTAACATAGTTTCTATCAATATACTTTATACTTTCAGCGTCTCTGACTTTGAACTCATTTCCCATTGAAAATATGTCATGGAAATTTCTGAATATGCTTGAACACACTTTATTGCAATAGCCTTCAACGGTGAAACTATTTTATACACCAATATTGAAGGAATCTTCTGCCAATCCATTCCTGCTTAGTGGTATTGCGTTTTCCATACATTTCTTATTCGATAGCCATTCGTTCACTCTCTAGATGTGATGTTATTAGATTGAACCAACAGATTTTGTGCAACAACAAAAAAATGAGAGCACAAGAGCACACGTAATTGGACAAGAAATTCGTGTAGAATTGGTGACATCTGTGCTTACATATTCATGTGTGTTTTCAACCACTTGATATTGATAGACAATTTTTCGTTGAGCACGAACTTTTTTTCTCATATTACTTTGTGTGTTTGATGGGAAGAAGAAATAATCAATTTCATCTGTGAAATATAGTTGGAAATGAAAAACTTTAAGGTGTGATTGAAACATAAACATAACATTGAAATGGAACACTTAGAAATGGAAACGTTCATAGGGTTATGTGTGTGCGCTTGTGTTGAAGTTGAACTCTCTCTGTTATCGTGTGATACGGCTTCGTTTGGAGTCAGCTTGACAAAAAGTAAAACGCACAATTTTATGCAAATTTCAAATATTTGATCACATAAAAAACGGATGTTGAAAAACCAATAAGTTCCTTATCGTTTAACCAAGGCATACAAATTCAAAGTGGATACAACATATAGAAAAAAAATGTTAGACAAGGACTAATAGTAGACAAGATGAAGTTGAATGGTTTTACTAAAAATCAACAGGAAACCAATGAATTTGAATTGATGTAATGCACATAAATTTTACCGAAAATAAACAGTTTCCAAATAATTTGATTGAATTAAAATGAAAAATCGTCCATTATCGAAACCATTCTTCGAAAGGATGTTCGGTATGTTCTATTCAGTCTGACTTGAAGCAAATGAATTCATGGAATTCGTGAAGTTTAATATAATCATGGGTCAACTATCAAATCATTTATTCTTTTAATGAGAAATAGAGCCAACATTAACGCGTGAGATTCAACCACGTCGCATTTTCATTCATTTTCAAACCGTTTCTTTTAAATTAAAGCAGTAAAATTCAAACAAACCAATGAATTGCCATTTCAATCAGATAAGGAGTGAATTTTTTTTATGTTCGATGTAAAATTGGAATTTGAAATGAGATTCAAATTTTAGTTCGAGTAAAACAGTCCACCCATAATATGTGCTAGAATATGTGATCCATCAATTTCCGCTGTCGAAACATGACTTCATGAGCCACACTTATACGCTTCTGTTGAAGAAAGAATACACTCGCATTTTGAGTGACATGATGAAATGTGGGTTATTTTCCATGAGCAATAATTTTTTTTTGTCATCTTGCAATACATGACCAAAATCGAATCTTTTTCGGATGAAATCTTTTGGTATTACGGTATTTTCATGGTGAGTGTATCATATTCGTAATCAATTGACATCAACCCTGTACCACCATATCATGATAATTGTGTAATTTATTATTAAAAATGAATGGTTTCATAAGTATGGCTTGTTATATGAGCAACAAGATGGCAATAAAACCAAACACAATATAATGCTTTCCCTTCTAAATGATGTGACATAGTATTCTCATTCAATCACATCTGAATCCATCGTTGAAACGACGTCGACTTTCTTCGGTCGTGTTTTATGCCACATTCACAGCCGGCGATGGCAACTAACATTTTCCATCGGTTGATTCCTTGCCGTCTCTCTTTGCCATTCCATTTCTCTATTTCTCTCCCCTCTTTCTCTCTCTCTCTCTCTTTATTTGCGTTACATTTTCATGGACAGCAGGCAACTCATGGCAAACATTAGGGTGATGAAATAAAGTTCAACAACAAAAATATATTGTGAACACACAATTTCTATTTGTGTGATAATGTTTTACGATTTGTGGAAGAAAGAAGTAAATCGAAACGTCTTTTTATATGGCCCAATATGCACAAGCACATGGCTATGTATATGTATATGTATTCATTTGATTTAAGTCGAACCGATCCGAGTCGAGTCGATTTTCTCTTCTTCTTTTTTTTCCATTCTTTTTCACAAGAATTTTATGAAATAAAAGGAGCGCCTATAAAGTGTGTATATATCGATACTCTTTTACCATATCTACGCATAGACATCTCATCCGTGTACATGTACAGTGTACACAGTAGTGTACACACGTTACAATAAAGCGAAAACGTTCCAACCACATCTATCCACAACATACAACGTTCCACACACACACACACACACACACACTCGCTTACATTTATTTTATCGATTTTATTTCATTGCTCATTGCTCTTCTATGCTCATCGTACGCCGTTTGAAGTCGCTATGTGCTGCTGTCAGCTCAACTATACCAACATGCTCCATACCGAAAAATGCCATTTCAAGTAGGCGACATATTTTGTGATGCTGAATTTGTGTATGGAACATACAACATCTATATTCGCTTGAAATGCTGTACGCGGTATATTGTTTTTGTTGCTTGTGATCCTGTTGGAGTTGTTGTTGTAGCTACTCTTATTCCATCACCCCTTGGAATCTTCGAACCTTAACGAATTCATTTTACATCAATATAATGTGGACGGGACTAAACCAGAAAACAATAAATACACTTTTAAACGCTAGTCGAACTTTTTTGCACTGTTTAATCCAAAAGGCCTCAAGTTATATACCAAAGAATTGAAGATTCAGGATTTAAACAGTTCATCATCATAAAACTTTGCTAAAGATACCAATATTCACCGTTTAATCACAATATTTACAGTAACTTTGTAATTATTTGTATATTCCAACCAATGAGCACTGGCTCCGATCAGAAGTCCAATTCACCAGTCTTAATGTCTTCGAAGTGGCACTTTACAGTAACCTGATTGCTGTGTTACTGAAATTAATTACATTTTGTCGAAAAATGAACAATAAATGAACAATATCCGGAAAAAATACTATTAAAAAGTATTGAGGAAAGAATTTTTAGCGTACAGATCATGTTGTCATGCAAATTAAATGTTAATATTAATGTACTTACATGAAAGGCTAACTAGTTTAGCATAGGTATTCAATAAATGGTCTTTTCCCGGACAGCAGATAAGTTAAACGAATTGTCATTTTTTGTACCGATTCTAATACATGTTTGTGTTATAGGTGTGCGGACAAGTAAAAAATTTATGAAACGAACAGATTTGCATCGCAGAGCGGTATTTCCTGGAAGTTTTGCTGTAGTCCTATTGTATTATGTATACTACTTACATAAAAACTACTACTACTTACTACTTATTTGGTTTCTGAAAGAAAACAAACCCTTTTCACTTATTTAAATATGTAGAAAACAAGGTGTGAGGTTTACTTTAACTTTCAATTTATTAAAGACTTCATCGTAAATAATTTGAAGTTTTAAAAGATTTTATGCTTATGCGCATTCTAAAGGAAAAAGACCTATTCAATTATTCAGTATTTGTTGAATATTGGGGAAGTATTGTGGTTGACCCGATCCCATTTAGTTTTTGATTTCCAATTGGTTTCTGTGTCATTTTCAAGTGAAATTAATTTTAATTTGCAGTATAAAATATTGATTAAACATGTTTGGGTGGCTTTTGGATTTCAAGTCAGAATCCTAAATCGTCAATTGAATTCCCATTTAAAGGTAATTTTAAATCACAACTTTTGACCAACTGGGTTCTCAAAAGAATATTCGGAACCCATTGAAATGTTAACTTTTTTTAAAAGAAAAACGTCAAAAATTGACATTAGAAAATCAGGATGCGTTAGTATGATGTTACAGTATAAAGCAAACGTAACGTTTGTTTGAAAACGAAGAACACTGTTTATTTGTTCATGCAACCATAAACCTGTTGTGATACAAGAAAATGAACAAACGTGGTCCGAAAAACCCCTTTCGATTTGACAAACAAAAACCATAATCACATGCTCGAACATATGGTATTCAATAAATTTTACAGATGAGTAATTGCTTTGTAAATCAAAATAATGTGTGACTTTATGTCAACTCAGTCATGTGAATGGTCAATCAATAAATAACTTTCGAAAAATATAACGATTAGTGAATGAATGGCATATTATCACAACATTATGCAATAGCAATTGTGTGAAAAGCGCTTCCAGAATGTCGAATTGTCGACTTGAAATGACGCGTCAGCCCACAGAGATCGAATCCAAGTTGTAATTATATGTCTGCAATATTACCATTTCTGGCATTTGTGTGTTCTCTATTATTGGCAGAGTGTGTACTGACTTGACTTTATGGTAAAAGCGCAAAGTGGAACCAATAAAATAAATCCATGAATGGGCAAAAGACGGAATGTTTGTGAGAAAAAACTTGGAAAAATAGCAAATATAAAATGCACGAAAAGAGCAAACAAACAAATCAAGCAAGAGCGGAAGTGAAATCGTTCTATTTTTCTTTCTTGTTCTTTTCATGCTTTCATCTAGCGATAAAAATACAGTTGTAAATGGAAAATGCATAGAAAACTGTAAGTATTCATATAAATTTTGATTTTCATATCGCACAACTTGGCGCATCGCTTTGTATGTACAACCGTTCCGTGTTGAAGAGGAATTTCTTGGTACAGCTTCATTTAAAAATTCGACAAAAAGAAGAAAAAAAGAACAAAAACGAATTTTAAACTGAAAGAAAAAAAAATATTAACAGCTGCTGTTCCCTCAGTCATAAGATCCAGCGAATAATATAAAGTTAACAGCAACAAAAAACTTTGAGACAGTGGAAAAGTCGCGAGAGAGTGAAACAAAAAACGTGAATGGTAAAAAGAAAAACATTTGAGCGCGCAAAAGATTGAAAACGAAAAATCATCCATGCCGTTTACTTTTGTTTGTGAGCTCGTCTATTTCTGCATTTCTTTCTGTTTTTTTTTTCTAACGCTCAGTATTTATTTTGGAATTGGACCGACTACATGTAAAAGAATGTTGCATTGCTAGCTTCAAGTAGCTAGTAGCTCAGTGTCTTTTTTTTCTTCTTTAAATCGTTGTCTGTAAGTGGAATTGAACTGAACAAAAATGCGGATAAAAAAAAACTGAGAATGAAAATAAATTGCAAAACTGTATCTTACTTTTTTAATTTCTTCTTTTCTTTGTATTTGTCTTCAATTCGAATTTCAAACAACTCTTGTCTGTATGCGGTAAATTTGCAAAAACATCTAAATACTGATTTTAGCTTTATGCATCGTTCCATTTCAGGCGCAAGTTTATGTATTGTGGAATTGTGTTTGCTGTCTAAAATTGTAGAGAAAATGTTTTTACGTTAGTTCTGATTTTTCATTGGGCCACCTTTTTTGTATGCTCTTTTCAACAGAGTAAAAATTAATGAAAAATGAAAACGGTTCATTTTTTGTGACCTGAAACTGCATCCGAATGCATTGCAATGAAAAAAAGGCATCCAAATAAAAGACAGAATATCTACAGAAGAGTAAAATTACATTTTCAATGGAAACATTTCCACTTGTTTCATGTTGTTTGAACTCGATTTTTTTGAGAAAAAAAATAACGAGTAATTGCTTGGATTGTTTATTAACGATAAAATATTGTTTAGTATGTGAAGAAAATAGGGATAATGAGGAGGAAGTGCGAGCAGGATAAAGCTAGTTCAAGTACATGGCGATGCCATAGACTCTAATTTTATCAACTAGACAAAAAGCAAAAATCGCAAGAACAATGTTCACCGCAAATGATAACTCTAGCTAGATCAAAAAATAAGTTAACATTTGTCCCAATTTCCAAATGATTTCTATCATCTCAAAAGCAATATTTGTCAACATGATGCGGTTTCTCAAGATGTTTGCGAACAGACTATATTTGCTGTTCAATTTGAACATTTCTCTCAAAGTTATCCTTTTGCTTGTCAGCCTCACTTAACGGTTGACGAACAAAAGACATTATCATCTTCCCCCATTTTCCGATTCGCATCCATTGAGGCATTTGAATGGAACAGAAATACTCGACATCATCTTGTTTATCGTATTTATTTTCTATATTTCTCATAAGGAATTCAACAGCGTATCACTGTAGATGAATGTTGAATGAAAAATGACTCCACCAGTCAACAGCCACTTGAAATTGTTTTATTTTTTGTGTTTCATCGAAGTGAACATAATCATTATTCATGAAAAAATTTGCTACGAAGAATTATAATTTTTTTCTTCTGCATAATTTTTCTTTTAAAGAAGAACCACGATGTCGGACTTTCAACTAAAAGAGCGGATATACAATACAGTGATAACAAAGCAATGCTTATTTGTTGTACATTTATAAAACCTAAAGACACCCAAGGATCACCTCTCTATCTTTTTTTCTCAAATGCTATCGGAAGCTCTCTTATTTTCTTGCTTTCATATGGTTTTTAGTTGCCGTAGAATTTTCATTATGTAAATAAATGAAACCTATTCAAATGAATATATTCACCAATCACCATGTCGGTTGTATTTTGCATTCCGTCGCTTTTTTAAACTCATAAAGTTTACTCTTGTTAAAATTATGACGTTGAACACATCTCACTAACGGAAGCAACCATGGATCAGAAACAATAGTACCAATGGTGGCTTTTGCAAAAAACAATTTATCAGTTCGTATACACTTTTGAAATCCCACCTAAAAGAGAACAACCTGAATAACATCAATGCCAGCCAAGAAAAAATGATAAAAAAGATTGAAATTGTGAACAATCGAACGAACTATGCGGATTGGTATTAAAACTAAAATATTCGTTGAAACTTTAACACTTAGATCATAATATGATCATCAAATCATACGTAAAAATATCAGAATTGTCTTTATATCTCCTGTGTTGTTCGATAAATATATCGATTTAAATTTAGTGTATTCACAAATATTTGCTACAGCACAGAAAAAACCTTTTTGCACAAATTACGTTGACGTTTGGAAAACGCCGTAAAGTGGGTATTCATGTACTGATAAAAAATGGTGGCAAATTGTTGATAAAAAAAATCGATCCGAATTATGTTCAGAATAGCCGTCCATTTTGCGTGTCGGTGTGACCTTCATTCTAATAGCAGAAGCAAATATTCGATGACTTTCAATAGCTTGCCCTTCATTTTGGTCAAGCTGATAAAAAAGTAATATGCAAAGAGTCTTAATCTCAATAAAACAAAAGAAACATGGCTCATTTCATTATTTCAAGTTAAATGAAAAGTGAAAAGTAATACAAAATACTTCATGGAATCAATTAACCATTGTAAACATTTCTGTTTTGAACTCAGGAAATCATCAAAAAAAAAGTTTGATTCTCTTTGGCAAAACTTATTACCGAGTTGCAAGTTTATAATGAATTCATTTGAAACATTACCTCTCGATTTGTTGTGCATTGTGTTAAGTGTAAATTAACAAAATGAGATTTTAGATAGAACAGAGAAAATTCAATGGAGTTTAATATTTAATTTGTGTTAAATCGCAAATTCTTGCACATTGCACTAAAGTCAAATACAGAGTAAACTTCGTTGAAGCATTGAAGTACTGAATGACTGCAAAGATGCCTCAACTGATTTATAGTATTTCAAATTTCAAAAACGAATATTCAAAGCTAGTACTTCATCATATTGACTCTGGATAACTGAGACGATGTGAATATTTAATCAAAACGAATTTCGCGTTCATTTCAATGCGCCCGCTTCCAAAAACAATCAAAATCCTAACTCACGCGCTATTTTACACTAAACGCAAACCGCAATCTTATTTTATGCGATTAGCAGATGGTATTTTAAATGATAATTAAAATCCCATCGGAATAACTTGGAATTTATTTACTGCATATCATGATATATTGAATGAGTATAATATGGTTGACGCCACCGTGTGTAATGTTTTATGCTGTTCAGTTTTCCATTCATTTTGGTGGCGTATATAATAACGATTCTCATCCATACGAGCGCACTCTCCACCAAGCATGTTACCGTACAGTGTGCAGACACACACTCGTTTCGGGTATGACGCGAGTGTTGGCAACAAAACGGAAATATTTTTATCATCATTTTCAGTTTTCAATGCGTCGTTGTATACTTATTCGTTTATCTCATTTTGACACTCGTATCAGCGTATCTCGTTTATTCTATGGAACATGTAGTCAGCTTGCGTTCATCCGCATTCAGTGATGCGTCATTCGTCCATGTTGTTTTACTACAATTCATGGCATTGCAAAGCTTATCTATTGGTTGTTTCGTAGCCCATCACAAAATGTTGAAACAGAAACGATACTGCCATAATCGAGTAACAAATATTGAATGCTCACCGGGCGAGGACATTGTTGACGACAAAATAACTAAAACATTGGTATTTGATTGGATTTGCATACAAATGGCCAGTAGTTATATGGAATAACAGAATGCATAAAAACTGTTGCTGCCCATGATTAATTCAGCGTTTAATTTGGCAGCATTTGCACAAATAATTTTATCGTAAAATTCAATAATAAACATTCAAAGGGATTCAAAAAACACCCTTTGGCATAGCACAATGTTCAGCGAGAGTCAGTCACTTGTGTTTGTATATCAACAATATTTCAAATGTGGTAATATTATCACTTCAATTGTGTTAATACATCTTCTCTTTTGCCTAAAAATATGAGGATATTTTAACAAAGGTTCAAAATATATTTCTAAACATATTGGTTAACTTCAACGAAAATGGCATGAACAAAATATTATATCATTTTGATAGTGGTCAAACATAACAGATATGTGCGATAAAATTCTATTATTTATACCAATACAAGTTCTTCTTTGGAAACCATAGTGAAAAATCAAACGGAAAACTACACAAATTCATTGGTTCATTAAATTTCGTATCCAAATGTACACAACATTCTAAAAATGTAAACCATAAAGGCACATGCAGGAACGGCAGAAAGAAGTTTTCCAATATGAAAATACATTTTCTTAATTCTACTGAAGAGAACTGTTTAAGTAGTTTGACTGCACTGAGTATTTATGGAGAAATCAAAGTAATTACAGAAAAAACACTCGATGAATTTTGTGAAGAAAATGAGAAATATTTTTTTCAAAATGAAACTTTGTTGAAAGTACATTAAAAATTTCACTAAGCCATAAATTTCCAACACCCTTCACACACCCGGCCAACAATTTGCGGCTATATCGTAATGCGTTCACCTTGGGGAATGAGTTGCGCATTGCGAACACTTTTTGGGTAATTTGCGAATGCGTATGTTGTTCGAACTCGTAACCAACTTCACATCGTTCGCAATGCGGACGGCTTAAGTGTATCCAACGGACAATTTTGCGATAACGTACAACACTAAAGATCTATTCGCAATGCGATTATCCGTAGTGAAGTGTTTCACGCAAATTGTTGGCCGGGACATTATCAACTTCTAGTAAGTAGCTACAAGTTATACTACTGAGCATTTGAGAAAGACACTTTCGTCCAAAAGAATGCAGACATATCTTATGATTTCAAGGCGCAAATGACTTGAGTGATTGTAAATGTAATGCAATGTAGAGCATTCATTTATGGAACTAAACCAGCCACAATTATATCACCAATGCAGCAAAGGAAATTCATACCACTGATTACTAAATTACATATAGATGAACATGTTAATGGAAGATTAATAAATTACTATTACTGAAATGAGTGATTCGATCTTCATGGAAATAATTGAAGCATTGGAAATATACATTCAAATTTGGATCTAAAGCCTTTTTGCTGAATTGAGCATCATACAACCAAAAATTAAACATAATTGTGCAATTATTAGCCTTGAACATGAAATGGCATGTAAATTATTCATCAGCTTCATCATGAATACCACAATCGGTTTTTTTGTGTGTTTAAATTTAATCTAAAAACATCGACAATTTTGATTGAATGGAATATAATCTCGACATCAGAAAGAGCTCATTTTAGCAGTTTAATTGAAAATATTACTGTGACAGTAGTTAGTTTGGGATTGCTACCACAGGAAAATAGAATTTTATCTACCGTGCCATCTCACCCGACTTACCCCTACAAAATTTGTAATAATTTTGACATCTTTCAATCAAACTTTCCTAAAAGTAAATCCAAAGATCGCTGTTCAAGAAACTTTGATCCCCAGGTCAGGCCATTGGGCTTTGACACTAGCCCCCCTACAGCTGTGGACCGTGCGCATGTCAGATTAGAAACGAATTGTTGGTGTAAAACTGAAACCAAAATACAGAGTTTGTCATACAAATCAATGAGGTAAAGTTTCACACAGGAATTGTTTACATCCGTATACATATGCACCAAAATCTAATTTTTTTTGGATACTATCAATCTTGCTCTCAATACAAGCCAACTGGTTTCTGAAATGTATCGAGCACCATTCCATCACGTATCTGGAAAATGTATTTAAAATATTTTTGATGTTTAAATGGAAATAAATGGACTCTTTACGTAAAAATGTATTTTATCACGTGCAATATTGCAAATGTCTCTGCGAATGAAAGATAATTGACAAAAAAAAATGAAATCAATTGACAAATCGAAAGATCTTAAAAGCTTTTTGTAATTAAAAGTCACGTCTTATTATCGATTGTTCTAGAGCAGTACAAAAATGCAGTGGGATTGGCTCGGGAACACTTCGCTCAAAATGTCAATAAATAGAAAGAACGATAAAAGTGGAAACAAAATCGGTTGCTATAACGTTCATGTTAAGCGCCTAATAAGTATTATTGCAACACAGAAATCCAAACCAATATTAATCGGAAATAAGTTGACAATACCCAAAATTGGTATCTAAAGCGAGCATCTCCATTCCGATTTCCGTTCATATACCACTCGGCTGTTTGTTCAATCGATGTCTAATATTTTTCGGGGTGAAATGACAAACTATAGCCGTTCGAGTAATAGTGATATTAACCAGAAATCCACCAATTCATAGACCATACAATGGCATAATGCTATTAGCCGATGGTCACTTTATGGTATTGTGCGCTCCCAAAAAAATCAATATGTCGCTTATTGTGCGATGCACGTCGTTTTGTCCAAGTGACCAGGCACTTTTCATAAATGTTTCTAGGCATTGCTGTGCTGTGTGTTACTTGAATGTCCAACATTGCCTTGACCGACAATATTTATGGCTATTTTTTTTTCTCTTCAGGAATGGGCTATGAAGTGTTGGCGATACTACCAAAAATCATTTACGGCTGAATGTTGTAGAAAGAATGATGAAATGCGCAGAGGCACTGCTCTGTACGGTGTTTGAAGTAAACAGTGCAAAAATTCGTATGTGCACAAGTGTGTTGAATTATATCCGAGGCTAGCCCAAAAATATTGCCATTAGCATCGCGTATTGTGAATGTCTTCGTTCGTTTTCGGTAACATATTCAATTTATTGTTTTGTTGGCCGATTTCCATGTCATAGCACTCTTAGCACTAAATCGAAATAAAACATGAATTGAATATGTGCTCTGTGTGACAAAGGTTCAAAATAGCGACAGTTCGAAGCAATAACATTAAACCACAAAATGCATTCGAACTACGGACGGGTTGTCTTAATGAGCTGCTGACATTTCATTCAAAATTCAAATCGTTCATCGGGAGAAATGCGTTGTGTCAGGTCATCCAATTAAAATGGTTTAAATTACATAACGTAATTAATAGCGGTTTTTGGGCGAATTTGCATGCTCAAATATGGTTGCATCGAGAGAGAATTGAATACTGCAATAGATGTCTCCACAGATGTCATCAGATGTGTGCAGCGGCCATGAAAAATAGTAAAAATTGACCTCAGAGTTATTATGATTGATGTTCAAAACAATTAGAACATAATTAATTTACAAAGTAAATTTCACAGACGTAACTTCATTGTAACAATGGGTTGATCGAGTACCTGATGCTATCAAACGTCCACTTTTGGTAAAGAGGAGTGTGAAGCATCCAGCAAAGATCTCATCAATCAACAACTTTAACAAAGAAACTTTCATTTCTTAACAACTACGTGACTTATGAATCGAATGGAAAACGCACCGCAGTTGGCTGCCGATTAGATGGTCGCGTTAAGCAGCCACTAGAATAATATAAAATACTTTTCGCTGATAACGGAGCTGTCATCATCAACAGAGAGAGCTCATGACTGAAGGTATTATGTAATCTCGAGCAAACAAAATGTCCGCACAACGCAGACTTTTAGCCATGGGTTAAAGTGGAAATATTGGTTCTTCACATGCGAATGGAAATAATGAATGTCAAAAGTTTCAATATATGTATGTTATAAACAAGGGGCAAACTGCAAGTGCTCGGAGGAAACATCCTCACTACGTAGTAGTAGCGCCATCGAATGAGATGATGTATCCTCACAATATGTAACAATATTTTTCAACGAAAATAACATTTATCTCATAAATCCATTGATCAGCTTTCATGATTTTCCATTTTACATTATTTTACGATTACAATTTAAATCTAGTTTTAAACCATGTATGAGGTTATATGAACCAAAGGTTCATTGCATTTTCGATGTGACAATTCTATTAAATATAAATAACAACATGATGATACGACGTCATCGGCATTAAATTAAGTAAATAACACATGGAATATGTTTGGTAGACAGTATTGTTGTTCAATTAATATTAAACTTAGGTAGGGGTAAAACACTGGATCCTAAAGATCGATCGATGGAGTACTAAGATGTGTCAGTAATTGATAATTACAACAATGAATATGTATTCTGACCTAAACTAATGAGAACATGATTAACATCTTCCTGCACAGTTTCCAAGTGCTTTATTACACACACCAACAACTGTTTTAAATCAATAAGTCCTATGAACTAAAAAATTGAATTAAACGCAATTAATGTGCGTTATAGAGATATTATAGATCAATTGGAGGATTTAATACAAAAAATTATTACGCTTTCAAGTGACCAAATATTAGTGCTGATATTCGTTCACATATTACACTGATGCTCGTACTTCACCGAGTCAATATACCGATATTGATATAGCAGCAATGCGAGAGCAACGTTGTTGTGACGTTGATGTGTAGAATCTTTTGTCATCGTTTGTTTGTGAATTATGTGCCTGGGCGAGTTGACAAACTCCTTCACTCCCTCATGCGCATATTGAGCAATAGCATTCAATACATTTAAGTGAGCAAAATAGTTTGCCGGCTCACTCACGCATACGCTTTATTTACATTGCGATGATTTGCGTTCACTAAACCCATATTGTCTGATTTAGCGCAAAGCTATGCATTAATGAATACACATGGACAGTATTATATCATATTTAATACGTTTTAAACAAGAAAAATTCTCCAGTACAGGTCCAAGAGCCTTTCCACAAGCATAAAATTACAGCGTGGAACAGTGTTTGTGTGGATAAAAAATAGAAAACAATGAATACCAGAACGTTGAAATGAACAGGAAGAATATTCCTAGCGGCAAATGTCGGACAAGTTTGTCTGTGTGTATGTGCCATCGAAGCTGTTTAGCCGCTAAAGTGAACAAAGTGAGTGGATTCATGGATACAAATAACCTTATTCGGTAGTTTCAGCGGTTTTGCTCTGCTTATCTCATCGTTCTAGTAATCTCTGAAAAGCCGAGACTTGTCCAATGTGCTAAATTTCAGTACTACCGATGGCGCATCATTGTACCATAGCTTCATAATTAGGGTTAAATGGCTAATAAATGTTGTCTAAATTCAATAGAATTTGGTTTTATTTCTTTTGATTTGTGAATTTAGCAAACCTTCAACAGATTAAATGATATTTATTTCGATTTGACTTATAAATTTGTAGTGAATTGGTTCCAACTTGAACGCGTTATTACCCTTCGTTTGATTCGCTTCATTGGCGCTGTGCATTTTCCCTCTAACTAATCGATAAATCTTTATTTTACCGGAATTCGAGTGAAGAAAAAAAAAAGCTTCTAAACGAAAAATATATTTCCTTCCTGTCTTTCGCCGTTTATGATGTTCCGTTCTCTCAGAAACTTCATTTTCTATCGAATGAATTTACTTCGTTTTTCTTCTTCATCTCTTTGCCTCGAAATGTGTTTTTCCATTCAAGCTATAGCACGGGGTTCGTGTTAACGCATGGAAAAACCGGAGAAAAAAAAAATTCGTGAAAGACTGTAGAAGCGAGAATATGAGAGAATCTGATTTGTTAAGTGATGTACGGAATGTGTTGGTGTCGACCTCAATAAAACGTTGCTACGCTGTTCAAAGAAAACCGTGAAGAAGATGAAACGTTGAAATGCGAAAGATATATGGGGATAATTTGAAGACGAGCCAAGTTATTGCTCGCTTAGCCGGATAATAAATGATGATGATTTGGAATAGAAAAAACTTCATTTCGATATAATACTACCGATGCGTTTGGCTCTCTGCACGTAAGCTTTCGAATTTTCCCCTTAAAATCAAACACGAGTCAAAGCTGTATTTCCTCTACGCTAAAAGTACAATTGTTGAACGGACACTTCTTGGTGCTCATCTGATATGTTGAAAGTTTGACCTTTCTCTTGGATGTCGTGATGTTTATTTTGAACCAACTTCCACTGGAATAGATTGAGCGTTTTACTTAAGGAAAACAATTGTCGAACTCACTCTTACCTCTCAGCAAAACAAAATATAAGTTCATATTTAAATGATATAGCAGCCAAACAGGTTCAGATGGTAATTTTCAACTCATGTGACAATAATGTTCAAAGACGAAACCAACTTGACATAGAAAATGACAAAATAGTGCGGAAAAGAAGAACATTGGGGTGAACAAACAAAACAGGAAGGAAAAATACGCAAAAAGATAGGGAAAAATACCGAAATACACAAGCAAGGGAATCGTGTGTATGTGAAACATTACACAATAAAGTGCTGCAAGTAGCGACAAATAAATAGCCGGAGTAACTACAACATCAGAGATGTGAAAATAGTACATTGGCAGAGCAAACGGCGAGAAGAAATGTTCTTCATTTTAAATTTCTAAAAAATTAAATAGAAAGAAGAAACTAGCGAACAACGCTTTGTTGGAGTGTTCTTATTTTAGCCTTCTTCGTTATTGCTTATACTTCTGTTGTTGGGGCTATAATGGTTTCACTTGATTTTTTCATTGCCGAACACTTACCATCTCACAGTGGATGCGAATCGTTTCGCTCAATGACACAGGAACCATATGAAGATGGAAAAAAATGATAGCATAAAGCAGCGACAAGAAAACAACGTGACAAAAAAAACCAAATAAAAAATGCGCACAAAATGGGCATGAGAAGCCCTGCAACCAATATGAACAGAATATTATGTACAGTGAATTAATGGATTTTATTAAAAATGTCAGCTTTCGTACATTTTATTGATTCTGTGTGTGTCCTCATTTAAAACAAAAATAATTTTGCAAAGAGAATAAAATGTAATTTGTGTATATCGATATATCCTCATCCGTGGCTCCTGTTCATTGATTTCGACAATCCTCAAACATTTACAATATGAAATGTAGTTTTTATGATATTGAATATGAAGCCAACGCCCACCCCACAAAATTATTTAATTGTCGATTTAAAAAAAAAACATTCGAATTAAAAGTTCAATGAGGTGGCAGATATTAAACTCCACTTGCTCCATGAAGTGATTTAAATCAATAATAAATTGAAGTCTACAATTTTTCGGTAGATTCATTCAGCATCGGATTTCAAGCTAAATTCTTTTAATATATGCATATCAATAAATGGGTAATTTTTGTTGTTGCACACTTGCAATTAAATTAACGATTCATCATATTTTTACATTTGAAATGAGACAACATAAACAATGTTGTTGAGTTATACGTATTATGCTTCTTTTTTTTAAACAAAAATTTCGACATCAAGGGAAAAATAAATATACAGAGAAAAATGTCGCTCATTTGCAGTTTTGAATAGAAAATGATTTCTTTGCAGCAGAAATCTAGAGGGAGCACAGCAGACGACAATGATGGGCGCCAATGATGACGACGATGATGTTTAAGACGATAATGCTATACAATGGAAATGACAAATGGTGAAAACGCGCCAAACACGCTGTGTTTAAAGTGTGGCTTGGAACAGCTCGAGTGGAATTGTGCGATGTTGTATCATTGTTCGTGGATGCGCAGTCGAAAAGAATGCTTCAAACTTAACTGATTTTATGCGAATAGAACGAAAGGCAATCCAAAGAAATAAGAGAAGCATATAAACAAGCGCTCGCAAATGCTCAACAAAAAAGAAATGATAATTGAAGTGAATGTAAAAGCACTCGGTGCTATTACAAAGACAATACACAGCGAAAAGCTCATGAGCGAGAACAAAAGATGAGGAAGATGCGAAGAAGGCATCGTACAAGAGAATTGTGAAAAAGAAAACGCAAAATAACACAACAAAATGAAAATAAAATCGAAGTGTTATTACGTACACTTGCAGCGACACAATACCAGCGGAGCCGATGTGTGCTGTGTGTGCAACAGAATAGTAACGGGTAACGCTTTGCAAAATTATTTATGACATTTGCTCAAGTCGAGCAAACATTTTCCAACCTCCATACTTTATCGTATATCTGCACCTTCACTTCGATTTTCCATTTGGTAAACAACACGCACACAACTTTTCGCTTTTTCTACATTTTGTCGTATGACTCTTGCCAATATATTTGCCAGCACAAGTTTTACTTTGGTTGATTTTCACGTATATTACAGTATACAGCTGTTATTTTTTCCTGCTTACGATATCGTGTACGAATATTTATCTGGATCAATGCATAGGCACGGCTTACAAAATCATTCTCTATGATAATCCACTCGAAACTTACGGCATCTAACATCGAATCAAAGAGCTCACATGCGGAGAGTGACTTTCGTCCTATATTTATTGGATCCGATGGGTTGTTTGCATCACACACTTTCTAATCGAATTTACACATAACTAATACATTTGCTTGAAATATCCCGAAACTGATACATTCAAGTATTAAGGCAGTGATTTAATGATCTGCGCCTGATTCAATTAATATTTACTTCTTTGGTTTTGTGTCACGTACATCTGTTAGTTGAAGCCGAACTCTCTATTAACTTTTTTTTTTTTGAAGTAAAAATAAAATTGTAATTTCATGATACTCTTGAAAAATGTAAAAATATAAATATGAACCCGAGAATAGGTACTCCGCTTGTCAGGTCTCTGATAAGGAAGAACATATAGCTATTATCCAATTTTTCTGTAGAACACACAGACAATGACACTTTTGAATTGTCAAGAGCAGAGGATCTGAATAGCAATATGAAATCATTCAACATTTTTATGCAACTATTTGAAACGATTATTATGCAGCTATTTTGTGTCACAGAAATTGTGTGGATATAATCTATTTTTATATTGTTTGCTCATTATGCGCTCGAATTTTCCATTTAATCTCTCCCGGCTCTGACACGTAGACACACAATTCACAAGGTTGAAGCTGCTGTGATGTTACGGTAACACTCAACATTTCTTTGAAATCCCTTTACATAATCTGACTAGTTATCAATGACAAACTCAGTGAAATCGATTAAAAAAAAAAAATATTTACCAAGAAATGCTTTTCAAAAATAAAACTAACTATATCCATTGAATGGCTTGCACTAGTTTTATGAGCATATTTTCCAGCATGAACAGTGCATTCGATTACGTTAATGGCATCGATTGCTCTCATTAAACGGCTCTTTTTATTCTTCGCACATGCACACACACACACACACAAATTCTTACGTACATCATTGTAATGCTAGTAGCATTTTACTTTATTGTAAATATGTAATAACACAAGAGTATGCAAAACACATCGAACGAACAAAACAATAATGAAGAGTATGGACGAAAAATTAAAGTCAATTCACAAGATCAACAAAGTTATATGGCGGATTTATTTCGGAAATGCAAAATTCTGTCTCGCATTATCAATATTAATATTAATTGAGGCAAACATATAGAAAGTAAACAACATTTTCAAATTGGCAACATTTTTCAGTATCCGAGATGTGTTGTGGACATGTGTGAGCCAGCAATGGACGTCTATCATTTTTCTGGAGAGAAAAATAAATTACATAAACCTAAAAAAGGTCCAGACGACGCTATATACAGCATTCATGAAGCGCACATTGCATTTGCACCCAATTTAAAATTCAGTATGTGCACAATGCAATAATGCACATGCACACAAAATCACGTTGAATCAACAAAACTAGCGGCTGAATACCATACCTTTTTTTTCATTTTCGGTCAGAATTACTTATATGTGCGTGTGTTTCCCTCAGAAATTTTGCATTTCATCGACATGTTCCCTAAAAATGGAAAAAAAAAATCAGCTGATCAGCTTGTCTAGCTAACTTCTGGCTTATATCAACATTATGATAACGTATTTTTATGCTATTTGGAAAAGTTCACAATGTGGTCTCATGATTAAGTTTCATAACGTTCAACATGAATTAGTAAAAACCAGTAATCAGCATTTGTTTCTCCCAGGGATTACTATGGGTTGAAAATAGCAGCCTATCTGAGAATAGCAGCTGAAAATAGCTGATATTGCAACATTTCGACTGAAAATAGCTGATAACTGGAAATGGTGGCTGAAAATAGCAGATATTTTCCAAATAAAACAATGGATTCCATTGATAACTACACCGAATCTTTTTCGAGTCATCTTAAACTTTGTGACCCGAAGAGATTCTCCATTTCATTTCAAGTACTCGAGTCTTTTGTATATTTGGACATAAAATTTTATATATTTGAAAAAAAAAATGAAACTGAAACGAAAAGACCACATAAAGAACTGCATGCAAATTGACTTTTTACACCACGTTCGATTCATTGTTCGATCGCCATTTTATGAACGCACAACAGGTGAAAATTTATTGATATGTTAATGATGATATCGAAATGGTGATAAAGATTTGTTCATCGAAATTCACCAAATCCACATTGTTCAACCAGATAGATTTTTTTTAAAGCAAAGAATACTGTTCAATTTTTAGCTGAAATTGGAATCATTTGACAGTTCATGTATAAACACTATGTAAAAACAGTGGCAACACTTATGTATTTCTCATATATTTGTAAAATGATTCCAAAGTGTTCATCATTCTTTCATAACATTTAAATTCGATTAAGTGAATTCAGACCATTGGCTCAACGAAAGGCAAACATGTTATTTTCTCGTCTCTTCAAACCAGTTTCGTAACGGATGTGTCATATTCATCGCACAAAAGAGCCCTCGTTTTCTTGTTTCAAAAAGAATACTTTAATTTATGTGGAGGTAAAAAAAAACTCACGTAATATCCCCATTTTACATCATGGCAATGCGACTGGTAGAAAAGACCAACTTTCCACACGTAACCGTAGTCGTAATCGATGTAAAAAGAATGCGTTATTCGTTGGAGATTTTGTTTGTTTTTATTCAGTGCACGAACACACAAAGAACAATGACAACTGTCACATGCACACCATTCATGCCGTATTTTGTGTAACATAATGGAAATTATTGCTTCCCGACAAATACGCGAGCTGAAATTATCATATAAAGCCCCAAAAACCTTCAACAAAAGACGAAAAATAATTAGAGAAAATTCAGAAATACAAAAAAAAAAAACGCGAACAGATGAGCATTGCGCCGCATATTTTGCAAAACCCGTGACGGAGTGAGGCGGAAAAAATGTGACTTTGAATTTTGTCACCCATTTGCAACTAGCGTTGGTGAATGAAAATTACAGGGATGGAATGTATACGTCTATAGACATAGACATTTTCAACTTTATGTTGTTGAAGTAGCTACGGTTGTTGCTTGCACTTCATGAACAGTACAAACTGAACCAAGAAACACCACATTGTTGCTACTCTCCCGACTATACAATTTTATTGCAAAGCATTAAACCGCCAACGAGCACAACGAACAATAGAAAAACAGATGAACAAAAAAATTGGGCGAAACTTCATCATCTGTACTTTTCGGTCGTTTTGATTGTAGAGTTTTTTGCACCATGGTAAAATGCTGTGAAGTTTGTAATGCAAATGATGGGTGTGGATCTGTGTATAAAGCATGTCCTTTACATCCCACCTGTAGTCTGTAAAATGTATTGACCTTTTTGAATCTTAAACGATGGTTTAAAAATTGCCGATGCTTTGGATATTTCCGCATTGTTAATTATTCTAATATTGTGGAGAATAAAAAATCGAAGTAATAAAAGATGATGGGGAAGAGTATTTTTTATTTCGACTACTATTCCAAGTATTACTCTATCGCAGCATATTGAACGATGGAATCGGCGTAATTCAATAAATAATAAGTAATTAAAATTATTCTGAACATCTATTCAGAAGATCAAACGTTCCACAATTTAGAATGTACAATAAACTATTTTATAAATTAATAAAATGGGAAAAATTGCGTGAACATGTTCTCGGTACATAATGAACCACTTTCAAATAGTTGAGTTTGGGGGGAAAATCAGGGAAAACCCATCATTTTCCTGTGGCTTGCGAGTGGATTACGGCAATCATTTAAATCGACGAGGTGTAGCATAGTTGTTACTCTCGTGTTGTTCATCGTGTGCTGTAGACGGTGCACACTACACAAGGTACATAGCATGTTCAACATAACAAACACAACAAACCAGAAAAATACCTCCATCAGCGCCTGGATATCACGGCTCACTGGCAAATGTACGGACGACAATTTTGTTTAACTTAAACATTAACAATTTATTACAGCGTGAAGTAAATTGACGTTGCACGTTGACATATGAAAGCCATACCAACAACAGCACCAAGAGTCAAGTATGACAATATTTTATTTCCGGAGAACGAACATCGACATAAAGTTACAGGATACAACGAGCGCACATACATTTGGGTTTGTGTTATAGTCATTTTACAACACCATAGCAATGACGATGGCACTATACTACATTTAATTATACATAGCTGTTTGACTGAAATTTAGGCATTGAGCACGATAAGGCAACCGACTGAAAATAAGGCATTGAGCAATTTACACCAACATCCCTTGTAAAAAAAATCATTCAATCACTTTGAGTCGTTTTTTTCATACAAAATTGGGGGTGGTTGCAATCGTTTGGCTGTCGTCTACCTACTGAATAATTTTTTTTCACAAGGGATATCAAACAATTTCGTTGAACAAAGGAGAATTCTTTCGTGATGCACGAAACAACCACAAAAATCAAGTTGTATAGATGTAGAAAATAAATCTTGCTATGCGTTTTATCAATATAAGGAGATAAAAATAATAAATATTGAATGTGACTATTCGAACATAGAATGTTTGAACGATTTTGCAAATGTCGTGTTTGGTTATATGCCGAACAAAGTATTTATTCAATGCAATACATCGACCAATTTATCAACAATTTGAGACTTTTTGAGAGCATATTTCAGCAGCAATTCAATCTTAATCGATAAAGTTGTATTGTCACATACCAAATATTCGAGCTCTTAAGCACAATCGTTCATATTCAATTTCATTGAAATGGATTTATATGCAGATGATAAAACTAAATTTGTAGGTATTGTTTGTCATTTATTCATTCATTCAGTTAGTTGTAATTTTTTCCGGTATAATTCCATTTTATTGGCATCAAATAAAGATTTTACTGTGAGTAAATCCTAAACTACAAGTATATAGGAATTCCGCGAATTTTTGTTTAAATTTCAACAAAGAAAAATGACAAAGGTGCGTGACCTGTCAAACAAAGTCAAACATTTATAACGCGACAAATAGCGCTAATAAGCGACCAAAACAGCAGCCACCGAAGACAAACACGATTTGCCGAGCAAACACATGGCTGGTGGAAATGAAACACATATACAATAAAAATGAGTGCCGACTTGAGAGAAATAAAAGAAAAACACGACAAAAAGAGAGAACCTGAGAACACGCACATTGAAAAGACATCGGCAGGTAAATTTCATTTCATCGAATGCGTTGGTACTGAGTAAACCATCTTTTGTTGATGGCTGTATGTCTATGTGTGTGTGTGTGTGTGTGTGTGATGTGTGTGTGTACTGAAATGCTGTCGCAAAGAAAGCTGAACGATACAGAGTAACAGAAGGGAGAGAAAAAAAAATCAATCGACTTGAAATGTGTTTATCCATTTATGCCAAGTGAATGAACATGGAATTCGTACGATGTTACCAACTCTGTGCACGATCCAAAGGTACACTAATACCGCCGTCCCATCAATGGCATTGTATTGGTGTGCACTTTTTTTTGTGCTCGTTCATTTTTTTTTTGTTTCGTTACCTTCGTGTATATTTTTTGTTCGTTTCTTTTAAAAAATGGTATATCGTTCAATGCCATTGTCTTTTCGATCATAATTTCCCGTAATCTCTCTCACGATTCTTTCCATTCGTACATTTTTGGGTTAGATTGCGTTGTTTTTTTTCTCGTTGGCTCTTTGCAGACCGTCGCTACTCCCAATGTTTCATGTGATGAGATTGTAAGCGCACACGTTACTCGACATTTTCAACAGATGTTGGCATTCGAATGTATCGATCTGTTTGCAATCACAAACGCATTGCTGTAGTGAATGAAATGAAACAAAGCGCAAAGTGGCCGGCTTCATGGGCTCTAGCCGTTATATACGTTATTTTGTGCACGCAAACATCAATTTTATTGTGTGATTTGACTTTTGTAAATGCTATTGTGCTAGTCGCGTTAACATCGCGACCAACCAAACGCTAAACCAAGCACACGGCTTCGTAGAGGCAACCAAAACTATACGAGAGAAGATGAGAGAAAAACAAGTTGAGTGAAGCGGCATCAAATCTATTGTTATTATTTCTACTGCGGAATCCAAAACCATGAAATTGAAATTGATGAAACAGCTCTTCCTCTGGTTCGTTTTGTTCAATGTTCACGGTTTGCAGAGGTACTCGTTCTCCGTTTCTTTTTTGTTTGCTGTATTTTTTGTTTCTTCTTATAAGTCTCTTCGTTTCTGTTTTTTTCGTCATATTTTATTGCTATTATTATTGTTGATTATCATCATATTCTCCTGATTTCAACATTTTGATCATTTGCCGTGTTTCCATCGCAGCTATTTCGCTCTGTGTGTCTGCGGATACGAGTTTTATATGTTGCATGGCCACATTAGTAGGGTGCACAGTTTACATATCTGCAAAGCCGGCTCTTTTCACAGCCCACTCTTCGACGGTATCATCGAAAGGTTGATTAAACGTATTTTCTTATGAAGTTACTCTATTCTATTTTATATTTATTGACTTTACTTTAATTTTTGACTTTGGTTACTCCAATCGCAGCAATGTTTTATGATGAAGTATTGACCAAAAACGTTGACAAAATTGGTTGGAAAGTGTCCAAAAATTGATGATTTGTCTAAACATCGACACATTCGCTCGAAAATAATCACTTCGTGTGAATAGGTTTCCATTAGTGTTTAAATTATCAATTTAATCGAAAAATATTTCAACACATTTTATGACATTTGCAATGATGTTATGATAAATATTTATGAACATTTAATTTCATATTTTACTTTTTGAATCCATACACAGCGTTCACAGCAGAGCATCAAAAGTCAATGCATAAATAATATTTCTGAAAAAAGAAAAATGTAGCTAGATTTATATACATGAAAATGGTTACATGGCTATGAATGGAAGCTTGGATGTTTTATTTAGCGAGATAAACGATGTAAATTGGTTGTGTAGAATATTCAGAGCAATATGAAATTCTAATTAAACTATTAAATGGAGTTTGTAATTGGTTCATTTGCCTTATTGTCAGCATCATCGAATTAATTCGATGAATTGAGTCCACACATTCGCATGCAGGTGGTCCATTTCAAATGGAATGTGATACTTACAAAATATTAAATTCAAACTGTGTTTACGGTGCTAATTAAACGAAATTGAAATTGTGTCTGACAGTGATAACTAGCTAGTAAATGACAACGAAACAATGAAACAACGAATACATTATATACTTTGAGCACACGATAGATGAGTACATGAAAAAGGACCGGTGTGAGCGCACCCCTTTATTAATTTTTTTGTTTGTGTTAGATGAACTAATATACTAACTAATTCTTTCGTTTGTCCAACCAGCGCAAATATTTTTGGTTGATTCAATGTGGATCTGCTCGATGTATTTGTTATTTTTATCGATCATTGAATCAAAAAGTGATTTGTCAATTGGTGAAAATGAGCTGCTGTTCAACTGGAATTGGCTTGGTTTTAACGAATTAATTTTCGCTCTTTAATTCTGTAGGTAATTGTAAATTATCATGCAACAGGAATTTTGAAATCACCAATGAAATTCGGACACACACACACACAGACACACACATACAAAAAGATTCCAAAAGCAGACAGAGAGTCAAATATTATGCTAACAGGCATAACAAATTAAATCGTTAATAAATGGGATTACAAATTAAATTGGAAGCGCATAAAAAGTGTCCAATAAACACATCGACTATGCAAGAGAGTGAGAAGGAGACAGATGGAAAGCAATAGGGAGAACCAATCTGTTATTATACATGAAAGAGCACCGTACGTAGTACGTACGGCTGAGTCTCTCTAGCGACACACATCTCTTAGCCGCATTCTGTGTTTGTTTTTTTTTTCTTTCTTTCCTTTCAATGATAATTCGTTTGAAAACATTCATTTCAACTCGTAAAAAAAATGTTAACTACTTTTACAATCGTCATCCGCAGGGGCGATATGCCGCAAGCGTTTGCAAACATATTCTCCGTTCGTATGAGTTTCGACACTTCTCCTAAAATAAAAAAATCTATAATACTGTGTAAATGGTTCGTGTCTAGTTGTGATGCGGTGTTTTCTCCTCGCAGCACTTGTAAATTTGTCAAGGTCTTATGTGTTTATGAAACATGAACGCGTTCTCTCCTCCCCATCGATTGTCGACCGTTTTAAAAATGAACACAACATTTCCCCAGGCATAAATTGCGCGTATATGCGCTCCGCGATCCACACAGACTGTTGAATCGTACGTTGCGTTTTTGCTCGTCTTTTTTTTTCTTTTTGGTTGATAAACATTTTCCCGCTACATAAACTGAATCGTAATAAAAACTGTAGCTTAAATGGATCACATCGCTTGAATAACAAAATGAGATTGATTTTTAGTTAGTAGTGAAACCTTAACGACAGCAACGAATTCTCTATGACAGCTCAGATTGTGTTGTTTTGTTGGCATTCTCCATCATCGATATATCAATTCATATAATAATATATTTGCTGTATATTTTTCACAAGAGCACATTTTGTGCGTCTGTTTTCTCTCTCTCTCTCTCTCTCTCTCTCTCTGTATCATTGCGGACACAACGCAACACATGAATGCACGTAGACAGCGCACGTAAGCCAATTTTTTGTTGTGTTTTACGTTTGAAGTCCATGCCGCAGTTTCCATTTAATTGTTATTGCACCGCACACAGACAACTATTGTTGTGTATGTTTCAAAAAAAAAGAAAAAATTGTATGTACACATTGACTGTGTTGTTTCATTTTGCATGCGGTAAGTTCAATAGCAATTGAGTGAGGATGGTGGTGATACCAAACAAAAACATGACAATTTAATGAAAAGTGGGAAACAAAGAAAAGTAAAACGCATTGAATTGAATTAGTTAACTCATTTGGCGCATATTGATATGTATACTACGCTCTATTTCAACCGTATTTAATTTCTCATTTCTCTTTCACACTGTACTTTCTTAATACGTGCCGTATTTTAGAGGCACAACATTTTTGTGTGAGGCTCACTTTTGTTGTTCATATGAAAAATAACATATTTCTTGTCTTCGGCAATTGTTCGTGACTCCATTTCAGGTATCAATTTTTTTTTTCAGTCGAGGGGAAAATGATTACAAAACAAAATGAAAACGGCTTCCGAAAACACAATAAATAACATTCTTTTTTTTTGTGTGTCTGCTTGATATTGAATATGGTGCTTGGTTATGGATTCCATTCAGCAAATAAAATATTTGTTGTCGTTGCTAGCCGACAAAAAAACTATGCTCCATAAATCAGCATTAATAAAATCAATGAATATTAATGTAAAATTCGCACTCATTCTTAGAAAAATGAATAGCTGAACATTTTCAAAAGCATTGAATATGTTGAACATTACAAACAGACAGTTAAATTGCTCAATAAATGAAATGTCAGTGCTTTTGTGTCTGGTCAATTCAACACCCGGCAATAATAGCCAATTAATTGACCATGTAAATTGAAGCGACATCAGCATTGCCTCATGTTTACGTCACACACACACCGACCAATATTTTCCATGTGAGAGACTTTTTTGAAGTGGTTGACACATTTCATTGCGTATTCACAAATTTTCCCTTTTTAGAATTCAATTTTAAACGTTCAAAACGTTGAAAATATGTTTTGTAATATTTCTTTAAAAAAAAGAAATTCATAAAAAGTAAAATTTAACTACAAAACATGATAAGTAAGAGTAAATGTGATGTAATTTACGGATAGCGCCCTCATACGTTCTAATCTGTGAAAACCTGTGCGGGCGTCTTGTCATGTTTATATTCTAATGTAAACTGATTTGTTCTTGTTGTTGTTGTTTGAAATAGTCGGACCATTCGTCTCAAAATCCGGATAAGTAATAAAGTTGCAAGTAATCCTTAGTGCAAAGTTCATGTGTTCCGTATTACTGAGCAATCAATATACACTGTATGTACTGTACAGTACACTGCATAGTACAACCAATGCATACACATGATAGTCAATTTATTCAGCATGCATTTATTTATTCGATGCCGTGTGCCCGTAAAGCGAATTTATGTGCGCTTTTGTCTTGTTTTGCATATTTTTCCTAGCGTACTCGCCACTATGCTCATCTATAAACCAAAATGACAACAAGGCACTGAACTATTCTACGGCTATTGTCATGTGGTACACTGAAACCAATTCAAACTGTAAATGGGATGAAACATGCGATATGTTCAGATATCAATGTGCCCAATGTGAACGTTATACACATATATGAAGCGCACACGAATAGAATATAATATCATTTCCCCGGCGACTGCGAATCGTGCGTCTATTTATTCATTGCTATTACAATCGCATATAGATTTAATCTCACAACGTACCAAGAGGGAGAACAACTTGGTGAAAGAGAAAAACGTAACCAAAAAAAAAAAACACACAGAAGAAGTGTGGATCCAAAAATCTACAGTAAACACTAATTCTCATTTATTATTTAAATCTCGAACGGTTGATGGGTTTTTCGTCTGTATATGGATGAGAGTAAACACGTATTTGCCTGATTAAATTTTAAAGAGTTGAATATAAAAGTGACCAAAACGTCACAATGTACATGTTCTTTGTACAACGAACATCGTATACAGTGTGTACTACACACACACACACACACGCGCGCGCGCTCAAATCTAAGTTTCATTTGTAAATTTACAGGCGTGTTACAACGAAGGTTGTAACAACACATGGGAAAATTGAGATGCTTGTAATCAGGCAATTGCATAATTTGTAACAGTTATACAGCACGGATATTTCACACATTGATCCGTATTAGTGGCGGTTCGAAACAAATAGATTGTAATTTTCGTTGGTGTTTTTCGTTTCATTGGTATTACTTCGATTGAATGAAAAGCAATTACGACGACGAGACATTCCTAAAACTTTAAGTCTATGATTAGACATATAAATTGGCCTTGAGCTACTGTTAGGCTAGAAGGATCACAAAACAAAACACAAAGAATTGATTAGTTACTGACTTGAGCAAAGTGTCAAAGACATTGTGGACAAATTCATGGTAATCAGTTACAATGTAAGAATATAGAACATGCCTTGGTTATTGTACGAGTCTATTATCATTTAGACAACTTTATCACATAGAATCAACGTATCACATATTAAACCTATGTGATAAATGTTAGACAATTTTCATTTTTGTTTTGGATACGGATACTTCTCAATTAATTCCAGACTACTCACCAGCGATTTTGATATACACATTTCCGAGTAAATTTCATGTGTGCAAAATGTTTACTGCAATTGTCAAGAGATTTCTGATTTTAGGTAATCACTCATTTTAGTACTGTTTCACACCGTTAAGTGTGTATGATTTGGTTGGATTATGGAAAAGTAGAGTTAAAATTTGTATTTGGTAACACTAATTGAGTATTTGTTACATCAAATTAATCAATATGAATGACAGTTGACGAATGAGTTACGCTTGGAACAGCATACACGCTACACATCCGAACAATTTGCAATAACTCGAATGAGATGGCGCTACAATGAATAAGCATTTGCACTCGTTCTATGGCTTCTATCTTTCATTGTTTCTTTTTTGTTTTTACTTTGTTTTTGTTTTCCTCTTTCTTTTTCTATAAACAAGTTGAAACTCGGAATCATTCAGTGTTTGCAAACAATTCAACACAATGCCTTTGCTCGTAGTTCTATTACAACGAATATTGACTCACTTATATAAATTCTAGTATAAATTGAATTAACTGAAATGACCAAGCAAAAAGAACCCAAGAGATTTTTGCTGCTCTTTACATTAGGCATATTGCGATTATCAATATTTTGTTATGAAAATATACGAGATCATGTTAATTTCAGATTCTCTTCGAATTGCGTTCATAGCAAATACAACAATGAACTCAACCAAACCCTTCGATTCAACTCATTCATGTCATGTGTTTGCCTTTCTATTGTTTTTCGTTGAAAATTGTGTTTTTTTTCAGTCACGCCCCATGAAGTAGATAATAACATATGAAAGAATACAAACTAAAAATTAAATATGCATTAGAAAATTGATAATTTTGTAGATTTCTGAATACCAACAGCGTTAAAATGGACAGCAAACCAAATACATGTGTGTTTATGTGCACAAATAAAAAGCGCAAACTAAATAAGCTAGTAAGCGAAAAGCGGCCGACGGCAGGATTCATTTAAAATTAATGTGCTATTATTGATACTACCGTTATTTATGTCAATAAATTGGAAAATAATAGCTTGGTCGCTCCAATCGAGACTTCATTTTATAGCTGTACCTACACGAAATATGTATATTTGACGTATACCTATGTACCGTTCCACAAAATTCTTTTGCACAAGCTGATTGGCAAGTGTTAATTTATTTACCATATCTGCTATTAATTGGTTAAAGAATTTATTCGTTGAAACACATTGATTAAATATTAACATAAGCAATTTTCTGCTTTATTTTTTTTTTTTTTTAATTGGCCAACAGAATTAAACATCAAGTCTTATTTTATCGCATTAAACTTAATCATTTGCGAATCGATACTTATCGAAAAAAAATTGAGTGGATCAATACATTTGCTATGTTTTCATGTCAATCTAACGTGTAGATCAAAATTCATCCATGAAAGTTTCTCAACGTAATATTTCGATTTAAATCAGTATGGAACGTGCACAGAAAATCGCAATGTGAACGTCACCTACACTCACTGTGCATGTATTTGGCGAATGCATAGCGTGAAAACAAAACACAAAATACGAGTCGAGTCAGTTACATCACAAAGTAGATTGTGTGTATATGAAACAAAAAAAGTCGAGTGAATCTCAAGCGGATCTGGCATGAAAATCCAGAGAAATTTAATTTAATTAAATCACGAATAAAAAAATAAAAAAAAAATGGAAAGAAAATAGAGAAGCACACATTTCTTGCACCATAAACAGCGAATGCTACGAGACCATAGATCAGGGCCAAGTAAATAAACCAAAACGACGGAACGGATTTCGTACAGTATAAAAGTCAAACTAAAGAAAAGAAATCTCTTAATGCTTCGCTTACGTTTTGTATGAGTTGTGTTCGCATTCTCTTCTCGATCTTTTTTTTTGTTGTTGTTCCATTTGGCTTTTACGCTTTGTTAATGAATGGAGAGCATGTAAGATAGCTGTTGATATACGAACTCAATTACGAATCTTTAACATTATACGCATTTGATTCTCAAAGTTGTATTCCACTGGAACACGCTTTCAACGCTCTGGCCATAGATGCACAAGCACACTCTTCACATCAGACTTTTAGCAAATCAAACAAAGGCATCGCATCCGTTGCACGTATCGCCAGAAGACAGAGATACAATTGACTGAGCGATAATATGTATTTGTAAAATGTTATCGTGCTAGTGTTACCAGTGATTGGATAAAATATTTGTCGAAAAATAGTTTTGAACCCATTTAATATGTGGCAAAATGTTGAATTTATGATAATTATGCATTCTGCGGTAGCAACGGTAGCGTCAAATCTCAGCAAATATATTAAATGAACATGACGAAAATATATGTATTTCGAAGTATTTAGATATTTTCACGTTCCATAGAAGAATAAATAGGACTCATGTATTTTCCAGCAATAATAAATTGATTTGAATTCATGCAATATTTAAAAGGCAGCGTTAATGTTGTTCATTATTATGCAATTTAAGCATAATTGACGCGTGTGAAACCAACGCACTACAAATCTAATACAATCTTATGCATTTCTCATTAACAGATGAGTAATCGATATCAGTAGATTTCAAACAACTTGACAAAGTCTAAACAAAACATTCAAACAAATAAAATTAAACTACAACATTGATCAGATGGCAGATCTTCCCATTCGCGTGGGATGTTTAGATTTAATATAAAAGCGTGTTTATTGAAATTTGATCCGATACGTTGCCACTTTGCAATGAATAACATACCGTTTTATGCTTTAAGTTAAACAGTAATCATTTGCCAGAGTTCAGATCAAGTTCTTCCATAGAAGTGAAACTACTACTCTTCGAAATTCGATCTTAACAAGCGGAACAGTTACATTTTTAATTGTGTCTAATTGATAGTCAAAAATCGTTTTATTAAAAAAAATAAAAATGAACAGATTTTCAACAAAAAATACTTCAAACCGAGACAAACCCGACCACATAGACTTTGTTTACCGCAAAGATCTTAAATGTCAACAAACTGAATATTCATCACAGACAGGCACATCCAAATCAATTTCAGAAAGAACAATAAACGGCATAACTTATGCTGTTGAAAGTGACACGTTTATGTGGAAAAAAATGAAGCAAGAGACAGAAAAGACGAACAGCGTTTGCATTTGCCAAATCAATTCGCGGTTATCAAAACCATGAGAGAACGAAACATAAGTAAAGTAATTCAAACTAAAGTAACAGTTGTAAGAATCTACTTGACATTTGTTTTTATTTCATTTTACGTTTTAGGTGATGAAATGGACGATGGTTCAGAGTGAAAAAAAGGAGCGAATCTAATTGCTTTCATTTGATCACACTTGAAACTACAGGAACAATGACAGTGAGATTAATAAAACATTAATGAGTGGCTTGTTTGCTGTAACAAGCGCCAACTCATGTTCAACACAATGCTAAAAACTGATTATTTCAACAGCATCAAACATGAAACGATTAATATTTCTACTAACGAAATAAATGCGAATGAAAATCCTTATAATTTTTGTGTTTGGCAAAGAAGAGTTTGAGTGCTGTAAAATGGCACTAATACTAGCCTCAAAAGGTTGAACAACACGAGAAAAAAAAACCTGAATAAAATCGGTTTAAATAATACGGACAAGCTAAAAAGAGCCATTTTTTGAATAATGCGTTCAGCATGGAAAAAAACTCTATGAAAAACATCCGATACTCTTCAAAAAATAATAATAATAACAATAATAATAATTCAACGATTTCTTTTGTATTTGATTCATTCTACCGAAACGAGGGTGAACTTACGCTTTTCATACCGCACACATTTTATGGTAGCATTTTCTATTTGGTTCTTCATCATAATTCCCACTTTTATTATTTGCGTGTGTGCGCCTGCCCCATCCTTGACAACGATGATTTGCAGCTACGCTCCACTTTTATTTGTGTTGCTGTTGAGTTCAGCCAAGTTTATGTATAAAATATCACAATCACTCTTTTTGTAAAGAGATATATCTCACCGAGGGCTTCCCTACGACTTGACAATCAAGACAAAAACGTTCAACGCAATGGATTCGATTGCTAAAAAAAAAAAATTTGCTGCCATGCTATGATGACTTTATGGATGAATTTCGTGTATGACATTCATGTCATTTCTACGTAGTGAACACAAATTGCGCATTGTTTTTCGCTGAAGAAGCCAACCAAATTTAAAGCAGATTTGGTTTCAACTAAATAAAAATTTTATTTATTGATTCAGCGAGAATTTTTGTCCAGAACATATTTCTGTGCCATGAAATTTGAAACCATAAAAATTGCTCACAAAATGACCTGAAACAATCATAAAAAAGAAGACACACAATTTTTTTGTTTTTATTCTAAATAAACACACAAACTGCCCATAAGTTGAGTTCGTTTTCAAGCAGTAAAAATCACCATCTGTTAAGGATGATGGCACTCGGTTACGGTTTTAATGGTTTTATGGTGGTATTTGTATACGGTTTACTGTCCACCACCATTTTATATCTTTTATACCATCAAAACACTTGATTGTGTATACAAATCGCACAGAAATGATTGAATTCAGTGTCACCCATTGAAGGTCAATTCAGCTTAACACAAATGACATGTAAAAACTCATCTAATTTGGCTTGAAATATGGTTAGAAAATGGTTTCCCTAAAGAAAAGGATTTTATCTTCATTCTCTCATGGAAATGTATTCTCGGTGAGCTGATGAAAATAGGGCGATGTCAAAATGAGATGAAAACTCGAAAAGAAAAGAAAAGAAAAAATAAATAGAAAAAAGCATCGTCTATAAAATTCAATCATGCTAACGTTATCTCAAATGCTGCGTACAGAAAACGGATAAAATTAAAATATGTGAACTGAAAAGGCACATTCATACGAATTGTGGTGCCTTATCAACAATTCCATTGAGCGCTAGGCATCAAAAGTGAAGCATCGAATGCAATACGACAAACAAAATGAACCGACATGAGCGACATGAACGAAATGAACGAGGCCCATACGTGCATGAAATGCGAAAAAAATAACGTTTTTTAAGTAAGGCATAAAAGTGTCTAACAAAAATATAATACTACCGAATATGTCAACGTTATTTTCCAACAAATGGATGATTATTGTGATTGGGCTCTTGTGCAGCACTCGTGGAACGACTGCTGACAATGATGATGATAATGGTTAATGATTTTATCAGTGGCATTGTGTGGCGTTTCACTGTACAGTTAAGCATTCCATTGCATTGTCACTTCCGAATATTTTGTGACGCCACATTGATGATTACGACCAACCTTAAATTATTCGTTTACGATCGCTCCTTACACATACATATCTATGCATATGTATTCCAGATCTATTATTCAGTGGAAAATTTTGCACGCATGTTCAACGCATCACAGTCATCGCACATCGCACACTTTCCATTCTATACGGATGGCTTGATGCTTTTAGCGAATTGTACTCGTTTCTTGTGAATGCCAAAGACGAAGAGCTGTGTGTGTGTGTAGTTCACTAAGCGAACCAAGAAACGAATATGCTTTCTTGCTCACATGGATGCGTGAATATTAGTGAATTATATCTTTTCCGCTATTATTGAAATTGTACGTACGTTTATTCGGTTGAATTTATTTGTTGCAACAAATGCTACATTCAGCGCCGATACCCGTTCGCAGTGAAAACGGGAAAGAAATACAATAAAATTCCGCGCCCAAAATGAATTCGGTGTACGGATGTAAGATAGGTGACCCAATAATTTCAACATATATAAATAATTTTATGAACGCTTGTGATGGCTGGATGGCACATGTTATTTTTGCGACTTGTTTTGGAAAATGAAATTTTGAAGCAATTTGGTTTTATGTGATTTTAAGTATACTACATCCTTTAACTGATAATAACGCATTCTAGATTCACCATTAAAGTAATCAAGTGAAACGAAAAATGTGATCTGACAAGCGTTAAATATGCCGTTAAATGGCAAACAATTTTCTAAGCAGTTGAAGCATTTTTTGTTTGTTTGTGTTCAAGTTTTTCTTTACTCTGTGAATTGAAGTTCAACCATTTGAAACAACTTCAAATAATTGGTGAAAAGAAATGTGAATTTAAATTCAGCTAAACAGTTTGTGTATGGCACAATTCACTTATTTAATTGCAAGATAATAATCGCATTGAGCAAGTATTTTTCAATTAAAAGTTTTTCGAGTGCATTTATTTCGCGGAATGAGTTGATTACGTGCACCGTACAAACTCGGAGCGTGTAATGAACATTGAAAAGAGCACTTTACATATGTTCTAGAAAAATCGATAAGATGAGATACAGAAAAGGCCTTAAAGCCATTGGAAGCACCTAAAATGAGCCTCATTAAGTTACTGGTTAATATGAAGTTTGTTGCATTCGCAACGCAACGTAAAATGTTTTTTGTGCTTTTTATTAGCAGCACGGTCAGTAACAGCGATGCATCGTGATATTCTTGGTACGGTCAGCGATAAAAGTGTGGTGAGAAAACAATCTGTTTCCAGAAGAGCACACATTATACGAAAAAATACACAGTTGAATCATTTATATGCGCACAGCGCATTTTACTTCAGCCGTTCTGAATGTTTAGTCTTCGTTTTATTTCTCTCTTTTTGTTTATTTTTTGTTGTTGTTATTTTACTCTCTTGCCTCTCAGCGCAAGACTATGAATAACGAATGCGTGGTAAGTAGTGAGCGAGAGTAGCTGCTCTTTGCATTTGGCTATTCATTTGAATGAACCCATTCATATGGTGTGGAGAGCATGCACGATGCACTATAATCAATGTTCAATGTCAATGCCCCTTAGAATGCGTCGCATTTCGCATGTATTCGAAACCATTCTGACCACACCATAGTTGTCTCTTTTTTATTTCTAGCAGAGGCACGAATAAATCTATAAGATTGGACGCTATATTTTCGCTATTATTACGCTCATCCAGTATTGAGCCAAAAAGAAAATGAAACAAAGACTAAGGCATACGCCCAAAATGAAGAGAAGAGGATTATTTTACAAGAATCTTGATTTTTGCAGATGATGGTCAAACATATATGTTTGTTAATATATTAACTCAAAACCACAGAAAAGAACGTAAATTAACAAAAAAAAAAAATCTGTTGCTTTAATAACGCCCGTCAAATATGAAAATATATATCATGTTCTCATATCAGACATGAATTCATTTGGTTTTGTTTTTTTTGCCGCTCATTCAATTTTGTATTTATGAAAATGTTCTTGCTCCGAATATCGTGTTATCTTTTGATCTTGCCACAAAGGAGCTCATCGCAATCATTTAACATAATTTTATGCAGCAAGTACAACACCAGAAGTACAACACCAGAAGTCTCAAGTGAATGAATGATAACTTTGAAAATAAATGTGAATCCGACATTACTTAACACCCTAACTTCGTGGTCAAATATGCACTAATAACGAGAATTTTTCTCACAGCTGAATAGTTCACTTTCATAAATCTCCCTTTTAAAAATGACCAGCCATTCAATCGTTAGATGATATAATCCTACTCAATATATTCGTACTTTCCAGGTATTTCTAAAGAGAGGCGGTTTTTCGAAGCACCCTCTATTAAAAATGTTGATGCATCTAATTACTAATTAGTATTAAAAACAACCAGCCTCTAAGTTTAAAGGCATTAAATGGAGTATAATCCTGTCAAACTTGTTCAAAATCTATTTTATTATTTGGTGGCTTTTTCAAAGCATACTTGCACAGTTGCACATATTTCGTTAGGTTAGTATCTGACACTATTAAGGGGATATTTCAATTATATTGTTTGATACTTCATCACCACCCAACTGGTCGGTGGCAATTGTACGGACATCATCTTGAAGTCAAGATAATGTACAAGAGTTTTTGAGTCAAAGACGACATGATTTTGTAGTATAACAAAATGTTTAAACATTCAAACAAAGAAAATACATGCAAAATAATGATGCCGCGGTTACACGTAATATAAACATGAGTAGAAGCAAGTGACAGCCACACAATTCTAGAGTGCTTTAAATTACGGAAACAAAACTTTTCATAAGAACATTTTCAACGAAACGGAATAAAATTCAAATCACCACTTCTCACATAAGATGAATTTTTTCGTAAAACGTGGGTAAAATCTTTTGGACCTAAACGACCAGAATATGAAATAACTTAGAAAACACGATATAAAAATTGTGCTCCTTAGCAAAGTGGTTTTTAACACCAACCACAATTACCTGATGAAATCACGTGGCCTTTTTGACACCGCTTCAGTTGGTGTTGCGCACGGTTGGCGGACAAAGCAGCAATAACACGAATTTAAATAAGCCTGAACTCTATTCCATCAACATTCACAGTTTTTGTTTCGAGATGAAACATTTTGTGGGGGCCTTTTTTCTTGATACAGGGCCCTGAGGTTTCTATACGCCGATAGAAATGTGTTGACAAGAGGTGTTGTGAATTACTCGCTTGCTACGTGTTGATAAACATTTACGGCTTCTGTATATTTTATTATGAGATGTATCATTGTCCATATAGTAATTAAAACGAATCATGTTATTTAATTTTGTTTTCATTCGTCGTCTTTTCCTCATTCTGTTTCTTACTTCTTTGATTCGGTTTTACAATCACGAAATGGTTTTGAATCCCACGTTCCCGCTTTTATTGCAATGTTACTCGTTGAACGACGTAATTATTTCGATTTCGGACAAAAATAGCCTGAAAATCACAACATTGAACAATCCGATTTGTAAAGGTAGTTGAATTTAAAATAGTCCTATCAATGCACCCAAAATTGATTGAGTGTTTGTTTCGAAGAAAAAAAAAATGAAAATTGTTTTTGGCAGTTAATCGATGAAGTTTACCGCATGACTGACAGTCCCATCGCATCTCTGTTCACCTCAAGCGGAAACAGGCTTCAAGCGCTTACGAAATGCTTCTATGAATACCGTGTATAGACTCGGCCTTATACTGAATGTACAGAACACGTAATAATAAAATCAAATACAATAACGTCTACCTAAATCTTGCACCGTTGTTGCTTTTATTATTGTTGGAATCATCATTTTATCCATAAAGTGTGCACACAGCACACTGTATAACATCATATCAATTGACTGGTGATGTATTGTGATGTATATGTGAACGAAAATATCCACAGTGATCACAACAAGCAGGCACTTTGGCTGGGTGAATACTATCGCAAAATCAATGAGGAAACCGAACAAAATTGTGAGCAATATACTGAAAAGTGTAAAGTGCTTTGGAAATGGAATCGATGAAGAAAGACCAAATGATAAATGTTCCATTTCAATGGCGGAGCACATTGAAAACAATGTCAAAAAGTGGGTAAAGAGGTACGACAAATCAAATCGAAACAAATATGGAAAAAGTTCATAGACAGCCATCAGCATTGGTATCAGCATCAACATCAGCGTTAGCGTCAGCGTCAGCAAAGTCTAGAAAATGGTTATAACTGAAGCCTGAACAATGAAAATGAAAGAAAGAAAGAAAAAAAACAGCACATAAACGCCGCAAACGCACACAGCCGCCTTCCATCCAACCATCCAACCATCCATCCATGCAATAAATATAGCACGGCAGCACAAAAAAGAACCGAAATGTGGGAATATTCCATTTAGATGTTCGCATTTATACGAGAATGTGCTATCATTTTCATGAATTTCAGGTAGGCGATTCTCGCACTGGTGCTTATGCTTATGCTTATGCTTGCGTTTTACCATCCATACAATAATACACAGATTCTTATAAAATATGTTGTGTATTTTGAATACGAGTCGACGTTCGGCGAGTGCGAATGTGACTACCACGAACATCGTTTGTCGTTCTGTTCGTTAATTTATTTGAATTTATCGTATTTCTCCTCTCTTCGCCTGCTCCATGCATTTTCGCACTCACCATAACGAAGTTTATATTTGTTTATATTTATGCCTGTACGTTGTACAATATTCCATATTTATTTCGAAGAATGGAAACGAAGTGTTGGTGTCGGTGCGATAGCTATGCTATACTCTTATTTACTGGCTAGATTTGTTGGCAAAATGAGTATTACTTGATAAATGAGAGTTTAGTCACCTTTCCGATTCGAATTCGATTCTGAAGATGTGCTTTTCACCGTTAGTTTACATTTAACATCTTTTGTTGCATTTTTATCCATTATTTTGCATCTTAAAATCTATATTATGCTAAAAAAAAATTATTCATTTCTCGACACGATGAATTTTCGTATTGATACTGAACTACAGCGGTTGTTGTAAAATTAAATGCGCAAAAATCCTTCTTGGGAAATATATGGACTGGAACACTTTGAAAAAGATAATGTGATGGAAAAATTATGTTCTTTTCAAGGAGACATTGCACTTACATTCAATAACCTGTCACCTGCAATTGAAATTCTTTGTTTGCAATGAAAATGTTCTGGAATTGGTTTGCCATTGTCATTATTATCGTTGTTTTCTAAATAATACATTCAGGGAGACTTTCAGTTGTTCTAATTTTATTGCTTTCATTTATAACCATAACGTGTATAAATTTACCAAGTTTTCTTCAGTTCTTACTTGTATTTCAGGCAGGTATTCACATTGATTTGCACGAGTATTTTCTGTATTTTCGAATTCTTCCACTCTTTTTCAAAATGTGTTGCAACTAGATATATTTCTTCCGTAATTTTTACGGATACTGCATATTATAGAGATGTTAAACATATTTTTACTGCCAAAGAAACTGACAGACACCTTCTGAATAGTATTATAGGTTTTTGTAATATTATTTTCAAAAGAATAAAGGATCCGGCTTAACGTAAACTGCTTTCTCCATTTACTGTGACGGTGATTTTACCGGAGAATGTTTTCATTCTAAATACCCAATAAAATCTTAACAAAAACAAAAATGAATCGCTTGCCAAAAACTGTTTATGATAGCAATTAAGACTAAATTAACAACGTAGAGTAGATTTGGATCTTTTAATCGTCAACAACAAAAATGGCAGTTTCAGTTACAATTGCAATCATTTGAGAAATCAATAGAATAAAAATGAAAATGGAAATCAGGGATGATTTTTTTTTTCGAAGTGTCATATTTTCGAACTCATAAGTATAAAATCAAAAAAATTGTTTTTGCACTTCCCACAGGCATCTATTCTCCATTCAGCTAAAATGCGGACGTGATTCTATTTTTAGATATTTTATTTGCCACGTAATTGCTATGAATTCAAATTTAGATTTGAATATTTATAATATTTTTAAAATGTGTAATTCTCACTTGATATTCTTTTTCTGTACATTTCGCTCTACAACGAACAAACAATCATCGACCATACCAGCCATTGCACATGTGAATGGTGGTTGTTGCACAATAAATATCAAACATTCTCATATTTTTGTTGGGTTTTGAGAATGTGCAAGGGGCGAACTCCATATAGAAGACGAAGAAAGTTGGGAAAAAGAACACTAGGCACAACACACAGCGTCGTAAACGTAATTCTCTTTAAAAGTAGAAAAAAAGACTGCTTTACGCTTTAGCCAGCATATTGATTGGTTTCACAGCAGCAGATGTAGCGGCAGAACGAGGAATAATGTACAAAATACAATAACAACGTTATTTGAACGAGAAGTAGCTGTCGTTCGTTCGTTCGTTCTGCTCTGACTATATTTTGAGCGTTGCTTTTGTACTGCTTCGCATTTAATTCTCCAATGTGAACGGTGTGCATTGAGTATTAAGCACTGGGCGATGAGTACCGAGCGTCATACATAAATGCTTGCTGTAATATATGCAACATGTCAGTTCTTGGACCAAAGGTAAGTGTTGAGATTATGATTAGACAAGATTAAATTGTTCTTTATGGTTGCAGCAGATAGGATACTTTGTCATTTTGTATGTGACTGCATCGAAGTATCAATCCGATCCTGTATTCTGTCTATTAATGTCACATTCTTAAATATTACAAATGTTTCTACAACCGCAAATGTTTCTATATTGAGTTGATCAATCATTAAGAGGTCTAAATCATTTGGATTGATACCAAAAAAACACATCCAAGTGATAAATTTACCGAAACTAGTTTTCACAATTTATGATATAACATTACAAAATTATCCCTTTAAACCCTGAATTTTTTTAATTTATCGCTCACATTTTAGAATCCCTGTCACAGCATATACACTTGAAATATTATCAAAGTACGTAACGCAAAAATCAATTTTGAAAAGATGTTGTTGACTGAAGAAATAAACTGTCAACTAAAAATCTTATTTAATACCCGCATAAGAATTTCACTTCGGTGCTTTTGGATTAAAATGATTTGCATTTACAACATTTTGCTGTGGTAATCGATTGAAGTGGTTTCGTTTTTCCTTGTTTGGATTTAGCAGAAACGTGAACCGTTATAGAGATGTAAATTGGACGAAATCGGGGGGGGAGAGATTTCTGATTCAATGCAAAACTGAAAAGGCATTATAAATCCCGAATAAGGAATGCCGTGTAGCATTTACAGAGCCACTTTTATTCATTCTCAAACACTAACGCACACCATTTACTTCCCTTTTCATTGGAATCTGTGCTGTACATTTGCTATTCAATGCAGAAGCCCAACCTTCACAACCGGTTCAACAAACTTTCAAGTTTTTGCTTCAACTCAAACTACGGTAAATTTTACATTAACCTTAGTTGATGCTAAAGCATCAACATCATGTCTTCCGCTTTAATAGCCTGAACCGATAAAGAGCATAACGAATGTCACAATTTTCATTCGAAGAAGCAGTAAATAGCATCTCTTAACGAAGGAGCCATTCACTTCATTGAACTTTTCACCATTTTATCGATTCACTCGATTTTCTATACTTGTGTTTCTCCTTTGTCTATTATTTGCACTAATATACATGTTTCATGTTCATATTATAATTAAGTTTTGAGCTAATTTAATTATTTCTACCACACATTGTTTCTCGTTCGACTCAAATGTTTGGCTTCCGTAATTGTACTTCGATGGCATCATGATAAAAAAAAAGAATAAATTAAAACTTTGGTTGCACTCATCACAACTTTGAATGGGATCCAATGAATGAATCTTGTTCAAAGGTTCAGCATCGCAAGTTCCTGATGCACTAAAACGATACGAAGATCACAGTTTCAATATCTTACATTATTTATTTATTATCATATTAATTTTTTATGTTCAGGGAAAAATCTTATTTTTTTTTTCTGTCCACGAAGTTGTAATAAAAGACCTTTTTAATACAGTAACATAGCCATTTGGCTTTCATCTCATCTCTCTAGTTTCACTACCACAAGAATCTTGTGACAAGATTGAGAACTGATGGCAGTCAAAAGTGGCTTTTAGTCATATAGCTTTTCCGGGCTGAAAACAATTATTTGATATGGAAAAATGTCAACAAATACACTTGGTTGCTATTAATTCTCGATCAGAGAATCTAAAGTAAACGTCCATATGCTGTATTTTTTGTTGTTTCTTCTCCTTTTAAAATGTGATTTATTTGCTTTCCTTTTTGACCCATTTCCGTCGTTCCTCACAACGACAACGATATGGTTATTTTCTATTATTTGCTATACGTTTCAAAGTTAGTTTCCGTGTGTTAATACATGTTCGAATTTCAAAACATTGTCTACCAACAAGCTCAAATGTATACGATGATTCAGTGAGCCTCAAAAAAGTGTTCACTTCATAATTCGTGTAGAAATGGTTGTTCGAAATCACAAACGGAAGACATCAAACAACCACTTTTCATCAATGACCCATTGAATTTCCGTCACATCACATAGACAAATGTTATTATCCCATCTTAACCATGATTCTTTTGCCTGTTTGTTTGTCACGTACGCACTAGCACGCGTAGAATTCATTGCATGAGGCACCGTTTTATTCACTGTTTCTTTTTTGTTTTGTTTTGTTCTAGAACAATTCCCGGCTCCCCCCAATGAATGCAATTATGCTACAAACACAACATATGAAACCAAAATGGAAATGAAACACATTGATCCGTAAAATATTGGCCATATGTCATGACAACCAATACGCCAGTGGTAAGTACGCCACTCACCTTCATTTCCTGATGCATATTTCGAAATTACTGCTAGCCATTCACGGAAACATACTTGGTTTCGACAAACAATTTTTGAACACTTCGGAAATGAGAACTCTCATTTGCTTAGAAAATTCCTTGTGATGATATTAAATAAATATTGATTTGACATTTAGTTATAGTTCCATTTACGTTGGCAATCATACATTACCAATATTATATTTACACTTACAAGTCAATACGTCAACTTTTTGTGTAATTCATAGTATTGAAAAACTAAAACTAAATTGTCACTTCATTCACACTTCATAAAGTCCCCACACAGAAGTGCACATTTTCATAGAAGATTTCTTTCATGTTTTGTGTTTCATTTTTCCTGGAGGTGCCTGTTAAATAGAAGTGGCTAAAAAAGCTAATATATTCATTGTCTTTTGTAGTGTTTGTCTGGTATGCTCGCTTTTGTCTCGAAATGGTCGTATCACAATGGCTTTTAGCCATTCAGAAAATCAGAAACCAAAAAGTTAGTAAACGATTTGCATTTCATAACTATGGCCCATAGACTATGGGCTGTGGTATTGGCGGTAGAGTTCACTGGATTCAGAAGAATTTGACTGTGTTGTCATAATAAAGTGTCAATGTAAAACGTGCTGAAAAACCCAAGCGAAGAACTTTTGATGATGCAAACGTTCAAATTACCAATTTAGAGAGCGGAACATAGATTCTCACCGATACAACCGGAATGGAGTTGTGTATGCCAGCTGTTATATTGAGTATGTGTCCCAAGTATTCACAGACAAATTTCAAACGCCAACATGGAGCAATGGGGTTAATACACTTTACGGCATTGCATTTGAAGTTTAGCGAATGTGAACGAGCTTGTCTACTAACGCTTCAATACTCGTTTTTTTTGGCACACGAGAAACCAACCATTCGTATATTATTTCAACAAGATAGAAATGTGAATTGGTGTGCGCCATTTTTTTCTGGCACTTTTTGGCTGTTTGCGATTTTTTTTTTTGTTTAATTCCATTTCGTTTTCATTTGGTTTATTTATTTCAACAACCCGTGCACCAACCAACAAGATATAAAATACATTTCTTGATTCTGTTGCGTTATATTTTTTTCCCTTCTATCTTTTGTACCGTTCTCTTTTACCAACTGACTGCTGTTTCTAGCATATCCTCGTCCTGAAGTTCTATGCCGGTGGTTCACACACGAACTGTTGATGGCAGTGAAGCAATGTACAATGTACATGTTAAATATAAAGAGCGACAACTGTTTTGTTCGAATGTCTGTTGGTGGTACAGTTGTTGTTGCTGAGCGAACTCATAACGACCAAATAGCAAAGTAAATGGAAAACGGTCCAAAAATTAAAAAAAACACAAACTCCACATAGCGTGAGAGACCGAAACCAGTAGAAACGTTCCTACGGGTAGTTTTGCCAAAGCAGTGAATGTTCAATGTTCACTGTTCACTCTATGAACTACAAACACGTATAAATATTGGCATCGTTGTGCAGCGATCGGAGTTTGAATTGGTAAAGAGGGTAGACGACGAATATGCCTTTGTAAATGCTGCATGCACAGCACATGCACATAGTGCATATTGGCATTTGAATAAAATGTTTATTCAAAACGAATGCCACCACTCTCACAAACGTTATAGGAGCTGACTTTGCTGCCAATGTGTATACATTTTTTCGTCGTTGTTGTCGAACGGTTTTTGTCGTCAATTCACATATGTAATGGAGTTTTATCGTTTGGTGATTGCATTGCATGTCACACATTTCACATAATTCGTAAGTTTAATGGCAATGTAACAAATAAGTCGAAATTTTAACTTAAAAACTCTCATTTCACGTTATCTCATTTCGAACCAAACACTCTACTCATTTTGGTGAGTACATTTTCCATCCAACATTTTAAGCAGACCTCTTACGTATGAGGACCATGCAAATTCAGATCTTCACATTTTACGCTATTTTAATTCTGTGCAAATGTGTAGAATGCTGATATTTTGGGGTTAAGAATCGATTATTTCGTTGCAAAATCTACAATATTGATAAATAGATTAGTTAAAATGCGTTCACAACAAAACCTCATGATTTGTTCCTTTTTCATTAAAATGTTGAAGAATGTAATTTCATTGTTTATGGCAGAAAACTGATATAGAGAAGACGAAAGCAACGATGTAAGATTAGTTCTGCGTGATTTGTCTGGCATTCATGAATTTGGGCGGGTCTCTTACCATGGCTTATGTAATTGTTTTTTGTCTGAGTTTAAGTAGTTTTCTGGCAAAATTCATCGTGGAAATTTTCCGAATTCAGTTGCTTTGAATATATTTTCACCAAACGGCTTTGCAAATGTAGTAATTACCACAAACACGAGCGTAAGAAATGACGATTCTTTTGTCGAAATTAGTCGTATTTTCGATATTTTTCTTGGCTCGGTTAACCCGATGATTTCATTTACCACCATGAAACAGTCGCAACAGTTGAAAAACAAGTATTTTAAGGTTTTGGCAACAATCACAATAACTTAATTTGCTTTGTTTTATTTAGTTTTAACTTTGTGTGTTCGAGTAAAAACACTTGGCAGTGTGCTGTTGTCCGGGATTTAATGTAGAAATTTATTTTCAAATTGCATCTGTCAACCATATAAATAATGATTTAACGAAACAAATAAACTTAGGCATCAACATATACGTGAATGATGGTTTTTTGGCCGATCATGTTTCATCACGGCTATGAAGATACAACAACAAAAACATACCACTTTTGAAGTTTGAAAGTACACAGTAGATTGTCACGGGCAGAGCTCTGTACTTCAGCAACCTTTCGAACAAGAGAGAAAGAAAAAGGCTGCTCGATGATTTTTCGAATTTTTAACCCAAAAATACACATCAACTGAACTTAGTCTATTGTCTTTATCCATTACCAGTCTCACCACTAGCGTCGTGGCAATCTAACTCGGTACAATGGAAGCATGCTCAATTGCATTGAGTTTCATTTAAACCAGATGAACACGTGCCAACACTTAAATTTAATTTGCCAATCATAGAACTGTGTGTGATAAGAGATCAATAAAATATTCATTGAAAAAAAATTACTGTTTCAAAAAGAGCCAGAGAATTTAAATATCATAATGCCATACACAATATATTAACGTGATATGGTTATGTGACTTAAAGTTAACAATAAATAAACTATAAAAGAAGATCCGAATCAGAGTGCTTTGCTCCAGACCAATTTAAATTTATATTTGTAATTTGAAATGAGGCTGACGAGCTAAATTATAGAGTTTATTTTAATATATCTACACTCAAAAGAGACGAAAAAATCGACGAGAACTTGTTTTAGATTGATTCCCAACCGAAGATACTAATTAGTGTACAGAGTCCGAAGTTCAGACTATATTTTAGTCTAAAGTTGGATATTTAGATTAATAACACCATTTGATCCAAACAAAAAAGTTGTGTGATCATTTTTGCATAAGAGTGTAGCAGAAGATCTTCATCGAAGTACAGTCATGGACAAAAATGAGAGGACACTTCTCAATATTTTTTTCTGATCGTTGTAAAACAATCACTGCCACAGTTTCCTTATGCAACCATTTTATTTTTCATTTCGTAACAATGTCTACTAAGTATTTCAGTATGACTTTGGGCGGAAACAATATTTATTGTGTGAGATATGGGGCCAAATGTAAGCCATGCCATATTGAGAAGGGACTAAATTGAGAGGACAGTTTGATTTGAGGCAACGCATATTACAAGATCGTCGATGATTGAAGACATTCTGCATAATATCTGATGTAGTCATGTGTGCTGATAATGAATATACCAAACAATCCAATTAACCCTCTTAGTTTCTGAGATTTTCGGCCGCCAATAGGTGGCCATCAACTCAGACTGTGGCCACCTCCATAAAAGTGGCGATTGCGCGCCATTTATGAATATCTTTCGAATGTGTTTGGTTGTGATTTTAAAGTCAATCAATAGACAAACAAAACGCACTTCTAACTTTTGGAATCAATCATGTGGTCTTGGCGCAATGTGGCTCAACGTATCGTGGCCGATGTTCATATTGAGCCGATTTTGGTACATTTAAGGTCATAATTCGAAAATGGTGGAGAATTTAATGTTCCTGTCTTCAGCAAAAATGTAGCCTATCTCAAGGGCGACAACTTTGCTCAACAACGCATTACTCTAAAATCATCGAGGAGCTGAAGAAAAGCATGATAACAATGATATTCAACATACCGACCGGCCTCTCATATAAACGTCCTATTGGAAATAGCTAGTCTATGCACTTGCATAAGTTGGGAATAGGTTTATATAGTTAAAAATGATCTGAAAATGAAGATAACTAATAATTAGATACCATTTGGTATGATATCAAGATCGCATATACTGATTTCAGGACAAGTCTCTTATACAAGATGTATGAGAGGCCGGCCAAAAGTTGTATATCATTGTCATCATGCTTTTCTTCAGCTCCTCGATGATTTTAGAGTAATGCGTTGTTGAGCAAAGTTGTCGCCCTTGAGATAGGCTACATTTTTGCTGAAGACAGGAACATTAAATTCTACACCATTTTCGAATTATGACCTTAAATGTACCAAAATCGGCTTAATATGAACATCGGCCACGATACGTTGAGCCACATTGCGCCAAGACCACATGATTGATTCCAAAAGTTAGAAGTGCGTTTTGTTTGTCTATTGATTGGCTTTAAAATCACAACCAAACACATTCGAAAAATATTCATAAATGGCGCGCAATCGCCACTTTTATGGAGGTGGCCACAGTCTGAGTTGATGGCCACCTATTGGCGGCCGAAAATCTCAGAAACTAAGAGGGTTAATTGGATTGTTTGGTATATTCATTATCAGCACACATGACTACATCAGATATTATGCAGAATGTCTTCAATCATCGACGATCTTGTAATATGCGTTGCCTCAAATCAAACTGTCCTCTCAATTTAGTCCCTTCTCAATATGGCATGGCTTACATTTGGCTCCATATCTCACACAATAAAATTTTTTTCTGCCCAAAGTCATACTGAAATACTTAGTAGACATTGTTTCGAAATGAAAAATAAAATGGTTGCATAAGGAAACCGTGGCAGTGATTATTTTACAACGATCAGACAAAAATATTGAGAAGTGTCCTCTCATTTTTGTCCATGACTGTATGTCATAGCCTATGACTCATAGGAGAAATGGCCATGATGTTAATAACGAAATGGAAATATGGCTGCTGAAATAAAATGCTTTCGGAATTTAATGGGCGTTAAGCCCATAAAATATGGGGGTGGATACAGCTCTGAAATTGTTCGGGGATCACCATAGGTACTGACACTGCCCGGATAGTCGTCGTATCGTTTTGGGACATCTCTCCTCCAGGAGGTGCTCGTTCAATGTTAGCATTTATGTGCTCCTTCTTCAAAATATGACACACGCATACAAACGCAAGTGCCGCACGCAGCTCAGTAGTAAAACGCACACTTTGATATATCTCGTTGGACAACTCTGTGTATATATAAGAGAAGAAGACACGACATTGACATGCAATGTTAAGTTATATGGAGCGAGCACTCTCCTCAGATTTTCCAGACTCGTTGCATATTTATTTTTGAACCAGAATTGCGTTTTGTGGGCTAAACCAGTGTTTGATGTGAGCTAAAAGCGTGAATAATATAATCCCTTGCATTGTTGGATGTTAATTCACTTTCACTATAAGAAATTTTATTTCAATTTTATATTTTATATTTTATGTGAAGCTAATTTATCGAAATGAATGCGATGTCTCATTCAAAACGATCATTCAAAATAGACATAAATCCCGTGTGTTCCATTCACTCGAATTCAAAGAGTGGTCCCAAGAGTTTGATTTTTAAAACAAAATTCACTATTTTCGAACTCTTGTTCAATTTGTGTATTGTAGTTCGGACAGTTTGAGTGGTTCAGACTTTTTATGCGGACTTTTTATGCAACTTAACTGAATCACAACATTTTTGGTTCAGTTTTTTCTTGGGCTATCAGTGGCTAGCCTGTTTACTTTATCGCTTATGAATGTTTTATTGATTTTCATGAGAACAATGAACTAACGAACGAAGCGATAAAACTGTGTATACGGAATTAAAGCTGTATTATATGCATTTCAAATGTTTTAATCTTTGTCTCCTTCCCCTTTCTCAACTGAATTCATTGTGTTAACAATTGAAATTAAATCTGCAAAGAATTACACAATTTGTTTCGAGATGAAAATGTAGCAAGCAACAGGAATGATGAATGTTCAATTGCACGTCTGTGTGTGGGCAGCGAGAGTATCTGACACACATTGTGTGTCTTAAAATGAGAGTTCACAGTTTCTCGTGCTGCGTACGAATGTACACAGTTTTGATTAGTGCGTTCAGAGATCTGAGCAATGCTGTGTTAGTTTAAATAGGATTGTAAAATTGTCAAACAGTGTTGTATGCACGCTATAGCGAACCAATTTAACAGTTTATGCTAGTCTTGATTTAGTTGAGAAAACAAAATGAAAAATATATATTTGTATTCAAAGAGACAAAGGGAACAATCGATGCTCACATAAAAATATATGCCTTTTTCCAAAATCTTTCCAACTTTTTTCCTATCATTGTTAAAGTTCTTAATATCTCGATAAACAACTTTCCTTGGACATAAGCAGTAAATTTCTTATCTTTTTAAGGTACGACGAATTCAATATTTCCTGGAAGGATTGAAACTGGGACCGATATCGAATTAGGGATTTTGAAATGTTTGGATTTTATTACTTCAGCGCTTGGACGGTTTACGATATATCAATATTTTATTATATTTATTGTTAATCACCTTAACTTAACCATGAAATCAACATATTAATTACTTTATAAAACAAACATAAAGTGGCAATTTCTTCTTGGAGCAGAATTATCAGAATTATTATATTAAATAAATAATTTTCATAATCCATAACAAAGAATGGTGAATATAAATCAATGCCATTGCGCCAACAATTACGAATGATGTGAACAAAACAAAATTGCACACATGAAACATCGATGAATAAATGTTCGATCATCGTGAGCGCAAGTAAAAGGCCGAATCAAAATTTGTTTGTTTGAATGACGGCACCGCAACATTTGGAATGGCAGAATAAGTTCAATTGCAATCGCTTTTATTTTTGAGTTATGTGCAGATGTACAATTGTACATTGAAACATATTCTTGCGTGAAAAACAACGCAAATGCACATAAACATTAACTTATAAATTGTGCGCCAGTGCACAAAAGGAGAAGTTGTTGCGTTGCTCATGAATTCGATTCAATACATAGTAGGTTAACAATAAATTTTAGCTTATATTTTATTGAAATTTATTCATAAAATCTACATGAGAGCGGCGCAGTTTGTGTTCAGTATAAAATACACCGAGCAAATAATGCAAACCAAAGCAGAATAAATGCATTACAAACACACGTACGAAACACACATAAGCAAGCACTAAACAAATTGCAATCTATATGATAGAGCAGATTAAAACAATGCCAAGAAACAGCCAAGAATTATGAATTGAAAAATGAGGGGAAAAAATAACTGCTTCAGATAATATGACTGACTGCCAATGTTCTGCTGCAGCTATTGCTGCTGTTGTTATCATTATTATTCATATTAAATTCATAATCATCTCTTTTTTAATGTTTTTTTTTTAACGCCATACACTTTGAGCTATAGAAATGGGAGCTCCATATCAATATGTCACAATATTGTATGATATTTTTCTGTGAGAAGTTCACATCAAAGATTTTATATTGAATTAACTTATAATAAAAGTGAAAAACATTTCAATTGGTGTTATCGATACTCTGTAGTTCCTAAAAGCCAGCCACAATTGTAGTTAATCACAACGATATTTATAGCAGTCACCCAGTGCTCAGTCCATTTTTTTTTCTCCAAAACATTTCACGTAAAAACCAAGTATACAATGGCAATCATTATGTTCAAGTACATTCCAAGAGATGAAATTCCAAGAAACTCTTCATGAAAGAACCATGAAATGCTATCATCGAAGCCTTTTTCGGCGAAAATATCCACGAGTTTTATTCGTTTGACCTTTAAAACACTTTATAAAGCTATTTATGTTTAAATAAAATGCTCGATACGCGTGGTCTGCTTCAAGCCTCATTAATCATATCAAATACCGAGTGGTATCTCCACTCTTTTGGTAATAACTTCATTTGTCTTTCAAATACGCAACCATGTTCAGGATGTATTCCTGTTCTATGTTTGCTTTGAGTGGGTGTTTTTTTTTCTTCAATTCTATTATATAGAATAAGAGTATTCATTTGCACACACACAATAGGCAATGGATTGGAATCAGGTCAAGACGTTTTGGTACAGTTTTGAAACAAAAATCTATGCTGTAACGAATTACGTAGTATACGTGTGAATTTCCCACATTTAAAAAAAAACACATAATTTTATATTATATCAAATCAAAGTAAATTGTATTTTTTCATATTTCTGGTGGCTTTTACTTTATAAACATTTCTTTATTGTTATTTCGGTGAAGTGATTTTAATCCTGATTACATTTTTTGACGAAGAGATACCCAACAAAGCTTGAGGGCTGTATGGAGAAATGTGGCAAAATATTCAAAACTAACCAAAATGTTTACGGTAATCGACATGATAATATTAAACAAGAAATTTAAAGTAAATAAATTGATAAAATTGTATTCGATAAAGCTGATCATAAACTTTCTTCTCATACTCAATTGTAATAATGGAATATTGAACGTTTGTACAAAAAATTGAATTTTTTTATGTAGTTAAAGCCAAGTACAGTAATCAATTGTGAGTAAAACTTCGGTTGTAACCGAACTGAAAGTGTTCACGCACAAACTATGGCTGAGCAAAGTTGTCGATTTCATCAATACAGTAAATTCATTCCGACTATTCCGTGTGCCCGGGGAAAATCGGATTTAACTTGAAAGAATGTTTTGAACAGTAGAATTGAGTATTTCACAGGGAAAATCAGTTATACCAAACACACTTTTATGAATACTTTCTTCGGTTCATTTTCTAATCAATCTTATTCGCGTAGTTTTTTTTTCAATCTACACATGAAACATTTTCTAGTGTTCCTTATTTTTACAAGAGCAAAGAAATTTGTAAGATCCGAATTTATTGAGTCACTTTCATGACTTCGGTTACGTGAGGTATTTGAATGTTCATTTTCTACAAATGCCGTAAAACCAAATAAGATAATAAAATACGAATGATTTACAATGCAAAATGTATGCAATGTGAGTCTTCATATGGCTATATATTTCATTGAGCCTCCAGCATCATTCGTTTGAAGCGTTCGATTTGATATTTTGAAGAGGGAACATAAAGGAATTGTAAAGCATTGCAAGGAATGATTGAAGGTTGGAAAATGAAAAAAAAGCCGGTCTTGATATACTGGCAACAAGAAAACACACACAAATACAGTGATAAAATATCTTGGTGGCAATGAGAATATCAATAAAGAGGGTACACAAATAAAACAAAAATGAAGAGAGTCCAAATTCAAAAGGTGGTTTTCCTTTTTGGTTTCTATTTGATATTTTGACCCATGTTTGATTGTATGTTTTACTTTGACGAAATGGTTGTACGTGACGTAGAACCAATAGTTTCTCAAAACAAAAATCTTTGATTAAATTTTATCTCGTTCGTAACGTACTGCTATGCGAATGTAAACTTCAACATATTTTCACTTGTAAAGACATTCAAATGTTTTGTTCTTTTTTATATTATGACCAGAAACATTATCTAGAAGCTTAAAAACAATATAGATAGCAATTTCCAATTTATGTCTTACACATTCTCGTTTTCTTGTTTATGTCACATAAAAAAAAGCTGATACAATTTTTATACTTAAGAAGAAGACAAATCAAGATGTTGATCAGAATTATGATTTGTTGCCTTTGCGATGACCACAAGCAAAACCGCACAATGTCACAATGTAATTTAATCGTATTGAGTACTTTTGTTCATTTGACGTGCATTCGAGTAGTTCGCCACCTGATTTTATGACAGGTGTAACGTTCAAAAGCCAATCTTGACACAGCCAATGCAACGGTTTCAACGGTTTCAACGGTTTCTTTTTCGATGTGATTTTCATTCTGGTACTGAATGATGGCTGCTGCAAAGGCACGAGAGCGTGATGGTCGGCAAGTCTCTATTCAATTTGGTTATTGTTTAGTCTGTTTTTTTTTATTTATATGCATACGTACAGAAGGTACCGCCATGCTAATAATACCAACAATCAACTAAATAAAAGCGATAAGAGGGAAGCAAAGGTACAACAAATGTTGTATGGTAAATGTAAAATGCTTGTACTGATGCTCTTTTGGTGTAAATGCAGCACACTGTTGAACGAGAAGAATATGATGAAAAACGTGAAGACTAATTCTCGAAAACTTAAAACATCTGTCGACCAGTGGCTCGAGTAGCAACTGTGATCGTCGTCTGGCTTGCATGGCTACTGGCATCGAATGCGTTCGTTGTCTACACACAGCTCAAGATCGTGCAGCACAAGGCAGCAGCACACGACGAACGGCATTCTTTTTTTCTTCTGCTTCTTTACTTTTGTATTCATTCAATTTCAACCGTTTTCCGTATAAATTCGAGTAATCTCAACACGTTACTAGCCCAATCAACTTTATTTCAGGAGTTTCTGTTCGATTTGAACTCTTAATTGGATAGCAGAGCGCAAATAGTCCTTAAACAGGAATCGTGTTATATTCGCTTCCGCATCGCCAACAATTTCAACCGATTTCTTATCAAAAAAAGCCACTTGAATGGACGAACCATTCGGAGAAAGTACAAGTTATCGTATTTCCGAATCTAAGCTTGTTAATGTGAATTTGTTGCATACACAAACTGGGGTTCGCTCTCTTTTAGCAATAATCGCTTACTACGATAAGAATTTATGTTGTTTTAATTGGCTGTTTTTGCAATTGTTTGATGGTCATTTTCTCTTCTGTCAACTACTACAGAAAATTCATATTTATCCATTCATTTCGATATAAATATTATCTTACTGACATTGAAATTGACGTTGAAAACTCTCAAGTGAGAGTGTTTATTTCACGCACTCGAAACACAAAATTCAAGAACTAAGAACCAAATCCACCACTGCAAATTGACTGCTTCAATTAAAATGCTAGCAAATAAACAACCTTCAAATGAATAATCAATTTATCAATAAAAAAGAAACATTAATTTGATTGCCAATATTACAGTATAATAAAACGACCAACACACACCGAGAATACAGTTAGAGATGTCGAGAGGCGTTCGTGTAGATTGAGAAGAAAAGTGCCGCGAAACAAGATTTTTGAATATAAAAAGTATACAAACGGTGAAAAGCAATGTGTTATGCATTGAATACACAGTGAACAATCATCGTGTAAAGGTGATTGCACAAAAACAAAAAAACAAAACCGAATAAAGAAATAAAATGAAGTATCAAAATTGGACAAAGACTTAGCAACGCGAGGCCATATGAATTCAAAACAATCAAACGTAGCGAATTCGATACCAGTGAAATCGATGTGAGCATGTTGTAGAGTTCGTGTGGAACAAGTGGTCGCGTGACGGTTACATGCAGCTTACCTTCATCGCTTACGTATGCAGTAAGCGCCACAGACAACAAAATACCCACCAAATGCTATTTGCTTTGAAACGGGTTCATCACTTCTCCTCGAATAAAAATGGCAGATCAAAATTCTAAAAAAAAAAATACCATTTATGACCATTTCCCAGCCATCAATCTCAATACAGATGATAAACTCGATCAATCTAACTGTGTGAAGTTAGCTTAACCCAAATTCAATTGATTCAAATGTTATGTTTGACATGTATTTGAAAGAGTAAATCAGTACACAAAGTCGGAAATTAGAGAGAATAATGAATCGATAGAGATGGATTGAAACACATTTTAATGAGCAATCAACGCCCAAAGATTTCAAACAGATAAAACAAAAATTTCAACATGAAAAAGTCCAAATTCCAATCTTCTAGAATATAAAAGTTTCAACATTTCAAATTCAAGACTATTATTATTGCAAAATTTCAATACTGTTTCGGAATTTGGATGGTTGACAATAAATAAATAAATAATAGATTTCAATAATGATTTGCTGTGGGAATAATGTTTTGTTTCAGGGGAATACGTTTATGTCATAGTTATTATATGAATATTATATTCAACAAATGTTGGATGCGGAACCATTTTTTTGTGATTGTAGGTGATGAAGTGGCCATGAGTGTCCTTGAATTCTATAAAGTAAATCTCCACCCTACAGGTTTTGGACATGATATGACGTCAAGTGAAAAGGTACTTTTCTTGAATAGTTGATATTTTCTCATCTTTTGTGATACATGAATATTCTTGTATAAAATCGTCTCTGGTCAATAGTCGACCTCGTAAAATGGCAAGTGAAAGGTACTGAGATAGCCTTTAAATCTACTTTTCATCAATTGTAATACTCCACTAATTGATTTAATGGAAGTTCTTGATTGTATTCTCCATTAAACAAAACTTAACAGAAACAAAATGTTTATTTTCGGATGTATTTGTATAGTTTTGATTAGAATATCTTTTTTGTTGAATGTGTGGAGAAGAACATTAATACAATTATTCATGCAGAAGGGTGCGTATGAGTGCGTTTGGTTTTGCACAACACGTACAGTTATATGTTATCATTCATCTGGTTTTTATTCGTTATTCATGTGCGGTGCTCACGCTACTAATGTTATTTGTTCCCTTTTACACAATTGGCTCATTCCACAGCAACGGTGTCACGGTCACGTCTATTCGCTTAGCGATTTGCCATCAATTTGATTGTGTGTTCATTTCTATTCACTATTTCAACTAATGCCAACACGAAAGTAACTTATGGACCCCCTGTGTAAACATTAAATTCGCCAAATAATATGCTGAGCAAGTGATGAAAGTGTGTCATTTAAATTCTTTCATGTATTAAAATAGAACATACATTTGACTACTATGGTGGAAATTATTTGGCAAAATTTTGTATTAAAATATAATAAATAAAACTAAAATACTGTTTTCTTTACGATGAAAATCTTTTTTCTTTAATATATAATATATAATATATTTGTTAGCTCTATGGCCAAATGTAGCACATCGACTGAACACTGAATTTGACATTCAATTGAATGCAATCGATTGCAAGAAGCATTGAAAGTCAGACAATGTTGTGTCACTTGTTTTCACAGTGAAAAGCTTTGCAAGAGTTGAATCCGATTTTAAGAAGTTTACCTTGTTCATACAACAGACAAAGTAACAAAATAGTTTGGTTTGAAGCTAAGAATAATTGATGTAAAAGAAAAACATAAGAATTCAAACAGCTACAACTTGCCATTGGCTTCAAAGTTCTTCGATTGCAACTCAAGTGAACTGATATTGTGACATTTTGCTAGTTGCAAAAAGCCAGTCAAGATAAATTGGTGTCGTGATGTTGTCGTTGAGCATTGTAAGTGTATGCGAATTCAAACAACTGGTTTTTAAGTATATTTCTCATGCGGCAATTTCTGTCTCCTTCGAAAGGTAATGCCGTGAAGCAGGCGATTTGTGTTGTTTACTTAACGTTGTTGTATTTCTCACTCTCTCGCTTCTCTTTTCCTCCCTCTCCCTCTCTCTCTCTCTCTCTCTCTCTCTCTCTCTCTCTTTCGTTCTCCCTGAGTATTTTGCGTGGAAAGGTTTTTTGGCATCTTTGTCTGAATCGTAAATTTATTCTGAGTCCCTTTATTGCCTTACAAACGTTAATTCGTTCGATTGTCTTAATTCATGAAAATACTTGAACAACAAATTTGTACATTCACGTGCAAAATTTACGTACATACGCTGATTCATTATCATTACAGTTTTCATTTGCAAACGAGAACAAAATAAAGTTAATGTCATCGCATTGATTGTTCTTAAGGTGATCGGCACAAGAAAGTCATTCTGTTGGAATTTATTCAATATTCTTCACACACTTCAATTGAAGTTGAACGTGTTGATAGTATTTCTATCCGCTTCGAAATATTAAAATATGTTTGTGTTTATCATAATTGAGTGTATAAACCAAGATAGAAACCTAATTCACCTGGGCCGCAATTGATCGATTTATGCTATATCTAAAATGTGCGTAGGTTTTTCCTGATTTTTCAATACTGACCACAACACAACTGATTCAACTTATTATCGTTTGCATTATATCGCATTATTATACAGTTGTTTTACATGTTTTCTCTGTTTATCTTCTGCGTCTCTTTTTCTTTCTTTCTTTCTTTCTCTCTTTCTCTCTTTGTTTTTTTTTGTCCGGGGATCTTCTTATATTCATGTCAGACGCTAACTGAATAGACATTTAATAAATAAAAGCGCCAAATGCCATCGACACTTTAATGCTGGGAATTTATAGAAAATCGGCGCCATCAAGCGTCACATTATAACAAATATACAAGTGAGATACAAAATAAATATAAACTCCCAAACGAAAATGGTATTAAATGTATGGAGCAGCTTTTACTGTGAAGGCGAAATGAGTTGCGGTGCGCTGCCTCAATTCATGTGCCTTAGCATTCATTTAAACCATTAAGTGTGCACATTAGCAAACTGGCTTGCGTATTCACGCACACACGTACACACAGCGTGTCTTTGATTGTATTGCAATGATGCGCATCGAAATGAGCATCGGTTGTGGTGGAGATGGGTTGTGTTGTGTTGCGGCTACTTTTTATAATGCCATTGTGGCTTGCGATTTTGGCACGGCTTGAGTTGCGCTATGCTTACGTTTCACGTAAACACCATTTCTACCATGTCGCGTCCGGATGATGTTTTTTAATGTGCGACTTATTACAAGAAAATCGAATTACGTTTTGCAATCTCAATATTTGTTATTCTCGATCTATTGAAATTTATTTGTTTTTATTCGCCTTCAATTGAATTGGCACAAATAATGTTGCGATGGAATAGAGGCAATCTGTAAATGGATCTGCAGTATTTGTTACTGATGCGCTGAATAAAGTAAATGAAGCAAATGAAGCAAATGATGCAAATGAATAAATGCAATTTATTGTGGTGAGTATCAGAAACATTGACAACTCAGCGCCAGATTCATCTAAATTCAATCAACCAATTATCGACTCAAAGGTAACTCCAGTACAGAGGAATGCGTGTAAATTTCAACGAAAATTGCGTACATAGAAAATATACAAAAAGCCTCTAGAAGTAAATTATCTGGTGCACGATTATCTTGCCGATTAAAGCCATCCCATTCGTTGCTAATTACGATTGTGAGTGTTCGATTCGTTTGTGTGTCCAGCCTTTGTATTCCCTTTCAAAAGGTTTTGTCTTGTTTCTATCTATGTTAAAACACAACACCACATTTAAGCGCACATGGAAACAATTGTATGCAACTTTTATAATGTACTTAGCATTTGCTTTTTCCCCCCTCGTCGGTGCTGAATCGTCATGAGCCGAGGGCGTGGTCAATCGGATTGTTGCTAGATTTTTATATTTCATTTGCTTTTTGTCTTCAGATTCTTTGTATGATTCACCACTTAATTCGTTTCGACGGTCATATTTGCTGCTATTTCGATTATCTTTGTGTCTTGTTCTATCTCGTACGCTGAGCGCAGCGCTTCACCATTGTTTGATGGCATTCACACAGTACACGATACCCATGCATACGGTAGAACGACCTAGCCGTTGACCTGTTTTCCAAGGATGAAGCAACGGTGTTATTAATTTGGATTTCTTCTCTTTTTTTTCCCTATGTCTTCTTCATTGTCGATTCCACCATTCATCGTTACCGTTGTTGCCACTTCGTTTTCCATTCGGATCGCTACTTTTTGGTTTGCTTCGTATAATGTTTGTGATTTTTTTTTTTTTTGCCTCATGGTTTCGTTGAATTGGTGCTATTACGTGAAATCGCAATCAACAGAATGAAAAGATCGAGTGTCACGATTAATTTTACCATCGACATGGGCCACAATTTCAATCAAACTGAAACAGACATGTTCCACTTGACTAGTGACGACAATAATGTCGTACAAAATCGTGCAATTCAATCAAACCTTTGCAAATATATTTCAATTCAATTGAAAACTGCGTTTTTGTTGTTGGTTTAAGCAATGATTCTTTTCTCAAGTGGCTAACTTAAGCCGTTTATTTTACCGAGCGCACGCTTTGTATTATGTGACATCGTTCATGCACTACAGATGCAAGTCATCTGCTCTCATTTTCATACTGAACATAGCTATACAAGTATATCGCTTTCGCCGACACACACGTTTAAATATTCTCTCGACATTCTGCGTGCCCACTGACCGTGTCCATGTCCATGTCCATTTGTCCATACACCGTATGCTGCAAGCTGCATTTTGTGCGAAAAGACCAAATAGCGGACACACGGTGTAAAATGGATAAACAGCGGTAGCATAAGAGGTCGGGCGATCCAATGGCATACAATGTAATGCAATGCAATGCAATGCAATGCAATGTAATGTAATGTAATGTGTGTGCTAATTTGTCAAATCAATTCATTTGTCACTAGACACAGCGTCAAAGTCAACTGATCGTATGTTTTCGCTACAGTAATGAAATATGCGTGCATCGCGAACTCATTTTATTAATCAATTGCCGTTTCTGTGGCTATCATTGAAGGAAAGAATGAAATATAGTATGTAATCAAATTGGTGAATTAGTTTACATTCAATTAATGAAGTGTTTAGTTTTATTTCCGTCCATTCAATGGCTCATAAAAATGCATAACTTCAATTGGTCTTTTTCTTTCTTCATCTCATTTTTTTGCGTTTGGAAGTAGGTTCAAATTTTCCAAATCGCCTGTTCTTATCAGTTCTGCCAAAACTTAATGATGAATACCTCTTTGAGAAAATCTCAATTATTTTTTGTTTTTTTTACCATTGAGCTAAACTGCTCGAAAAATGCGAATGACGTTTTAAAGTAAACGAACAAAAGGTTCAGTTCAGAGCTCACAAGGCTAATGACGTATCATCGGCGAAAAAGGACATTGCACTTTGCTCAAGAGAGAAACCAACAAAATGAGCTAAACCAGTTCAGATTTTTGAGCGTGAAAATAATGCGTTATCGATATAAAACGAATATTCATCAAATGAGTCTTAATGGGTGGGCCGAAAATATGGTTCCAGACCTTTAAAATCCGACACATATGAAGATTAACACCAAAAACAAATGATGTGCATCATTTATTCGAGCAGTCTCGTTTGGCATTACATTGGACGATATATAAAACCAAAGAAAAACAGTCGCAGATGCTTTGTTCACGGCCGGGTGGTTCAACGTTGCCAATCGTATACAATGTACAGTACATCAATGGTTTTACAATGGAAAAAGTTCGTCGATGACCTGGCTTGATGAATAAGATAACGTGAAAAGAACGCCAAGACATTAAAAAAAACTAAATGTATGTTCACTGAGTAACATTTTTTTCCGTTGAAAATTTATTTATTATTCGTGACGATGTGACAACTGACTCTGCCCTGCCTCTCTTTGCCATAAATAATTTTAGCCTTAGATCGTAATTGCTCATCCAACAAAAAAAACATGTAATTTCTCATCATAACATCATTAATATTATACTTATTCGTTTTACGAACAAAATATTGCAATTGCATATTTATCATTTGACGGTTTTGCTGCGTGTTGAATTGTGAATTATGTTTTTAAACATACAATGCTGCATTCATTTTGTTGAAAATGAGACGGATATTTATAAATCAAAACATTGCACACATAATGTTGAATCTTAACATGGTTTTCACTTCAATCATACACTGTTAAAACCGTATTAAATTGACTGGATATTGGTGGCTGAATTCCTTACCAAATGCCTATCGATTTGATCCAATGAGCTGTGTTAGCTTGCGGTTTTGCATGTAATTCATGTGATAAATGGCTAAATAATTACGAATACCGCAATCGAGAAACCAAATAATTAACGAATACACAACCACGAACAGTCAAAGAATGTATTAGCTGATGAGCCATCAATATATTTTGTACAGTTTTCCAATCGATATTTTACAAACATTATTTCAATTTTGAATCAATTAAGAATATTTTATTCATACAGGTTTTACGGACGATATGAAATGGGGAATGGGAAAAAAAAACAAACGAAACCATGATATACCCGAAACAATTTGCTGGCATTATTATTGCGTTTTTGCGCGATGCGCCGAACAAAATGATGTATAAATCAATCGAATGTATATTGAGTGAGGGTTTTCTGACGGGGGAATGGCGTTTCCATTAGCAAGCCTGTTTAATTGTACTGTAACAGTGGTAACTGCGTCTACCTACAATACGGTACACTGTAAAGGCATTGCCACATATCACGAGTATGTTCAACAACAACAAAAAAAAGATTATTGCAGAAAAACGGGCTCCATACGTATGGCTTCTGGGTTCGTATTCATTCGTTACTAAAAACTGTTAATGTTGACATAAAAGATGAAGTAAATGCATAAGCTGGAAGAAGAGTTATTTGTATAGAGTCAGCATTTAAAGATACAAAACTATATGAAAAGAAATGAATTTTGTTGTGGATTCAAAAACTATTATCGTTGCTAAAGTTCCTTTATTCAGACAATGATGTGTGGCAGGTTTCTAATTCCATTTGCACTCGTTGGTATTGCAAATTTTGTCATTTTCCAAATAGAAATAAATGAATAAATGAAATTAGTATTATTTTTACAATACAACTATTTATATTTGTACTAGAATTGGTATTCTCTAGCGATCCGTTTAATCGGTCTCGTGTTCATCTTACAAGACGGTTACATGCTTGACGAAAATGAAATACAATCAGACATTGATCTAAATATTATGATTTGACTGCACACCAGTGGAAAAGTATAACTGAACCGCATACTGAATAACAATGAACTAAAGAAACCTTTTCCTCAACTATCTGTCGAAGATCTGTAAGTAATTAACATAATAACAAAGACTTTGATATTATCTCAATGACAGTTTACCCTTGTTTTCTTCACACGCATTTTATACATTGAGTATGGCGTGACGCCAGTCCTGAATAGTCGAAATGTGGCTACCCATTTTGTTTAAGTATTACTTTTGTTTTCCACTTTGATGACATTTGCTCTAAATTTTCCGTCTTTTTGTTGTTGTTTATTTTCAATGTTGAAATAAGCACAACATTATTTATTCTGCATACAACACGCCAAACATACATCAAACATCATTTTTTTTTTGAAGCCATTTTTTGTTGTTGTTGTTGTTGCTTTTCTCAAGTAAACAGCTCAAAATAGAATGAAATATTTTGATGGATGGCCTGTGATTACATCAACACGCCAAATTGATATCGATAAACCATTAGATTGATGTGAAGGCACCAAAATAAAGCCGTTTACGAAATTGTATTGAATGAATATGCGAAGTTCCAAAATACTACCGACAAAGTTCATAATATTTAGAGGCGCTTTCAAAGCAGTTTAATTGAGTGGAATATTGATTGCACATGACATACCTCAAACGAATTTGTAACGAGTAAGCAGAAAATGGTTTCTTTCGATGAAAATGGAAATACAAACAGGGAATTTCTTGAATGCAGATTTAGACTTAGCCTTTTGCCAAAAAAAAAAAATCAAACTGCAATAGGCAAACATTGACCGTTGAGTACACATATAAATTTCAATATCGAAATTGGCTTTAAATGCAGTCACCGATCCAGTGAAAATGGAACTAATAAAATGGTTACGTAGAACGCAAATTGATGGATTGAATATGGTCAGTGAATTTGTTTGTGGGTACGCTTGTATCGCTATACTTTGTTCATTCTTTTACTGCACTTGATGACTCTTCATTATCATGAACATATTGCGGGTGCTTCAGTTGAGCAATCTAACCAGTGCCAATGTGCATAAATTTCAAACACATTGTGCTGTGCACCGTTACATTTGTGGTGTAATAAGAGCCGTAAAATGAGCACGTTCGTGTGCTCTCTATCGATGTTATTCTGTAATCGGAATTTAAGGTCAAAGCGGCAACAACAAGCGGAAAAGGAGAGCGAGAGAGAATAAATCCATACTGAAATGGAGAATTGCATCGGCAAGAGTTTTTTTTTTCATTTGTTGTGCACTTATTGTTACGTTACATTTCTTCTTCTACGTGTTCTTCGACTGGTATTGGTAATGCTTGTTGTCGATGTATTGAACAAAAATAACCGGTTTCCAAATCGGACACATAATTTTTTGAAACTAAAAGTCACAAAATTCACTGATTGTGTAAATGCGATTAACAAGGTGATACTTTGTTTGATGTTGGTCGCTATGTACGCCGCTGAATGAAAATAATTCACTCTTCGTGCAAATAATAATTCCGCTATATTTTCTTTCTTTCTCGTTTCTTGTTGTTTCCCATTGTGAACCTCACAAATCCATATTTTGCTTGTATTTTCGAGCAGCAAACACAATCGCTTAGTTTTCATAATGGAATATAAATTACCTTTCATTTTACATTCACCGAATGTTTGTTTATGTAACGGAAGATGTAAGTTCAGCCACTCTGTCAAAAATTGATTTTTCACTACCACTTAGAACTCAGTTTAATAGATGATTGCCGCCACGACAGATTCGCATTTTTTCCCGCTAAAAAATATTCCAGCCTCCACTTTTTTTTAGTTCCATTGGATGATTTAAACCAGTTTAACTGATTGAAATAAGAGAAATAAAGAGGTAATGGTAATTTTAATGAGATGTGGACCAATCTATAGCATATTTGGTTACAATACACAGTTTTTTCCCGTCGAAAATCGGATTTGCAGAAGAAAAAAAATGTAATTCGCGTGACATCGACCTCATTAAAGAAATACCTAACTTCTCTTTAGAGCAAAATTACCTATGTAAATTTACCTCATTCAATGTTACACCGTTCATGTGTCCATTTCACATAGTTAAAGGCCTTAAAGCAAGCGACGCAATGATCAAAATAATTTATGAGAGTAACATTTCCAACTAGGTAGGCTTTTAACATGAGAGTAAACCAAAAAATGAAATTATGACGCTTCAATATTCAGTAATTCTCAGTGTGTTTTCTCAAACATTTAAAGTGACCATAAGCCACTCAATACATAACAAAACTGGATATAACTTTATTGTTGGTCATTCATTTTAACCGATGCATCGCCAGTTTGCTTGCTTACTGGTTTTCATCATGATTTTTCTTTTGTTTCAGACATCGTTACGCTGGTGCTATTGTCGCCATCGAGATCCCAACAATAAATATAGCAATCGAGCGTTTACAATGAAAAATACCTCACCCCAAACCAGTTGGCATTTTTACTTTCTCGTTCATTTATTTATTCTAACGTTATGTTGGTTGCCGGTTGAAAAAATGGATAGAACAATGTACAAGCGTATCCTGCGATGGATATATTGCTAACTCAACCTAAACTGAATACAAAAATAGAGAAAGTCGACCGATGCGAGAGCACGAAGACAAAGCAAAACGAATAAGATTGATGTTCATCGACCTAAAAAATGACATTGCAAAAAATTGAATTAAGTAAACAATCATAGATGCGGGCATGCTTCTGTGTAAATATATGAGTGGAAACGCGTTCGCTTGGTAGCGAATTTTGGTGGTGGTTTATTGTGTTCGACTTGTAACACAAAACGTTATAGGAGCGCACATAAACTTGAGTTGTTCGTCCTTCCGTTTTCACACATTCCATGCGTTTCCGGCGCACATTTACACACAACAAACACACCAATCTTTTCGTATGGCGTTTATGGGGCTCTTTTAGCTATTATTGATGAGCCAGGGCATACAAATTGATTTCGAACACAATACATATTGCCAGACATTTAAGATGGTAAACGGTTCACTTTCCATAATGTTTGTTTCTGTTTTCAATGGGAACTTTATTGGCGCTGCCTTTTTTTTTAAATGGGTGACGTAAGACACAATTTAGAGAATGGTCTCATTGGCAGCAAAACAACATTCATTTTTTTTGGTTCAAAAATTTAAAAGGATATGAATAAATGTATTAAAAATTATGATTTGATGCATAAACATTCCATATCCAAAATATTCAAGTTTGGCATTTTTTTTTTTAATGTGCCCGCACATTTGCATTATGAACAACAATAGGACTGCACTTTTGTCTGACATTAGCCAGTACACAGCTATGTAAGGAGCCCTATTCTTGAACAGGAAAATCAACTAAATGCCTCACGTATTGGAAATTATACAAACAAATGCTTCTGTCGAATTTCACATATATATTTAGTGTTAGGTGATTTAGAAAAGATCCAGAAAAGTAAGAGAAAAACACTTTAGTGAGTCCAAGTTTCTCATCAACTCATTGCGAGCCAAATCTATTTCGTTACATGAACGCCTTCATGTCGGCAATCTTGTTGGCCTAACCGTAAACAATGTAAATGGAAAATTAGATTGTAGTAACTTAGTAACTCCCTTAATGTTGTGTACTTGAGTTTCCGCACAGACGGCGCCGATGTTAAACAGACAGATATTGGCTCTTTATACTCGTAGCGTGCAAAAATATTTGTCAAATGAAATCCGGTGGAATGGATTGTTCCTGTAGTCGATTGGGTAAACGGGATGAACGCCAATTCGAGCAAACTAAAGCAATACATTCGTGACTCACTGTGTACGACAACTGTGTGTTCAATGTCCATTAATCGAATTACTCCCAAAAAATACTGTGCTAACACTCATTTGAATAAATGTTTTTATCAGCAGTGATAACTAAAGAGAAAGAGTACAACTATGCCCATGGTTTTCACTGAGTGAATGCTTAAACTTTTCGCATGTCCAAAATGTGCATGCAAACATTCAATTTAGCCTTCTGCATATCACTGATATAATATCAATCAAAACATTTGTATTGGAACGTTGAAATCAATCCAAATCATCATGTACTCAACAAATAATAGCATCGCAATTTAAAAAAAAAAAAAAACGATGTGTGTTGATGTTGATAGTTTGAATGGTAAGTATCCGGCGAACATATAACAGGGCGCTATACGTATGTTCATATGAATAAAATTGTTGTTGCTTGGAATTTTCTGATTTTAAAGTTAAAATCATGTTCATCCCAAGAAACATTTGGTAACGCTCAGGCCTGCACCAGGCCTGTTTGCGGGCCTGTTTGCATGCAAATAGGCCCGCAAACAGGCCTGGTGCAGGCCTGAGCGTTACCAAATGTTTCTTGGGATGTTTCAGTCAATGCTCCTTTGTATGCGGTTCAATGTAGAGATATTGCATAGAAAGTGCGCTTGTTTTCTTCTTTAACAATGTTCAACGACGTGAGCTTCAATATGTACATTGCACATTGTACACTGTACGACAATACAATTCAGATGAGCAGCGAGTACATGGCATGGTTGCAATATAAATATCGAACACGAGCACGAGCACGAACACAGGTAGAAAAACTAAATAGCACACATACGAAAAGCCAAGAGTGCAGGAGTGATTTTGGTAGTTAACAATCATCTAAGCCAAAACTCATTTCGAATGTATGCTGAATGCTTTGTCAAACATACATGTAATAATAAATTTGGTTGGTTCTCGTGATATGACCCAAGCTCAGCAGATATTTTATACAAATTGTAATATTCTTTTGTTGTTATTTTGTTGTAAAGTAATTCCTTTGTTCAACTTATAGGCTTCACATTTGCCATTTCTATTTGCAATAGAAAATTCTACGTTCAGTGTTCGCACTTTAGTTCCTTTGTTTTGACACACTCGTATCATCCATGCGCATGTTTTTCTCATAATGTGTAGTCATTTCGTCTTCATTCACATCATCTATATACTCCAACAATTGTATCAGTCTACAAAGAGATGGGTGAAAACTTCTACTGGCACAAAATTGTTTGGATTCCTTTGCTCTATGCTTTGGCTGTTGTACAGCGTTCAACGTTCAGCCGCTTCCCTCTTTTCTTCAACAAAACTTTAGAAAGAAAAAAACACCATTCGCCTTTCTGTACCTTTTTAATATGATACATTTCCAATGGCAGACGATTTAAATATCGGTTAAATTGTTCTGTTGTTCTGCAACGCTGTCTTTTCACTCCTTCTCCTAACAATTTTGCTGAATCACATTTTCCGTTATCATTTCAAATGATGTTCTATGGAAATAAATTGACACGGGCTTGGAATTGTGTGTACTTTTGAAATTCTTATGGTTTTGCCATTTCTAAATTGTTTTCTTCACCCTAAATGAATTCATATCATTTAAAGATAAATTAGATATAACCAAATTCATCTGAATTCATATTTAACAAAAATGTTATTTGAGTGACGTAATACAATTGGTAATTTACATTGTACAAGCAGGAAGCAGCATCAAAGTAAATATGTAAATTCATTGGTTCGTATAGCCTTCATGTCATGATTATATTGAACTCACGTACCCTCTTGAAAGAGCTGCATCACATCATTGAAGCTGAAGAGCGCAAAACATTTTGTTTTGATCAGAATGTGTTTTTGTGCAAACACATTTTTAGATTCGAAAAATTGGTAGCAAATTTGAAACAGCCCATTCTTTTTGATTTATTATAATAATAATAAAATATGAAATCCTTATACTGAATGAAAATGACAATGAAAGAATGTGAAAAAAACAAATCGGATCTGAACCACATTGATACGTGGTCTTCCAAGTTTGCATCAGGTTTCCAAATAGTGGAGTTTCATTTATCAATTTGATCAATGTATGTACAACTTGATGGAAATTTCGGTTGGATTCACTTAAACAAGAGTCCCAACGAATGTAAAATGACCGGAAATATCCCTTACAATTCGGATGTGTAAATTCCTTATAAAATATCAGAGATTAAACTGCAACCTTGTCTTGTATGTTGTACTTTACGACATTGAGTGAACACAAACATAAATACGTACCAATTTCATATCAAAAAAAGGCATAAAATGTTCCACTCATCGTATTTCTTCCCATCATGTTGTTATGCAGAGAAGATTGAATCTTCTATTGAATCGTATCTCTGACACCCTCTCCTCAGTTTTTTTTTCTTCCTTTGTATGTGGGATTTTATTGTTATTATCTTTCTCTTACAAATGTGAATCGTTTTTATTCCGTTTTTCCATATATTCGTAAGTAATTCTACATTTGAATTTGGTTGCATATATATGAAAAATGGCATGGCTTGGTTTTCATCTCCGTTCTGTTCTTGCTCTAGCTACCGTAACTTCATGCATAAATAAATGCCGACGAATAATGTAAATATGATGTTTGAAAGCAATCATGCGCCGGTTTCTTTTCACGCGTGCTCCTTTCCATTTGTTTGTGTATAAAATTCGCGCTATATATTCGAATTGGTACAAATACATTTTTCCATTTGAAATATGACTGGTGTGTTTGGGTATCCAATAAATAAACATTGTTATTTTCGTTTCTAAACATCTCTGTCACATCAATGAAAAGAAAAAAACCATGTAAAATACAAGTAAATTTTGATTACGAACAAATCATTATTAGTCAGTACTTGGGTGATAACACGTAACTGATAACCTCCACTCAAAATATTGCCCAAATGAATTCGAAATAACCTTAAAAACAGAATGATTATTTAAGCAGTTCGCACCGAATTCACCACAAAATTAACGATGTCAAAAATAACCGAGTATGCATTCTAGCGTTTTTTTCTTTTTTTGTACAAAAGAAAACAAAACTCACACACACACATGAAACGAGCAAATGACAAAATACACATCTCGAAAAGCATATTCGCCACCGTATTATAATAAACGAACAATCATACAATATTTAAGGTGGTTTCATATGGTTTTTGTTGAAACGCACAACAGACATCGTTTGTTGGAATGTATTTATCAGCCGCAATGACAAAGACTATCACACCAGTGGCAACGATTTGAGACATCAACATTGGAGTGCGCCGTCGCCTGCCTTAGCTCACGCTATTTGGTTATATTATTACTGAAAAACCTTGCACGCGGTTATTCACTCTGGCTGAATTCGACTGCTACTACTTCAGCAAAATTTTATGGTTCAAATTTATACACTGAATCGTGTAGGACACACGTATATATACAAAATATACATATTTGTTTGTTGCTTGTCGCGATTGTTTTTTGTTTTCATTCGTTCTCTTCACATTTTCTTTTGGCATCATTCTCTCGCTCGACGATCTTATCGCCGTGTATCATTTAAGCCGATACGTTCGCAGGAGGAGACAAAAAAATGGCATCACAGGAAAAAAAAAACCAAAACAACATTTTTTTTATCGTTTCTGTGCCAATTCTATATGCATTTATTTTAATATCAGAGTATTTTTTCTGTTAGTAATAAGTTCAAGAGAAGATTTGCGTGAAAAAGAAAACAATGTTGGAAGAGTGGATGAACAAATAAGGTGAGATGAAATAATCTGAAATGCAATTGTTGAACGGCAAAAATTTGAAATTAACACCAAATTATCATTTAGTATTTTCAATTTGTTTACACGAAATCAAATTGAGTTGGTACGCTTAGTGAGATGGTATGAAACCGCTAGCGGCAAATTTGCCGTTCTGTGTACGCGACATGCGATAACAAACCCATCAATTTGTGTTCACTGCTCTCTCTCTCTCTCTCTTGCTTGCTCGCTCTTTGACTGAGGATAATGGTGCAGCGTACAGATTTACATAATACGAGCCACTCACATATGCTGGTTAGTGACAATGGTTTCGATGCAGGCAAAATGAAACCATTGTATAGTCAAGTCTTGCCTTTGTTCACGTTTGACCGCCTTTTTTTTCTCTTGCGATTCGATTTGAATTCATCTACATCACACGAGACAGACGCTGAATCACCAAACAAAAAATCGCGTTGCTATTTTTCAGACTTAAGAGGCTAATGATCTTCGTGCATAAGACGATGAAGGGAACAGAACAAAATAGAGAAGAACAGAACAGAACAGAGAAGAGCAGAGCAGAGCAGAGCAGAGCAGAGCAGAGCAGAGCACCGCTGAGCAAAATAAAAGCAGTCGTAATTCAAATGATTAATAGTTTTGCCTGAATATTGAATAAGTCTCCCATTTTATTGGTACATCAGTTAGTCGAAGTTCGTGCTATACTTAATACACAAATAAATTTTCCAATACAATATTCCCCCCACATAATAAATACAAAATATTCGGTTTTAAGTAAAGTTTTTAACCGATTTAATTTTTTGACATTTTATTGATAGAATTTGCGTCATTACTCAAGGTCTTTTAACGCTTCACTTTCGTTTCCAAGTCGCCGCATCAAGTGAATGGTAGCGCTGAAGGCGTGCGAAAAACGCATTCACGCTTTACCTACACGTATTAAGCGTTCAAATTGATTGTATCATGTGCCCGAGATGTCGGCTGGCTGACTGATTTAAGTGCCTTTCATTTATACAATGTTCATTCGATGTCTATGCTCATTCAATTTTTATCGGTTGTTAAAGACTCTGAGGCGTCATGCACACAACAATCCCCACAAGATTCTTATTGCTTTTGGAACAAAATTGTTTGTTAGATTCGTTAAATCGAAATATGTCAAAGTTCTTTTTCGAATCGATTCATTTTATTTTATTCGCATTTTTGGAAACATCCAACATATTTACACAATGCACACCCAATACAATACAATTTACGTAATACTAGATGATATTTGGCATTGGTTGTCGTTGTGGTCTTTCTTTTGTTGAATGAAAGAAAAAATTTACCTAGCAACATATTGTTGGGTTGTGAAATGACATCGCTTGACATTGACCTCAATTAATTTATCAGCTCGGCATGGGACATGGTGGTGAGGTGGTGTGCTAAAAATATCGTTCGTGAGTCGCTTTGCGTAAATACCAACAATCCTTTTATCATAGAACGCTCTTAAACGCCACCTTACACATTTACACTAATGTTAGATTTTACAATCAAAACGATTTGTGAGGTGTGAAATGAATTGAAAATCGATTTTCACTTCTCAATTAGTTAATTTACTGCATTCATTCAATTGAAATTGAATTGATCAGGGGGTTAAGTACACATATCGAATCAAATGAAAAAAAAAATCAATGGTTAACCACTAACGACACTTTCAAATATTGAACACCGCAAAAATGCATCAAAAAACGCTTAAAATTGGTGAATTTCATTGAATATTATGACTTCCAGAGACTTTATAGAAAACGCGTTTTTTTTGCAGTGATTTTCAGTTACCACGTCACCGTATAAGTTCACGTGGCAATAAGCCCCTCGAAATTGCTTTGATGCATATCGAACAGCGCCAATTCCGAAAGTCTTAACGGCGATTAAATCATAGAAAGCAGGTTACATAAACCAGCCAATACTTCCGCATTTGAAATTTGTGCCGTGTGGTGAGCGGCAACAAAAAACGCTGTGATTTACAAATTCAATGTACGCTATTTTCCATTTCATGAATAGCTGAAACCCGTTTTTGATTAACACGCCGAATGTTGCAGTCAATAGAGATAAAGATGCATACAGCAAATGTAATGTATACGTTTTGTTGTGTTGTGTTGTGCTGCACATTACACAATGCATTGTGCCCATCGCGCTCTGCATAATTTATGCAATCATTTATTTTTCTCATGCAAATCATGATATACGTTCACAATTAACGGGCCCATGCTTCGTGCAAAATTCAACTGAACAAAATCATGAACAATTATTTTACCCCAAAAAATTACTGTGATGACATTCTAAAATTAAATATGACATAAATTAATACGAAACAAATTACGGTGTCGCTGATGATTTTATTTGTTCGTTGTTAGCCTGTTGGCATATTTCATGCATCGTTCTTCTTAAGCCGATTTCAATTTAAACTACTCTTTTCATCATTTCATCGCAATGCCATTTTAATTTGCATGATGAATATCGCATAATATGTATAAAAATACATTTTGTTTGATGCAAAAATAGAACTGCTCATTTGAAACCATGCGCAACGCGATGGCAAATCTGTATGGCGTCTAAATTTAATACTAATAATTACAATTTAGACGTAAATTATACTTGAATACTAAAGATGTTGTCAATTTCCTCACATTTTGCCATTGATAGTGAACTAGTGATAAATAAATAGCTTGATACTGATTGACTGTTTCGGTCACACAAACATACAAGTTAAATATGCTACTTCACAAAAACTAATGGGATAGCGAATTGTTTGAAGGCAGACACAGAATCAGAATCACAAATTCCAAAGTAAATACTGAGAAAAAAAAACGTTACAATGTGCGATGAGTACGGCATCTAAAATTAGATCACCAAATCAACGCTTGTTTTAAGGCGGTGTTCATTCGAAGCACCACGGACGACTACGTTTTCGTGCAACGGCAGATGAATTAGCCAAACCAAGAATGAAAGCAAATAAAATAAATAAATAAACAAACAAACAAATGGAGCACGAATTAGCGTTCAAATTATCACTCATCATTCGGTTGGATTCGAGATCACAAATCGCACGATATTATTGAATGATTTGAGCAAATATTTGGGTGTTGATATTGGCTTGAAAATAGAGATAGTCTGAACAAATGTTCACCATTTGGCGACTGACTCGTATTTACACATGTGAAAAATAGTTTGTTCGGCGACGAAATTATTGTAAACATGTTTTGTTCTTTGCGAAGAATCATTTTTCATCGCATAAGATTCCAAATATAATCAAACCAACAACACCTTGAAAAAACCTCAATTTCGCATACTTTCTTTTTGTGTGAAAAAAAATTATTTTTAACGAAACGTTTTCAACTCACTTGTCAAAACTTATAGAATCAATTCATGCATAGCTTAATTTTATAGTTAAATGCAGTTTCCACGAAATATAAATGATACTTGTGTGGCCGACATACGAGACAAAAAAAGAATATTGTTTACTTCAAAACTTTGACATTTAAATTTTCTGTCAACATTTCACTGTCTTTGCACGCTCAAATTGTTTCTTGCAAATTCTTATTACTTAAGATAAGATTTCCTCCATTATTTGCTTAGAAAATGTATAATAATCCAGTCAAATCATGTTGTTCTTTTTCATATTATTGATGATAATTCTTGTGAAAATTGGATATTTGCAACAAATGTTGTGATAAGATATTTTCTAAACATCGATAAATATCGTAAAAATGCTAAATTCCAAGGAATTCAAATGATTTCTTGACTTTGAACACGAATATTTACACGTGTTTTTGCAATCGATTGAAAATCTATTTGTTGTTTTGGAAATGTTCAAGTTATTGCGTCAAGGAGTTGTTCATATTGCTTTCATATTTATTCAACAAACCATTGAATTCCAAACCCAAAACATGGTCTATTCAATTTCTAGAATGCTTCACCCAAAACTTAATATGTTTTTCGCAAAATTATCTTTCTCACATAAACTGAACCGAAACATCAGTATTTTGTGGAATGTCAATACCTCTGCTACATGATTGATGGCAAATTCGATGTTTCGCTTTGTTATATTTCTTGTGTATTAGGAATTTGGTAAAATTCATACGCTCAGAAATTTGGACTAAAAATAATTTCAGATTTAGAATTTGTACAGAAAATTGGGAGTGTAGTAGAGAGAAATGTGAGTGTTTAAGAGTTTTTACATGCAAATACGAATACAAATTTACTAAAGCATAATTTCAAGGATCGATTCCACTTGCACATTCATATGCATTAGGTCGGAGTATGTTGAAACTGCGACAAAAGACAATAGAGAGAGAGAGATGCCCTTTTGTTATCATTTAGATTAAAAGTCATGGGGAAAGACACCGATAGAAAAATAGTATTTATGACAGAAAACTAGAGAAAAATAGCCAAATTAGCGATATTAACATCGCCATAAACAACGAAATATGCACTGAAACCTTCGCTTTTGTGTGTTGCATTCACGAAATGTGCGCGTGCGCCTCATTCAGAAGGAGGCGCACGCGGACAAACAGCACGCACAGTATGCTTTGTGTGTATTTCTTATGGAGGGTTTGTGTGTATATTGCAAGACAACAACGACCAAAATAGCAATATTAGAGACATATTATTTACATTAGCGAAATTAGCGAAATTAGCAAAATTATCGAAAACAATAGCCTAGGGGCTTATGTGTCAAGCGAGTCCCACGATTCTTTTGCAATTCCCTTAGTATTAAAGCGAGACCTGCGAGTTCCTATGATGTTATACAATGGGACCCGCAAGTCCTGCGAGTCCCTGCGAGTCTTACGCATATTAATACTATGTTGTACGAGTCCATACGAGTCCAAGTGACATTTATTAGATTTTAAAATGACAAACACAGATTTTGAAGTATTTTCAATTCAGTCATAAATAGTTCATCATTTCAACTGTTTGTTTTGTGCATTGTACCACTTGTTAAAACATTTCATTTAAAAAAAAGGAAAATACAGAGAAATTTTCAGGCAAAAGAAAATATTTTCTCAAATTATTGAATTCAAATTTGGGCATGGAAATTCCAAGAATTGTTAATAGTTCATTGTTTTGCAAGTGAAATGTCACACTTTTTTATAATGGCAACGATAATCGATAATCAAATGGTTGAAAACAAATGAAGAGATTTTTTATTTAATAATATTTGCGTTAAAACTTTTTCTCTTTGTTTTGTTATATATTATTATTTGACTTATTTAATAATCGAAAATGTATAAATACATTTGTAGTTTTGCATCGTATTCAAACGAACGTGTATTAGTGAAATGATGAATTGGTTGGCAAAAAGTTGCGCTTGGACTCGCACGGAATCGCAATATTTGTGATTTTTTGCATAGTATTTGAACGTAGGGACTCGCGTGGACTTTCATATAAAATATACTGAAATTTGCGAGTCCTGCGATTTCTCAGCGAATTTGTACGATTCCCGCGATTTTTTGCGAGTTTTCTTGGGAATCGCGCAACTCAGAAGCCCCTAGACAATAGCCAAACTAGCATAGAATAGGACCGTGTCGATCCCCATGTTAAAAGTGCACTTGGTTATTGCGATGAAACATTTGAAAATATTTGCAGTGATTAAAAATTGGACATATATTCTGTTTGCTGGCAACTAGATAAAAATGTGCAATAGAAGCGTTCGAAAAGTTAGTTCATTGTTAACCAACAACATATACGCCACGTTACGTGGTGTATTGTAGCTTCGTGTGGCAAACGATTAGCAAATATAGTTTGTGTTGTTTGTTTTCTGCTTTGAAATTGCTTTCAAATCGATTCTGTAGAGAGCGCTCAGCTGTTTTGCTCGCGCGTGCACCCAACACATTCACACTTTGCAACCATACTATTGGATCGGTCCACACTTGACGTTCGAAAATAATAATTTTATGCGAATTGTTTGATCATCTAAATTAAATTAAATAAAATTATAGACTTTTGCCATTTCCACATCTGCTGGATACAGTATGTTCGATACACATTTGCTAATTAATTGAACCGATCTACAAAACCATTTCTAATCGACACATATTGCCATTCGTTGCGTTGTTCCTGTGAAAATCATAAATACGTAAAATTACGACGTGCCTATTCTATTGCTAGATTTGGGAGCAAAAAGAAGATCAATCGCTATATTAAAGTCAATTTTGTTTGTTCGCAGAGAAACAGGCCAAGCAACTGGTTTGTAATTATCAAGTGAAATGTAGATAAAGTTTGACTATTTATTTACTTAAAATCAATTAATTGGCTAGTGGTTATTGATTGATAAACTCCCTCAAAACTTCGTGTACAATTCGTTGTAAATACACCATAATCCAAGGGAATAAGTTTTGAGGATTGAATCGTTTTTATCTGAAATGAGTTTTCACGAGTATTCGAAATATTTATTCATGTAGTTTGAATTGATCGGATCGCCAGTTGGGCGATTATCTGTGTTTGTTAGGGAGCATTTTTGAGATGTCAACATACACACTGCACTGCACTGCATAGAAATAACATGCACAACAATACTACAATATCCACACACACACAGAAAAACATCACAGAGGCGTACTGTTGCAATGTGAATACACAGAAATACAGATATACAGATATACATTTATATATACGTATTCGAATGAAAAGCAAGCGAAATATTTTCGAAGTTTGAGCCAAACCAGTACAAAAATCGAAGAGTACTTTGAAAACTTTTTTTTGTGATTATTTTTTGCATTTTGAAGTGAACTGAGTTTATTCCGATTCCAATACAGTTTTTTTCTCCATATTCACACACAAACACAGATAGACAAAGACACACACACACACATACATATTCATGTGTGCATTGCATGGTCGCTCTGTAGCTCGTGTGCAGTGTGCACGTTTCACTCACATTCATTCGAGAGAAAAAAAAGAGAGGAAAAAAGCAACAAAATATACAGTTTCAGATTGTCCGCATGCAAAGCTTTGAACACTGTCGATTATGAACCGTGTACAAAAGCCACAAAACATGGAACAAAATGAAGAAAAAAAAAGAGAAATAATAATAATGAAATATTCAACAAAAATAAATGAATAAGTAAATAAAATACGCGGTATACTGTAAAGAGGTAAAAAGAAAATGTAGTGAGCATTGAAAGGCGATAGAGTGAGAGACATGGATTTTGATTTGTGTGCTCAACGAATAGGAATTGTAGGCACTTGCAGAAATGTACTCGTACTAAGCGAGTGAGGCGAGCAAAAAGTGGAGGTAAAAACTGGCGAACCAAAAAACAATAAAGCAGCTAAACAGAGTGTAAGCCATACTCTCAATGCCACAGTACAATAAAAGAAACGACGATGGCGGCGACGATGACGACAAAATGCCAGCAACAGCAGCAGCCACAGAAACAGCAACAACAACAACAACACCATTTACAGATCGATGTGTGTATATTTTGCGCTTGTGATCGCATAACACAAACATCGTATTACATATTTGATACCTTATATGCCATGCCATACTGAAAATAAGGCAAACAGACCCACAGAATGAATTGGTCGGTTATTGTTCGATTCATTTTAACATTGGAAATAGACAGTTGGTCTCGGTGTATTCACGTTAAAATTCGTGTGCGGTGTGGTCTCGGCATTTCATCTGGCAGTCAGTATGAATTTCATGACTTTCGTCCAATATTGCGGATATCTTCTTAAAATAGCGTGAATAAATTTCTTCACTGTACAGAATAGTGTTGCTATAACTTATTCCAGTCCTATTTTTTCAGCTTTTATTTTCTTCTTTGTTCAAATTCTGTTGGAAGTTGAACGCAAATAAGGAGGAATGGGGACTGGAGTTGATCTGTATTTTGGTGTAGATAGAGGATTGAAGGATTGACCGAGCCAGTGTATTTTGTGAGAAGGCATATTGATATTATACTGAGGGAACCATAGGATTTTCCATTAAAATGTAAAACCGCAACCGACCCAAAAGCATATCAAAACGTGTGTAGAAAAATATGTTTATTTTTTTTTATGTCGTTGGATTAAGCGAGATAGATGCAATATGTGTTCTACATACTTGTTTTTGTTAAATTATACTGCAATACATTCGTTTCCACACAAACGAAACGATGTACCAATACCAACAGGATGTTAGTCTTTGGTCTGTCAACGCTTGTACATGGGCACGCACTGCTGACGCCGCCAATGCCGTCGCTACCGTCATCAAACGTCTGCGGGCAATAAGCTGTAAGCAAAATTTAAACGCATGTTCAGCATGCGAGTGAGCTGCTAATTTCGAACGGTCTTGTATGTATGTGAACGGTATGCCAGTAAAAATGCCGAAAAGGACCACTAAAGGAGACCCGAAAAACAAAACACAAAAATACCCATAGTTTGTGTTTAAAGAGTGAGAGAAAATAATCTTTTTTGGCTTGTCTCTCTGATGGTATTACATAAATCATCAAAGAAATGATATTTTTATGGGCTTTTTTTTGTTTGTTTATTTCGCTTTCTCTTTCATTCCAATCGATCTTGGTGTGTTTAAGCCACTTACACTGGACTCGAGTCTGGTTGAGTTTCATTCGATTGGACTGTGTTTTGTTTTTGGCATGAAATGTGACAGCAACACACATGAATACACCATTTTCCATTGATATGGTTGGTGTACGGTAGTGCATTTAGTAGTAAATCTACATAAACATAGTCGACTCGATTTACTGTTCGTATATTTTTGTATATAGGTATCTGTAGGTTTGTGCATGTGTGGCTCATTCGAAAAGCATTCACTTGGTGCGCTTGTCTAGTGTACGTTTCACATTTGGTCTGCTTCAACTGTTCTATGAATTATTGAATATGATATGGCACTTGCGCTATATCATTAGCACGATTGCTGTCTATATTGTTTTACTCTGGCTGAGTGTTGATCCATAATACATTGCAATGGATTGATAAAATTCGGAACAACGCTACCACTTGCTGGCTCCATTTACTCAAAAACGCAAACGATTAAATGCTTATACATTTCAAATGACAATGTCTTCTTGTCCACATGTCCACAGCATATTGTGGAATCTTGGCCGGCATTGATTATTATTTCATCTCCTTTATATAATAATCGATTTAAAAAATTAAATTGAACACTTCATTTGGACCGCCAAAGAATGATTGTGTATGTGCGTGTGTTTCCCTTTGCTATTTCATTAAAAAAAAAGAAAGTTAACTTGAACTATGATTACATATATTTCACTATTTTAAATCGAATTTTACACACCATTTTTTTCATTAGGGTCAGGTCCATGGGCTATTTTAGTTGCGTGCTTGTGTATTTTTATTTCCAGCTTTTACATTTCTGTCAAATTGCTCAGCCATTGAATTGGATCTAGCTCGATGAATTATAAACTATGATTTGTTTTCCTTTGTTTTCATGCTCAAGTATTTTCTCGTCTCTGTCTTGTTTCAGTATAAATGTGTGTGTATTTAGTTTTTTTCGTTTCATTCCTTTACACTGTTTTTGTTGCTGTTTATTATTGTTTGTATGCTCATTGACCACAGATGCGGAGCCAATACACACAGTACATACTATTGACGCCGTAAGATGTGCGACGCTTCATGTCAAAACCGACAGCCGCAACGAATAATAACACTTTGCGAAAACAGCAACGCGGAGATTGTGTGTTGTGTGTATGTTTCTCTCTCTCTCTCTCTCCCTTGATTTTCTGTTGAAAACAAAAGAAACTGACAAGTCGACGGAATGTAGCGCAGAGAGCGACAGAGAAGAAAAAAAAAGCGAAACAGATTAAAAGAACTGAACCGCAAGCTATATTTGGGTCATTTGAACACTATAACAATATATCGCCTTATTTAATGTCATTTATCTTGATGACTTTATAGTGTGAAGCATCAACGACATGCATTTCAATCATAATCGTATGTCTGATTTCGTCGCAAAACATATCACACTATTTATGACACCAACAATTAATGCAATTGATACTTTAAATGAACAAATTGCTGTGCACATTTGTTTACCAATTAAATTTCTCATATATGCCTCCAGACTGTTTGCTAAAATGTAAAGCCTTTTTTTTATTTACTTTTCAATCATCTATTCTAATCTATAGAATGAAAAGAATCCACAAGCGCATTGAAAATTTCTATTTTTACGAGAATCCACGAATTGTTGCGTTCAATTTTGTTAAAGGGCTAATTTTGTTGGGTTTTTCTTCGCACTTTAGAAATACGACCTCCATATTGAAGATGATTTACTGTACTTGATGAAAAACGAAATGCCAACAACAACAAATTCCAATAATATCAACGTTGTTTTTTGTGTGTACGAGCAATGAATTCATATAACGTGTATATAAGTTAGCTTGCTTCGCTTCGCTTGCATTCAAAACTTAATACAAAACTGTACAAATATTTTGTACTGTATCCGATAAGACCTAGGGGGTAATAACATTCATTTTATTCATAATATGCACACATATTCACGAAATCTATCAAAAATCCCCAAAAAACGTTCCAATTCACTCATATTCACAAAAAATCCTCATAATTGTCGATGTTGAATTCAGTGAATTCAGTGCATATCGTTGAATATTTGTGAATCTGACGAATTTTAGTGATTTCGTGTGAAGAGCTCCACTATAATAGCAGTTTTTCATGAGTGTGAAGAGCACCAATAGTAGTAACAGCTCCGCTACTTACTTGAACGAGAATAAGCGAAGTATGTGTATTGCTACTGTACTGCGGCACTTGCGTTTGTATGTGTGAATTTTGACATTATGATACCAAAATTTCACCAGAATTCACCGGAATTCACAATTATGCACGCGTATTCATTCAAATCATGTCAAATCAAATCCACATGTATTATTATTATTCTTCAAAATCCAATCGAAAATGTCTCGTTATTACCCCCTAGGATAAGACCCAATATTTTCACATGTGCATTCTTAACGTCAATACAAATAATTATGATCAATGTGCCGATTGATGGCATCAACAACCATTTGACGTTAAATAATCAAAGTGGCCTGTGGCACTGGCCACTACAGCGCCATAAGGATCAAACGTTGCAATTTCTACGTTTTGTTCGATGCATGAACAAAATGCATCGATTGAATGTTATTTGTTGTGTCCATCCAGTGCGACAATACATCGTAATACATTTCATGTAGCGCATAATAAACCAGAGACTTTAATATTGCGAATACTTTCTCCACACGAGAGTACCTTTTTTATGTACACTTTCAGATTCTTTTTTATTTTATGGTGTCTGAATTTTCTCTTTGGTTAGGCAAAAGTAATTGAATGGAAACAATTGGTGTGAATGATGAATCGGTGCGTTGCCTATTTTAAACATTTATCAATGGATCAAAAACGATTTCTGGCTCTGTGTGATATTGAAAGGGGAATGTAGTTAAATATATCCACAACATTGTTAAAAAATGAAAAAGACAAAGTTATTTATTATCTAATTGATCTGGCTAATGATTTGTTTGCATCGTCAAATTGACAGCACATCTGTTCGATCAAATAAGTTATTTTAACGCTAATAGCTAATTGAAACAATGAGGCAAGCAATAACTAAATGAAAAGTATTCTTAATTTAGGTACCTTTGAGAGGTGTAAATAAATGACAGTGATTAAAATACACTAACCAAAGTGTAGAAAAGTAGCACGCGAATGCATTCATTTTTTTTTTATACATAAATTGTGTTGTTCACCATTTCAGAATAAACGTTGTCACTGACTATTAACGTATTCAGTTGTGTCTCGTTTATGTACTGTTGTTGTTGTTTCTTGTTTTTCTCTGGTTTGTTGAGTGGCCTTAACGTGACGAAACTTTAACACTGAGATCAATTTTTAAAGAGGTAGCTTTAGCCATTAGGAAATTGTTTTCTGGGAAGCATTCACAAAATTGATAGGTGAAATTCTCCTAACTTTTAGTCGTAACAAAGAGCGTTAAAAAATATGTTTATTTAATTTTCAGAATGAGTTGAATTTTTTAGATCTGATTTGGGAAATGTTTTTGTTTTTAAGGAAAAAAACAACAACAACATGCATGTATTATGTATACTATCGCACGAAGAGACAACGATAGAAAAATGTTCACAGGTATTTAAATAGCTGTCACTTTATTCATTCGATTTTCGGTTTCTCTTCGGTTCGCTTCTGATTCAAATCATTTCAGCTGTGAACTATTGCCGCTGAACGAAGAACAAAGAGAAAAAAATGTATGACACTCAAACCAACGCAAAAACGTATCTCATATATATTTACCGCTATTTGCTATACATATGGCTATAATATTATTACCCAGTGTTTGCTCACACAATCTAACGATAGACAGTATTCATGCGAGTCGGCTCGGTTCGTGTTCACCGTTCGCTTTATAGTTTCCATACGGAAATAGTTTTGGTTTTGCTGCGTGTATTTTCGGTCTGTGTATATGCAAGCGACGACTTGTGCTACGACATAACGTGTTATAGTACAATATATAATATGCTTGCGGCAAATTGTATGCAGTGAGGCACGGGCGAATAGGAGAAAGAGATAGTAGGCAACGTTTTTGTGTGTGTGTGTGTGTGTGTGTGTGTGTATAAAACATACCATTTCTTGCTTGGCATTTTGAAGTGAGCACCGAGTACCGCACACTGAACACTGAGCACTCTATTATTTCTCTTTTGAAAAATAAAAAGAAAAAAATAAAACACACACACAAAATACGAGCATTTTTTTTAGCTTGCTTCTGCTTTCTTCAGGCAATGCTTTTGTTTCGTGTGTTTTTGTATTTTTCTCTCACACTCACAATATTCGATCAAATTGATTTCGTACGCGACTAAATATGTGATTTACGTATTGAGCTAGAGCTCTCATCGAATATTCGATTTCACATAAAAATCGAAGCAAACATTTTGGACAAATGAAATATCGAAATGAGTAGAGAGTTAAAGATCTTTTGGAGATGAAAAATAATTGAAAAAAACAGTTCATGAATTTGTGATGGCGTCCTATAGATAAAATATTAACTCAATAGGTTCAATCGCTTTTTTTTTGTTTGGTAGTTGCCGAGGCATTAAACACATTCATTGCGAAAAAAAAGAACAAAAATACCAGTTGAATAATGAAAATAGTTATGTGGACTGCCGAACGATGTATTGATCGAGCTAATCGTCAACGATTTGCGTTCGTTTAATTGAAGTGCGCGAAACGGGCCGAACATTTTGTCGAAGAGGATAAGAACGAGATGATAAACTCGTTATCTGATGGTCGATTACGTCGATTAATTGAATATATCAACGCTGTGCACGCAAACAACGTATGATTATATGCATTTATACTTGACTGAAAACACGTTCGTTTGCTTTTTAGCCACTTGTTGTATTGAAGCCAATACAAACAATAAATTTATAGCACACATAAACGACTCTGTAGATTCAATCGCGCAGAACGAATGCCACATTTGCCTGAATCAATAAATGCGATTCCAATGGAGAGCTGTTGTTGTGAATGTTTTTGTTGTTGTTTCGACGTGCGCGTGTGCATGTGTATTGTGTGACCTCTACATGGAATTCCACATACGCTTCATATAAAAGCGTTGTGTGTTTTTGTCACACTGCATTTTCTATTCCCCCCTCTCACCGTTCACACTTGCTCTTCCATTGAATTAAAACTTATGCCAACCAGAATTCAGATCAGTTTATTTGTTTTTCGTTTTTTTTTTCTCTTTCAAATCTCTTTTTCAAAACGAAAAGATTAATGCGATTGATGTTGTTAATTGATAGATTTCTATGAAGATTTTTTTTAAACATAAATTAAACGAATAATTTCATTTGGCACATTGGTGGCGGTCGTCGTATATTCATTCATTGCACTTCAATAAGTACTTGTATGCGAAAAAAAAAACATTTACGTATTGTGTAATTTTGTGGGTCCGGAATTAAAATAGTTGGCGTTCTCTTGATCAACAACCAAATGAAAAGTTTCGAACTGATAATAATAATGGCATATTGCCAACTGAACATTTTTGCTTTTGAGAGAATATCATGTGCTGTTGTCGCACAAACATCGTCATCACATTCATCTTGTATTTTCGGAAGTTTTATTTTCATTTAATGAAGCTCCATTTATTTTTCTTCCAAATTCTTAATGTTCATGGCATTTATGGCAACTATTGCGATATAGCTCTAAAGCACATATTCTCATATGCCAAACGAGAAATGCAATCCAAATATTTTAAAATGCTGTTGTTGTTGTTGTTGTTGTTGTTGTTGTTGTTGTTTCTTCGTCATGGTTGTTTTGTTTATTTTGCGATGCGCTGTGCGGTGCTGTGCTGTGCATTGGCCATATATACGAGTATGCTCTGCTATTAATGTCATCATTTATTGTTTTATTTACGTCTCTTGCAATATCTGTTCATGTGATTCAATGTTTTTTCCATGTCTATATAATGGTTATGTTATTCTGTCTAGAATAATACAAATTGAGCGAAATATTCACCATGTATCGGCATAAAACTATAATCGTGGTTAAAAATTCTACTAATAAAATGTATGCTTGTGATGTTATTTCGCTTGAATTGAAGACTATGTGTTTTGTAAAATGAATTGGCCAGAGAGTGGCCCATTGAAATTGCAACAATATAAGCGAATAAATACTTATAATCGATACTTTAGTGCAGTTTAGACGTCCATATTTAATCAACAACAAAAACAACGCCCGGCTGCTCTCACATTTATTGATTAAATTAAACAAAACAAAAAAATAGTGTTAACAGATACCACGTATTGAACGAGCCCAAAACGTTTAAATTAGTTATACATCGAGGTAATAACGTACGAAATTTCGCATTCATTCAGTGGTTAACAAAGTATTGCAGTTAGCCGACACATGCATACAAACAACAAGAGCATAGGCAAGGTTAATTAAGCTGATAGCCAAATGTGGTTAGTTAGTGCAGATAATAAACTAAATCTACACTTAAAGCACAACATTTGGCTATGCTGTTGCATTTTGGCCCATATGGAATGATTGTGATGTGGTGATGCTGCACCATGCCAAATCTGACTTATCGGAGCATCGTTTTTATTCTCAAAACATAAACATCGATCGAAAAAAAATCTATTGCATTTAAATACTATTGAAATGATACTGCATGTAGTAACAGTCGATGATAACAGCTTTCATTTACACCCTCATACCGTGCTAATAGCTGTTTTGTTGTCTGCCACTGTCAGTGAAACAACAAACACACAAAACAACATTTCAAATAACATGAATCGCCTGTAAATCGCTTTTCTATGCAGTACAATTTGTTTTCTCACTATGGCAAAAGTTTAAAATACACAGACAATTTTGAATACCAACAAAAAAAAATCTTGTTTTGCACGTCTCAGTTTTTTTTTGGAGGCATTTCATTATCGAAATTTTCAAACAGTTATCAAATTAATTTCAGTTGAATTTTCATAGCTCTGTTGAATGTGCATTTAGCTGCTATCTATTTTGATTTGCGATACATATATATATATATATATATATATATATTTTGTTTTATTGGTTCACGAGGAAACACTCTTGCAAATGCATTTGCATATATAATAGCCGTTTGTCGGCATTTTATTTCTATTCATTGTTCCATCAGCATTCAAAGTGCGAAGAGTGAACTGAATATATCAGTGTTCATTTCATTTGTGGCGGGGCTAAATGGAGAATTGATGATGCAATTTTTCGAACAGCTATTTTGATATGCTTGCAATGTGCATTCGGCATATTGCTTTCGTGTATGTACATTGTAAAATGTACATTTATGCATTGTATAATAAACATGCGAAATATGCATATGCGCCGAGTATTTTTTTTGACTCATCCTCAACGTTTTTTTTTTATGGTATCACAATATTTTTTTATCAACTCAAGTGAGAGTACCTCAATGGAAAAATTGTTTAAATTTTGAATGAATGCGTTGAAATATCGAGATAGAGAAATGTGATTATAATTTGGAAATCGTTGAATGATTGTGTTGCATGTGTGTAATCAACAAAATCCGACATGTTCACATTAGTTCATTCAAATTTTGCCGAATGTGGTTAATATGTTGTTGTTTTTATCTCTGTTACCCTTTCCATTGATTCGTTTCAGTTTGTTTATTCAAGTGATTAATATAGCTAGTGTTTTTGAAATATTTTCAGTTTAAACGAACAAAAAACGAAAACAAAAAACAATTCAATTCGTTTCGCATGTCGTTTGGTAACGCAATTTTATGACAAAAATATTTTTTACGAAGCAAGTAAATGGTGAGAAATTGAGACGTTTAACCGTCAATAATCATCAAATGCCATGCAAGTTTATTTACTCCAAAACAAACATCAAACAGCAAATAAAAAACACGTTAAATTCGAAACACGTGAAATAACATGCTTTTTTCTAAATTGCTTTTGATACGATCTCTTGTGTAGTTTAGAATTGCGCTTGAGAATAATAAGGTCAAAATATTACTAGAAGCTAGCTTAAATGATCATTGTTTGATTTGTGTGTGTTCTTTTGGTACAAGAGATTGAAAAAGTATTTCCCCGTTACATGCCGAAATTTACAAAGTACTTAACTCTTCAAATTTAGTTAGTAAGAAATGATGAGCAGAGTCCCAATGGGACAAAAATAATAAAATATGTCACAATTATCAGTATATGATGTAATGTCCGAAAACAAGAAGTCGTTGTGAATTCGAAGGAAACATTTATTCAGAAAAAGTAGCCTTCGTTATTTGGCATCGATCGTGCACGTCAACATTTGGAAATATATCCAAAACCTTCAACCAGCGTCATTTCTTCTCATAAATGAAGTTCATTTACTTTGTATGCCATACACATAAAAATTGTATTATAAACACCAAAATCAACGACGAATCAACGAACGAATGAGAGAAGAGAAAATCATACAAAACTGAAATCGTCCACAATGTACAAATTGTAATACGTTCGGCATGCCAACAAAACGAACGAAAAACAGATAGAGGCGAAACGAATTGTAATACAAGCGATCAAGTTGCTTGGCTAAGTTTTGTTGGCAATCTTTCGAAAACATTATGTGTGTTTTATATTAACAATTTATCGAAGAGTTTGTCACATTCCAGTTCAGTATATAGACCAACACAACGAGAAAGAATATCGTGATTTTATTCAATACGTTCTAGTGGCTTTGACATTTCTCACAAGTCATCCGGTAGTCAGAGGCTCCTCAACAATATGTGTACACTGTAGAGCACAGCGCAATGTATTCAATGCAAATGCACATTCTTTTTTTGTTTTGTTTTCATAAAAACTACAATAATATCTGGGCTAAAAAAGAAAAAAAAAGAATCAAATGAAAACCGAAAGCAAAAGTCAAATCCGTTGATATGAAATGAAAACGAAACCTCTAATAAATTCAATTTTAAGCTGCCTGGGCACAATATCGTTGACTACTTTATACTATTTCATAGCATGCATAATATCAAAGCGAAATGCATGTAAAAATGTAACGATTGACAAATAAAGAAGTCTAAAAATAACGAAAAAAAAAGAACGATGGGTGAAACCCTAAGATACATACATACATTAATTCCGTATACATAACATACAATGAACATTTTTTCCGAGCATTTAACGTTTTGGTATTAAATTTGTGTGTAAGTAAGTGTGTGTGTGTGTAAGTAAGTGTGCAACTTTTACGGTGTTTTTCATTCGTGTTGTTTAAATATTAAAATTGAAAGCGATAAATAGAGTCACACTACTTAACACAAAACAGTCATATATTGCTTTCGGAAACAATTAATTCCATGCGGTTCTTTCTTTTTTAAAAATTCGTTTGTTCACTTCGTTATTGGGCCGTGTTTTTTTTACATTGTGTGCCATGTTGCTTACTTACATATTCACTTGTTCACTATCTGATTTCGAATGCAGTTTTGTATTTCAATTCATTTCTTCTGTTTTGTTTTTTTTTTGTTCACTGTGGTCTCTTTACTTTCCCTATTTATGTTCGATTTCCTTTGGACAGTAAACAAATTACGAAATAAAATCTATTTTTGTAGCGGTATTTGCCGATTTACCCCATTTCGAGAGGAAAAATCCTCAAGTGACTCCTTTATATTCATTATATTCAATTAATATTACCTGCAGTAGATGACTCTGTGCTTAAATTTCAGCATAGAACACTATTCTGGTTGCTAACTCAAATGGGAAATATTTAAATTTTATGGCTGAAAATCAACACGGGATAAGTGCAACATGAGTTTTCACATCTTTACTCCGAGTAAATAACAAAAAGAAACTTAACCCATACGCATTGTTTTTGACTTTGTAACCTTTCAAATCCTGCGATCCCTCAGTTGCACCCATATCAACTCCCCTTTTTAAATTGTAATTTCGAGGTAGACGAAATTTCTATATTTATTTAACTTTCGTTTTCGAAGGCAACAGCTTTTTCGAAGTTTGAACGAAAGTAAACAGTTAAATGTACAAATAAACTTGGAACCTGGAGATCTATCTTACTGAGTACACACAGTTATATTGGTTTTTGTTTAAAAAAAAAAAATTGAAGTCATGTGAATTTTTTTTTCAATTTGCATAATCATTCATCGTGTTAAAACTTCATCACATTACACTAGAGTTTCCAGTTTTCTTGCAGTTTTGATTTCAATTTTTTTGTTTTGAATTCAGTGCATTTGAGCGTTATAATAATTCGCCGTAGAACGCTATCCAATTAAATCTGACTGTTCATATTTATTCAATTTACTATTGCAAAACTTCATACTGATACTTGGAACTGTACCAGAAAGAAAGAAAAAAAGAAAGAAAGAAAGATAGAAAGAAAGAAGTATTTTATTTGTTTAGAGGCAGCATTTTTTTTTCTTGGACAAATTTACAGAAGAAAACAAACTATTTCATAGTCAAGTTAAAAAGAAGCACACTAAATGGGCTAATTGCTACGAAACATCACTATTTTCTTGATATTTTTCTTTATTTCAATCTTTTTTCTTGTTTTCTGCTTCGCTCTTTACGTTCTTCTATCCGTTGTGCCAATGTGTGTGGTGATGGTTTACGCTTGGAACATACCAAGCAACTTTTTTTGTGTTGCCATGGAATTTCTGTTCAGATTTGTAGTAAAGTTGTAAAAAAAAACACATGCCCATAATATTCAGATCACTGTCTAAATCACAAAGAATACTAATGTGTTGGTGTATAGCTCAGCTCATAGCTTGTAAATTGAAAATGATTGACCTAAAAATTTGAATGTGAAGAAAAAAATGTGCTGCTTGAAAATAAATCAGAACATCCAAATTACTTATATGAATGGGTATGAGCATTACATTGTTACTTCTGTGTATGTTTGTTTGTTTACACACTAAATGCATATTTCTGGCCAAAATATATGCGAGATTGATCTGTGTTGTCAAACCGAAAATTGTTTCCCCTCATTTCGAATGAGCTAGAATGCAGATGCTGTTTTAAATGAATTATCACTGAGCAAAGAATTTATTTTGCTCTTACTTGACACTTTGGACTACTCAAAATAAAAGTGGCGAGCGTGTGAACTACTGACGCAGATAAAATAAAAACGGAAGTGTTTTCACCCCAAAACATTGCGTTTTGTTCACTGTTCACACTAATATACCATCGAGATCCGATTGTTGCGGGGCTTGAGCTCGGGTGTGCTGTAGTTGTTGTCTTGGTTCATTGAACTTCAGCAAATATTCAGCCCTATCCCTATCCCCCGCATTTTGTCTGCAGCACCGAATTCATGCATTGGTTTATGGTTCATTATGGTTTTTCTATCATTGGATTCGCACTTTTCATCAGTAGAAAAGTTTTACCATGAAAATGATTGAAACCATTTGAAGCAGAAATACAGGAGAGATAGAGGAACAGAAACACACACACACACACACACACAGAGAGAGAGAAGGAGAGAGAGAGAAAAAGAAAGAGAGAGAAAGAGAGAGCCAAAGCAAGTACATGCTGTGAAAATGAATCAACGACATCCGACGACAAAAAACCCCACAAACAAATAACAACGTTTACATAGCTATAAAAAAGCGGCTATATGATTCGTTCAGATGTTCGCTATCGACCTGATATAATGTATGCGCGTGTAAATCGACGCTTCGTAAAAATTGTATTGTTCCAAAATAAAGAATGTGTAATGCACGAGATTGGCGAAATCATTGGAATCACATACACCGAGTTGAACCGAGTCAACTGGAGTCGCGTATACGCTATAGCGAAGAGATCCGACCGAAAACTACATGGGCAGAAAAAAAGGCGCACACACACACACACACACACGCCACAGCAATATACATGTATATATGACCCATATTGTTAACACCGCACGAACTTCGAAGCTAACACGATTTTCTTCATGCTATCCATTATTCTGTGCGTTTCGTCTCTATAATAATGCTAACCGAATGAATGTTTTAAGTGTTTAGTTTCAATGGTATAACGTCTGCATCAAATATCCAGCAAAACAGAAAACCATTGTCCATGTTTCGTATCGATGTGGAAAATGTATCGTGCAAATAGTCAAGCGGTCTCATGGCCAAAGGCTACAGAAAGAGAGAGGAAGCGAAACAAAATGAAAAATAGCAACAACAACAACAATAACAGCAAAAAACATCACCATGCAGACTGAAAGAGCGTTTGTGCTAGCTGAATAAAAATGAAAGAAAGAGACTAGCATGAGGTGTGGAGAGCAATTCGTCTGCGCTCATTTGATTGGTATTTCACATTGAAGTACAGCAAAAGACGACACAGTGATTGTTTTTTTTACGTTTTGCCAACATTTTTCTCTCAAACTGCCACCGAAAAGAGAAAAAATAGTAACTTTGAAGAAGAAAAAGAAGTGAAACGGTACTTTAGTCATTTCGATTTCATGGGTTTTTTTTCGTTAGTTTTTATACAAAGAGACTGGTGTGTGTGTTTGTAGTTTGCCCATTTACACGACATTCACACATCCATTCGGATGAGACGATTGTACCGCAAATTTGTTACAAAGACTCTCTGCCACGATGTCCAGCTTCGTTTCGAATTCGAACGGAGATAGATATGGATAGTTAGCTCAAATGTGAATCGACACATAAAAACGGTTAATCTTGAGCATTGGTATGCCCAGCGCCACGCTTCTTTCATATATTAGTCTCTATTTGTTAGCATGTACTTGCTTGGAATTATGTCTTATTTGTCTCTTTGACGCACCCGATGTATTTTTGTCGAGTGTCTTTCACGTTAATTCACACTAATGTCGAGAAAAGGCGCACTTAAATATTGCAATTCATGAAGATATCGAAGGAATCAAGGATTCAAGAGCCCAAACACCCACAATGTCAATTGAACTGGCTAATCAGTTGTCGAAAAGTTTAATTCTTGAATCCGGCGCTGCCCAAGGCGATTGTGGGTCCATCTGTAAACCTAACAAAATCATTTCACAAATTTAGCCAAATAATTGGTTGCAACGCAATAAATCTGGCAATACTCATTCGATACACACAATTCAAGCAAAACTCCTCAGGCATATGGATGGAGCCAGTGTCGACGATTTGTATCACATCAGAAAGATTGCGGAATCCAAAGTGTGGACAGAATATGGCATTGAACTGCTAAGCATACAAAATAAATGCACAGCACACACAGAACACATTTCTTTTATACATTTTATTTGACAGGCATGAGCAGTTGAGCAGAATCATTTTGTAGATTGATACGGATCGAAATGGATCGAAATGGGGGTGAGAATATGGGAGACTGGTAATTGAAATGTTCAACGAATTGACAACGTATACGAAATAAAAATTGCTTAAACGATTCGACAATTACAGTGTCTTGAAGAGCATTTGCTTCATGAAGAGCACTGAATGTATGACGTACAAATGAATGACGAACAGGAATAATGAAGTGGCGTTAAACTGGTGAAATGAATCTATAAACGACCAAATAAAACAACATGAAAATCGAAGAAAAGCGGAACATAAAAAGGCCAAAATGTTGTGATGACGTATTAAAGAAAAACTAAACAAATATTACAATTTGAATCTAACTCTAACTTAGTTCCATTTGGTGAGCTCTACTTTGAGCGATCCATACTTCAGTACAGTTTTTGCTTTTCGTTAAAGCATGCGAGGCTCTCGCATAATACATTAATTACCTATAAATTAAGTTGCCAGGACCATAAACTCTATTGCTTCCACTTTTGTTTATGGCGAGACAAATTCCATGGCAGTGCTCACACTGAATTAATTTCAGTTTTGTATTTCACTCAGCTGTCAATGCTGCCGCTTAATATGCGTGCTGATTCAAATGAGAGCTTCTCATGTTATAGTCGGAAAGGGAAAAAAATCGTCCGATAGCGCAATTTATTTGTTCACAAATGTTACGTCATAGTGAGCATTGAGCAGTGAGCACACAGCACATACACTAAAGAGCAACGGGAAGTGTTACACTCGGTTGATATTACAAAAACAAAAGTGAAGAGAATAAACTAAAAAACCACACAAACAAACGAGGAAAGCCGAACCAGCGGCAACAAAACGTTAAATGATGCACACAAATTTACTGAAAGATCATACGTTCATTTAGAAACGCGAGCTTGGTGCTTAAACACTTCCAACCGTTGCATGCACATGCTAACAACAAACCAACACATGAATATCTGCATCAATTTTATTACTAAGAACTGATATTAGACAAACAACGAGTGCAATCAACTCCCTACTGAGCACTAAGAGCACTAGGCACTGTGCATTTTGTAGTATGTACGGCCTTTGCTTTGTGAGTGTTTTGATGCAGAGACGAACACGATGTGGACTTTTTTCTGTATTGTTGCTATTTTGCATGTTATTCAAATTTATTTCTCATACTCGTTCTCGTATACTATTACATTTCGCAACGATGAAATTTGAAGATGGACGAACACGCATTCGCCCACTATCAATCGAACGTACAATGGAGCTAATTATGAGTAGCCGCCTGCGTCATTTAAATGTTGGTTTGGTTTAACCCTTTAGGCAGTCCTATGCACCTCTTGGTGGTCTTCATAAAATTGTCTCTAAAATCTACACTAAAATCCAAATCTATTCACTTGTCGCTATTAAAATACATTAGACGAGATTACTTTCATTTGCCACCGGTTTAACGATTGTGAATTAAGTGGTCATTTATTTACAAACTTGATTTTGCGTAAAAATATGAATTTGTAAAGAAAAAAAAGATTTGAGACTTCAAAAATTCTCAAATTTGATACTTCAAAACAATGGATTTGATTCGCTGTAAAAAAAAAATGCATTAGAGGGTTAACTAGTTAATTATCCATTTCGAAACTATTTATTCTTATTCAAAATGAGCGCATTTCTGCTTCCCTCTGGACTTTTGGTTAAAATTGAGTATAAAGTGTACTGTGCAGATTCGATTTCAAAAATTTTAACTTTCACTCGGATTTAAATTTAAACGCAATTGGCGGTGTTTAATTTGAATAATTGAATATGCTCAACACCTAAAACCAATATTTATTTTGGATAGCTTGCAATCATGTTTTTTTTTTAGTTTAAATTAGGATACGACCATCAAATGATTTATAATGACACTAAATTACAAAAATCAAATTACAGGTTAGTTGTATTAGTTGCTCAAATGAAATGAAATTGTGCATTGAATCAAAAGTAGAAAAATTCGTTGATTTTTGAATGTGTTAATTGCGATGTAAATGGGGAAATTCAGTGTTTTGCTAAAAATATACCGATGATCCGTACAGCGCTACACAAATTACTGGATTTTGGTTCGTTTTGTGGAAATTGTATCTTGCAATCAATTTTGATATTCCTTTCGCGTACTTGAAGCCACTTACATTCCAGATGGATTTTTTTGGATTTTCTTATTTGTACAAACAACAATTGCACAAAAGTTAATTTGAAGCGTGTTTGTCTCGCCTAGCCTTAATCTACTAGGTTTTTTATCTTTCTAAATAGAAGAGCTAAATAAAAAATGATAGCATTATGCGCCATCATCATCATCATCATCAACATCATCTTCAAGTTGGTTGAGGTTTTGTTCCAAATGATTTTGATTGACTTCTCTTACGGTTTTTTTCCTGAGCAAAATTGCGCTGATTATATTCCAGAATAAGCAGAATAATCTAGGAAAAGGCATGCATCGTTTGCCATCAGATTGTCGGTTTGATGCACATCTTTCATTTAAATCACAAGATTTTCGCATTTTAATCTGTATACTTACACTCTACAGCGCAAAAGTCTCATAATATTTTATTGTTATTAGTTTTTGTGTACAAAAAAAAAACTGGTGAATCACTGCGCCAGTTTAGTTCTTTCAGACGCAAACCGCTTATTCGAAGTGAACATTGAAAATTTCAAAGTCATGCACATATCAATCAAGAACATAATTGAATCGGAATCGCACAAAGCACCGATAAAATGATCTCATGAACAAAAATGCCAAATGACAAAAGCAGCACCAGCAGAAGCAGTACCAATACCATTACAACCAAGAGCACAACAATGAGTAAATAAAAGAAGGAAAGCAGAGAAAAAAATAAAGAAAATTAAATGGGGAGTGTATTGAAAACAGAGTGTATAAGAGAGACCAAGAGAAAGGCTGTCTCATTGAAAGAGAGAAATACGAATAAAAGTTTCCGACGAACAGCAGTACATGAATGGGGTGATATATTTATTAAACGTAAAGCAAAACAAAACGTTTGCAATTTTCGTACCAACAAAATGGAAGGGAAAAAAAACATTGGTAACAACACGAAGAAAGTAGCATACGAATGGTTGGATTTGAATCCGTACGGCTCAAACTGAGCACTGAGCACCGAGTGCGAATAACGAGAGTTCTACAATAGCGTATCTTTTTTATTTTCATTTGTCACATGCGTTGTATATGAAAATGAAGACAAATTTATCCGGGGAAAAAAAAAGAAAGAAAAAAAAAAGAAACATCGAAAAGGTTGATAATCGAAACATTGAACGTGAGCGTCCAGCAAAGAATAAAACATTTAAGGTATTTATTAAATAGCGTGGTTACTGCTGTTTTTATGCATTGCTCTCTTTTCCTCTATCCGTTCATCTCTTTTTAGCAAACGCAAAACGTACACGCAAATCATTCAAAAAGTGCACGCAAAGACCAAAAGTATAAAAGCGAAGAAAGAAATTCCGAATAAAATGAACCGAGAGAGTGAAGTGAAAAAAAAGAGAAAAAAATAAACCTTACAGCTAGTGAACCCCAAACATTTGATGTAAACAATGAAACATCTCTTTGTCTTTGCTTCGAAATGTGTCCCATAGTCACAACAATGCGATGCCGAGAAAAATCTCAGTTAAGAATGAAAACAAAACGCAATTGCTGTATGAAGAGAAGGAGACAAATGACAGATAAAAAGAAATTTACAATAAAAAAAAAAAAAAAATGAAAAAAACTTCATGCAAAATGCTCACACTCTTACATACAAATGCAAACGATTTGATTTTCATGCACGTACCCATGAGAGTAGCATGTATTTGTACATGCTTATCGAGCTACATGCTTGAGACTTTGCATACAGCACCCAGAAATCAACAATTTTGTTCATGTGCTTGAATATGCAATATTCACATGGTCACATCAATATGATTTCGTCACATGCATGCGCTATGTCCATGTCCATCGAACAGTATCCACGTCCAGCCAGAAATACTTCAACGAACTAAAATAGAAACATCATTAGTTTTGTATTCAATCACAATAATAATCCGGAATTTCATTTATTGTTTAATTGGAATTTGTGTCGATGGATTTTCGGTGTATAATTTGAATTTGGATTTGGATATTGCCACTCAGCAGCAATCAACGATATAAAATATACAAATGCTTGCATTTTCAGTTCCATTCACATTAAAATTTTTTGTAGCGTTTTATTCACTTCGGCATTGTTAACTTCAAACTGTATTCAACGCATTCGCTTTTGTGCTTTAATTCGTCGCGCTTGTCTTCTTGGTTTATTTATATAAATACACGATTGATTCGAATGGGCAAAAGTGTGTGTGTGTGTTGGTGCAACCGATACGTAAATATATAATGGACGCAATGCTAGTTCGAACACTCGATCGAATAGTTTTGGTTGTTGTTATGGCTGTAGTTGTAGTTGTTACGTTACATGGATCTTGCACTACAAATAACTGAATCAAATTAAAAATAGAATGAAAACGATTTGAAATGAAAATTCGCTGGGTATTATTTTCATCACTTTTCGAATTGGCTGTGGTGCGTGCTGTCATTCGAGTGGAATCACATTTTTCAGTGCTTCTTCACACGGTCTATTTGGTTTTGAGTCGTTTCGGTTTTGTTGTTGTTGTTGTTGAAAAATAGCAGAATAAGTTTGAAATATTTGCAGTCATAATCGATATATCTCTGGATGAACTTTTTTTGTTCATGCAAAAGCAAGAGCAATTTTCAAATTCATTAGTATTTTCTTTTAGTCGATTCGTTTTTTTTTTATCAAATTCATTCTCTCTAATGGTATTTTTTCCCGGTTGATACGCTCCATTTGCATACGCTGTGAACATTTTAAACATATATCGAATGTTGCAAACAACACACCAATTTTAATAGAACTCGTCATTATGCATAATTTCCAAGTAAATTTTTGAGTAAGCATTCAACTGGTGCTGACAGTTCGAGTCAAAGTATATTTATATTGTATTTTTAGGCTCCACTCACATTCATAGCAAACATCCTCTCCAATTTTACCGCTCACACTCTGACTACAAGCCGACAAGTCAGAAATGAAACATCTGAAGCAAACAGTGCCCGTACAATTTCCGAATACATTTTAATTCAAGCACTCAACTCAACGCAATACATTGCATATATTTATATACGTATACATACGTACATATGTATACATGTTCATACTCAATGCTCTTGAATAGCATTTTTCAACTTTTAATTAAACTAGTTCATGCATACGAATTCATCCATATAATGTGGCATTATGGACATTTATTTAATATATGGCATGATAACTTGAAACAAAATAATTCGTTTCAATGCCCATTGAAAAAAAAAGAAAAAGAAATAGAATGAAAGAATAAGAAAATGAAGAAAAAAAAACACGTCTAAATAGAGAAAGAAATACTTCACATATCGCGAGTGTTGCTTGTTTATTCGAATCGGCTGGTAATCGTTTCTATCTGTCACAAAACATTCCGTCAAACACTACACGATGTACAGTTATACACAGTGAAAAGTGAGTAAACAAGCAGCAATACAAGAGTGTCTATATAGGCGCTATGTACAAGTATTTAAGAGTGAAATGTAATATTGTGCATCGCATCATTGAAAAAAAAAGCAACTACGACAGCGAGCACGACATATTCGAAGCAAGTGACAGAACGCTGTGTGACAGCGACAGCGACAATTTCATTTCGTTGCTATATGTGGATTTGCGCACGAAAGATTCTCATAGAAGCTGTTGAATTAATTTCAATGTGTCCGTGTCTATCGGTATCACAGCAAAGATAGGTTTTTTTTGTTGTTGCACAAAACAAAACAGCACACTTCGATTTTATAAATCATCGGATTGTGCACCAAGACTATTGTTGTTACCATTTTATCTATTGTCATTCGATTAGTTCAGTAAATTGAATTCAAAATATAACGGCGCTGAAAATTTATAACATTTTGGATATTAGCCTTGTTTTTCTCTCAAAAGCATCGTGTAAGTATCGGCGGCCTGATTTGATTTATTTTGAGTCGCAAAATTAAAGCATTTTACACAACGTGGATTCAAAACGAAACGTTGCGCGCAACACACACACACACACACGAAAGAGTGAATAAGATATTCAACTAAAGACCGTTACATTCCATCGAAATATTTCATGAATTCTTTAGTTTGTTTTGTGAATTCAGCTAAATGAACAGCTCATACGAACAAAACAAATATTTTTGTTCAACTGCCAACTCAAATGCTTCGCATAATTTTTAAGTTTTTCATATTACATGTCTTTCAAACGATATCACTTTCTGCTTCGACTGAATGAGCTCACACTTTTTTTCCACTCAATTTAAAACACCAATTTTCCCCCCCGTTTAGTCATTCGCTGTCTTACTCAGTTCATAGAAACCAAATTGATCAATTCAATTCGGTTAATTGGTTTTGATTAAATTCAATAACCATTTGGATTATTTGTCTCACATGCTTACCGGATATTGGCTCATATTGTTTCGACAAATTTTTGATTTTGATTCCATCGTAATAACATTTGAAGTATCAACTTTATTTACGATTTAAGATATATATATATATATATATATAATCTAAAGTTGATCATTGAAATGAGCAACTGTCAAAAATATCACATCGAAAATCCATACGATGACGTGTTTAGCACACAGTCAATTTCAAGTTCAATCAAAAGTCGTATATTTTTTTGTTCCACCAATTGACAGCGCAATATAAATATTTGCCATCGACACAAACGCAAACGCAAATACAAAGTGCTTGTGTGTCGATAGATCTGTTGTTTTCTATAGCATAGTAGCCTTGACAGGGAGCTCAAGCATTTACAGACGTCACAAGCCTATCCAAAAATGAAGATGCGACTGAAAAATAATACTGCGAAACAAGTAATTAATTTACACACGAATCTCTTTTAGCCACCGAAGTGTTACTAGTCATTGTATCGAAAGCAATTTCACTACAGCATACTATCGTCTGACATGAAAATTAACGTACGTCACGCAGACGAATTCATAATAAAACAAAAAAAAAATAACAACAACAACAACAACATCAATAACGTTGCATAGCGAGACCTTTTCATGGCGCACCACAAATGAAATAGAGAGACGGAGACAGGGACAGAAAGAGAAAAAGGAAAATAAAAGAAAAATAAAAACATACCGTCAAACGTATTATGAAGGAAAATGATGGCGTTGGGTGTTCAACAGAGTGACTGTATGTTACAGTACACACCAAATACCGAGCTCAAAAATATGCAATGAGAGCGAAGGGAAATATATAAATCAACAGAAAGCGAAGAATAGTCACATAATAAAACATATCAATCAATTGATGTGTGCGGTGGATACACATAAAATATCGGCAAAAACATATATTCTGCAGTCAGGAGCTACAAAATTGATAGGCATCATGAGAGAGAGAGAGAGGAGAGAGAGAGAGGTGAGAGGGGAGAGGGGGAGAGAGACAGAGAAAGGAAAAAAACGTTATGTACGAACACAAAGTGACTTACTGAGGTTTCTTCTTTCTTTTTTTTATTTGAATTGCCCAAGACCCTCCTTTTGCCTCTTATGCAACTCTGTACAATCGGAGAGTATGGTAGATTGGCGAAAATTGTGATTCCGTTATCATGATGCCAATGACGATGATGATTATTTGAGTAAGATTAAACGAAGAACGGCATCACGGTAAAGGAGAATATGTTTTTTTTTTTTTTAAAAGGCAACGCTTCTACTTTATCTATGTTGCCGCTATGAAACCAGCCAAATCGAAATTGTGCTCACTTATGTTGCAATGCGTGAATACATATAATTTCAGTGAATTCAGTTGAAAAAAAAAGAGTACCATTTTTTTAACACGCATATAACACACAAGCACATCTTGTTATGAGTGTTGTTTCGTTGCTGTTTCTTTGCTGTTTCAATCAGCTTATACGTAACTGTTATTAAGCGTATTATTTGGTGAACAAAGAAGGGAAGAGAAAATGCAGAAGCAAATAATACACGGTCGAACAATGCTGGGCAGTAGCTGCAAAAAAAAAATGAAGAAAAAAAAAATCAAACAGGGAATAAATAATAAAGTACTGTATCAAAGTGAAAACATACATATATTATTAAAAGCCGTACACATATTTTCACATACGGTTGAACCTCTGATCAGCGCAAACCATGTATAATTTGATGTATTCAGATTTGTTTATTGTTGAAATATTATTAGATTGTGATTTGGAAGTTTTCTTCTTGCTGACATTACATTGACTTTCGCATTAAAAAAAAAAAAACTCAACGAAATTCTTTTTTTCTCTTCACATATTGAGGCATAATTACGATGGTGTCAGTTTTATTACGTAGTTTAGCGGAATGCATGTGCAATGAAAACTAAAACCAGATGACATGACCAGCATCACGGATCTAGAGAGAAACAACAATAAAATTGACCGCAGCTCTACAAAGTTCATAACGTTGTTTGAAACAAATAAGTGAAGAGCAATTGAATGAATGAAGACAAAAAAAGGCGTAAGCCTAGAGAATTTACTGCAACATAACATCAAAGATATACGATCATAAACGCATCACACATATAACATTTGATGTGTGGTGGTGTGAAACGTGCAGAAAGAGGGACCGAGAGAGAGAGAGAGAGAGAGAGAGAGAGAAAGAGAAAATTATTGACAGCTGTTTTTTGTTGCTTATTCTACACATTACGTTGTTTTCGTGTGTGTGTGTGTGTGTATATGTGTGCATTCTTTTTTTTGGTGTCGGCTTTATGCTTTCGGTTGTTTCCTTCGCACATTTTACTCTTTAAATGTGTTTTAATACAGAAGCGGAACCAACAACAACAACAAATTAGTCGTCATTGTAAAATGCGAGGTCGAAGCGCAAGGACCGAAACATACGGAATGCGTCTATTGAACACCAAATTTACTTAACGAATCAGTATTCTTGACGAAATCGTGTGGATTGTAGTGCAAGTGATATGCGTCGCTCGCGTAAGTAAGTACGCGCCTGATAGAGTGAAACGCAAACCAACAACTGTTTAAATGTGTTTGCGGGGCTACAGAGACCAAAAGCAAAACGAGACAAAACGAAGCAAAACGAAAATAAATGTGTGTAAGTGTAGCGACTGAGAGTGTGCGTTCGATGTGATACTCGACTGTAATGCTCTGCATAAAGATATAAATATCTGTTTTAGCGCTTGGCTACTCTTTGCGTTAAGCACAATCTATACACACGGATACGTTGTTGAATGTATTGTATATACTTCGTACACTGTACACGTGTTTGCAATACAACCGTGAATAGTGGCCGACTTTGAATACATGCAAACGGTTTCACACAAAAAAATAAATAAATAAAAAAAAAATAAAAGAAGACAAAAAAACCTACGAGAAACATTCAATTTTATGCGTATACTTTTTTTTAAAAACTTGTTATTGTCATTTCTGTGGTAAGTGCTTGGTAATGTTAATAAAACTTAACATACTAATGATTTTAAGCATTTTTGAATTTTACAATTACTGGATAAATTATAATTCATTAGAATTGAAAGCGATTCCGTGTAAGTCAGAACAACATTTATATTGAACCGTTGTTTGAATTCGGCAAATAAACTGATTCAGATATTTTTGTGGAATTCTAGATTATTTTGCGATCAAAGCTATCGAATGAAAAATTAGAGTGTGTAAAACACATCTAAGTAAAGAATAATCGAAATGACAAGTACCTTTTAAAAGTATACTTTATACTCTCATTTATAAATGAGAGTCAACAATTATCATTTAAATTACGAAAAAGGTAAATAGATATATAGAAATAGAATGCATTTTTATTCATTAAACGTATTAATACGATGGGCCAGGCAAAAGCTAAAACGATGCGAGAAATAAGTGTAAATCGTTGGAAAAGTAGTGGAAAGAGTCACAAAAAAAAAGAGCGAACAAAACAAAAAACTATGCATTGCACACTTCAACACGAACAATATATTAAAAAGATTGATTCGGTTTTCATGCGATAATGGCATACCGAGAACACAGAGAGCAACAATCGACACATAGAATAATTCACCGAAGGAAAAAAAAGCAGCGCGCACACACACACACACATTATCATCCCGTATACAGTTGAAACATTAACTTCAAACGGTAAAACCGCACCATAAAATCTCTCACTCTCGTTCTTATTGATCGTATATGTTTATTCACCGCGCCAAATATGTGTGGCAATACGTTGTATCAAAATATACAAACGCGTTTGTAATACCAAGGCGAGTACATGTTGTACGCACACACATTCGTTTGAATGCGATTAAAGATTCGAATGGTATGGTATGAAATGGTTGAGCTATAGTAGCTTGTTGTTTGTGTCTACTGAGTTGTTCTTTATCCGCGCACACTTTTGCTTCATTTCATACATAAACACACAATACGGTGGCTGTACGCTTCACATAGAAGCGAACACCAAAATCATATACCCGCATTCAAATGAAAAAAAGCAGCAGCAACAGCAGCAGCAACAACAACAACAGAAAAAGTTTCAACCGTCGATTTATTTCCCATATTTGTTTCTGCTCGGTGTGCTCTCTTCACATTATTACTCGCGTCGCCGAGGCCTTTTTCAATGTTTCGAGCGGTGTAAGTGTGTGTGTGCCATCTTCATCAGGTTGTTTATTAACGTGCTGTTGTTGATATTTCAGTTAAACGAATCGCATGTACGGCAACATACAAGTCGACACATTTGCAGGGGAATTACACAAGTCGATTGATATGCTCAACAAGATTCAGAGATTCCAATTTCGACGTCATGACTTCTTTTTGTTTTTTTATTTATTTTCCGTTCGTTTCATGAGCGCAAATGGTTATGTCACTTGAATAGGGGGACAGATCATTCCTCTCTCTCTCTCTCTCTCTCTCTCTCTCTCTCTCTCTCTCTCTCTCTCTTATCTATATGTTTTTCATTTGAAAATGTCTGTTCATTTGCCCAATAAGCCAAGATTCGTATGTTGCCCCTTATTTTTTTATATGATTCGTATCGCAATCGGATCTGGAGAAGTTGCATGTCGAGCGGCTTCAGGAGAAATAAAAATAACATTTATTATATTACATTTGGTTCAAAAACATACATTTGTTTTGCGATTATTCTTTGTTATGCTGTTCTTTCAGGTTCGCATCACATGCCACATTAAGTAGCACACATCCGATCCGTTTCCCCAGCACAAGTACAAAGCGAAAACAATACGGTTTGAAGTTCAGTGTTGTGCGTAACCAGCCGATGCGGTGTTTGCATTCGCGCGCGTCTCTTTCTCTCTGTGTGTGTGTGTGTGTTTGCGGGTTTACACCAAACGGAGAACCTTTTTACGAGGCTACGGTGTCGGTGTTAAACGACGAACCGACAAACCGATTGGTGGCATGCACCGCACGAATCGTTCAGGCAAACAGTTCAAAACTAGCGTGCTGTCACTAAACACCTATTTACGTTGTTCGGTCTGGTTGTCCGAGATTTTTTACACTTGGAGATCTACTTGAATCATAAAACCAACAAAAATTTTAATTACCCAAACTCCGTACGCAGTGATTCAATTGATTTGAAAATCATAACGACAACACACATTTTTCAAGAAGACTCAACTTCATAAATCTAAACACAATAGTGTTACTGATACTTAAAACCGCAAAAAAAAACAGAATTCAGTTTATTTATTTTTTTTTGGTCAATTATTGTGTGAAAGCAAACAAAATTGATTGGCTCCCAATTAATTTAAAGAAAATAGGGTGCAATAAGTGATAAAGATCAAGTGTGATGAACTCTTTTTCTCTGTTTACAAGCAACGCAATTATTGTCCAAAATAATTTTTAATGTAATACGGAAACAATAAACAGTAAATAATTAACGGATTAAAATTGGCCAAAGTGTGATATTTAAATGGAAATTATACCGGTCAATTGGTGCAAATTGAATTGAGTATTCTCATCTCATCAAATCAAGTGAAAATCGAGAACAAAAAACATTTAAGCGCTCAATGTTCAAATAAAATCGAGTTGAAATTTTATAGTGAAATTCAATCGTAACTCACGGACCGTAAGATCAAAAAGAAACAATCCGTATTCGCAACGACCAAAAAAAAAAACAACGGTGAAATCATTTGGTGGAAAAAAGCCAGACATGAACAAAAGATAAGTGAACGCATACAAAGTGACAAATCGCTCCCAAAAAAAGCAACGACCTTAAAAAAAAAACGCAAATCGCATACATCCGAAACTTTTCGAGAGTAAGAGAGACGATACGTTGGCCGAAAGAAAGCAGGAAAATAAAAAGAAAAACACAAATCAAATAACTGTCATTGAAATGTGGTCACCTAATTTCTGCTGAACACACACATACTATATATATATGAAAAGAAGGAGAACCGTTCAACAGCAACAAATGTGAATGAGTGTTTTCACGCGTGTTCCGTTGAATAAGTGATTCCGCCTAAATTGCTTATGCTCTTTTATTTTTCTACCATCCAATATTTCTTAAATGGTGCACAATTTTTATTGAGCCCACTTTACAACAAAATTCACATCGACTGTGATTTGATTATTGTTGATTGCAATTGATCAAAAAGAAAATTAAGGCGCTCACAACAACAACAACAAATAACGAGAAAAACAAACAAAGGAAATATTCGTGCGAGTGCGTCTCTCGTGTGCGATAATCGAAACAAAATAAGCGACAACGAGAGAGACAGAGAAAGATAGAAGGAGAGGAAGAGAGAGCGAGCGAGAGAGAGAGAGCGAATAAAAAAAAAAATCATACAAGTGGCTTCAATTGTGGTACGTGTACACATTAACAAGTAATCGGCTACACAACCGTATACAAATAACGCGCTTACACTTGAAACACAAGTAGCAAATAGATACTACGCTTAGTAACCAAGTAGCAGCTCTCGCACAGCACAGTTCAACGGATCTAATAACAGAAAACTACAAAAAAAAGAAACGTAAAGAAACAAGCGAAAAGCAAGCAAAAAAAGTGAAACGGTTAACATATTTTTTCTTATAGTTGTGCTTAACCGTTGTCTGTGTGCTGTCTGTGTTGTATCTTTTTATTATATTCGTTTCGTTTTGTTTCGTTGTGTGGCAGTGCTACAGCAATCAAGTGAACACACACTTACGGAGAGAGAGAGAAAGAGAAAAAAAGAAACAGCAACAGAAACTAGCGAATTGCATGAATTGTGTGAATGAATTTATTAAAAGCCAATACACCATTTCAACAAAGCTCGATTTGAAAAGCCAGAGAAACCCGAACAAAGAAGAAAATCCAGCCATCTATGTCAACTGTTAATCGTGAAATACGTGAAGGAAAACCAGTAAAATCACAGAATTTTTGAATGTGTGATTTTATGTCAAATAAGACAAATCGCAATTTATAAACAACAAAGTGCACAGTTTCGATACGTTGTTCAACAACAACAACAAAAAATTGAGAGAAAAAAATCAACAGATTTGGTTGTTGTTGTTGTTATAGTTAACATAACGATTTTCAAAATATAAATGCGCTGTGCGTACAGTGAATTTTCATTACGAAACAAATGATCGAATCGAATATTAGCATTGAACAAGCAACATTGCCTGGGCTGAATTGAATGCGCACCAATATTGTTCAATAGCGAATCGAAACGAAACCAATCGATCGGACGTATCATTTTCAATACATCAATGTGAGTGTGTGCGCGCGTGCGAAAGCAACTCAACCAAAACACTAAATCCAGTTCGATAAAAGAAACACAACAAAAGCGAAATGCATAATAAAAACAAGTGGTCAAGCCTATAATTGGGTGCTTGATTTTTTAGTTGATGAAAAAAAAAACTTACAACTTGAACACATTTTTCAAGAAATAAATAGAAACCAATATCGAGAGCTCAATCGTGCGACAAGTTTAACCATATATATATATTTTTTTTAGTCTGAAGTAACGATTTAAGAAAGCTAATTTGAAAATCCATTTAAATTAGACAATTGCAAGACATTGAGCTCAGTGCGAATTAATCAAGCGTAACTGCGCATGAAAATTTCATCAAATTAAACCGTACATTGAAATGTTTCCAAATTTTTGAATAAAAATAAGAATGATTTTAAAATAGAAACATTTGCACAAATAAAAGCCCAGAAACGAACAAAATTTTTAATCAAAAAGTGAAAATCTTACAATTGTCTTTTTCACAAAAACGATTTTCCAAGAATAGGGAATAGCGCTTCCTTTAAATTATATGCACTGTGGGAATTTCACTGTGACGATAAAAATCCGTGTGTGAAGTATAAAGTGTAACGTTACTAGAGGAAGAGGCAAATTACATTATACATTTCAACAAAGCCAAGAACCAACCAGCAGCTCAACGTATATCGCTAGTTTTGGAACAGCGATAAAAGAGAGACAACCAAACAATATGACACTTCCAACAACAAGCTTGAATGCCACTGACGACGATTCCGATATGTTTGGACCACCTCGCACATCACCATTACGCTATACACGGCCACGCGTTCCAATGATATCAGCCAAATTACGTCTTCGTGAAGAACGCAAACGAATACTACAGCTATGCGCTCACAAATTAGAACGCATTAAGGACTCTGAAACAAATTTACGACGAAGCGTGTGCATTAATAACACCTATTCACGCCTAACCGATGAGGTGCGACGAGAAAAACAAAGTCGATATTTAGCCAATTTACCAAAGTGAGTATACTATACAATTTATTTACGATTAGAAAGGCCGACATACAATAGTTAATTCTCTTTTTTTCCGAGTCATTTGAGTGGTAGTGGTACATGTGACGGCTTCTGCCTTGAAAATTCGTTGACGATTTTACACAATTGCAAAGTTTTACACTTATAAAACTGAAAACCGTCAATTTGTCAATTTAGTTTGAATCCACGATTTACGGCACAGCTAATTAGAAGTTTGCCGGAGAAAATTCTCAATTTATTCCAAAACATGCATCTCGGTTGTGTGATAAATGATGGTAACACGATTGACACCCGTGTACATATGCAACGTATTTAGTCAGCAATCAGCCACATAAAACACACTTTCCACATAAAATAAAGAACCTCTAAGAATATCCCGTGACTCTATCGAAACGAATAAATGAATGGAGGAATCCAGCTGAAATCCCCGAAATAATAAAATATTTATCACTGCTTCATATAATATTAGCTGTACGCGAGACGAAGCGATCGCTGAGTGTTTGTACCCTCATATCAGCATCGACACCTCTTTCCACTTTTTCATCGCCGTCGGTGCGGTCGTGTGTATGCACAAGCTGTTCACTTGTTTGGTGCCATCGATATAGACTGTGCAAATTAATGCGTCATAGGCGACGTATAATACCGTACATCGTTTTATTATTATGATGCCATAATAAGTTTCTGTCTCTTTTACGCTTTAATCGTTGTTCCTTCGTCTAGCCTCGAAATATCGTATCTTTGAAACTGGTTGCACATTCAATATCTACTTTTCCAAGTCTTTAGCCCACTGTGTTCCACTACAAATAAAATGGTTTGATTTGACAAGTAAACAAAACTGTTGAAAAATTTCTCAAACAAAATCAACATTAAAATGAAAAATTCAAAATTGTAACTGGCACACGATTTGTGTCGTCACTCATTTGCAAGGAGACTCGGGTTTTCACCTTCATGTGTTCGTCTATATTTTATTGTTTCAATTGTTTTTTTTTTGCTTCTTTTGTGCGCGGAACAACACTTTAGATGTGATATTGCAGCACTTTAGATTCATATATTCATACCACTTCCGGCATATCTAGCATTTGCGATGCTCAAATCATTTTGATTTCTGCACTTCGAACTAATCGAAAAGTCCAATCATAATTTAATTTATACACATTTTTTCGGCTTTTTATGAAAAAAAACCCTCCACTTAAATGAGTAATTAAAAAAAAATAATCCACCCTCACAATTGAAAAAGTGAAAGGGACCAAAACCAAAGAATATAAAACTTTTATCGTATTACAACAACAAATATGAATTTCAGATATTCAAACGAATATATTTGTAAAATTTTCAGCATTTTTTACGCTTATCCAAATGATTAAAATTTGTAAGAAATCACAAGAAATGCTCAAATTCAATGTGTTGTCAAGAGACCCATCTCAATAAGAATGGACAAAGCCGTCAATAGCCTGAAGTCTGATGGAACAATCGATTGTGAAAATGTCTTAAACAATTTTCAGGGCCACTTATTCCTGCATCCATTTTAGTGCCTTATCACTCTTTCTACTCCTCCTCTTCCTCCTCTCTCTCTCTCTCTCTCTCTCTCTCTCTCTCTCTCTCTCTCTCTCTCTCTCTCTCTCTCTCTCTCTCTCTCTCTCTCTCTCTCTCTCTCTCTCTCTCTCTCCGCCTTTCTTTGGTGTAACTCGTTCTCGACTATCGAATATATTGTTATGGATGATGTGTTTTTCGCTCTCTTTCCATTACTTTTTCTTTGTTGTGCACACATATTTTTTTTTGGCACGTGCGCTGCATCGTTGTGCTATCTTATATCGATATTAGATGTAAATGTCACTCACTAACTCGACCAACTTGAACATTTCGCCAACGTTCAGTTTGTCATTATTCTGTTATTGTACACGTGTGTACTCTGTATTTGCATTTTTTTCATTTTTTTTTAATTTTACTACCATGCAAAATCCATACTCCACATCGACTCTATATTTATATGGCACATTTTGAGACTAAGTTTTACTTCATTTCACAATTGCAATGCAATCCGCTGATTGTTCCAATGTTATTGTTCAAATGCATTCGCAAACCATTTTAAACTAAATGAACTAAATCTACGCATACGTTGCTGCTGAATTATATATGTTTAAACCACAGATTTCTAGGGGAATTTATTATTCAAAATCACGTATATTTACGTTAGATTGTGAACAACCGTGAACAACGTTCAGACCACTTTTGGTGGATATATTTGAATATCCATAAGTTATATGCGGATATGAATGACAACTTCAGCCGTGACGAACGCTGTCATATTGAATTTTTTAACATTGAATCTTGCGAACACTATTAAACATCGTTTACTTAATATCAAAATTTGCTAAAAACCCCTTGACAGATGTGCAAACTTTGAACAACAACAAAAATGGCTACAGCTGTGATTATAATCGTGAAGATTCTTGCCGAATAATAAATATTCGGGAGCCAAATAACGCAGTTGTGATCAATTGTTTGATCGAGATTGAATTTCAAAATAACTACTCTGTATATTTTGAATACCTTCTACCGCTTACAGAATGCTTCGATGTTGGGCTCTAATATATGTGAATGAGAAAGGTATACAAATTGCTAAGTGAAAATGTGAAACTTGCAACAACAACAACAACAACAACAAAAAACACCACAGCGAAATGCTTGACTTGCTATATATACTATAGTTGAATATGGCAACGGCATCACTGACTTTACTATTGAATTTCTCACCGCGTATTTAAGCTGACATCACTCGTGTGTGCCTAAGTGATTTTCAACCATTGTTTTTGTTTTTAGTCTCGTCTTTAGTGCCTTGTATATTGCTCAAGCTCTCATCTTCATTTGGCTAAATTGTTGGCAATCTTTAGTTGTACGGAAATTAAATTCATCTCAATTCCAATAGATCCAAAATCGTTGTATAAATTGATGAACCATACATTTTCAGCTGCCTACGTTAATTTTTCTGTTTTTTTTTTTAGGTCGTTTTGGCATAAACATGATTCAAACATCTGATTCAAGTGACTGTTGTATAACAACATTACACATGAACTGTTTTAAGCGAATAAAAATTCATTGCGAATTACTAGCGCTTTGCAGGTGTACGTGTGCGCATTTAAAAAAAAAATTCCATCGTTCAAAGAAACATGAAATATATCGTACGCCCAAAATCGCATACATTTTAATTAAATGTCACATGAAGCGATAATGATCGGTTTCGTTAAGTTTTGCCATACGATTGAAATGGAAGTTTTGCGCCCCAAGTTAACGTACAGCGTTTTTTTCCGTGACTTGTAAAAATGTCATGCAATCGTAGAAAATCGGGTCAAATATGTAATTTGTCATCGGGGCGCATCCTTTGAACAATTTCCGTACAAATTGTGTTGATCGCTTAACGTTGTACACCACGTTTATCTACAACCGTATAATGCCAATGTATTGGGCAGTGGGCACACTATTAAGCATTTATCATGTATAACCGTCAATGAATTACAGCCTACAATAATCCACTGAATTCCAGTTAAACCGACAAATATTCTACGGATGATGTTTACATTTTTACTAGTCGTTTGATTTTTGTGTGTGTGCCAAGATTGCTTCCGTATTCGTCTCATGAATCGTTCGCACAGAAACACAATAAAAACACACATTTTTTTGTTTAAATTTTGTTTATATCCGCTTCAAGGTTATAAAAATTTACTTTTTTCACTTCCATCGATGTGTGTATGTATATTCACTGTATCCAGTATTTGTTGCTGTTTTTATCACGTACCATAACGAAAAGAAATACTCGTGCAAAAATTGTGTCGATTTTTAGTCACCTGTCTTTTTTAACGAATGTATAATCACATGGAATGTATTCGCTACAATTAAAGGCAAAGGCTGATAGTGTTGTTGGTTTCAGGCCTGCTTTATATAGCGTAAAACGAAGTTTATATTACAGTGCAACAAAGTTCCTAAAGTATTCCAAATCCACCGAGTCCGCTGAGCTAGTTTATTTTTAATAGCCAACATTAACGAGGGTAATGAAGTGCCACATTATTAAAACTTAAACAGAAATATTTTTAAATGATGTGTGATTATTTGACAACATTTAATGTATTCACATCGAGAGATTATGTTGTAATATGAAATTATTATACATTGTCGATGTAGGCAAATCGACAAGGTATGATTTAAACAAGCAAATAAAACTGAAGTTCAGTGATTTTGATACGAAATACAAGTCAGTCGAAAAACCGGTTCCAATAAGGAACTGTGCACTGATGAAACACATTAAAAATAGGCAATAGTTGAATTCAATTACAATTATTATCATCACAATGGTTCATTGTATTCATCAGGTCGCAAAGTTTGAAGCTTTCAAGCTTATCATTATTATAATAACGAAGAAAAATGTTGATTCAATTACTGTAAGTGATTTCATTTCACTATAGTTCAAACAAAAGGAACAATGCGTTCGAAGTAACTTCCAACTTCATTTGCAATTTCTTGTGCTCTTTTGCGGTGCAGTGTTTACCGCTCGCTTTTACTACGTTTCACCTTACCCGTACATACCTTTTTTTTCTCTCTCTCTTTTAATTGCTGCATACAAAAATGTTGCTTATTTGATCTAAACGGGCGAAACAAAACACACACACACAAAAACTGACAACGTACGAAAAAGAAAATCGTTTTAGAGTGCGCAAAACAACTAATTTGAATGTTTGCGTTTCATTGCGAGTAAGTGACGTAGATAGGAATCGTTGAGCGTTAACAGGGCATATAAACAACATTTAGAAAAACAAGCACAAAACGAAAACAAAAACAACCACAGCAACGGCTACAGCCACACGCGACAACATTCATTGTGTCGTCTCCATCACCGAATCAAACGACGATTATTTGCTGAATGTGTTGTTCTCTCTCTTTTTTTGTTGTTGTTGTTGTTGTCGTTGTTCATATACAATCTTTTTGTTTGTGGTGCGCGTTTTTGTTTACTAATTTAGCTGAAGCAAACACACAAGCGATTGGTATTGCTCAATTGAAATAAATGGTTGACATGCGTTTGTTGCTGTAGCGAAATTCCCCACCGAAAAATTATTGATCATCACATTAGTTTTCATTGTATTGAGTTGGGCTCATAAGCTCATAAAAGTCAAGGAAATCAGACAGATGTTTTTTTTCAGCCGAATAAATTGATTCAAATTTTGCGCTTGTGATTGTGATTCATAAATTGTGAATAGTAAACGTCACAAAAATTGACAACAAATGAGATACTCATTGAGGGGGAAACAAGAAACCACAATGTTCCCCCTAATGGGAACTTCCCATACAAACAAAAATGATTCAAGATCCAAGCCACAACTAATCAAGCCCTCTTAAACATCGTATGGCTACATCACTGGTGGTTTCATAGTTATCCGAAAATTAAAAAAAAAAAATTAAATTCTTATCTGTGCTTTCGTATCGTCACCAAAACAAACAGTTGCTATTTGAGTTTTGTTGACATGAAAATGAATACAACTATAATTTTTTTTTAGATATCGTTCAAACAAATTTTGTGGCATTGGAAAATTAAGACAAATAAAACGACATAACCACAAGAAAATACAACATTTATAAATAATATAACACAAAATGTATGGAGAGATCAACGGGCCCACATTTTAACAATGATTTGAATTTCATTTCTATCGGTGGTTTTTAGTGATTATTTTTAATCAAATTTATCTCTAGCTTTGGTGTGACCAATATAAAAACACAACCGATTAACATAAATTGCTATCAACTTGACTTACAAAAACATTAATGTTTGCAATTGTTGCCTATAAACTGTAAAAAAAAATACATATGGCAACAAGCCCAATGAATCATGGTCATTGAATAATGTTGGGTAAAATCCAATTAACTAAATTCTACTTAGATGTCAGAATATTCGTGACATGAATTAATGTGGTGGCTAAGCCGCTTAGGCTGTTCTAGTGATCGGAAAGAAAAAAAGGTCCTCTTCAGATAGCAAAGATATGAATGAAAAATAATATGAAAGAACAGCAAAAACTTGACAAACAATGGAAAATCACATCTGTCATTTTTAATAAAAAAAATTGTCGGTTTTTTTTTATTTGTATTATAAAATAAACTGCATTCTGTGTCATTTTGCTGAGAGTGGTTTTCTTAAATGCATCTCACGTCTATAATTAGCGCTTGAATCATTCGATTGTTTTATTTATTCATTTTTGTGTTTCTGTTTATGTTTTAACTTTGTTTGCTGTATTCAATGAACATTTTTTTTTTCATTTTCTTTAAAAACAAAAATTGCTACGGAGATCAGTTTTTTTGTGTGTAAATGCTGTAAGCATTTTTTTTTCTCTTCTCAATTTCGATTTTGTGTGTCGCATTCAAGGCACCGATTTTATTATTAGTTTGGTTGTATTCATTTTGTATGTAAACGGATTTATATTTGTTTATATATTTCGTGATCATTAGCCTTTGATTTTATTATTTTGTACTCTGAAGAGCCCTGTTGACTGTTGACTGTTGTTTATTTGTTTGGTTCAACAATTTGACGCAACAAAATACCAAGTTGTCACAAATAGCAGCTTGAACAATTATTATCATGGCATTTGGTAAAACTTAACACGCGTAAAAGTAATTTTGTAACACAAAAGAGCAGCAAACCAAACAATCGAATTTTGATATCGGAGAACGATAATTATTGTTATTTTTATGTTGTTTTTTTTTCGTATTTTTGTATTCGTATTTGGGAAACGTTTTGAGTACAATGTCACGCAAAAAAATTAATAGAACTGAGACACACACATAAACACAGCGTCGAGTGCGCACGGTGCGTTGCAAACGCTTCACTATCACTTGAACCGCAATCCAGCTAATTGTATTTAATGTTATTGTGTTTTTTTTCGCATTTTTTTTCAATTTGCTTCTTTAGCGCGTGCTAATTTTTACCTACTGTGGCCTTGTGGCACATGTATACTGTTAATTCAACGTACGAGGTGCTCATACAACAGCATCAACTTTAATAGAACAATGTCATGAAATACTCGAGCAAAGGAAAATTTTCATTTCGACATAAGAAATTCATCTTATTTTCCGGATATGAACGGTTATGGTCAATCCTTACTAACAGTCATGTGCGCCCAATGCCTCTTATCAGTTGTGTTCGAATTTTTCAATATTTACCTCAAAATATTGTGTTTCTATGGAACAGCTTAGGAATGCTTAGCTGGGTAACAAGAATTCAAAAAAGTCGTTTTATCACACATTTTTTTTTTTACACACTTAGTGTATTGGACGAAGTCACAGACAACTAGATAATCATTGTGTGCATTTGTTCACCCAAACGACAAATATTTTGCTAGTGCAAATCATAAATACGCATGGGAGAAGCGCCCAGACACATTATCCTCTTATATAAATGTTTGTACCATTACCAAACTGAAAATGACCGATGTATGTTAAAAAAGTGCTAGCACTTGTGTGAGTGTGTCATTGTATTGGCCAATCTCTACTGAAAGGATCATTTATTTGACGTCGTTCAGTATTGAACTCAATTTCTTCATGTTGTTTCTTATATTTGTACATTCTGCAGCGCAGATTAAATGTGTCCATTTTCACAAAGTGTATTAAATTGCATTCAAACACATTACCAATGCGAAACAAGTCAAAAACATTTCATAATTCAATAACAATTGTTACATTGTAAATATTTCAAAGTCTTACAATTTTGTACGCTTATGAGCAATCAACACATTTTAAATTGAGTTCATTTTTGGTTAACAGCTCGTACCATAACGATATGGAAATGATAACCGAAATTTTAGTTACAGAATCATAAAATGAGTCACGTTAAATATAATTGTATAATTGTTATTGTCAAGCATTCTGAGTCACATTTGATCTGAAATTTATTATTTGGCCTTAAGAAATGGAGTTCAGGGTGAAATGGGAATGACATTAAACGAAGCTCTGATAGCTTCATTTAGTGACGTTTACAGATCATCTGATGGTACTGTACGTTAACAAGCAGATCAATTGTGAAATATCTTATCTTATCAAGATTCCACAATTGTAGATAAATAATGGTTTTGCTTTGCGTTCACTTTTCTCACATATGATTATTGTGTGGAATGTTTCGTTATCAATAGAAACCGCCAACTTGTATTGTTCATATGCGTAATCGATTCAAAATCTATAGAGCGGTTTTAAATTGAGAAGCTTTCATAAGATGTTATAAACAGTTATTTTTTAATTTTTCTGATATTCCTGATGCTTGTGTATAACAATTGCCCACAAAATAACAAGTTTAAAATGGAATATGAAAAATGAGAAACATCGCTCAAAATGTTTTTTCTTTTAAATGTCATTTTTCATCATCTATAATCTATATCATAACGATATAGCTCAATCTCACTACTTTCCGAAAAAACCAATTTATTTTTCCCGACGATCAATTGAGTCTGGCATAATTATGATATAAATTTTACATTTAAAAAAAATATGTATTGACGTAGAGTCGTTCCGTCACTTGCTTTATGCGTATGTTTTTGACATCGTTTCATTCTCCACACTCCACACATTAACTTCGATTTAAATGATTGACTTATGGCCATTTGTGTCACTTCACAGTTCGCTTGGTCGACACAAACTATACACAATTTAACCGAATCGCTTATGGTTGCGCCACCATATAAAACTGTGGACATTCAGTAACAACACAAACAACGTCGTAATAAATAAAAAAAAAACAACACCGAAACGAAATGATGAAGCAGAGGACGAATACAGAAAATAACGACAAAAGAAATGCCACAAAGTGGCAAACATCGGATAGAAGAGTTTAAAGGGGAATAAAAAACCACATTCTTCAATGTCGATTTTAAAATGATGGACAAGGAAAAACAAGGAATCACTTGCTTTTGGTTTAATATGATTTGGAGTTTCCAATATGTCGTTTGCGGTCGTCACGATACCAAATTAAATACATTTGAAATACCTTTTCGAAAAAAATATAACTTGTGTAAATAACAAAATAAGACGAAACGAAACAAAACAAATAAAATCGAAATAAGAAGTAGTAGAAAATACAAACCGCTGCAATTACTTAATGTTTTGAAGTAAAGAAAAATAAACTGATTATTTTAATTTAAACCAGTTTGAATGGTTCAATGTTGGCGTTTTCACAATCTATTAGGCTCAGTTGTGTGTACGTGAAGACTTGTTTTGTAGCGTGCTATATGCTTACGGCCATTGTATTGTATATCAGGCAATTACTTATTTTGCTACGAGCATTTTTAACTATAAATTGTTGTGTCGTCGAATACTTTTAACTTCGCTTAAGTTTTTTTTTTCAATTTTGTCCGCCGTTGAGTGTGTAACTCATTTGGGCGCACTGCACATTTTATCTACAAAGGCAATTCAAAAATATGCCTGTATGTAGTAAGACGTTAACACAAAAAAAAATTGTGGCAACGTGCGTGAGATTATTTGGCACCAAGTGTATCAACGAACGCTAACTACATTCATTCGCATTCGCGTCCATTATTTCATTTCCCTTTAATAAAAACTCATATCAATGAATTTTTTCGCATTTTTTCTCGTCTTGGCTTGCTTTTTTGTTTAAACGCCGAGCTATTATTACAATTTTTGTAAAGATTACAGTTTGAAGAGAATTTGTATGCGAAATTAAATTTGACAGTACATTTTGAATCGACTTGAATTATTGTTCAAATAATAAGTTAATCTAATTTATTCTAACAATAAGGCTCACAGAAAAGATAAAACCGCATCTTTAAAAGATCCTTTTTTATTTAGAACAATAAATATGCATTGTAATGTTTGCTTCAGCCTTACTCGAGCTTCGTTGCATTTTTTCATTGCTGTCATCTCGTTTGGTCCAAAGCCATTTTTATTCAGCCTCTTTCCCATATCGAAAGTTTATTATTATTATTATTATTCGAGTTTGTCTACATTTCTTCATTTTTCCACTGCATTAGATTTCGATTTCAATCAGAACGTTTTTCAAAATAATAATGTGAAAAGAGCGCTGAAAGAGCTTGCTTGTTTATGCTCAACAAATTTGTGACTCATGTACTGTGCTATATCTTTTACATTTTATTTTTAAATTCTGTTTTTTTTTTCACATATTTTATGGTCCCTCGTAGTTCGTATCCTTTGACGATGTGTTTCGTTGGGAATTTTACAATGCACTTTGTGTATACCATCAGTTTGGATTTTATTGATTCAAACATATTATCACATCTCGTCAGATTTTTTTTTCTTTTCTTTTGACTTGTTTCATTCCGTGAAATGTTTGTGAGTTCAGGTTCGTACATGGTGTGTATGGCTTCTTCAATATTATGACGAAACGAACAATGGAAAAGAGAGTGGAAAAAGAATAACGTACATGAAAGCCGAATAAGATAACAACAACAACAACAACAACAAAAAATACATTGAAACGAAGAGGAAAAAATGGTGCATCACCATCAAGGTGGTCTGCTCAGTGAATGTTTGATCGTGTGGGTCGATCGCCTTAGTCTCGTTTCGTTTCTCACATTGTTAGTTTTCTGCGCTTCTTTTTTTCCGTGTGTTAATTCTCAGTTTCTCGGTTTTCATTGAGTATTAATGTGTTGCTTGTTTGTGTAATTTTTTCTGTACGCTCTTTTTTCCTCTTTTTCAATAATGATCTTAGTTTTAGTCCGTTGAACATAACTTAAAAAATATATATATACACATACTGTTTATTATTCCAATTCTTAAGTTATATCGTATGATTACCGGTGTGCCGCAAAACATCAATCGTTCATATAACGCAGATAGGAATCACAATGAAGTTGTTTGTCCTTTTTTTGCCGCTCTTCAGAAAAATTGTGTCCGCTCTAGCACAAGTGAAAAAAATATTTCTCCCCAAACAATCTGGGAGCGGCAAATGTTATTCGGATTTATTCTCAGAAATAAGTTAATTGTTGAGGCCGAAATTTAGTAATTTTAAGAATATTCATTTTTTTAGTGAAAATTTGTAATACTAATTCCTCTTTTTTCTTGTCCTTTTTCCATTTCATTTCAGATCTGAAATTACAAATAGCCGCGCAGACGATTTCTTTAGTTCGTTTGGCACACACGATGAATCTCTGCTGGACAACCAATCCAACGATATCCTATCGAATCAACCGTTCTCACACAATCACAGCATGTTACATCCGATGGCTCACAATTCACAACAGTCAACTCCATTGTCCGATCCATTGTCAAGTTACTCATCGCATACAATAAATGGCTCATGCTCACGATCCTCACGTTGCGTGGACACCGATCTGGAGACATTGGACCGGGAATTAAATGCGCTTGACGCATCAATGCCGTTGGTTGATCCAGAAATAACGCAAGGTGCTGAGCAATTGGAAAAGGCAATATCACGAAAACGTTCGCGATCCGAAGAGGATAATGATCGTTTGGTACGTGAAGCTTTGTCAACATTTTCACATTACCTGCCAAGTCCACGTTTGCTCTCTGGTATCGATGACTGTCCGTTGCTCATGGCACCGGACTCAAAACGCTACAAAACCGATTGCTCAACATCAAGTTCATCCAATCTCATCACCAGCAACGATCATCTACTTGACTTTGACTTTGACCACAATCACAACCAAAATCAAAAAGAGTTTGAAGTTATCATGGATGCGCTACGCTTGGGTGGAAATTCACAATCGAGCGTTGTCGGCAACAGTTCGTGTAATGATTCATGCGGCCAAGCAGCTATGATGAGTGAAAACGGTAGTGTTTTTCACAGTTTAGTAGCATCATTGGAAACATGAAAATCGGATCACTAGATGCATAGAATGATTTTACAGTTTGTAAAAGACCACAACACAAAATTTATAGTGACATCCATTTTTTTTTTAATTGCTTAAAATCACATCCGAATGTTTTCATATTTTTATTGATAAAATGATTCGTGCAAGGCAGTAAACAAACAGAATCAGATGAAATTATTTACCTAATTTATATACACAAAAACACATACACACACATTGAGCACATTGAGTTTAAAAATGTGCGTAGCGATACCTAAACATAAGATAGACATTAACAAAGAAAAAAAATCAGTTAACGTAAAACCGAACAGCAAAATATTAATACACCATTAAATGAACAAAAAACTATTAAGAAAAAGTGGCAAAATTTGGCCAAAGTGGAAATTTTTACAGATTTAATGCCTAAGAACATGGGATAATGCATAGGAATTTAATTTTCTTTTTGTACAAAAAAAAAAAAAACAAAAATATATAATCACACACACACAAAAATTCAGAGAATGAAATAAACATGGAACAGCACGAACCAAGGTACTCAAAGTTTAGTTGATTAAGAATTTTTACTAAATTTGTAGGCAATCCCTATATTATAGCAGAGAAAACAATGAAGAAGATGTAAAACGAGGATCTATTGTTAGGAATATTCGTTTCTTTTAAATGATCACATTTATTCACCTAAAGAAGCAAAAAAAAAGAATTAAAATTATAATGAAACAGAAATAAATTATTATTGCATCAAATCGATAGGTTTAACGAACAAAATGATATGTATCGCAATATGAAAAAAAAACGGCAATTATCCAAAGTGCTTAAACATGAAAAATATACAAGTAAATACCATGATAAAGATTAGTTTTGACTAAAACCGGATACAATTTGAATCCAAACTGATTTACTGATTTTATTCATCATTCATTTGTCATTGTCAATTCAAATCAGTATCATTTATGCTCACAAATGCTTTCCATGTTACTACAGGATCAAAAAGTCAGTGAACATTCAGGCCAATCATGATTTTCAGGTCGATTGATCTGTTGTAAAATGTTTTATTTTAGACAATTTTCTCCAAGCTCTTCTAAATATGCAATCCCAAATGAATGGAACGCTCTCAGCTTGCTGTATTTACAAAATGGCAATCGCTCTATGTAGATATATCTAGCTTTATTCTCAATTTCCTTGTTTTTCTGGGAAATCCAATTCAAACTTCCAGCAAACTTTCGTTTCCGTGTTTGTATTTGTGAATGTATGCGAATTTTTGCCAAAATATTCATTTTTTTTTCTTTTTCGTTTATAGATAAATTATTGTCCATTTCGTTTCGCAAGTTATTTTTGTTTTAAATATAATTTGTTTCCTTTAAATTTAAAGTCAGTTAGTCAATTTTTTGAACTTATTTTCTGTTTGTCCTGTAATTGAGGAGACTTTTAATTTAATAACTTATGAACACTATATTTCATTAAAACAAAAACAAAACACTCACAGTTTGAATGGAGAGACGGTTTGGTCTCAATCTAAGCTATAACACACATATTCATAAATTGTAATGTGTAAAGTAAAGTAATTAAACAACAACAAATTATTATTCAATGAATGTTTCCATTTCATTTAAATTATTAATCTGTTCACAACAAATGATTATTAACTGAAAACAACACAAAACAAAAGCTGTAGGAAATGTGCACATTTAACGGTTTTGACATATTGCTAATGTCAAGGTGGATGAGAGACAACGGCTGTGTAATGAAATTCACCCTTTTGCAATATCATGCAAAATTCGGCAAGAACATACAAACATTCTTTATCGTGTGAATAGTGTGCAAAAAATGGATAAAATGCTAAAATTTATATTTCAACAAAAAACAAAAACACAAAAACAATTGTATTATATTACTTTTATTCGATAAACTATTGCTATTAATTATTCTATTATCTTGACAATTATCTTATGTGAATCATATGAAAAAATCAAATAAACACAAATGCATAATAAAATCCACATTTAATTATTAAAAAAAAAACCAAAAACGAACAACTGAACAGATCAAACAGCAGAAGTCGGAAAAGCGGACACATAAAGGCACTCATTTTTAAAAAAATGATTCGATATGAATGAAACACTAAATTCACATGTAACTCTGTTTTGTTGAAAATCGCTGTGTAACGCAAATTATAAGCAGATTTTCTGCCCACAAAAACTCATTTCGTTTATGCAACTATTTTTGTTTTCTGAAACGAAAAAAGTTTGTACAAATCATATTTGCAGAAACTTTCAAGGTAAAACTATGGCTACAGTATTTTAAAAACTTCATTTGAAAACAATGAATAACCATTTTAACAGATAAAATGCGAAAAAAATCAATTTTTTACACAAGATTTTTTTGTTTGTTTGGCTTTTGCAATTTTGCCCCGGGGGCAAAGGAAATTTGCTTGTCTAAAATGTGCCAAAATTGGTTGGCATTCATTTCACAGATGTCTACATTCACATGTAGATGAAATACTTCTTAGCATTTAGCTTCGTTTATAGCATTTCTTTCTCCGAAACTGTTTTCAAAACACCTGTTTCTATCTTGAGCACACTTGTACTTCTTGTTCCATTTGAAAAATTCCTGCACCGTACATCTCAATGCACTTAAATCATTGGATTTTTATGTTTCAGTCATATTCACAATCGAGATGAAATCCAAATGGATGAGCTTCAATTCACATGTGCATTTGTGCTGATCTTAGTATTACAAAAAAAAAAACAAAAACAAAAGTAAAATAAAAATGGCAAACGCATTCAAACATTGTGTTATTTATTAATGTGCATTTCCCTTGTTTAAATGATTAAAAGCTGTTGTTTGGTGCTTTCATAAACGTCACTTTTCCTTCTCAATCTTTTATATATATATTTTTATTTACACAGTTACACGCAAGCCACATTACCTTTATACATATATATCCGTGAGTGTAACGCTTCACAAGCAGCACGTACGAAAAAAAGAAGAAACGATCGACATGTGAATTAAGTATGTTACCTCTAATCGAGCAAAATAATAAAGCGAATGAATAACCATCGTACTATGCATAGTAACGATGTGAACGCAAAATACGAGCAGAGTATACATCTAACAAAGATGTAAAAAGAGGCGAAAATAAAAAATTATGTGGTAGTGAAGACAATAAGAAGGAAAAAAAAAACTTTCTATTTTTAACGGTTTTGGTTTAACCAATTTTCGTTGCCATATTCATTCATTCACAACGGGCTATATTCGTTCGTTTACCCATTTCACTCAAATTCTTTCGTGCTTTTCATATAATATAGAAACACTGACCACGTATAATGAATTCACTATCTTCCATTAATCTCACTGAGTGTTCTAAACCTCTGCAACGGCATCTTTTGTTTTAATCAAGGAAAACCACAAACATTTGAATATCAAGAGAAACTTATTTTCAGTGGCAAACACAAGTTGTAAAGCGTATAGATTATATTCGACACGCTCAAACTACTTTAATGTGTTATATCATCTTGTGATTGCGTGTATTATTTTTTACAGCACGTATCACCAAGTGAACCTGAAAATAGTTTATATCTGCTTGTTAAATGCTTGTCTCAGTATAAATGAAACTATCATTTCTTTGTTGGTGTTGTTGTTGCTGTTCAACAAATGAAAATATTCACAGCGAAAGTTATTTACAAATAGCAAACAAAGCATTGAGTTCAAAATTCAAATCGATTACCTTCGATGAAGTGGACCGGAAAGACATTTGTTGTTGTTGGTTTTTTTTCGTATGTATGCCAAAGATGACACGTACAATCTATGCAAAAATACGACGAATGCTTACGGCGACCTGTTTGCAAACAAACCGTACATTTGTGTGTATGTTGTAATTGGTTCGATGCTGCGAACACACTTTCACTTGTACATCGTACATCGTACACCGCTTCGTTTCAACGATGCTCTCTTCTGAATGTGTGTTTCTATTTTTCAAGCGAAATAAAAACCATAAGTAAATTAGCTTCTCGAATGATTGAACTTGGATTGTGCGCTCCAGATAGTTTCTGTTGAATGAAAGCAGACAAAAAAAAAGAGAAGAGATCATTAACTGAATAACAAAAATATTGAAATGGAAATTCAACTAGAAAATCAGTTAACCATCATTTCATTCGCCAATATGCTGAAAAAAAAACCTACAGAGAGACGGTAAACAAAAAATTGAGCATAGACGAAACAATCAAAACCACCTTCACCAGGTGAAACAAGCACTGTATGACTGCGCTCAACGAACAGCGTTCGAATTTTTTCAAATAGTTATACAAAGCAAATGTGCTGCCACCTTGTATTTGAAGGTTTATTGTTTGATCAGCGCATATGAAGAGGGAAATAATGATAAAATTAACAATGTACTACTTTCCAATGGTACTAAATCTACTACTATCTGTGAAAACTATAGTTTGTCATAATATGACCACCCTTTGGATACAGAAATATACAGTATATGCGATACGATCAAGCAGCATATGTCTTTTTAAAAGCGAAAGACAAAGCATGGAACTGAATTAATCTTGCGGATTCCATTGTGTTGATCATAGTTCGAGAGAAATCAATGTTGAGAAGCAAATGCAATAAAGTAACAGCGATGAGGAAGAGAGTGTTTAGGCATCAATGTTACATAATTTGGATGTTGCATGTGAAGGAGTGGCATAAGTAGATGTATTTAACGCAGCCAAAAAGAGATCCAACTATATCCGTATCAATTATCCGAGCTGATCTGAACCTATCCGAATCAAAGTCGGTACAATTCATTAAGTATATGCCAAAATCTTGATTATGATTGATTTTAAATCGAAATAAAAATTATCTGTTAAAATTTACGGGCGATTGATTTTATAGACCTTTTCATTGTGAGTCAAACTGTGCACTTGATTGTTTTAACGGTAAATCAGTGGGTGAAGTAAACAAACAAATGCTATTTACTGAGCGAAAAAACAATTTTCCAATTTTCTGCCAGTCAGTCTACATAGAACGTATATAAAACGCACAATATGCTCTATTCACAGGAGCTCATGCGATCAATACATCAAAGAAATTTAGTTTGCAATGGTTTCAGTAGGCCCATTTCTAGTCACCTAATTTGTTTAAGCCTTTTTTTAAACAAGGCACACGAAAATAAATTAAAACGCTGAGAATCGAATTCACCTCTGTGACTTACTAATAAAAGTAGACTCGTGTTGTACATGGAAAACACATTGAAAAATGAATGAAAAAAAAATGACATAAAACACATACCAAATAACCAGTCGATAATAACCGGTTGAGATGATCACTTGATTACTTCGCATATTATTCAATAGAATTTAGTGTTAAAACGTACGCGCATTAAGTAGTTCAATGCGCAAAGTATATTGGCAATTATATCCGCTTTAAATACTGTCGACCGTCGGTCAGTGTCTGCGTCTCAGAAAAGTATCCGCATCTATTTTATCACTCACACACAAAATGGAACTATAACTAACTATAATGCAATAAGAATACGCTATTTTCAAAACTGCTTTTGGTGTTAGCACTTTTCCAGTGAAATTGTTGTTGTATTTAGCAATACAATAAACCCGATTGACTCCTATTTCGTTCAGCACAATTTCTCATTAGGTGCGTTTGGTATTATTATTAGGTTTAAGAATAGGGACAAGTTTATCTATTTTTGAAATGAAAACTATTGAGCTAAACTCACCTGTACAATCACCCGTAGGATTGATTCTAAATTAAAATAATCAAATCAAATAACTAACAGTTTAATGCATCGGCCATAGTCCATTCGGCTACCTCGTTCGCACCACTTACTTATTCGAAATTCGAATGGATCCTAACAAATAGAACCAACTCTGACGGAATAGAGATTACCAATAATTTGCTAAATGTTTACATATCGTGCTCATGAGTGGTGCCATTGTGTTCTGTTTGACAAGCAAAACTACAGTTGCAATATTTTTCAGTGTTGAGTGACACTTAAAGCCAATCATTTTTGGTACAGAACTTTTCTTTGGTGCATCATACCATAAATACCATGAATGTTGATCAAATTTAGCAAAATATGGCGATCTTTTGTCTTCCAGTAATAAAAGGAACTTAATTTACGGTGCATTAAACTGTGACCTACAAAACAAAACCCCATATTTATCGCTTTGAAGCCGCTTCTCAATAAACTGTCGCATTAATACCTAAAGTGCTTGTGCAGTGCAATCATATTAGTTGGATTAATTGATTTAACGTAATCATGATTTTAAATTGCACATACAATGCAAACACAAATAAAAACAACTCCTCTCAAAATAGAATATAAGTGATAAATAGAAGCAACCATTCAAAATAATGGTGGAAAATGTAAAAAAAAAATGAAGAAAAAAAAAATTGAATGAATTGTAATCTAAAATATAATTTTTTGTTTCGTTTAATCAAGAATCTTTTTCACAGAATTTATGCTATTTAGTAAATAAGAATATAATTGGTACAATTCAATACATAATCCTTCTTACTCAATGTCTAAATAATATTATTCTAATAATTATATTTTTTTTTTCCAATTTTCGAGACGATTGATATTTTGATGATGCTAACGGATCAGTAGGCGCATGAAATATGGCACCGATTTCAGCTGTATTATATTCTCATGAGTATATTAAACATGCAAATTTGATTAGAATAGAATGTAGGAGAACTGTAAAGTGTTCTTTAGAAATGTGTTGCGACCGTTAAACCTGATGACTCAAATTAAATGCTTGTTGAGAAAAATTGCAAGCGTTAAGAAATACGAAAGCTAAATTAGAAACACCTTTGAATTTTAATTGAATCAAATATGCTTGCAAATATGTCATTTCATTCGATGACCGAAATAAACTATATGCCCTCAATCATAAATATTTCGATCATATATTCCACCGAAACCGATGGTTGGGCCTGCACAATTGTACGTTGCTGAGTTAACAAATGTACATTTATTGTTGTAATCTATTCCAGACATTAAATGAATGCCAAACCTAGTATATGCAACACACACAAAAAACAAGAAAAAAAGAGTACACATTCACTTTTAAAACACATACACATTCACTTACATTTCGTAAGTAACAAACAGAGACACCATCAAAATCATCAACACTTATTTAGTGGGTAGTGATATTGTACGTAAAATTCCCTATGTAAGGACTAAGAAATACAGAAAAATATATTGAATTAAAATTGAAAAAAAAACATAGTTTTAGTATTTATTTTGATAACTTTTGAAGACTGAAGCGGCTATGATATCTTAGACAACTACGCTAGAAGTCATTTGTATTTAGAGTCTCTGTATGGCTATTCCATGAAGGAATATGATTCTGCGTCGCTCCAACATATTCTGATTCGAAGCTGTTTCGAACCGTGAAAATGGCTTACATTCACTGTACAAATGGGCCATCTGAAATGGTACTAGCGATCTTAATTCAGTCTAGTAGACAGATCACTCTAGTCAGTGAGTATGAAAATCTGAATAGAAAATCCCAAAGTGAAACTATTGAGAAAATTACCCAGAAAATGGGAACTACAAAAATCAACAAATTCAAATTAGCAAACAAATCTGATTATATGTGACCGTTCGGTGCAAATCAGTGCACCATGCCTGCAAATGCAAACAAACGGACGTGAGTCTGAGTATGTCAGGAAGAAATGTTAGATAGAGTATCTAGACAATTTCGCCGCTCCACTCCAAATACTTTTTCAAATCAGTTGATTTGGATCACAAAATTGATTGATCCCGAAAAACAATGGAATATTTCATAGCAGTGTTCCTCTAGCCACATACCATTTACTATACGCCTTCAAATGAAGTGTTATACAAGTTCACATTCATTAGATTATTATGAATGGAATGGAAAAAAAATTCAATTGAACTTTGAAATTGGATAAAATGTGGAATTTTTATTCATGTTATGATACGGCGTCTCCACTAACAAAGCTTTTTAACGTTCAGCAATAAAATTGTGCCACAAAAAAGGCTGACAACGATTTGTGTCGATTATGTGTCACTCCACAATTTTGATGGAAGAAATTTTGTCGTAAATATTAAAAGGATACAAAATTGAAAAAATTTAAAAAATAGTCGTTTCATTTTCTCGTTGAAGAAAAATGTTGTAGATAATGTTGCACACAATCGGGCAACACTACAGTTTGTAAATATACGATTCATACGTGGTCCAATAACATTAAAATACTTGTCAAAATTGGCGTAGAAAGAGAGCGATACATAGTGTCAAACACAATAGAAAGAATTGCGGTATGACAGTCTTATAAATAGTTGTCTTCACTAGATTGTGTGGTACACGTCAGATCAAATATCATCTCGTATAAGAATTCGACAAAAAAAAATTTATTGCATTTTTTTTCTTTGCGGCTGACAACAACATTTGATATTGCATCGAAATACATTCTTACCGTCACTTGAATTACTTTTAATTCAAGAGTATCGGTAGTTTCATTCATCATTTTTTTTTACCAAAAAGGTGCGTTTCATTTGTGAATGTCTGTAGTATTATTATTGATAACTGCGTATCAATGTCGAACCAGAGTTAACCTCAATTTAGATATTCAATTTGAACAAAAACTAAAATATCTTCCTTTTTTCAGGATTAAATAAAATTTAGCAAAATGAAGCAGCATTTAGTAGTTGCGTCAATAGTGAGTACATTAGTTTTAATAGGCAGTGTACAATATGTGGTCGGAGGGGCTGTGATGTCAGTAGATTTGGGCAGTGAATGGATGAAAGTAAGAAGTTGATTTTAATAAATAAACTTTAGCTTGTTTTCACACTTTATTGAACAACTGTGTCCCTCTAAAGGTTGGCATTGTTTCACCCGGTGTTCCCATGGAAATTGCACTGAATAAAGAATCAAAGCGAAAAACGCCGGTAATCATCGCATACCGAGATGGTCAACGTTACTTCGGTGAAGATGCTGCTACCGTTGGTCTTCGTTTTCCAGCGAATAGTTTTCAATTTATTTTGGATTTGTTGGGTAAAACAATTGATAGTCCAATTGTAAAATTGCATCAGAAACGTTTTCCTTACTATCAAATTGAGGCTGATCCAGAACGGAAAACAATCGTTTTTAAAGTTGATGAGAATACCAAATACAGTGTTGAAGAGTTGACTGCACAAATTTTACAAAAGGCACGAAACTTTGCCGAGAGTTCAACAGGTTAGACATTCCACACGGTCACGTACTTAAAATGTGTTCATCAACATGTGTTTTTTTTTTTAATTAAATATCAAAATAGGTCAATCTGTATCGGAGTGTGTGATCACAATTCCTGGTTTCTTTGGCCAAGCCGAGCGAACAGCACTTTTAACCGCTGCTAATTTAGCGAATCTCAAAGTACTGCAACTTATTAACGATTATACAGCGGTAGCTTTGAACTACGGTATATTTCAACGAAAAGAAATCAATGAAAATGCTCAATATTTTGTATTCTATGATATGGGAGCTTATCATACCACAGCCAGTGTGGTTAGCTATCAAATGGTTAAGGACAAGGTGACGCGTGAAACAAATCCAGTTGTTCAGGTGCTTGGCGTTGGATATGATCGAACTTTGGGCGGTTTGGAAATGCAGTTGAGACTTCGTGATTATTTGGGCAAAGAGTTCAATAAAATGAAGAAAACAAAAACGGACGTTTTTAAAAATGCTCGCGCCATGGCTAAATTGTTTAAAGAAGCTGGCCGCGTTAAGAATGTGCTCTCAGCCAACACCGATCACTATGCCCAAATCGAAGGCCTTCTTGATGAACAAGATTTTCGGCTTCAAGTTACACGTGAAAAGCTTGAAGAATTGTGCAAAGATCTTTTTGAGCGTGTAGTTGGTCCATTGGAACAAGCCCTGAAGAATGCAAATCTTAATTTGAGCGTAATAAATCAAGTCACTTTGTTTGGAGGAGCCTCTCGTAAGTAAATCTATCTGATAATTTGAAGAATCCATTCAAACTGTATTCATTTGAATAAAATATTAATTGTTTTGACCACCCCAATAGGTATGCCAAAGGTACAAGATGCCCTGAAAGCATTTGTCGGCTCCGAGTTGGGTAAGAATGTTAACTCCGATGAGGCAGCTGCTTTGGGTGCCGTATACAAAGCGGCCGATCTTGCTACCGGTTTCAGAGTTGCGAAATTTATTGTGAAGGAGGCTGTACTGTTCCCAATCCAAGTAACATTCGAACGTGAAGGTAGTAGCGGCAATACAAAATTGGTGAAACGTAGCTTATTCACAGCTTTTGGACTTTATCCTCAAAAGAAAGTGATAACATTCAACAAAAACACTGAAGATTTCACGTTTGATGTGAACTACAGCGATTTGGATCATTTGTCCACCAACGAAATCAAGAATATAGGAGCATTAAATTTAATGAAAATCAAATTAAAAGACGTTGCAAAGATCATTTCAGCTCATACAGATGAAAACATTGAACCAAAAGGAATCAAGGCTCATTTCGTTCTTGATGATTCTGGTCTATTTTCGTTATCTGGCATTGAATTTGTTGCTGATAAAAATGTGACTGAACAGGAAGAGAGCTCATTTGCCAAGCTTGGCAGTACCATCACAAAATTATTCAGCAGCGGCGATGAAGAGAAAAAGGAGCCAAACGAAAAAACAGCTGAAGAAAGCGAACAACCAACCGAAAAAAGTGAAAAATCTACCGACGCAGAAGCAAATACTAATAAAACAGCAACGAATGAAACACAATCAACAAACGATACCGAAAAGAAACCAACATCGAAAATTGTAAACATCAAGGAGCAAATTCCATTTGACATTGACATTTTGTATGCAGTCCACCTTAAAGGAGCTGAGTATGAGAAAGCACGCAAAAAGGTCGACAGCCTCGATGAACTGGAGCGACAAATTGTGCGTCGAGAGTCGGCCCTAAATGCTTTAGAAAGTTTCGTAATTGAAGCCAATCAACGACTTGATGAAGATGAATATGCCAGTTGCGCAACTCCCGAAGAGATTGAAACTGTACGGAAGGCATGTAGCGAAGTACAAGATTGGATTTATGAGGATGGTGAAAATGCGGACGCTGAAACTTATGAAAAGAAATTGTCTGAGTTGCAAGAAAAGGCAAATCCAATATATGCGCGCCATTGGGAACATAGAGAACGCCCAGAAACACTTGAAACGTTCACAAAAATGATTGCAAGCGCAAAAACCTTCCTAACAAATGCCAAGAATATGACAAAAGAAGTGGACTCAGACAAAGACATTTTCACTCAGGTTGAAATCGATACATTGGAAAAGGCAATTAATGAAGCTGAACAATGGATGGCCACTGAACAAGAGCAACAAAATAAACTGAAAAAATACGAACCGGTGCAGTTGACGGTCAAATCAATCACAGACCGTATGATGATGTTAGATCGTGAAGTGAAATATTTGATTAACAAACTCAAAATATGGAAACCAAAAGTCAAGGAGGCACCAAAGAAGTCAAAGAAAGTGGCAAATGAAACAAACGAAAGTGAAACGACAACGCCAGAAGTAACGATCGATGAGCCAGTCACCGAAAAGAAAGACAAACAAGATGTACCGCCAGCCGATTCCGATGATAGCGAAGATACACACTCTGAACTGTAAAAGCCAGATCGATTTTCAAGCTAAATCGCGCATTCTATTTACATCTCTTCGAACCTAAAAACATAAAATGTCCATTACTTGAGTTCCAATGAAACAAAATACATTTGCGAAAACATTTAGTTACCTTTCATGCAGCAGTGCAGTTTTCCATTCGTCGATTTTCGTATTTTAATTTGTATGTTGCCTAATTTATGATTTATTTGATACATTGAGTAGGACTTAACACGTTGGATGCCCATTGAGATATAGCATCACACCAGTACCTTTTGCAATTTTAAGAGCGAATGAAGTGAATTTAATTTTGATAAATCGATACCATCCATTCCGTACTCTTTCTTGCGAAAACAGAACAACAGAAGTAAATGTTGAAGCCAATGGATAACAAATCGGTAATATTTCCATCGTTCATATAAGCAAGCAGAAAGAATTGAATAAATTTAAAAAGAAAAGAAAATAAAATAAAATAATATACTACGATTTGAGCTACTTAATGTAAGCGACACTTATTAAGTGTAATAAAATGTGGAAACATAAGAGAGAAAAAGAATGTAAAAGTAAAAAAAAAAAAATTAAATTATGAAACCAAAACATCATTCTCTTTGCTGCATGACAATTTAAATTGAAATTTTCTGCTCTATATATATAACACTTCGAGGTAGGTACCTGTTTGATTTTGGCATTGAGTTGCGAAATAATGACCGGAGACTTGTTGCAGCTTTTTCTGTTGAATTCGTGGATGGTTGGAGAAGTTTCATTTTGTAGCTATTTCGCTCTATTCGGTGAGCCGTTTTGTGCGCAAAGACGAAAAATCATTTAATTTCCCCTCAAAAGCTTGTTTCCAGTTCCAGCGTGCGTCAGTCGCACAATTGTTGTTTGGAATGATAAGAAATCGGTCGTGAATTCTAGATTTACGAACCCTTATCAGTCGCGCTTCACCCGTGTTTGATGAAGCATCCAAATGCTTGCAGGTAGCGTTGCGCCATAAAATAGCCACATCATGCCAGACCTCATAATATAATAGCATGAGTTTTTAATTGAATTTATTAACGAACGAATTCCATTTTACTGATTTCTCCGTATTAATTTTTTTCAATTATTTTAATTGAATATGCTTCAACCAGTCGAATAACTACGATGGGCTTGATTTTGTTTTTAGACCGAGCAGCGTTTAGCTAATAATTCGATTAACTGATAATTTGTAGAGAATTTTCCATCCACAACAAATATTATTTGCTTTGATAGTTCTTACACTAATTTCTTTTTTGCCATTATAATTTGCAGATTTTAAACAAAGAGAAACGGACAATTTTGAAGATTTTTTAAGGTTCTTCAAATGTGAGTTCCCCTCAAAAATACTTGACACTATTCTATTAGGGCCCACTTCAAGATACCTAGAAATTGTCCAAAGAATTTTATCAAATTAATTTTTCAATCATTTTTAAGCTACGCATTGAATCACTATTGTTCAATTTTCTTTACATTATAAGAAAACAAAAATAGTTTCAAACCAAAAAACGATTTTTTAATCGTCAATTTTGTTAAAAAATTATGCGTCAGCTCGTCTCAAATGTGCTTAACGATATGCAATGAAATGTGTTTGAATGATAAGTAGTTTGTCTCCCAGTAGTAAGTACATCAACAACTAATTGTTTTGTCATTTTTATATCAAATCTAGTTTATAGTTTTTCGACGAAAACAAATTTTCTCCATACAAAATCTCATCATTTCCATACAATTTTTGTTGTCGTGTTATGTACTTCGCTTAAAATTATATTTTGAGGAAAGCCACTGGTAGAGCAGTCGGTCTCCATGTTAGAGAAAAATACGACTGAATGAAGTTATGGCGCACCAGAACATCCTGCCCACCAAAATGACTGAAATTACATTTTTGCTATTTTTCTCATTTGAATTGTAGTTATTAAAATTAAAAAGTGCATTTTCCGCGAGAGCTGGCACGATGGTATGGCTGTTATGAATTTAATTTTCATTTTTTTTTTTGCTGTGTCTACTTGAAGCCTGCGAAACATTTGGTAGCAGTACTGCAGTTAACGAATGTGCTTTTTTTTTGTTGTACCAAGAATTGACGCAAGGCTTCGTATATCAGTGTCAAATCAATGTCTCTGTGAGCTATAGTTTTTTGCGCTTAAAAAAAATTAATATTTTTTTTTTTTGGAAATTGATGGCACCGTTGAAAATGTCCAGAAATAAATCGAGGAATACAACTTTTTTAAACAAGTTTGATAACATATGAATGTGTATCTGATATTACAATAAAGTTTTTTTTTTATATTGATGAATTTTTTTTTAGAATGTCAAGAGCGCCCACTAAACATTAGTTCTGGTCTTTTTAGTAGTAGTATCTCTTCAAGTTTGAGTAATAATGTTTTAAGTCTTAGCAAAAGGAAACAATCAAAAGATGTCTTCATCCCCATTAATCAAAAATATCACCCCAAAAATCTAGAATTTTTCCTCAATAAATTCGCAGTGCCCTAGGGTTATACCATACCCCTTAAATAAGATTCAAGAGGGAAAGTCCTCTGAGTATACGGAAGATAAAAACTACTGCTATGAAATACTCTGGTAACGTTGCCTGTTGAACAGATGCCATATATTTTCTCTTGTGTTGTTGTTTTGACTTATATTGAACTATGGTTGTTAGAGTTTTATATAGAGATAAATTACGCGCGCCAATTTTAAATTCGTGATTGAAGTCATTGATACATTCTTCGAAGAATAAGTAAAAGATTGTCTGCTGTAATAGAAACATATTGAAAATCAAATTGATGCGAGTACATGACCAGAATATAGATGGAATTAGTCGCAATGCTGCTATCATGCATAGAAGAAAACACTGATGCATCGAGATAAATTTTGCAAATCTCAAATTTTCATATGTGATTAAATCGTAAATTGCGGTCACTTCCCCACGTCAAACAGCTACACATTTTTATTTTAACAGAAACAGAAGGTAAATAACGCACTGCAAAGTGTGGATTTTTTTTTATATGTTTTTGTGTAGGTAGCAAATGGAATAATGTAACGAATGGTCTTACGTGACTTGTATTTTTTAAGGTTGGTGCTTTCATGGAAATTGATTTTCTTAGACCGAAAAAAAATTGTATGCGTTACGTTGTTTTGGCCTATGCAAAAATCGCTTTTTAAAGCTTTTGAATGGGAAAACGATCAATATTCCCCCCTGAATTCCGCAAAAATTGCGTATGTTTTTATCGATTGTGAATATCTCCAAAGAGTCGAATTCATCATGTTTTTGTTTATGCTTGTTGTTTGTTTTTACATAAGATGAGCCACAAGTCTGAGATTCTTTTTTTTTTACTTTTCATCCACCTCTATTTTTACCAAATGTATTTTCAACTCCGTACTAAGTGTTTCTTATAACAAAAAGGGAATGTTTGCATTCTTGAAAAAAAAACCACATCAACTTCGGATTACAGTGAAGCGTTGCCGGGGTTTTCTAAACTGGTTGCTGCAGGGTTGTCAAAAGGTTCACATCTCGATATACAGAAACTTAAATGAATTTATTAAGTAAATTCTCATCCTCTGAATTTCATCAATAAATTCAAATATTTTCTTCGTCTTATTTTGCAGTATAAATATTAATACAGGACTAAGAACTCACAATAAATGATTAAATTAATTCCAGTCGTCCATTGTTATGATTCCATCTCATGCTTTAGAAATTGGTATAAAGATACGAATACAAATTTTCAACTAAATTGCATTGTAAAATGTGGTTTTTGTTTACCTGAATTAAATTGAATGTCGAACGAACTCAAATTCCAATAGAAATTCAATTCATTGTAAATAGGCAACAGGGACTTTTATGCCAAACCATGTAAATGGTAAATAGGAAAGTTTTAACTTGACCAACAGATGAGTCGTATCGATTGGTTTCTTTCTTTGACATATGGGATAAGAGAAAATTTATGGCTGCATTAAGCATTCAAACAAATTTATGGGGTAGTCAATTTCAAACGTAGATAACGTACATCATACGTTATGTGTTGTGTTCTTTTCTATGAATCGAACGTTGCTTATCAACTGAATAACATATTGATGATGAGAGCTCGTTAAATCCAAGTTTTGTTGTTGCTTGTGTTCGCCAGAAGCAATTCCTTCAATCGAGTTTGCATGGCGAATCTAAAATGTATTCAAAAAAGATTACATCAAACAAAGTGTTTGATGCAGTTGATAATCTATATTGCATTGCCCTCCACAATGGGATGACACAACTTCAAATAATTTATTGCTTTGCATACGGGATTTATAGCAAAACTTAAGCATTCAACTTTCTACCTTGTCTTTTAAATGAAAAACCTAGTGTACACTTTTCAAGTATTGTCTCAATTGCGTTGCACGTGTACTAGCTGTATCAACTCAAATAAATACGAATAATTACGCACATTTCACATGTTATGATGCACTGTGCAACTGTGCATAATCATTAACATCAAATATTATTAATCTCACGATAAACATATCTCAGTTTTGAACAAAGGTTTTATAGAATATGCGGCTTGAGCAAATGTGGCAATTGAGTAGAATTGTTTTAATCTTCATTCAAGACTCTGATCAAGAGAATGGTAAAAAATAAAACAAAAACTTTTGCTGCAAAGCCTTTATGAGTGATTTCAGAAGAAATAAAAGAGTTTATTTTATTACCATAAAAATAATAAAAAATGATCCATTCCATAAAATGAAGGAACAAGTAATATTTCCTCCATTTATTTAACATTGAGATTGGTCGAATATTAAAAAAGGGGGCAGTAATGTAATAGAATAAGCATAAATAGACTAATAAAGCAAAGATACGAACATATTGCTGACCACCGGGTGTGAAATACGCGCGAATTACACTTTTATTGACTTCAAATGATTCGATGTAACGGGCTAAGGTATGCAAAACAAAACAATATGCTTAATGCAATATGCGCGAATGAAACAAATAATTTGCCATAAAAAGAGTGTAACATTTATCAATAAAACTATTCAAATTATTCCATTTTGGTGAAATTACCCGTTCAATTGCGTAGATCGAATAAAATTGGAGTATGTATTGTTCGAGGTTCTATGGTCTTCGATTTTCTGACTGCCTTAGATAAATTCAACCAATTTCGTTGAATGCATTTGGGCATGGCATTTGGGACTATTAACAATGGTACAAGAGCCCTGCCACTTGGTCTAATTGATTTTTACCGAAAGCAGATTTATTACATGTATCAAATTGGAGTGACTCGCCAATTTCTTTTGAATTTGTGTAGCGGAGTAATTTTGTGTTAAATTATTATCTGATTGTCATATCTGCAATTAAAAGCAGTGTGTTCAAAATATGCGTGCTCAAGGGCATACCTGTGCACTTTTTTTTAGTCACTCAATTTTTCGCGCTTATTCAAACTTCTCCCAGTGTCGCTATAGCAATTTACTGAGAGAGACAAATCTCTTTTGTTATATTTCAATTGTTAACCTCATTCCGTCAACAACCTTTCCATCATTTGAAAATAACAAAAAAAACGAGAAAATGGGTAAATGAAAAACGTGCCAAAAATGCCACTTTACACACCAAACTTCCACAGCTTCATAATTATTTTGGTTCACCACAAAAAAGTATCATTAAAACATGTAACATCACACATACAATATCAAAACCGAATTTCATTTTTTTCACGTACGAATTCGAATAAAATGAATATGAATTTTTCATTAAATGGTTTCAAACCAAAAAAATTACTTTGAACTGCTTATTAACTCTATGGAGTTTTGAGTAATAAAAATTAAAATAATAAGCTAAGTAGAAATGCTAGAATTTTGACAGCAATTGTAACAGGATGCCAAAATTTGAGTTAACGAAGGTTTTTCATTCAATTTGATTGCAACACCGTTTGTGTGGAAAAAAAACCAAGCAGCAACAATGAAATCACAAAATGAATAAAATTTCAAAAACTTTTCATTGTAGGAGAAGCTCGTATATTGTAATTGTATTCAACACTTATGTCACAAAATGTTGCAGCCGTGGGAGTAGTTAAAAATTGAAGAAAAATGGGCGCCTGTGCGTCATTCTCCTAGGATACGAATAAATAGACATTTTACCACAAAATATCTCTAATTTGTATGAAACAACATTAAAACATGGAAATGAAGTTGTATACAACCCAAAGAGATTCGTCGAATCCACATTTTATATTCAAGTGATGTTAACAAAATTAAAAGTAACAAAACAGCACTGAAAAATTAAATTATTCAAACGCTTAATGTCCAAATATTTCAAAAAAAAAAAAAAAATGTCCATGAATGGAAACACGTAAAGTACCAAAGCCACCTTTTATGCCCCACGGGCAATTGGCATCGTGACAAAATTGTAGCTACCAAACTTAATGTATTTATAGAACCTCTCGTATAGGTCACATGTTAAGCTAGAATTCCGCTTTTTGGTCACTTTCTAAATGAAGCTACAATATCATTTATCAGCGGAACTGAAAACCAGGCTTGAACTAACAGTTGGTGTTTGTTTGTTTTACTCGGAATATTTACAACCACAGTCCATGGTCAATACAAGACATTATTTACAAAGCGTGACGCGCTCTGATGAACATGATGAACACGATGAACATGATGGGATGGATATATAGGTGTAGCTGTTTTCTGCTCCAACCATTTCGTCACGATAAACATGCGACCAAATTTGAGAATATTTGGGATAAATCAACGAATTACCTTTTAACTACCAGACATTATGCATTCGTTCTCTTTAATTTTGCGTATAATTTAAGCGAGTGCTTCCTGCTTTTCAAACATTTCTCATTGAATACGGTTAATTCAATAACAGGCAATGCCATATCGCTGTAACAATTTAAATCAAGTAGCGTTACTCAAATTCGTTTTCTTCTGGCATTTCATTTTCATGCCTTCATTCGTTGTGTGTTGTGGGAAAAATGGACCTACAACGAACATAGCAATCGTGGCAATGCGCTTTTAACGAATATTTCGCATCAAATTTGCTTACCCACGATATTTCTTGGCACTTTATTCAAAATGATTTTCTTTGTTAGTTTTTCTATCTCTTCCCGTACAAGTAGATATTAATACGCTCATGGAGGGAAAAACCGTACCCTACACAGTGCTTTCCTTTTTATGCACTGTAAAGTGCTCATTGTCGCATTTGAATTGTAACTGCTGAAGTGTGTATTAAAAATGAAATAAACAGCATTGAACATATTTCCAGTTTGAAATGTTTTCCTGTTGCATTATTGCTGGAATAAATGTTATTATACGCACACAAATACACCTCAAACCCAACTATTATGTATTTGAGTAACAATGATTTTGCGAATTTTCATTCAAGCATTTTGTGCACGTAGTAAAATTGATTGTCAGTCCGAAATACAAAAATCATCATGAATCTGTGTGAATTTTTCAAACAATAACATCTTTCATATTGGCAATTTTGGACAAACATAGAAAGGATTACAGTTCAAGGTCGGAGTAGCATTCAAACTAAGCTCCCTTGAATATAATTCCTCTAATAAGAAATCTCAACTGGGATATTCATTTCGAAAAACTGTTTGATAGAATAAATCAGAATAATAAATTCAGTAGTAGATGGAGATGCAGATTATATTCAAAGTATTCAAGTATGGCTTGGTTCATCAGTGAAATATTCTCAGTAATTCTCTAAAAATGGTACAATGTCAAATGAAACACCTCCAATTGCTCGACATAGCGAATTTCACCCTCTTGGGGAAAACATTCACACTTTTCTATTAAGCTGCGTTGCGATGAAGCGATGATATTTATTTAGGTTTATTTGGTTGTTGATTCTAGTGGCTATATTTTCAATAAATTGAAGTGATATTGATTAAAATATATATTTGACGGCGGGTTTGCTTCATAGCGATCAAAATTCAATTTGTTTTTCCGGCCAAACGAGAATGAAGCACACACAGTAATAGAGTTCAATAACCTGTGAGATGTAAAGTATAACAAGGCATACATTAGAATAAGCTATTTATCGTCAAATTGAATTGTGGCACCAATATAACCAACATCCTTTGTTCTTTTTTGCGTTTCATTCAGTTCTTAGGCATTTGTTACTCAAACACGGCAAAGTACTCCAGTACTTTGTCGAACAGATGAACGGAAGCTAGAGAATAACAATAAATGCTATGTACCATGATAATCAATATTCATTAATTAAAGTGAATTCCGTTGAAGAAATGTTGTACCCAATAAAATTCCATTGAATTTTTTTTTGTTATGATTTCTTTCATATTAAACGGAAATTAGTACATTGAATTAAATTTCTATTTTTGGACGCACAGAAGCTTCAGCTTGAAGCGCATTGTTCAAAAGTGTGTAGGCGCTCTGTGAAAACTGTTGTAGTATTTAGAACGTGAGCCACGTATCAAGCGTTAATTTATTGACACATATATAAGTGTAATGAGCTCACGTCAATGAAACCCACTATAATCACGTCTGATATTTTATGTGCATACAAATGTATGAAGCTACCACAAGTATGATAAGGAAATGCTAAAAAATGAAACTCTCAACTCAAGAGCAAACAAACTGAGTAAGAGGAAATGAGAATCAAATAGACTAGATAGAAAAATAATAGCCAGAAGCCGCGTTGGGGAGTATTTAATTATGATGAGATGGAGTTTTCCGCATAATTTGTCAATACCGTTCGAATTTATCCGTAATCAGGTGCGCACCTGAGTGTTAAAAGCCATGATAAATTAAAGGCACTCATATAACAACAACAACATAAACCCGCTGTTGAAATCATAAAATTGCGTACTTTTTAGCTTGTTTTTTTGGGGGGACCGTCCCTGCAGCTATTTTATATTTTATAAAAAGATATCATGCTGTTATCAACCATTCTTATAAAAATCAATTTCTCTGTAAATCGCTGTAAGAAAGTGTGATCAAACAAGCAAGTGGGCATGCTGTGATTGCACAGTGTTCCATTCCTTAGACTTTGTCTGTCTGTAAGTATTCGTCGAAATTGCCTTGGAACGGCTCGATTTCATCACCGGCTAACTATCTCTGTATTTAAAAAAAAATAACCCAGACAATTATTTATATTCAGAAGGTTGAGTATAGAAGTGAGAACGCGTAACACTTATTTAATTATTAAAACTCGCTTAATTTCTTTTCGTCTAGTAAATTATAACGTACCAAATGTTGTTATAAACTATTATTATGTTTCTAGATGTATAAGACCATCTAGCAGCACGTATGGTATGCGTTCAACGGACAGGTTCCTTGGAGCTTACATCCTAGCTTCTGGAATTAGTTTAATTCAAAGCCAAAGTTTTTTCTTCAAAAAATCTACAGAAAGCGGTTTTCCGGGTGTTAATTAATATTATCAACAATATTTTTTCGCTCCAATTTTTTACATTTGATTAGAAACAAAGAAACAAAATACAATCTTCTGATTTAGTCTTATGATTTCAAGTCTAAAAAAGCTGATCTACCTGATGCCACCAACAACCACCCCCATCATGAATGGATGAATTATTATTTGTCTATGTTGCTGAGGTATGATTTGTGATTTCGTAGGCATGAGATGTTGGTTCTCACCTGGTGCTCGAACTATGAATGGAATGACGCTTCAAAGCTCTGTAAAAAAATTTCTACTACGAAATTAACATCTCTCGTTGAGAACGCGAAATCTATAAAGTATGTACGAAAATAATTTACCTAGAGACTATCATCCACTCAGCTGGTTGCATCTTTATTTCTGCTCATTATTGTTTCGTGCTGACGTTTAAAACTCGCATTCAATTTAAAGTGTTCCACTGCAGAGATCGAGGCAGAGATGCATTTTGCATTTCATTGACATGAAAAGAGCAATAATCGTGATCATCCTGACGGAAACAGAAAAATATTATGAGACAAACGAACGGTTAAGGAAATCTAGGGGTTAGACATAAAACTAAAATGAGTGATCTGCGTCCGTTTCGAATCCAATTAATTTGAAAAATCTCGAGAATCTTCATGTTGATTTGGCACTGATAAAATGTGCTTATGGTGAATTCAAAATACATTACACAATTTTGTCTTAAATGAATACAGCGATGGTAGCAAGTAGAGCAGTTATACACTCATCATTAATTTCTCTTTTTCTCACTCCTATAGTCTCGGCGTATGAATGTCAGAGGGGAAATTGCAAAGTAAAAAGCAAACATTGCCAAAACGATAGCTGAATATCGTTTGCTAGCTGAGCTAGGTGATGAGTATGCGACACGCGTTCAAACGAACTCTGTGTATGCGGCGCGCGCACCCAAACGAAGTGTGTGGACGCGTCACATTCTCGAACGAAGTGTATGAAGTGCCGGATGACGCAGGCGCCGCATGCGTCACGTTCACACACACTTCGTTCGAGCATGTGACGCGTCCACACACTTCGTTTGGGTGCGCGCGCCGCATACACAGAGTTCGTTTGAACGCGTGTCGCATGCTCAGTAGATATATGATTCAGCGAAAACTGACCAGCTATCACTTTGGCAATGTTTGGTAAAAAGTTATGTTGGTGAATTCGTTCTAAAGAAAGCAGTCGACCCATGCTCATTGTAAGTGGTTTCTGTTTTGAACACAAATTGCTTGACTAAAAACGTCTACTCTGCTTGACATTCATGCTCACAAAAAGAAAAAATACCACGAATCCGTTGCAAAAGAACGATTTCATCAAAGGGCAGTGAATGTATTTTGCTGCGGAATTAGTTGCGCGTCAGCGTTAGCAACTAAGGTTAGCAACTAATATGTAGCGTCAACCGACGCTCGATTATGATGCGGCAGATATGCAGACCAGTTAGATCTAAGCGGTACACTGTAATTTCGATTGGATTACTGTTTAGTGAATTTGGGATTTTTCTATATGAAAAATCCAAATGGATTAAAATTTAATCCAAAAGGATTAAATTATTTTTTAAAATATATTCTTATATATTCTACGCATTTTTTGTTTGGAATCAATGTTTTTGCATGCCGTTGTAATAGAAATGTGCCTCCGCTTCACACTGATGCTCATATTTCACCGATACAATCGTGACAAAGTAAGCGCTACGTTGCTGTGTGAAATATTTGGTCGTTTTGTGTTTGTGTTGATGTGCGAATGACTCGAGAACCGCCGCAAATCGAAATGCGAATGGAAGATGTGCAAAATTGAGACAGCAAACTACATTGTGCAGTTGTATTGTGGATTGCTACTTCACTCACTTATGCGCATTGAATCCAAAATGAAATGTACAATATGCGCAAGAGTGAGTGAAGTAGCAATACATAATACAAGTGTACTGTGTAGTTCGCTGTCTCAATCTTGAATATCTCTCATTCGCATTCGGCGGCTCTTGAGATATTCGCACACCAACACAAATAAAAATCGACCAAATATTTCATACAGCAACATAGCGCTCACATTGTCACGATTGTATCGGTGAAATATGAACATCAGTGTGAAGCGGAGACACATTTCTATTGCACCGGCATGCAAAAACATTGATTCCAAACAAAAAATGCGTAGAATATATTTACAAAAAAAATTTAATCCTTTTGGATTAGATTTTAATCCATTTGGATTTTTCATATAGAAAAATCCCAAATTCACTAAACAGTAATCCAATCGAAATTACAGTGTACACAGCAGCCGCTGTAGGGTGAAGATGTGAATGTGAATGTGTGAGTGTACGCGTCTACATATCTGCCGCACCATAATCGAGCGTCGGTTGACGCTACATATTAGTTGCTAACCTTAGTTGCTAACGCTGACGCGCAACTAATTCCTCAGCAAAATACATTCACTGTCAAAGGGTCGTGAATCTTTTGTATTTCTCCATTACGCCTCAAAAGTTGATTACAATTTCGAGTGTCTCCCCCCCTAGAAAAAAAATAGTATTCTTGGCACGTTACCTAAAAACATCGCATGAAATAAATTATATTAAATTACTAAGTTGAAAAAATGATAAATCGCGAAAATCATTGCTTGGTTTGTCATTTTATTCCATTTGCATGTGCCATAAACCTGAGCATTTTTCAACTAAATTACAATCGATATATTATGCAAAAGTGAATGCTTCAACAAATCTCACCTCAAGATCATCTGTAGTCCAGCCCTGTACACGCTGTATAGAGCATTCGTGCCTATCTTCTCCACCAAAACAACTGAATTCATGAATAAATAATGAAAAAAAAAAACTGAAGATAAAACAAACACCAGTCATTGAAATCTTAAATTATACCCACCGTATTAACATGAAAGCTCAGAACTCTGCAAAATCAAAATGTATGCGCATTTATTCATACGCACAACATATGCATGCATTTATCTCAAATATTCGCACAAAAACTTTAATATATGGTAACTTTACTCTATTTCAATCCATCACAAGTAGCTGTTGATTTCAGTCATGCCATTTGGTATGAGATAAATGAAAAAAAAAATTATTCCAAACAGAATACTCTAATTTTAGTTCGTGTAGTGGAAGGTTGTTTTCAGTCAAAACTTTGCACTCTGATTGGCGCTGTACACGTAAAATGTTCCTGCTTATGAACAAGAAACTCACATGTGAACATAGCTGTTACAGCAACAGGTCCTGATATATTTGATAAATATCTCATTGAAAATCAAAGCCCGTTCATTATTTTGTTGTGCCTTTTTTACCATGGCATTCACGCAAAATCCTTATTCAATCAGCCAATTATATTGAACACAACCTTTTTCTGATTTTCCCGCTTTTCCCTTTTGTCCTAGTAATTTCATTCATATTCATGCCTACAACATTTCGCAATCATATGACACAAAAAAAGACGAGATGCTTACAATGTTTGCAAATACTGAGCAAATTCTATAAGCAAATTCAAACATCAGGTGAACAATGATTGAAACAGTGAAAAAAAATTATCATGTAACACCAGTCAACCAATTGATTTCCATAAACATAAATGCTGTAGGCATTTTATACGAATACGTGGCAAGGTCTGTGTTTCCATAGGAAGTGGATTGACGGAGGGTACGTTTGGTTTAATTGGAAATTCATGTTATGTATCGCTGAGTTACTACACCTATGTAAGAAAATTTGTGGCAGTGAAAAAGTGTGTAGCCCACTGTTCGATGCACATTTGAATGCGCAAATGAAAAGCATTGAATGAATATTGCTGAGTTAAAATTACACATGATGTATGAAATTGTATGATTTTTTTTCGAAATTATATAAAATGAATGTTTTTCAATCCGTTGACAATTGCACACCACATTTATGCCAAGGAGTAAAACTCCACTAAAAGACCACAACTAGTGAATAAATTTACACAGGACAATTCGTATGGTTTATTGTATTGAAATGTTCTGAAAACTTCTTTTATCAAAGAGAAATAAACAATAATAAATCCGAATTCATACTGGATAAGATACAGTCAAGTAGTGAAATACAGACTATTTAGTATTGATTTGCCCCTTGGTTTACACAAATGTAGTGTGAATTTTAATTAAAACGATTTATTTTTTTACGTGCACTCCAATTCACTGATAGATTTGCTCTGAATATTTTATTTAAATCGTTTAATGTTTAAATCAGTATAATCAAAACTCAATTACATGAAGAAAAACTGGAATTTATTCAGTATTCAGCACGATTTACTTTGATTGACACTCTCATAGTATTTTTGTTTCGTTTATACTTTATACTAAATTCCAAACTTTTGAAAATCATTAGCATTACATGCTATAATCTAAAGTAGTAAGAAAATGGAAATGATAACAGGTCTGACAAAGGTTATGTGGTGTTCATGTATTTAGGTAATGCATCCGATTTGCGAGAATCGGAAATTTGAAACTATCATAAGCGCTGGCATCAAAGACTATAGTTATATAGAACAATTGATGTGTGCTTCCAGCCAACGTTATTATATGATAGAAGGAAGCCGCATTTGGGTCTTTATTAAACTCATGACTTCTGTATGTGTAATCAAGTGCATTAGTGGTGCCACCTACGAACGGTAAATAGAAACATTTATAAAAAAAATATAGCCAAATATACGGCCTATAGGTATAAAATAAATTCATTTTAGTAAATGCATTTAACAGGCCGCGCTGGATGTTACTAGCAACCCACTAGTATATGTTGGTTGAACTCAGTTAACACCCACTATCGAGAAAATAGTGACAGGATGTAGCTCCAACCATATTCTCATTCACTATTCATGTTCGAAATTTAATTATCGACAACTTACCATGTAGTCGGCGTCCGAATGAACACGCAAAATGAAATGCTATAAAATCAGTGCATGGAAATCAATATACAGCAATACGTCCTAATTATACGAGAAACCATTTGCAACGACAGCATGTTAAACATTTTTTTTTTAGATCGGACGTAACGAAAAATTGATTAAGTACACTGAATTTGTAGAAGAGAGCAACTAGTTATGGGCAGTCAATTGTTTACAATGTTGTTGTATTGGTAAGCTTTAGTGTGAGTGATGTCAAATATTATCTGCCAAAGTAGGCATATTTTTGTAATAAATCATTGAAGTGAACAGACTTATTGCTTATAGCCGGTGCTATGTTAAACATCATCGTGAGAATTTTAGTTGTGCTGACAATTTTGAGCTGTGGCTCAAACAGCGTGACATTTGTCGTTGAACACCTGGTCTCAGCAATAAAATTTCAGTAATGAATCTACTTCATTTGTGGCATTTTCCAATAGATTTTTAGGGTGTCCCCAAACCAGAAAATCGTTATTTTAATTTGATCCATTGTATTCTAAATCGTTCCATTTGTCTTCATCGCAAGAATATTTTTATAAGTCAAGAACAGTGTTTTCAAGTAGTTGGCGGTGGAATAAGGGAGAGAATTAATTTTATCTATAGATACTCTGAAAAAACATTTGCAGGGTTTTCGAATAAAACTTGTAGTGAAATGTCTTTTCACCACAAGTTTTTATATGCATTTGAAAAATTTGTGGGGTTTTATGTATCAAAATGCAAACTTTTCAATGTAAATATTCATTTTGACACATAAAACCCCACACATTTTTCAAATGCATATGAAAACTTGTGGTGAAAAAACATTTCACTACAAGTTTTATTCGAAAACCCTGCAAATGTTTTTTCAGAGTACGTATATATTCTTTAGAGTAATAAAAATTGATTATCAGTTCTACACTAGTCAGCACGTCAGCAGCGATGCCCGGAGGCAGGAATTCTCGGATCTGCAACTCAACCAAATTTAGAGAATATTTTGCTCATAAACCAAACCAAACGAATCGCACAACTAGTGATTTTCCCAACTGCTGATGATTGAGATGTCTGATCAATTTCCGTTACCCATAATGGGCTTGGTGATAATTGGTTTCTGCTCTCTGTTTTAGAGTTTCAGAAATTGTGTATCACATATATTTATTAGGCCAACGGCAAATACATTCAAGTCTGCGAAATTGGATATCGAAATCATTTGTTCACTAGCTGGTTTTCGATCTCATTAAATTCATCACGTATTAACATAAAATACTGAATGATAGCCACTGGTGATTTTGATTCACATTTTTACTTAAAATAATATTCAGGTGATTATTCATATTATTTATACATGGAGGAATCTCTGGTAATTTGTATTCCATGTGGCGGTATCCATAGCGATAGGAATCCATGGGAATCCATGCATTTAGGATTGTTGTACAGATTTATGATTTGCTTAATCTAATGTCAAGCATCGTCTATATTAAATTGAACATCTGTTTGGGCATGCAGGTAGCTAATTTCAATACTAATTGGCAGGTTGCTAACCACGAACCCACATCATTAGTCGCGAAAATTTGTGCCATTTTAATGGTTTATTGTGTGTCATATATGTGATCAACCAGTAGCAAGACCACTACTGTTTCTCCCACACATTCATAGAAAACATGGCAATATTGAAGCTACAAAAAAGCACAAAACACACAGAAACCACATACACTTTATGAATAGACACAATATTTTCATAACATATTGCGTTTCATTAGTTATCGCTTTGATTACTTAACTCTAATGAAACTTAATGGACTTCAACATGGATTTATCGTAGTCCGATGAATGTTCCATTCAACATATAAGAGTAATTTCATTTTCTGAATATTTTAAGCATTTGATTGAGCTCATATTTCATTTATGAATTCATGAAATATTATTTTATAAAAATGGTCAAGAAATTACATTTCTAACGCTACAATTACTACGCCGTACAAGTATCATCGATTGAATCGACTTTACCTAATTTCAATGCTCAACATTTTTAACAATTGTAAGTTTCAATATGTTTGAACAAGTTGGTGCATGTTTTCCATGCAGCCTGATATGAGTACTTATGGCCTTATAATTATGGCTTTCTTAAAAAAAAATTTAAAGTTCTCAAATTTGATTAGATCTCGTGTTGTTTCATTAAAGATCTAAAAAGCTACCGCAAAATACACATTTGGAATGAACATTTTGTTGATATGAAGAAATAGTATGTTCAAAACATTGCAAAAAAAATGTCGAAAGATTGTGAAAGAAAAACGAATAAAGGTTGAGACTTGATGGAAAAAAAACCGTAATATAACGCTTGCGTGTTTGAGACTGCAAAGCACTTATATCGCGTTTGAACTAGATGAATATTATTTGGGCTTATGAATCATGATGGCATCTAGCAATAACAATGACGTTGGCGCAACACTCATAAAATGCAATTTCACAACATAAAAAGCCAATGTAAACACTAACGCATACTAAAGATATCGTTGAGCTCAAATGTTTGCGTTGATAATTCACGGCACCGCAGCAGTTCACAGTGTCTGTAGGGGCTAGACACGATGAAGGCCTTTCACTTGCCATGAAAAGTATTTTATTTTTCACCATATAAAATGCAGCAACGATTTTTACAGCAGCAAAACCATTTCTTTTCATTAGAGTGTTTTTCATTTGCTTGCGTGTTGTTCGTTGGTTTGTTTGTTAATTTTCATGTTGAATAGTCTATGGTTATTTGCCATTGCTCTCACTCACTCCCATTGAAGAAAAAAAAACGTCTTATTTTCACATTGCGAGTGTATTTATTACCATAAACCTACTTCGGTTTCTTTTGTTTGTTGTTTTCTTTACAAGAAGGCATTTTCTACGGGAGGGGGGTGGTTTTCGTGCACACGATGACAAACGGCTGTTTTCAAAGTTCCAAATGGAAAAATCACCATAGCCATAAAGAATACACACAAATCTAGCTGTAATATCGACTGATGACATTTGAAAATCATTGTTCTGACTTGAGATTGATCTTCAGATAATCTTCATCTTATCTTAGAATCATTAAGGTTTTTTGCTATAGTTTGCCGACAGATTTTTTCATATTGGATTCTGGCCATATCCTAGCAATTGCTGTCAAAATTGATTGTCATATATTTTGTGTAGGTTTATTTTTGATATGTGCGCCCCATCTCATAGAAAGTCCCCCAAACTCATTGGATATGTGTAGAAAATAAATCAATAAATTGAGAGTTCGTGGATGTTCCAATGCACATTTTTATTCATTTAACACACTAATTAAATACGGCAAATGTATTTGTGGCAATTACCGTAATTAGTGGCATTAAACATTCTTAAATTTTTTTTCGATTGCATTTGGTTTTCGATTTGGTAACAGAGCACAGGAGTTTTCTGCTGAATGAAAACACAGAAGCTTAAGACTTAATTAACCAAAATAAAAACCGATTCCGCGCGGGGAAAAAAACGTATGCAATAAAAACCAATGGTAAAAAAAATTCAATTACTTCTCAAATATTCCTATCTTATGTGGCAACAAAGCTTGCGTCTTTACCACCAGATCAACAACGTTTATTTTTGGAATCACTTAGGGGAGCACCATTTCTTTTTGAAGAAAATGACTAAAATTTCAACAGCACGCAATGTAAGATTACGTGTAAAACCACCTGCACTGAAGCTTGTTTTGAGGGAGCCAGCATGATAATAAAATTGGAATTTTATTTGAATGTATTTTGCTCTCGAGAAAACATAGACTACATGGAGCTAACGTTAATAGCATGACTAATGGTTAGCACCTAACGTTAGCGCCTATTTTCTGTATCACATCTCTGTGTGTATGCATGTGTAAGTGCGATTCTCTGTGTACGCTTGTGTGAGCATTCGCTGAATGCAGCTATATGAACTCACATTGTGATACAGAAAATTTACGCTAACGTTAGGCGCCAGCCATAAGTCATGCTATTGGCGTTAGCTCGATATAGTCTCTGCGAGATAATAGTAAACACCATGAAAAAGAGAGTAAAACAACGGGCATTTCACCTTCTCATGTAAAGCTCCCATGAGTATATTGCATGAGTTTGATCTGTCGGCATGGTTTACTGCATTTTATGGAGCAGACAACGGGGCAAAACTAATTGATAGAAAATCGGTGCCGTTTTTGGCCGAATATTGCTGTACATGTTCAGTATTTCAAGTTAGCTTTTTGCGGTCCTTTGCTTGAGCTAATAAAATGCTTCAATTTGATTATGGGCTTGAAATGACCGCAAACATTTTCCCTTTTCCATATGCGTTGGTATAGAGTATACACTATGGTGAACGAGACGGCAATGATGTCTTTATATGCGGCATCACATGTTGAATCCTTTACAAAAGCACCACAACCGTGCATTATACAATCTTTTGATAAACAGACGTGATGAAAATATTGGATTAACAAGTTTGTGACTTAGCTTCGTTACATATTGACATTTTATCAAATCAAACTATCCATCCTGGTATCCATTCTGATGGTTTCTTTATATGCATTCAAAACATCAACTCAATAAGTTTATTAAAACTTATAAGCTATCGGTTCAGCTAACTTTTCCAATGACTTGGAAAATCGAAATCGAAATTGAGATATCAAATAAAACGGAGCTAATCTGAGCATAGCACACATTTCGATAATCTATTATACTTTATGTTCAAGCCTCAAAATCGTAATACCTTCGAATTCAACGTGCATTTCTAATAAATGTATCCAACAGTTTATAAAATTGTTTCAGATCAAACATTTGAGCCACGATTCGATTTACGTTTATATTTGTGCCAGCTCTGGCAAATTTATGATAAGAATTTGATTCTTGAATTGTGCCAACGTAATTCGTAAGCATTTTGTTATAGGTGTGTAAACAAATATGTCGTATCGTAAATTGTCATGCCTCGTAGATGGATTAACACTAACAAAACCATGTAGTGAAATCGACATACACATCAAACCTAGCATCAAACATACAATAATTAGATACTTACCGCACTTCCACCGATATACCGATCTTTGTTTATTGAACATACGCAGAACTCATAAAAATTACACAATAAACAGAATACATGGGACTGTGTCTCTTCGTCGGAGAAAAAAGTATTTCTCTGTTCATTAAGTAGATTTTTTTATATTTGTATTAAGCTCCGCGGCCAGAGTTATGTTTAATGAAAACATTGTTGAACACTTCAGATTGTACTAATTCATTCTTCGAATATTTCACATTTGAAGCTATATCGAAGTTATGTGGATGTGATTCAACTCCAAGTACCTAAACTTATGGTAGAATGGTAGTTTAATAATTAAGAATCAAAACCTTAAGACTACAATTTGTTGAAGTTCCTATTTCAAAATGAGAGCATATTTGTATTTTTATCATTTTTCCAACCCGCAAATGTTGTCCCTTTAAAGCCATTTGATCACAACAACGGATTATGCTAATTTATAATCAAAGGTATTTATTCAAAATGGAATTATTTCACATTTGTCAGTCTCTATACGTTCAAACTGTAACATCCAATTTACATTTTACTACAATTCAATCAAAAAAGGATTCAGTCGTTACTGTGTGAGATTTGAGAGCATTTGCAATTCGTTGTTCCGTTAAATCTCCGAATCAATACCTCGAAGTAGGGGATTTGCATGCGGTTCTAGTCTCGATAAAAACACTGGATTTCAAAGGCTACCAAATAAAAGGTGTGTTCAATGTTATGCAACAATACAAATACTGCCAGTTTGTTGTTAAATAACAGTATTGATACGTGTGAGAGGTCCATTGATTTATTTGATACGATGAACATGACTTCAGCATTTATTCCTTGCAAACTAACATCAAAATAGTAAGTGCTACATTGAGCAATGCGTATTGTGTTAGGCAAATAAATGGCCTCGTCATTTAACGTTGAGAACACATCCACCACAACCAGCGTTAAAACAACGCATTATTATTTGACTATGTTATTATTTGGGCCATAAGTAGCTTTGTGTACATTTTGCATGTTTAATAATGTATGCTTGGCTCTAGGCTTGGCTACAGAATACCACATGAAAATCATACCTTCTGACATAGTCGAGCCAAGTAGAGGGGGGGGAGGTGTAATTTTCGTGAAATCTGAGATTTTTTGTGTAATTCTGTGACCTCATTCAAAATTGCTAAGGGATAATTTTGAACATCAAAAATATAAATCGTATGATTGTAGTTTTTTCGTATCTTTTTCGGGGAGCCAACCGAATAACAAAGAGAGGTTTTCAACAATAAGTCAATAATTTAATGATTTATCGATAAAAACCTTGATATTCTGCAAATTCGCTTCATATTCGAAGGGTCATATATATGTAAATATATGAATATGGTCACTGAAAATTCTGTGACCTCATCCAAAAAATCTAGGGGGTAAGGGCTGAATCGAGGCCCAAGAGGGGGGGGGGGTTAATCTGTGACCTATGTGACCTTGTCAGAAGGTATGATGAAAATCGACAGCTAATCATACGCTGTGAAAGCAAAGCTTCGTGCGAATTACACAGCACACTCTCTCGTTTACGTTTCACAGCGAAGCTTCACGGTCGATTTTCATGTGGGTAAAGATAGTCAAATACTGCTCGAAACTCATTTGGTTTGAACAATGTTCTTACTGGACTAATAACATAAGCTTACTGGAAAATATTCAATTTTTAAGACTCTAAAAAATGGAATCATACTATTTTATCGATTTTCAAGATTGAGTACAAAATGGCCAACATGAAAACCTCGAATACCCCAACGACTTCGTCTACTCTGTTTTATCCCTCTGTAAATTTATAATTCATTAATTTATTTAATAAATATGTTGCTGATCGCGCATTGTGTAATCAATTTTACATTGAAATGGTAGATTGATTACTGAATTGGATTTCTGGGCTTAACAAATTTGAATTACGAGCACAGAGTTGGACGGGAGGTGACACACATTGGTACGGTAGTTCATACAGCAATACAATGAACTTTAAGGTTACCCTTCAATGATATGAAAGTAGATTCTTAATCTCGTCTCGATGTCTATTTTCATTTATGACAACTGTTGATTTTTCGGAAACAAATACGAAACAAACGGACCCAAAAACAATTGTTCTTTCACCACTGGCGTTTGTGAGATGACTTAGCAAAAGTAAATAAATAATACGAAGAAATTAGAGTTGATTCTTTGGATGATTCAGCTATTATGTTGGTTGTAGCATTTTCAATACATTTGGGAAACATTTTCACAGCCCACTAACGATATATTCACGATCTCAAGCATTAAATCACCTAACTATTGTTTAAGAATGTACACAAGCTAAACACGAACACAATAATCGAATCAATTTGGGATATATATCAACATTTCATTTTTTTCGGATGGTCACGCGTTACAATAACTATCACATACAAATATTGCACTGAATATCTACAAAGGGTAATTTTTGTAGGCGATGCTTCAGTTATTGTAGATAAATACATACAGATTAACCTGACCCATCGGACAACACAATAAGTTTGACATTAGATGTCAGATCGACTAATGGCATACCGCATTTGAGGCGTCAGTCCAAGGAGATTTTGGCCACATAACAGTGCTTGCGACAAAAAAGCGGTGAAATGGTCATCCGTGGATTAAAAAAAAAAGTCTTATTTTTTAACATTTTTTTTAAAGATGAGGTTCAACGAAAGTAACAACAAAATTGGTCTACCCGTTCAAAAGTTTTAGTCAATGAACCCAGAAAGAAGAATTTTCCCTGCAAATTTGGTTTGGTATGTTTGTGTGTGATTTACCGCCTCCAGACTTTGTATTTAAAATCCATGGTTCATATCAACAAGCCACAGACTCTAACTTAACTCAAAGCCGATACGAAAAAGCCGCCAAGTCGACCGAAAAATTGGCCAAAGTGATAGAAAATGTCGAAAAACTGGAACATTACGCACGACGAGCTAAAGGCGACCATTTGCGTGATAACATTTTCAAAAACTAATTGAAACAAATCTCCATAGAGCAAATTAAATGATTATTCACAAAAAATACAAAAAAAGTGTTTTTATTTATGATTACAAAAAAAACATGGTCTGGCCCACCCTGTACATCTAGCAATACATCTGAAAAAAAAATTGCAGGGTTTTCAATAAAAACTTGTATATAATGACAAGATTCCTGTCGTGAAACGACGTTTCACTGGGCGCTGTTATATTATTGTCAAATCATCGTGTATACTATGTAGTTTACGCAATATCTTCAAACTATAGTTATTGCTTTTTATCAATCTTGCTGTTTTCCTATTTTCGGTTCTGCTAGTGCCTATGGACGTAAATCTGTGTAAACACATCTCTGTCAATGTCAACGATTCGGCTGAATCGAGCCTCATGTTTCTTTAAAATTTTACTCATAAAAACCAATATTTCAATGGACGAATGGGCTTATCATTATCGCATAGATCCCAATGTATTCCGACTTATTTTTTTGTTGATATACCACTTACACTCGACGTTGATACTTTTAAGAACAATGGGCAATATATGAAGGTCGCACGTTGTACCAGTGATAAGGAATACGCAGGGAATACGCTATTTCAGATATTCCAGTATCATTTTCATCATTACAATGTATTCAAATGTATAGCACATAACTTAAAATAAAGGATATTTCAGTCGACCTTTCTAAATATCCTTGTAAACAACTGGAAAAACCTGGTTCGACAGAGGTTGAATCCACTATGAAATATCGCTTATGAAATTATAGCTATGTACAATATTGAGGTAGTTTGGCATACTTTTTACACGTTTAACACAGTTTAACGTACTTCCAAACTTGCTCAGCAATGATTTTCTCTAGGATTTTCTCTACAAAGCCGAACCAAAACCACGAAATGTACCACAAGCTGTTTTGTCGAGGAGCTGCTTAAAAGAATATAATTATTCAAAATCCGCAAAAGGAAGATTCAAGTTACCGATGCAGCCTACCACTCTTATTTGTTGATCGCTTTACTCAATGCTGCTATTGATTTGTCTCTTCTCAAAAGTATGAAAGCGATCTTTTAGTTACATGTAACTAATGCTTTACAAAGCATTCGATTTTTGCTTGCAAAACATTTGCAGCGATTTCTTTTGTTGAAACCATTTTTTCTTAGTTCACTGAGCTGTCAGTGAGTTCAGCTGTCTGTTATATGTAGATAGAACCGCGGGCACACTTCAACTAAACAACAGGCCTTTTCCCCCGTTATTACTTGTTCCAAGCATAAAATAGTTGTAAATCGATGTCAGCTAGTTCATTTACGCTACATACCACTTGGCCTAAAAGACTTCAAATTTTAACTTAAAAAAAAACACAACAGACAATAGGACAATATTGAAGTCTAACGATACGGTGTGTCGTGGAATAAATATAATGAATAGCCAACATAGACGTATGAAAGACCATACAACATAAAACTGTTGTCATATGAGTGAGAAACGAAGGGAGAAAAGCAAGTGCCAAAGATGAGCGTGAGCATGAATCAAATGAAAGGTGCTTTGTTATAAATGTCAGCGGATTGTGTTTGATGCTTTGAATGCATTCAATGTGAATAAAAACAACATCGTAGAGGAAAGGTGTCATCATCACCATGTTATCATCACTTGATAATTTTCATCAAATAACACTCCAAATGGTGAATGCTATGGCTTAGAGAGTAAACCGTTTAAACAAAACCAATTCAAACTAAATGCAAATAAAATAAAACAAATGCCAATACACGTTTGAATAAATAAGTGCGTAAAATAAATGCCACGTCAATTAAGCAACATATCTATATGCATGTAAAACTATGAAAGCCGCACTAGAATCAAAAGGGTTTCATTTAATAGAAATTCCTCCGGATTTCATATGGATTCTCATAAAACTGTGTACATATTTTCCATAATAAATATCTATAAAATGATGAATCTACTCGGTATGTTGCCAGTTGCCAACAGTTAAAACGCATCAATTGTTTATGACGTGTAGACGATACTCTTTTTACTCCTTCCAGGCATAGAACTTCACTGTTGTATTACATTTACTCTCATAGACACACACTTACCCATAAATACTTCACTATTGACATGAATTCAGATATGACAACTATTCGTGATGTCGAGAAGTTAAATATGTCATAAGGTACTCATGTCGAAACATAACTAGACTATTTTCTTTCGTTCTAAACTGTCTACAAACAAAGAATTCCCTATTTCCACCATGTGTGTGTGTCTGTATGCGCATCAAATATAATCGTTATGCTATTTTGTATTTTGTTCAAATTTTTTATTTTATTGCCAGCTGTCATTCAGTAATAGCTCGTGCTTTGCTAGTGAAGATGTATAAATTGAAGCTATCATATATTTCGACAATCCATGGAAAAAACATGTCGAAGAATTGTAATGAAATCGTAATCAAATGGAAATGATCACAAAGTTCCAAACTGATAGTTGAATACATACAAACTCAAATGAATGGAACCAATCTATTTACATCTAATCCATGCAAAAATTCTGGAAGGGACACAATAAATCTGGTATGCTTCATCACATCTAATGATAAATAACAACATTAGTTTTGAAATGGTTGACAATTTCGAACCCACCTGAGAGAATGCCAAATGATCCAGTATAAAAAGCCTAATGAGTGCGGAAAATCCTCGTGCAGAGAGATTATTTTATTACGTTGTTCATGAATTCTCTGATTGACTTCTAGTCAAAAAGTGAACAGAAAATGAAAAACACTTAAATGTCAACGAAATTGAAGCATAAAACAGCCAAACGCTCAGACATAAATGCTAATGCTAGTGTTCATATGTGTAACAACAGTATTTTTATATGGTCAAATGACCAATCTCATTTTTTCGCCTTTTCCAAAATAGCAACCGCTTTTTCATTCGGATGTATGACAATACACAATATTGCGTATATACATTATTGTTTAGTAAATGTTCAACCTCGCACCAATAAAATCAGTATTCATAAGAAGTTTTTATCTTCCAATTAAATCGGTAGAATAGAGCATCCGAAGGCCATTAACAACTTTTGGTAAGTTATTTGGAATTTCAACTGAAAAGCGTATTTCTGCGATTGACAGAATCTCTGAATTACTTTGATTATCATGGCGGCAATCTTGAATTAAATCTGAATCAAATGAAGTAGTAAGTGGCTGGCTGGCTGGCTGGCTGGCTGGTTATTATGCCCCTTGAGCTTTATCCAGAAGTCCAACGGTTTTTGTCGAATCTTCTATTCGACGCGTCAACGAAATATCGCGGCAATTTTGGCAAAGAACATATAATACGATGTATAAACGATTCTCACGATTATAGAAAGTTTCGAAGCCAATACGTTGATTACAAACATTTATTCAATGTTGCTAATATATATTGTAAGCATATTGCAATTTTAAAATGGAGATATACACGTTAAAAGACTGAAAACGTAAATTTTCCAGTGATGTATCATTTTTAATCATATACTTGAAATAATTTATAAAAACCAAACTTTTGAAAGCTCATATCTTGTTGGTCGAATGCATATCTTGTTTTTTTTTCGAAAAAAAAAACAATAATCCAGTATTGAAACTGGATTGTACATTATTCGTTGTGAGTCGACGTATCTTGAAAATACGCTATTCAACTTTCTATCGAAGTTCTATCAATGAAATACGAACCTATTTCTTACAAATGAATACGACTTATTACAGTACAATTCAGCATATTCGCTAATTCACATGATGTAATGTAAATTTTGCAATGCCGGGGCTGATAATGCCACCATGGTATTCCCCTCGCAGTCTATCTAATTTCATTTCTCTTTCCAATTTACAAACAGTTTATAATAGAAAATAAAAATGCCTATCTTTTAACACCCTTTTCCCAAGAATTCAACATGCAAAGCAATGGGGAACATGCATGGCATTTCAAAGCGGGCGTCATAAAATATTTGAAAATATTAACACCCTTAAAGTGTGTGTTTTGTTCATGTTCACGAACAAGTGTTCATGCATGTGTCAGCTTTATAGCAGACAATTTACCATTTTGGCATATAAGCAACAGAGCAGAATAAAACCCTTAAATTCACTTGCGAAATTGATGTTACGAAGTTGATTTACCCTTTATACTTTTGCACTGAAAAACGAATGAAATTTACTCGATTTGAAAACAAATCCGGAAAATTGACTTTTAAATCTCTTTGTTGCAAATTGGACTAAACAATTTGGATTATAAATTTTATTTGAATTCAAAACAATGTTCTGGAGCATATTTCTATACATTGTGTATAAATATAGTAATACACGTGCATTCACGGTCATTTCAATGTCTCGAATAACGCTTCAGTATTTATGATACATTCAATTTGGTCTAATCTAATTTTCACCTCACTGAGGAAATACAATGTTGTTTTACTTTAAACGAATTCGACAATGCACCTTATTAATTCAGATTTACCAGTTGATTTACATTCATAAAACATCATTAGATTTTAGTGAACATAAAAACAACTTGTGTATCTGCGGTAAAAGATGTGTTTTTTCAAAGTATTCACTGAAAAACTAATGTTATCCACAAGGTGGACGTACAGGTACACTTCAGACGTACAGTCTAGCGTACAGTTCATTTAAATTCCATTCAATATTTTCCACTGAAGCGCCATTGGGGCAACATTATCTTGGGCATATAAAAATGATTGAACGTGCAGCGGTCAAAACAACGACAGTTCTCTTGTGATGATATAACATATTTAAACTCGTTCTCTTTACCAGCTTCTTCTCCAAATTACACAAAGTTTTGTTATTAGATGCGCTGTTATGGCGCAAAACTTGTGAATGAAATTGACAATGTCAGATTCTGCGACGTGTAAAAACAAATAAAACGAAAGTGTAATATTTGTTTCTAACGTGACTACGTAGACGAGTCAAAAGCCATACCATCATAGAAAATGCGCATTCTCTTTGGCAAAACTTGGAAAATCTTTCATTCCCATAAAAAAAAGGCAACAAAGAAAGCTCAGCACAGGATGAAATTTGAGCTGCTAACGATCAGTATGAAGTTTTTTTTTGTAGCTTGCAACTTCATGAAAAGATATTTTCGACTCGGTTAAGCACGTTCTAACATTCCAGTTGTAACAATGGCAACAGCGACAGAAACCCGATTGAAAATTACGGGAATTCTAGCGCCATGTATTCGCCATGTGTTAGCGAATAAATTATAATATAAAAGTCTTCATACATCGTCAACGTGCATTTCAACACGCACACATCAACTTCTATGTCTGCAGCATTTGTAGCAGAATGAGGCATTAGTAGCAAAAAAAAATCCGAAAATATTCCAGTAATGTTAAAATCCAGCTAGATATTTATTAACTCAAATATTGATTGATCTCGTGATTATCGCATGGTAAAACAATGAAAACAGTTTTGATTTGATTTTTCTAGAGGAAAATATGCGTATTTAGCGATAATACCTCTAGCAAAGAAGACATCAAGTCTACTTTTTTTTTGTCAACTTTCATCTTGAAAAGCCAAAGAGTGTCATCAGACCATATGTTTTAATAAAGTTGAAAACAAACAAAGTATCAAGTTGATATTTTATAGACAAGCGACAAAATTATGACTGAAAAACATTGTTGGTTTGGATGTGTGTCACTGTGAAAATTGATGATGTTTTTGATGAATGAAATATGAACGATTTTGGTTCGTTCTGTCGCATCGTGACAATGCAAGTTGCGCAATGTTTTCATTACTTCCAATTTAAATTGTTCATACTTCATGCGGTCAATATTGGATAATTCAAACCGTTTATGATTTGCGGTGCCAAAAATTCGCATTTTCTATTTGAAATCTACATTGCCACAATGTTGTGCGTTTTCAGACTACATATTACGATCATGGCAAAATCAATTATGCATCACATGGCGAAAATTAATTTAACTTAGAAATTCAATTCGAATCCTATCAAAAGCATCTATCGAGGCATGTCAATTTATGGTTTGTAATCACGTAAGCGCTGATGCAACTGGAATGAACAGAACACTTGGTATTTCTCTTTAATATTGATACTAAAAAGGAAACCTAAAAAAAGTCAATATAATCTGTGTAAAGTTTTTACTGCAGACAAAATTAAATGAATAGTCGAGCTTTTGCATGTTCAAGCGTTGATATTTGTGTTTCAAAAAAAAAATGTGTCCAGCGCTGTGAAAAAGGGAAAAAATTGAATGAATACATTCAGCATTAAGTATTATCACGTGGACGCTGTAAGATATAGTAGCAAGCTAGCATACATACATCTAACACGATTTATTGGATGCATTAATTCATGCGTAAATCGCTATGTATTGCAAAATTTCTATGTAAAAATGTATATTCACGTTTATGTTTAACGTTCTCAGATGGCAGTCTCGTCGAGAGGTCGTCTCAACCACTTGAAAGGGAATAAAAACACATCAAACACCATGAAAGCAGACAATTTTCACACGGCTATGCATAATCGATATTCGATTTGGTACTATGTAAAATTGTATGCACAGTGCACACGTTGTCTGCATAATATCAGCTCAATGAGATAGCAGCAGCAGCATTGTTTTTTTTTGTTTAAATAACGAAATCCAACTACGTAGTCTCGAAATTCGCAACAACATTTTCACTTAACTCAAACGATTTGATATAGAGTCTTCAATGTAAAATGTAAAATGAGAAATGTGTACACTTCGCAATTTTAGTACCTTCTGAATACCATCGACGCATAAAATTCCACACTTAATAAAGAAATTGGCTAATATTAAAATTTATTTGACTTAAAAAGCTGTTATTTCGCCTGAAGATATTGTATATCATCTTCATAAATCATTGGAGAGTTGCTCATTCACAACAATGCATTCGGAATGTTTTGGGCAATTATGAATTCAGATTTTTGCTGATGCAAATAAATATTTTGAGAATTGTATAAAGACTTTGAACTGAAGAATAATAACACTTTCATGGTTAATTTAAATTGTATTGTCAAACTAAGTATACAAAGTGCACGGAAAATTGTCGGAATTCCACAAATCGCCGCATTTTCAGTGTAAATATTTACCAATATAGAATTTCTTGTTTTCCTTGCATATTTTCGTCCCAAAATAATATAATACGCATATGTTACAGGTTTTGTGGTGGTTCTTTTTAAATGAATGAAACAATTCAAATCTGCCTTTGATTAAGTGAAGAAGCATATGTTTTAGTCAGTATATTTTGTTTATAGCGAGAAAAGTGAATCTTTCAACAGCTTGGATAATATTTCGTAATAACGTTACACTCTTCGTTCTTCAGTGGATCATTTAAGCTAAACATAAAATCAACACATTGGAGTTTAAGAGTCTTTATTACGAAGTCTTTAAACTATTAGAAAGCCTAATAGACTGTGGCAATTTGTTAAAGAACTTTATACCATAAAGAAATGTGTCTGTTTTTTGTGTGTGTGTGTGAAAATTCTGTTTAGATAGCGCAAGCTCTCTCGAAGTTTGGAAATCACACTGTTATGCTTCCCTACAGAGCATCAATGCGAATTCTCTACACTGGGTGTAAATGGTTAAGTGGATAAGGAAAATGAAAACAGTGTTCACAAACGGGTGTGGAACAATTGCAAAGATGATTGCGGAAAGAGGGTGAGAATTGTTGTGCAATATAATAAGAATAGCTTGCTTGATAACATTCATGGTCAATAGTTAGTCTAGTAATGCCAGAGACAATGGATTTATTCGAAATACGATGATTTAAACAATACAATTGAGCTGCGTACAGTACCAGTGTCAATCAGTAAGTAGACATTTCAGTAGATATCTTATGATTATTATTATTGATAAAACTGGGCAGCATAAATTGAAAAATAATCATACAAAGTTTAAATAAAATCAGTCAAATATATAGTAATTGAATTTCAATTGATATGAGCCCTGAAATGAATTGCAACAGTTTATGTGGATATATCAAGCGTGTATATAAATTGTCATCACTTTCACAGCTCACATTGAATGCCATTGGAATGTCTCTGCTAGCAGTCGAGAAACTGTGGTATAACTTTTAAATAAATGCCAATAACAGCCACATTGAAGGGACCGGGAAAATGAAGCAAAAAAAAAGCTCCCCTTTGCTTAAGCGCACGACCGCTGAAAAACTGGAGAGAACAGTACTAAAACCATGCGTTTATATAGTTGGCTTTGTTGCGCGCACACACCATGCTGCCTGTCATTTTATGTCTATTCCATCTGATACGCAACAGTATCGGTGTGTAGCTGATTGAGCGCGCTCACTGAAAATGTATGTATATTTTGGTTTTGTGCTGGGACCAAACTCAATATCTGTTTCCTTCTACTTTTTTTTCTTTTATTTCACAATGTTTCCATTACCGCTGAACAAGTTGTTCGGGTTCCAGCCGACTCTTGCATGCCAACTGGAAAAATGTGTGTTCAGTTCTGTGCGAACGTCGAACGGTACGCACAAAAAAAATTGATGGTCGCACATTAATTCGGGCTGAAGTGTTCGTTTTCGGTTTCATCTTTTTTCCGTTGCAAATTCATTTTCATTTTCCATTCGCTCGCATTCGCTGTAGCTTTTCGAGTGGTTAGTTTAGAGTTTTCAACAAACTTTAACACCAAAGTTCAGTTATCATTTTTAGAAAATGGAATAAAGTTTATGTGGTAATTAAATCAATAGTTAAATTGGCCAAAGTTGAAAGATTCCCACTGAATACAGAAATGAGTGAAAATTTAATTTGAAACAAAAAAGAAAAGTGAATAAAAGAAAACTAGTTCGAAGAAATCGAGACGTGATGATGTGAATCACACAGCATTAATCAATTTGTAATTAAAATCTAATTAGCGGCGACGTATCAAATGATAGAAATGAATTTGAGAAGTAATTGGGGGTCCATACACATTCGAAAACATTTATGACGCTATCATTTGGCTCGTCATAATCCTCCTCGTATCTATTGCATCTCTTAATGTTTCGATGTTTTTCACATAATTGTGTATGCGGCCTGTGGCTACTGCCGTAAATTATATTTAATCACAACATTTGATCAACTATTGAGAATTTATTGAATAGTAAGAGACGTAGCCATCTGCGGCATCAAATCTATTGTTGATTAATTTCATTACTTCGTAAAATAATATGTTATTTATATTTGACATCAAATGAGCTTTGAAATGATAAGAGTTGCTTCCGAATGAATCTTTTTTTATTATTATTAAGAAACGTGCCTGATTTAACGAGAAATTATTGCACACATTTAATAAAAGCAATTAATAAATGTAATTAAATTGTAAATCAAAATTTACGTACAAAATGCCAGACTAATGTAATGTGCATTGTTTGCTGTGGCATGTGTTCCACTGCGATTGTTTGGCCAATATTTATAATTCTTGATTTAAGTTTCATTCATATCGATAGAAAGAAACAGCCCGATCAACTGAATTTGTCTAATTGGATGATGTAAATGTTTGCACTGTATGTAGTAACTGAAAACTCATTCACCGTCTAAAATTCGTAGTTCGTGTAAACGAGCAATCGTAAGTTCATTTTTCGCTTTAACAACATTCAATCAAATATGAAAATTGTTGATTGTCATGTAATACTTTTTATTGAATGTTGTTGTTCGTTGTTCGTTTCGTGTAAATATAAGCATGGTGCAAATGATAGGAAAATCAAATTCAATCGAAATTTCATTTCGACATATAAAATTGGTAAAAACGTTTCTGGACAGGAAACAAATAAACTTGAGCGAAACAACAAACAACTAGAACGAGAATACGAAAAAAAAGAAGAATGGAATCGAAGAAGTGTTGAACAAACAACATGTTAATAGAATTGATAAACATAAAATGGTGCCAGTCAAATGCACAGTAAATACGATAAGAAATACCACAACATGAAAAAGTAACAACGAAATTGGAATAAACATCGATCAAATTTCATTGTCGAATATGTGCTCAACATGAATGTTCAACATGAATTCTATATTTATAAAGCGACAGTGTCAAAGTGATGAATGAACATAGCAAGCTGTGCAATAACATCACCATGTGTGGTGATATTGGCTAGCAAGATGGTTACTGGTCACTCATTCGGAATGCATCAACAAATATATGTGATCGAATGGCGAATAGTAATTGACAGGGCCACTTGAATATGTAAAGCCCAAGTGTAATTAACAGACGCTCAATTTAGTACACTTAAACAGCTAACGGACGCTTAATATGCGGACCACATAATCAGCGAGTTTTGAAATACACTCGATGCTCATCCTCGCCGATTATTGACCATATTCATTCACTTGGTCTTATAATTGAATTGGTACTTCTGCCGAGTAATAAATTGGTCAGACGAAAACGATTTTTTCCAGTATGTTTCATGTCCCAGCAATGATAAAAGTCCCGTGTGCAAATATTCTAACTGTCTAGTCGTTTGATCGATTTCGAACAAAATGGCCGACCGATAGATTCAGTGACAAATTGTCACTCACAATAATCAAAACTTTCATTTTCCTGCATTTTTCTAGAGTAATCAACTAAAAGTAGTTCAGTTCAGCTTTAATTGGCAACTATTTCGACATAATTGGTATGCATGAAGAATCGATAATAGACGATTCAATTTCTAAAAATTCGGCGAAACACTTTTCCACCCGGGACTATTTTATGATTGAAGCAAAAACTTCAGCCATGACTTCATGGTGTGCAATTAGGGAGAAACTAAAAACTTGGTTAACAAACACAGGACTCCGATACTCGTATTCTAACGTTGATTTACCTAAACATTAGTTCCAACGTCTATTTTCATTTATAGTACATAGCACATTTTCAATTTGTTACATGAATCGCTCGGCAACACGTTTTGATTAAGCCATATCGATAAGCCATATCGTGATTACCATCAACATTTGTGTGAAATTTTATGTTTTACCGATGCTGACTTCGCACATTTGAGCTTCATTTTCATAAACAAAACATACCAAACTGAACGTGCCAATGAAAAGAACGGCAACGCATATACTTTGATTACACAATATGAATCAGTTAAGAAACAAGTAAAAAAAACAACATGTCTGTTTTTTGTTGCATTCAATTAATTTAAATTGATATGATACTTTATTGGTAGTTTTGTACTGTCGGAAATGAGATTTAAATGTTAATACGATTTGTTGTTTATTGCTTCATCTTCAATACAGATTTTGCGGGAAAAAAATGTCGCCACAATTTTTTTTTCCCTCGTATGCCTTTTTACATGAAGCACAACTGCTGCGACACTAGACGATTAAATCCGTCTGCATTTAACAGATTAAATTAAAATCTGTTGGTTTTTTTTTGGTTGGCAGTTGAATTTTATTCGCTTGTGTGAATTTTCACGATTCGTGGGACACGTTTCATTTCATCAAATCTTGAATGTACATCATCGGAAAACATAAACGTAAAAAATATCATTTCAAATGGGAAATGAATTTTCCACTACAGGTTTCAATAACATTAAACAGGAAAAAAATGGTGATTTTCGATGAATTTGGTATTAATGGTCTGTGGTAGTGCTGATTTTTATGATCAAAAATTTGTTCCATTTTCGTTTTTAAGCTTTCGTAACTCCACAACGGCTTTAGTGTAATTAATAAAATCACGGATTTATAGCAGAAGTTCAAAAAATGAAAATCATTGATTGTTCGTGAAAGATTAACAAAGTGTTAAAGTGAGAAAAGCCCACACAACTGATTGAGTGCCATGTTGAGAAGCATGATGATGTGCGATTTTCTACTTACGACGATTTTCTACGGCGACTTTTGTAATAAATTATGTTATGAGACCCATTAACTGCCACAATTTTTGAAAAGAATTTTTATCAAAGAGAAAAAAAAAACAAACTAGATAAGCATAATTTTGTGGTTGGTAATAAATATTTTTTTTTTCTGTCGTTTATCTAATTCTTCCTATTATATTGAAGTGAAATATAATTTTGGTATAAAACAAATCTTAACGTTCCGAAAAAATGTTGCAGTGAATGTGAAAAGGTTAAGTTAAATTGAACAATTTGGTTTCTCGAGATGATAAAAACGAATGTAAAAAAATATTAAATCATTACTGTGGTGACAAAAATGCAAAGAAGAGAACTTGAAACAAAAAAAATCAACCAAAATATTCTGAACAAAATAATGTGTATTGCGCGCGAGCTTATTTTATTCATTTAGATATATTTTTAACTGTGTATGTGATTGTTCACGCGCCACATCGACGATGTCAGCTTATGGGTAAATATTAAATGAGCGTTTTTTGTTGTTCTTGTTGTTCTTTGTTGTTTCATCTAATGCACCTAATTAAAGTGAGCATATTGTGGGCGTATTTTTCAAACACACTTTGATTGCCCACATTTTTCATACGAATAAATACCATCATTGTACATGTGGTAACACATTGATCAAGTTTCCCTTTTTTATGCAATATGTTAAATGTCGGCCATATTGGTTTTGGAAGTTTTTTTTGCGATTAATTATTGTTTGTGGTGCTTCTAAACCACTATCTTGCTAGCTATCTAGCAATCACATTTCTAGATATCACTAAATATTACTTTTGGAACGCAACAATATTCCATTATTGAATATATCCAAGTCTACGCAATTTGAGCACTTATGAACGTAATCCAGATTGAATATTTGATATTCATGGTTCATATTTATTGTTCTTTTTTTCCATAAAAATGATGGCTTTGACAGCCCACAACAAGCTACCAAAAAAAAACTATCTTGTATAATAATTACCACAAACATTACATTTTCACAACAAAGTATGCCCACTTGACCACTTTGGAATCGATAATACGGTAATGTGTGCACCGTGTACATTGTACACCTCACTTCGAATCAAATGGATAATTTGTACATAATCACAACATAATTTAAAAATTATAAGTTTCGATACGATGAGCTCATTATGTATACAAATTGTGCCCATGGGTTCTCAAGTAGGTTACAATATATGTTCACCTTAGCATATTTTAATACATGTTTTTGTACCAATTAAATTTGAGTGTATCGAATTCTTATATCGTTTCGTTTAATGTGGGGAAATCAATAGGGAAAAAAAACCCAAAGATGTTTGTCAGCAGACATAAAAAATAACATAATCCTTTCTCTTTTGGAGCAAAGCCAATTCAACTGTTTTAATTATGTTTTATATTTCTGTTCACATTAAGCTCACCTTACGCCATTTTAGTATTTTTATACATAGAATTATTTTATTAAGACACAAGGCTTTGCTTGATAACGCATTCATATTAAAGCTGATATGCCACAATCTGTTACAACAGATAAGCAACAACATTGTGTTAACTTGTTGAAAATTCGTATAATTAAAAGGAATAAGAAATAATAGCTATACATTTTTTGGGCAACGAAATGTTTATTTCTTTGTAAAATGCACAAGCATTGCTACAAAATCTCCGACTGCTTTTATAATCAGACAAAATTTGTGATGACACTTGAAACAATTTTCAGAACACTGTTTTTGTTTATTCGATGCTGTACGTATTCATGTCATGGGGGAAAATGATGGAAATTGGATGGTAAAAACTGTTGAATTAAAAACTTGTTGTCAGATTGAAAAATTGGAGTATCACAATTTGATAAATGATTGCAGAGTTATACTATAAATGCGAATACAGTTGCATTTGGTGCACAATTTTCACAAGCTGTAATCATCCATTGAACGTCAAACACCCACTTCAAAAGCAAGCAATTACATTTGTTTATGAATCATTATGTTCCCTTTTATTGATTGTCAAATGATTCGTCAGTAAGAATGACAACCATAAGAGTCTAGATCTACTTCTTTAATCATTAATGAAATTGGAATGCTAACATACTTCGTCGATTACCTTAAAAAAATAGCCAATAACTGCGTGACAGTTATTGTTAAATCTGACGTCTGATTATTTTGACTATGCGCTGAATGTTATACACCAACCTATACGAAACAATTCATTTTACTGAATTGTAAATGATGTGAAGTGAATAAAAGGACAATATACAGCTTTATCGGGGGGGAAATCGCCAAGATGATTCGGTTAGCTTGTTTCAAGCAAAGGAAATGGAATTCTGGTTCTCTTCGTTACCTTTTACGGCTCACTTAATTTCCGAAGAAAATGTCTGTATATTAAAGGAAGGAGAATACAAGCATACTCTTCATATCAAATCATACCTGTTCCAAATTCACCAGGTTCAGGATATTATATGAGTTGTAGTTTTTTTTCTTTGCATAGTCCTTCGTGTTAGTTCCACATTCATTATCTTTTGTCTCTATAAATCGAACATCGAAGTTCGAACAATGTGATGGTGTATTTCGTAGATAGAAAAGACTGATGTTACGGAGTTAACAGCGGGTAACAATTTCATCAGTCTTAACGTAAAATTCACCTGTTGCGCTCATCATGAGCAAGGGCTGATAAATAACTGTAGAAATGGGTTGATTTTATTGCAATTTTATTTAATCTACGAAAGAGTGAGAAATGAGTTTTATACACGTTTGACTTTTATCTATTTCAATGGCAAAGTGTATGTAGAAGCATGCGTATTCAATGAAAAAAAAAGAAACTGTCTAGGGGGTGGGGTTGCTCGCTCCGCTCTCCATATTCGCTATGCTAATATATTTTCTTGTAAATTTAAAGCTGATTCGAGAAAATTAAACGATGTGAAGTTCAACATGTCTTCAAAAAACTACTAATGCTTGTCACCTTATTCCTTTTTTTTTCTTATTCCTATAGCTCTTTTTTGAAGTAATTTCCGATTAAATTTTCGCAATATTTCGGAAACCAATGTGGAAAAGGAAAGCAATGATATGTACAATGTATGTATGCGTCAGACTAGCAACTATATTTCACATCCTGTGCTGACAAAATAAACTTCCTTCCTAACACAATCCTCTCGAAATATGGATGTGCTTTACATGAAAATTGGATTTATTTGATACAAATTCAAATCCACCAAAATTTTAAGAGCCAAAAGTCCAAAAGTTTTCCACACAAAATATATGGAATTCTATTCAGGGCAATGAGTGCCCCAAAGATGTACGGAGATGTTGTTGATTTTTATTGTTTTCAGCAAAATATGTACGTATAGGTTTCAGATAGCCGACAACCGTAATTATATAAATCATCCAGCATTTGGTGACATTCTGGTGGAAAAAATGTGTTTAATTTTTGTTTGAAATTTGCTACGGGCACTGAGTGCATCAACGACAGTTCTAGGGTTAAACGTGCGGTAAAGGTTGGAGCGGCGCAGCAAACCGGCAAGAAGAATGTCTTTGAACGATTCAAATATTGCTATTGCTAATAAAATTGTCACACACTTTCAAACAGGTGGAAGAGACAAAATAACTGCAAGTTGCCATAACAAAAACCAATTATCGAATCTGATGGTGCTAATCTCAACATGGGGAGATTGTCTATCAAAACTAACATCACCTGAATAATATAATTGTATTGGTATCACATTCACAGCTGAGCTTAAATGTTGATTCCAAAATAGATCACGAATCTCATCAGTTTCACTCAGTACTAAATTTAATCAAGTAAAAACATGTTGAATTGAATAGAAAACGTGTGTAATAATGGTGAGGTACACGCCACATAAAGCCGATTGAATAGGAGCTATCAATTTAATCATGTCGTCGACTACAATAATCGTGTCAGTTCGTAACGCATTGATTTGATTTCATGAGGGATAGAATAGCCTGTATATTTGAAAAATGAACCTTCGTTTTGAATTTCATTTGACACTCATTTGTATCGGGATATCTGTTTTAATATGGCTACAAACACCTGTTGTTTTGGCATCCATCTTCATTTCACCATGGAAAATGCAGGACATTTGTATCATGTACGCACATGACAAGGGGTGCACGAACGTTCATTTCAAACCAAATCCATCGTATACATATCCATTAAATCGTGTAGCATACATTAGAAACATATAGCATAGATATTTTGGAGATGAGACTTTTGTTAGAAAACAATCAGCAGCATGGACATCCATACATTTTTTTTAAACACTTGTGTAGCTGAGAATAAAAGCATCACAGTTCCCCTATAGATATGAAAACTCTTATCTTTGATCAGTCATTCACAAATCACACGTATTCAAATGCGTGGTTTCGGCTAAACCCACTTTTATTCTCAGCCACCAATTTGCATGTAGAAAAAAACATGATATATATATCTACACACTTTCCTGTATATTCTTACCTCTAAGCTGGATTGGCATCGTTTTGAGAAAAAAAAATTACAACTTATGCGAGCAATTGAAATTCGGTATTTTAAGAACAATAAAACGCGTTATCTCATACTTGTTGTCAAAGGGGACAAAATGCATAGTGTACTATGCATAATAGTATAGTACAACATTTGAAAGCATTGGCAATGAAAATAGTTAGGTGCCGACAATGTCTGTCAAATGACTGCACATTGCACAATCCAATAATCTATAATTGTTTCTATTGTACTGAGCTAGCCTATTAAAAATGCACTTCAATGAGCTCTTTTACGATAGACATTTGCATTGAATGAAAGGTTAGAATTCGCTGCGTTTCTCGTTGTTTTTCTATTCAGCAGTAAAATGAATGCGTCTACAACTTTTGAGTGCATATTTTTTTCCATTCACTTTACTACAATAGATTCTGACTAGTTATTCCACTTGTCTATTGTTTCGAATGTACCCGTTTTACTTTTCCACAAGTGAAGTGTACTCTGGAAAAGTACTAATTTCTAAGTTCCGTTCCAACATTTCTGAAAATCCAAGTGAACATATGTGTTCGGATCAAACGACATATTTTCACAAACATTTTAAAATTGAAAGATGTTTTTGAAATATTGTAATATTTTACAAAAAGCGTAATGTTTCAGTTGTAATATTTTCTACTTAGCTAGTTTTACATATAAATCTAGACATTTTTCCAAGAATGAAAATAAGATGTGAATATTGGCGAAGAAACATTGAGAACGCATGCAACCAAAGTTAAAAAAAAAAAATTACACAAATATATCATTTCTAACATAAACTTAATACAATTTTACCCAATTTTGACGAAAAATTACAATATCATGCTTGCCCATCTGGTTCTATAACTTTATACTAATTAATGTGATATCACATATTTTAGTCACACTAAAATTCCCATATGACTTCTGCAAAAACACAATTAATGCAGTCAGTAGATGGTGTAAATAATAATTGAGAAAAATTGCCAAATAACTATGTATTACTGTACTACTTCATAGATACCATACACAGCATCTGTCTTCCATCTTTTGTTAAGGGTTGTCTTTCTTGCGTTGAAAATGCAAGGGAAATAAGTTTTACTTAAAGAAGAAAAAAGTGTGTATTCGATATGCAATGCAATACAATTCATTTGATTTGTCTCTAGCTGCACGAACGTTTCATATACATCTGTACAGAGTCAATGTACGCTTTCGTCTTGATTTCTCCATTAGTCGCAAACTTGATATATGCATATAACGTACGAATATGTATGCTGCGCACGGTGTTCACTCGCAATGAAGTGTATGAACAGGAGCAAATACATTATCACACATACAAGAAATGAATAGTAGCAAAATGAAACATTCGCATTTCAGCTCGATTACAATTGCTGTTTAAAATGCCTTTCAATATTCACGTTCAATGGCAAAAGAGCACTTTTACAGTAAGATAACAGCAGGTTTTTTTTTGTATTCGCTGTGAAATCCTTACACAGCATGAAATGGGATTTCCATCAAGCTCTCGTAGTTTTTATTGCTCCATTTCAGAACAACAATCTTTTCATTCTCATGTTACTTGTGAACACACTTAGAGGTGATCAAGGGGTGAATTTATCGTTTAAACACTCACAACACTGCAGTCTTTTCATGACAGCAACTGCTCGATTCTGAAATGTACTGTAAATATTTTTCAAACTGTTATTTAAGGTCCGTTTAAGAGGTTGATTGAAAGTTAAACTCACTTTCGTAGTGGAAAAATAACCAGCTATAGACTACACAATTATTTGTACTGTTTAAAACCACCTATTCAATATGACTAGTTTACAACCATTTTATATGAACAATTGTGAATTGTGCAACTGCAAAATACTTCTGCAATACAGATGTACGGAAAGAGTAGCATAATACACAGGCATATTTAAAAATCCAAAAATTAACTATGAAAAATATGTTGACAAAGCCCCCTGGTGGCCATTTGTCTGTATATCATTCGGAGGAACTCTTCCTCAATTTTTATTGTAAATTGTTCTATATTAAATTCGAAATTTAAACATATGTCAAAGCATCACATCTACTTGAGCTGTAGATATCGTAGGTGGAATCATATTTTCAAAAAAGAAATATGATCATATTTCAGCTTAATTTTATTGTTAATAAAATATGATACATTACAAAGCACTGTTGCGTTGCAATTTTCTAGCGTTGGCATAGAGACTAAATTGCTTGTTGACACATGCATTTTCATAAAAAAGCATACAGTCATAATAGTTAGCCCAGGAGAGCTTTGCATGTGAAATCCTGTCAATAGTTGGTGTTCACATGTGTGGAAATTTGATTAAAAAAAAAGGGCGAAAAGGACAAAGTGTTTCGAGAGTTTCAGCTCGTTTTAATAACGAAAATTTCAGGAAAATTTCGTTGCAGACCTCTTTGAAGTATATCAAACAATTTTTTTTAAATGTAATTTGCTTACACACCAACATTCTAATTTTTCTACTTTTCACTTGACATTAATGGAATAAAAAAATCCCGAGTGGAAAAATTCTCAAACACCTGTTTACTAATCACTTCTCCATCACACTTGGATTCCCATAAATATAATAATGCTCGAGTATAATAAATCACATTCATTAAAATGAACATGTTTAGCCGCATTCGAATAATTATTGCGTACATTTGAGAGAATACACAATCCAATACAATTTGGTACTACAAAGAATTCTTTGAATGGAATGAAGCTTTTTGGGAACCTTTTTTTTGACAAACTCTCATATTACCAAAGTAATTTTTTTCATCACAACACAAATCCATATTTAATTAGGTAGAAAAATGTCTTACTTGACATTTACATATCTCATTTTAATACCTCGAACAGTCCTTTCATTCTAAATACGAATGATACCGTGCTGCATATGAACTCAATCATATAGTTGTACGTATTTCCTTCACTTTTTACCATTTCACAAGCATAACAAAGAAATGACAATTCCGGTTAACTGACATTTTTCTCTTTTTGGCACAAAATCGGTCGACTTTTGAATAACGGTATCATCCTAGATTCAGATCTAAACAATGGCAATTATTTAATCAGAATTCTATGAGAATTTGCCAATTATGAGATGAGATGCTATCTGAAATCTCCGCAAATGTCTCTTTTACTACTATGCCCTCAGCAATAGCAATAACAGTAGCAGCAAGGATCGATCTGAGTACGACCGTTTTACAATTTGAAATGTTGTAAATAGTTGATGTAGACAATTTTCATTCCATAATACACGTTGCTTCGGTCATATTTCAACAATTTAAGAAAAAAAATGGTATTGTGTAAAAATTCATTCCTGAGCTGGCAAACAATTTTTTCCACATTTTTCCTTTGTTGGATTATGCTTTTTGTCTCCATTGATATATTCTATGTGTACAAAGAGTGCGACGTTTATGTGTGATTGTATCACATTCAGCGGTTAAAAGCCCGAAACGAATCGCTTTCAAGCTAAAAGTTTCAACAAAGGATCAGTACGTATGGCAGGAAGATAACATGGTTCAAGAGAAAGGGTAATGCTAAAAAGGTGGTAGAGAAATATGCGTTGAAATAGAGACAGACACACGCAGAAACTTCACTTTGACTATCAAACATTCAAATAGTTTAACCGTCTTCCCAAAGCGATTTCGTTCAGTAGCAGTGTAATTGATTATATTTTAAAGTGATTGATTGAAAGTTAATTTAAATCTGGTAAATGGGAGCCATGTAAATTAATCCTGCTCTCAGTTTGAAGTATCTTTTAGTGGTATTCAGTCTCCGTCAGCCATTTTCTTGTCAGGAACTGGTTTCAAGTAGATTTCATCGCACCCATCAGTAAATTAATTTCTTGTCTGAAAGAGAAAATATATTGATTTTATGTCTTCTTACATCAAGAGCATACTCTCTTAGAGAGTAAAAAAACATCAGCAGTATTAATTAATGGGAATTAAGATTGGAAGTAATAAGCAATAAAGGTGATAACCAACAAACACAAATTCATTGGTTTACATTATGTATCGGTTAATAGTCGATTTGTTTAATATAAACTTTTGCTTTTTTTACAGTCTTGTAAGAAAAAGAGTATAATGGTCCTATTGAAAACTGATTCTCCGCATAATTTCTCATATTTGTATTACAATTTTCCACTTTCAACTGTTCGTATTACTTTTTATTTTATTCATATTGAATACTTAAAGTGCTCTTTAAAATCACTCAAGCTCAAATTGGTCAATTTAATTTGAAATGATAGCGATTTATGAATTCTTGTAGAATATCTTGGTTTTGATGATCCGATTGAGTAATGCTCAATAGTTCTAGGTCTGCACACATTTAACATTAAACATTCTTGGTCTAAATAGTATTTACTTTCAGCTTAAAAGCCAAACAGCTCAATCGATATAGAATTCAAAATAAAATGAAGATCAGCTTTATCAGAATGATCCGCACATCTATTTTGATGATAGCAAAGTGATGAAAATTATCTTGAATCTGTTCGATATCAATTTAAGAAATCGGTAAGGATTTTTGATTCAATCAAACGCAAATCGTAGTGATAGAGTTGTAATGATGGGCAATGTAATAGCAACCATCATAGATTCAATTGGCGCACACTTTGACAGATAGATTGAGCATGTTACTGCATTATGCAAAACACAAATTGGATTTCCATTTTTTTGCATCGTTTTAAATTGCAACACAAAAACATATATATCACCCAAATTAAATTATGATTCGTATTCCCTCTATAGCGTGTTAAGCTTACCAATTATTTATATTTGCATATCTAGCTATTATATTGAGATGGGTTATTCCGTGCGATGTTCCGAAGAGATTATACATATACTGTTCTTCGCAGACTGTTCTTCTTCTATGCGCGAGACACATACGTACGTATATACGTATTTGTATATACACATTCTTAACGTTCCGAAACAATCGAAGTGTTCCGATCCGTTTTTCTTTGTCTAAATTGTAACAGTAAAATATTTCGGTCCCTATATTTCATCTTAGGATACCATCGTTAGCGATTTATTTCATTTTATTTGTGATGGTTCGAAAGCCTGTACATTTTGCACCATCGGTTAAGACCCGAAATTGTTGGTGATTTAAAAAATTCATAAAAAATGAGACTGGATCAACTTCTTTTTTAATTTGTTCTCTAACTCTTGATACGTAATCCATTCGTGCATGAGTATATACGTAGATGATCGATGCTAGTGCACTAACATACTACACCATAAATACGTCAGATTCAGACAAATAACATGTTCACTTTTGCATATTACGACAAGTGACTTGGACCAACAATATTTTATTAAGTGAATTGAGCTATGAAAATATTTTAATATACTGTTTAATAAGTGACATCAGTTCACACATTTAAACTTTGATTGAGTTTTTTTCTTAAATTGCTTGCAATCAGTTTAGTTAGCAAAGATATCAGTTCAGTTTATTTCATGTATTACACAATATCGTTTAAAACTATAATTAAAGCATATTTTTTTCTCTTTTACAGAATGTTGGGGGGTGTAGCTGGTCGACATATGTCGACCAGGAGAAGAGGATCTTCACCGGCTGTTCGAATTGGAAACAATTTAACATCATTGGATGATGCCAATGGTGCACCAAAGCTACCGCCCCGAAGAAGGCGCGCTGTTACGACAAGTGACCACAAAAGTTGTGCCCTTATTCAAACGAGACTGAAACTAGGTGATATAATGTAAGTCTCCTTTATCTTATTATTCACATTTGTTTAGCTTATTTCATCAATTCATAGATTGAATTCAAAAGAAATATTGATTATCCGTATTCGTTATCACCAAACAAGAACTATGCCATCTATAGGTGGGCTTGAGTAATATGTACTTTGCGGGCTTTTTACTCACATAAATCGAAACTTTTAAAGCATACCAATCTCGAATATCTCGAACTGATGAACATTCTCATTCTAGTTGACTTTTATGGTTTCATTACCTCTGCCCATCAATTTATGTTTCAAATCCACAAAATAAGTTAGGCCTGATTACAGCATAACATTGAGTGAAATTTTATAAAAAATCTAACGATTCAATAGATTCTGTTGAAAACCGAAGTAAATAATAGTATGAAGTAAATAAATAAAAGTGTTTGGCAGTAAAGCTTCTAAAACACACACAAATCTGCGCATGTCTCGAATGTGTCAGAATGCGTTGAAAACATCGTACAACATCCACACACTAATTAATTCATTGGCGGAAAAACTCAAAACTCATTTGATAAGAATTGTGATACTGTCATTAAATCAATATATTTATAAGTCTTGGGAGACGTTCATAAACGAGCGTGAATTTAAATTGTTCATATCTGTCTTACATCAACATTGTTCATTGAATGAACACGCCGTAGTGATCTTTGTATGTTTCTCTAAAATCTTAATAATAATAAATACTGTGTACACATTTTTTGAGAAAACAACAATGCCTATTTTATACACTTGTGCGAAAACAGTGCGAAAATGAAATAATAACAAATGAATTGGTTACTTAGTAATTGAGCATAGTGTTTATATATGGATTGGTCTGTCAGCTGAAATGTTTTGCTACACTTTTTATTATGCTTAATCATAGCTCATCGCTATTGATAAATCCAAGGGGACATTCATGTTTCATATTTCGAATAATTTTTCCCACCTCTACTGACCTAATGAGACAAGTATTTCTTAGAAATAAACAATGTATTTTGTTTAAATACACAATTGTAATTGTTATTTTGTATAACGTTACAAAAAAAATCGTTACTAAGCTCTGACTAAATTTTAAGTGAATTCTAAGCTTCAACTTTCAAGTTGCACAAGTATAAATTGAAATAATAAAATAGTGGTGTATACAACCGAAATGGTCTTGCTATTGAGTGTACCTTTTGCATATCCATTAAATTTTCTTTAGTTTACTATTCGTGACTTCCCCCATGAATAAAACGCACTTCATCTATACGGCAAAGAATAAGCTTATTTTAGCTCTTTTACTCAACCAAACACCAAACATACAGACGCATAATAAATGGATGAAATCGGATAAACAATAAATGAAGGCGTGAGCAAAACATATTCACCCACAAAGCATGATGTTGTACAATGTACATGTATGTGTATTGTGATTGCTATGACTTATCAAAGAAAAGCACTCGAAGCACACAATTGTATCGCTTTGAATACCGCTAGCGCCATCAAAAACATGACAAATACGGCTGGCGACCAAAACATTAACCAAAATACTCCGATTGGCTTTCGATAGCTCTCTTTTGCTCAAAGTTTTTTTCCTTCTACTCTCACTTCATGCAGGCGTATGTATGACTGTGCGTTTGCGTTCCGCATTTGTATAGTAAATTTTCACAGAAACTCACATCGAACCAGTGAAAATTCATTTCAGTCTGAACCGTGAGAAAAGTATCTAGAACTTTGAGCTATCATTTAAATAGGCAAAGACTGAAATTTTCCCGAACAGTGTTTTTGAAAATTAAAAAAAAAAACAAACTTTTATTTTAATGGAAAAAGAAATGTGTTAAACGAAATGAAAAGCTTTTGGTTAAAACGCGAATTTTCTGTTTCAGTGAAAAGTTTGATAAAAACGTGTTCATAAGACATCAATGGCCCAATGTGAAGAAAAAAAATATCAATTGACGAGGAAAAATTACATATCTGTAGAAAGAAAAGTTGGGTTTAATTAGACAAAAATATATTTACACCAAAATTTGCTACTTGTTATTTTTGGGATAGTAAACTGGTTTTTTTAACGTAGAATTTGTGTTTTATCTTGAAATCAGTGCATTTAAAAGAAAAGAAATCCGTTGTTTTTTGTTTTGGAAAATTTTGGTTGAGAGGAAAAGAAATCTAAAATTTAAGTGGGAGAATAGCTTTTGATAGTCTCTCCCGAGGTACGATATCTTTGTTTGCATTGCTGAAAAATCAAAGGAAATCGTACTAGTGATTCAGAATAAGAGCGAGTAAAAATGCAAACGGGCATCTTTTACCAGAGGCAAATGAGTGCGGTTCTTTTGGATTAACCAATATGGCCAAGTGGTCATACTCGAGCGTCAAATTGGAATTAACGACGGTGGGTTTCATCACTTTATATATTTTTTTTAAAGATGTGTTCTATTTAATTCAAGACTTCCAGTTCTTGTACAACATTTTATTGATTGCCTGTCATTTTCATAATCAAAGCGTTCATTCAATTCAAAGTGAATAAAAATATTCAAATTACGTAAATGATAATCACGTCGCATGAGACATTCATAAAGAATAACGAGTAGTTTGGCGGCTTTGATTTCTGCATTAGGATTTTGATTCCAAGCGGAAAAATCGCTTTTATTTGTATTGCTAATCCATGTACGAAATGTTCTAATTCTGAATTCAATAAATCGTAAAAAAAATAATTTTTCGAAATTCTCTGACCAGAGAATTCCAAAACGATTCCGTTCGAATGAAAACCAGATACGAAGAAGAAAAAAAAACTTTTACAGAACCCAATTTCGAATCGTGTACGACGAATATTAATTTACTGAAGTCTATCTACATAATTCGATCATCGATTCGAAAATCGAATGAAAAATTGACAACGAATATCGTAATGAAAGTTTATCGAACGCAAAACGCCACCGAAATTCATTACATTCACATCGAAAATCCCCGATACAAAATTACTTATGTGTGTTTTTTTTCTTCGTCGACGGCGTTGTGTTGGTAAATTTATTAAGTTCATTTTTCTCGTCAGTATCGTACGCGACCTGAGAAACATACGCAAAGTGAACATGTATAGGTGAAATTCGCTTAGAGTTGAACTCAAAGTGAACAGAAGAAGACAAAAAAAAACACGTCCATTTTATATGCTATAGGCTTGTGTATGTATTGTGGCTGATATAAAATACTTGTACTGAATTCATTCTGAATATGAGCATAAATAGAACATGCTTAGGCAATAGCAATGCACAGCATACTCCGTTTATTCACATTTTTGATACACAGCCAACCAATTCAGCAGAGCACTCGATGGAATGTTGCGCACTGCACGCATAAATGTGCCACTCACATACCAACTCAATCCAGGAGTTATTGACATTCGCAATATTGACTACAATACGGCTGACACACATATACAGACACATATTCACACGCGCACAAGCTCAAGTATATAACTATTATGTACAGCACAAAAAGAGCATGGAAAAAATAAGGGGGATATTTATATATATACGCACCACACAACCACTGTTCGATCCAGATGAATCTAACAATCTAACGTCGTCCGGTACAGATAATCAATTTATCATGTAAAGTTCGACTTCAGTCAGCACCAGTTTTCATTCAATTCGAACAAATTTACTGTGTTCACTACATTACATGTTCCTTAATATATATTTCATGTCTGAATTGCTTACCTTTACCAAAATAGCAAATAAATATTTTGGAAGAGCTAAAATTGTGGAAAATTACAAAGGTAACAATCATAAAAATGAAAGTAAAGGCGATCTCTTTATTCTGTTTCAAGTCTTTTGTTCAATTGACTTATATGAAGTTTTCAACCCCGCGATGAATTCTATTGAAGCTGTCAAAACTTAGTATAATAATATCATTTCTGAACAGAAACACTTTTCTAATTGAAACATTCATGTTACTTAATTTGTGTATCGTGTTCATATATATGCACTCTGTGTACTTATGTAATTTGGATGTATTCTTTAAAAAGAACCGCATAACTGCGAATATTAAATGAGCTTTTGAACAAGTGTCTGTGAAACCGTTTTTTTTTGCCTTTGTGAAAAATGGAGTTAGTGCAAAACAAGTATAACACGAATATAAACATAAACATGCACTGTACAGGCACACGATGGTGCACTTTCCAACCTTATTTCCAATTTATGACTGCTGGAAACGTATATACATTTACGTATTTTATTTTTAAATGCGGTTTACATGATCATTTATGCGCCGTGCCCTAGTAAGTTGCTAAAAATCCATTGAAAAATTGTCTGATTATTGAAATACAAGTATCCGGCTAACGGGCTCGTAGCCGCTTGTACCATTTGTTAAACGTATAATATGCTTCTTCGTATAATATTGTCTACGGTCTTATGTAAAAGCAGATAAAACTACCAAAACTTATATTATTATAAACTCAAAGGCCAACACTCTTCAAATCTTTGTGATTCTACGGAATATCTAACAATTCTTTCTATTTTTTTTGATTGCATTTATGTATTTGTGCTGTTTATCATCGAATATTCTGTGTAATTCATCGTTACTATTATTGAACTGTACAAATGTACTACTAAATATTGTCTCATTATAAATTTGATCAAAGTACAGCTATCAAAATCAAGTTTATTGAACACCGAAAAAGTTTGGTTTTGTGGAATTTATGTCTCGCTTAAAATAAAATCAGTCTTTTCGTTACGAATAATCGAATGAGAAACTTGATTGTTTTTTTAGCTCGCATTTTTCCATAACATAATGACGCATAAGCGGCATGTGTTTCCAGCAGAAGGGAAACAAGTCTAAAATCAATAGTAATTATATCATTATGAACAGAGTTTTATCTTTTTTGTTGTGATTTAAACCTTAATGAAACGAAAGATTCGCACTTTCCATGTGCACAAAATTTACTGTGCTATAACAAAATTAATACATCGTATTCGATATTTGACCCAATTTCAAACGAATTCAAGAAATTCACGCACTTAACCACAAACGGTGGGTGAACATTTGAAATGTGAATAACTTCAGTCTATTGACGTATATTCGTCTTGGGATCAAACGGATATCGTAATTTTTGTTTTTATTTTCCATGAATAGACAATTTCCAAATAGCAATGGAAATATTAAGAAATTAAGTAGTTGTGTTCAGTACCAAATTCAAGACCAAATTAATGATCTGAAAGTTTATTTCATTGAAAAGGCGGCATTAAGACTTGTTACTTGTAAATGTTTAGAGCGGGCACAATGTGTGTCCAATCAACACAAAAAATAATCGGAAATGAAAACCCAATCATATACATTTCATAAAGTAATTATTTCATTATGTTTCTCTTTCATGTTATATGCAAGAAACAAATGCCGAAAATTAATTTTCACACATTTTTAATACTCACGTAAGAATAAAGTGGTTCTTCTATTCTCATGCATTCATTTGATTCAAATGATTTGAAATAACGCCAATTTTAATTTTGAAATAAGTCCATTAGACTTGGACCTGAACAAAAATGGAAGTCCATAAATGATATAGAGGTCTTGTAAAGTCTACAAATGCTAATGCACCTCAGTGTTGTTGTGTTGACGTGGAGTGAGCTCAGGCCAATTCAATTCATAAAATTCTAGAAAAATATGTCGTTTGCCTCAGAGAATGTCGAAATGTGATTTTATGAAATTTTTCCTGGAATTTTTGGCACTTGCTCTTGCTGGTTATAACTGCAATAAATGGAGGAAATATGCATAAGCTCAATTTCTGTCAAAAAACTATTGTTTAATGTATGAAATTCTGTCACAGTATCCAGGTTGACTCAATGAAAAAGCTTTAAATTTCCACGATAAACGGCTGTTTTTTATGCTTCGTCATAACTCTGACGTAATTCAATACGCCAGAAACACTGTACTTGAAATGAAAATATGAACAATTCTTTGGAAAATGTTAATTTGATTTAAAAAAAATATTACGCTTAGAATAATAGGGATGACGTCAATTAGTCGATGTAAGAGATTTAGTTCTTTTGAACATTTGCAAACCACAGAGCTAACTACATGGCTTCTTGGCTCCTCTTCCCTCTATAAGCTAAACCCATGGATAATATTAATTGGGCATCTAGAAATTTCTGACTTGTTATAATTTTATATAATAAGTGTAAAGTTTCCGACACAAATCAAGTGGTTTGAATATTTGAAGGTCACCAGTAGCTTTCGTGTGCCACTTGTAATGTGAATTATTAATTCAGTTTAATTGAATCAGGAATGGATTCGTTTTGCTCGATGGACATTCATACTTGTTTACTTTGGGTAGAAGATATTCAATCTGCATGCAAATTGCATTATGAATTGAAAAATCGGCGTCACCGCTGGCAAACTTTATAAATTAATTTACATATGTATTAGCATTGGTGCTATACGCAATAATAATTCGATTCGATTCGCTCTATTTGTTAGCTTTGACGGAATGTCGCATGAAAGGTTCGTACAACGTACATTCGTGGTCAACACACAATTGTTGTATTTTTAAACTTAAACACAAAGAAATATTAGCTTTGGAATTAAAAGTTTAAATTGCACGCGATGCAGTTGAATGGTATTAGCTTTAAATCATTATTCAATGCCTTGAACATGTTATAAGTTACTGGAAGTGGATTTAAATTCTATGAAGTGGATGGAATGAATTAGCACATTTCAATACAGAGTGTGAAATTTACAACAACAGATAAATTACGTACAAAAAAAATGATTTCAATGAAATTAAATTGAAATTCTTCGAGTAATAAACCATTTCGCTGATAGATTTCGATCAATGTGATTTGCACATTTTTCTAATTTCTAATTTCCATTCACAGGTTAGCAGCAGCTCAGGAAGCAGCGCTAGCGGGCCAGACTTCACGAAACGGACTTCAAAAGAGTACTTATCGTTTAGCTGATAAAATGGGTGGTCCAACATCACGCGGGGAACTACCAAATAGTGGTGGACCCACATCGCTCTTTATTTTCACGGAGGAAAATCCAATTCGCAAACGAACACGATGGGTTATCGAATGGCCACCGTTTGAATATGCCGTACTCACGACAATCATTGCAAATTGTGTGGTGCTCGCTCTCGAAGAGCATCTACCCGATGGCGACCGAACAACGCTGGCTAAGTCTCTTGAAGCGACTGAAGTCTACTTTTTGGGTATATTCTGCGTGGAGGCTTCACTAAAAATCATAGCCTTAGGCTTTTTACTGCACAAAAACTCCTATCTCAGGAACATATGGAATATTATGGATTTTTTCGTTGTAGTAACTGGGTAAGTTGTCGTTTTAGCTATTTAATACCTTTACACCGTATAAATCTCATAACTGCTACCAAATGGTGCAATCCGCTGTCAGACAATTGATTCAATTTGGATCCAGAATGATAAAAAGTTGTTATTGAAAACATTACTCAAATTTATACATTTAACATACCTAAATTTATCAAATTACATCAATCATCATTGTGATGCAGCGGCCGCACACGTGATCGCATTTGAATAGTTAGAACTGGTTCCAAGCAATCAGCTGTCTTCCACCAAAATACATTGTCAAAAATATATTAAGAAATTCTTGTATGGAACGAAACTCTACCATGAATACACACTTGGAATGCTTATGATAATCATGTTTTCCTTAGTAAGTGATGCAAAGCAAATAGAATATTAACAACCGTACAGCGTTGTAAAAAATCTGTCCATATCATGAGCAAAGAGTCAATCGATTCACTAATTTTATTGATTTTAAGTATTTCAAGAGTGTATTGTGTTCTGAGATCGGTGCATTTGAAAATAAATTTACTTGATCCTAACATGTGTCTCAAGAATAATAAAAATATCATATGCGTGTTGTAATTCATGTTGCCAATTGAGTTTTGTTCGATTTGTGAGCATCTCAATTTTCGGCTCGATGCACCGACTTCAGAGCACCCAATGATGGAAGTAATAGCCTAAGATATTAGCTTTGATAAGCCGAATAATATTAAGAAATTGAATTCATTATTTGCTGAAAACGAAATCTAAAAAATGTTATCAAAAATATTGAAATATTGAAATGACTTTAGTTCAATGACTGTTTTCGCCGAAGCAAATGTCGATGTCGATTTACGTATGTTACGTTCGTTCAGAGTGTTGCGTCCATTAAAACTCGTCTCTCGGATACCAAGTAAGCGCTGACGTATCAATTGCTTCTCTGATCCAAACATTTAATGGAATCGTAGCAAATCAAACAATTCAACAGCTAGTGTTTCACTTCTTTTGATTTCGTTGCTTGGATGCTTTGAAAATATATATCTTATGCAGACGGTAATACCTACAATACGAAGAACATCTGCTCAAGTTGTCTGAGTCAAGTGTAAAATGGTCAAATGTGGATCGTTTGGCCCATAAATTGTGAAATAAAGTTCGAATGAAAAATCCAAATGAAACAACATCTGTACTGAATGCATAGAACGCTTAGATAGACAGATAGACAACTTATAAAAAGGTCATCAAATTTTCTGAGACTGAATCTTCTTTTATCGACTGGATAAGATGGATTTGAAACGTATTTTCACAACAATCTCAAAAAGCTTCTAAGAAATCAATTCACTGTTTTGTCTGAAATTGAAACACTCAGACTGAGATTCTAAGGCCATCGAAACTTGTTTTATTGAACTTGGTTTGGACATCATAATCATCCATATGCATTACTTTTCTATGGATACAAATGAGCATCCAAAAAGTATTTGGAAGAGCTCAAAAATTGAACTATCTATCAAAGATTCACTAAAATTTCATTCAATATCCAATGAATGTGGATATTATCTATGGAGGTAGTCTCAATAAGATTTGTCAGCTTTCAAGCGGCGTTATTTAAAGAAATTTGAAGTTTTTTTTCTATAGATTTACTTGTTAGTCCATCGTAGGCTTACGTGCTAGGTTTGTTTACTACTGAATGACCACCTAAATGTAAAAAGTACCGGATTAACACCGGGAAGAACTTGTATGTATACATTATACAAGTTCTTTCCATTACCAACCCGGTACTTTTCACATTTTAGTGGTCATTCAGTAGTAAACGAACCTAGCTTACGTGTCACTTGTACTGTTGTACTACATATTTCTAAAGATTTTTTGTAAATCAAATATATTCAATAGATATTTTGATAGATCTATAGATGCTAGAAGCCATTATTGGTCTAAATGGAAGTACATAAATCACAAAAATGAAGCCACAATTATTATCAATCAGATAATACCTATTTTTGTAATTAGTAACTACAAGTTGTTGGAATATTTTATACCGTCATTCAATACTTGAATTAATTTATAGTAACAACGCTTATTTGGACTATGTGTGCCGATACATTATTTCGTTGGTTAAAAGTTTTTTTTCGAATTCATCAGATAGGAATTTTAAAAAAATCTTATAATGCTCCTTTTATTCCAACCTAATGCTGTCTCAAGAAAACCAACTTCAAGTAAAATTATGTCAACAATTTTCGCGCTATGAGTTAAATTGGAAATTCTTGATTCGCTGATTCTCCAGAGTGGAAAGACCACCTTTAATGAATAACATTGTTATTATCAAATACTAAGTAGAATATATTTGTAATAACAGCGAGTCGACGCACTACTTCGGTATGACGCATATGGATGTTCGCTGCTAAATTGTCAAAATGGAGTTTTATTCGCTAGACAATTAATGAATAGATATTTAGATACAACCTATACATTAATAGAATAATAAGTCGAATCATTAGCCAGTCTTTGAAATGCTTATAATATTTCTATAGAAATAACAGTTTATAAACATGTGTCCGTCCACTAGTTAGACTTTGCTCACATTATTATGATACAAATGAAACCTATTTTATTTTCATCATACCAGTATTGGCCATTATTATCTACCTATTGTTTCAATTTTTTTGGAGTATTATCAACAATTTGACATGAACATAGGTTCTGACATAGCCCTCTTTGACGCCCACCCCCCCCCCCCCCTCCATAAGTTTTTGGAACTCACTTTTTCTGGGTTTACACTAGACAGAATGAGTTTTGTTAGGTTTCTTTGACGAAAATTTAATTTTTATCATTCATATCAAACTTTTGATAATATTTGGAAAAAAACAATATTAATAAGTAATTAATAATGGCCAACACTACATCATACATTTTTAGTCGAACAAAATGCACATTCTACTACAAATAAGCGCGCACACGAAACATTTTTCCCAGCATTTTAATGCAAACGGGAACAAAGTATCGGTTTATCCTAAGAAAACAATTTTTCCTCTGGTCAATTTTTACGTATTAATTTTTGGATTCTGGTTATCTGTATTCGCTTATATTGGAGTGTTGACACATTTTAACGAACACGGAGTTTGACTTCGTATACTGCAAACCGAAACCCATCTTAATGCTATTCATCAACTGATAAAATCCTACTGATAGAGCGTATCCTAATTCATACCGTGACAAAAAAAATTGTAATTTCAATATTAATCTAAAGCTTATTCTTTATGTAAAATAGGAATTAAGTCTAGATATAGACGGTTTATTTAACATACCAAGATATATTCCATATAGTACACTAGTTTGATACTAATAGTAGTGTCGATTTGGTTTAAAACACTACGCACAGTATTCTGTGCTGCACCAGAATCCATTTTACCATAGCTTATTTTCAAAATATCTAAATTGTAGATGTGTTTTTTTCTGTGTGCTTTTTTTTCTCCTTTTTGTTAAATCAAATACTTCGATACATTCTGCCATCAACATAAAATGCAGGTTCATCACAATGTTTCCATCGATAGGAACTCAAGTAGATCTAAGAACTCTACGAGCGATAAGAGTTCTTCGACCGCTAAAATTAGTATCTGGAATTCCTAGTGAGTAGTGCGGTGCTAGTCATAGACTAACAATGCTTAGCTCTTATTCAATTAGTTTTTTCTCCTCATATTTAGTTTATTCTTCTACTATACTTGGTTTTATCTTTCATATATTTTTTTTTTTTTGATCGTAGCTAAAATCTAATTTGAATTCATTGTATATTTATTATATTGAAATGATCAATTTATTAACAATTTTTCAAATTTTTTATTCTAACTTTCTAATCAAATATCCGATATTCAGGTTTACAAGTAGTTTTAAAATCAATAATAAAAGCTATGGCACCGTTGCTTCAAATTGGGCTCTTGGTTTTGTTTGCAATTGTCATATTTGCAATCATTGGGCTCGAGTTCTATTCGGGTGCATTGCACAAGAGTTGTTATAGTTTAGAGAATATAAGTGAGTATTTTTGTTTATTTGTTTTCCCCTACAGTTTCGTTTGCAAATGATCATAATTCATCTATAGATATTTATATGCAATGTAATATCTATTAATATGAAATGGACATTTAAAACAAAGCTTAAGCGAAACTCTTAAACTCAACAACAATTGATTCAAATTCGCATTAGACTCACACAATTATTTTTCTTTTGCAATTTTACACTCGTTTTACATGAAAAATTATCAACACAACAAATTAAAACATACACAAACGTAGATGTAATAATAAAAGAAGGTGACGCAGAAGTACCTTGTAATTCTGATAATAAAACATTATCACCGTCTGGAGCATATCCTTGTAATGCGAGTATTAGTACATGTTTAGAAAAATGGGATGGTCCCAATTACGGTATAACGTCATTTGACAACATTGGCTTTGCCATGTTGACGGTATTTCAGTGTATTACTATGGAAGGTTGGACAGCAATACTGTATTGGGTAAGAAATTCAAAATTAAAACCCCAATCTTCAAATGCAATGAAGAAAAGATCGTGCATCGAACACTTTCCACACTCTCGACACGACTTGTGCGATTTGTTCACTTCGATCTTTTATTCGACAAAATTTAATCAAAATTGCTTTATTATATATTTTCTCTTATTTTTTTTTATTGTGATTGGTGTTGTTTGAGCCTTTTTGTTTTAAATTCTGGGAAATGTTTTCTGTTCAAAATCGATTAATTCAATTTTTTTCAAATCATTGTTAATTGTGTATTCGTGTAATATTGCATAATTTCATTTTTATCACATCAGTTTAATTCATTTTCATTGGCTAACAAAAACAAAACTGTTTTGAATTTTCCGTTTGATTTATGTTTATGGTGATTTTTCTAAATGTGGTATTCAATACTTTCTACCTTTTATACAAACGTATTTATCCAACCTTGTTAATGTTGTTATTATCTTTTTTATAACAAACACAACGAAGAAATCGCCGCCTGTCTCTTAGAACAATTGATAAAATGGCATATGCAATCAAGTTGAAATTATAATATGTTTTTATCGCAAATGCATTTTATCAAATGGTCTCACAGAGACTGCGTTCAGTTTAAATTAAGTGCATGTGTACATATGATATGTGTGAAGCAACTGTAAGCAATAGAGGGGGAATTGCATGTACACAATTCCAATGAACATTTTCCTACGAACATCTCTATATCATACATATTTTTGACGTGCATATCGATTGTATGTCCTACGACTGATGTATAAGATTATGACATGTGTTACATGTTGAGTATAATAAGCTTACACCATGCCAATGGAAATTGTGAGCAAAATCATCAGTGATGTCACTCAGCATCGTCTGAAAGTCTCTCATAAATGTCATGTATGTGTTCATAAGAAATTACATACGATTTTTAGCATTTATCGATTGCTTTTCACATGACACTAACTAGGCCAAAGTAGTTCAATATGTTTCACTATTCCAGAAAATGATGAAGAAAAAATTCGTATCGAAATTTTCTGGCTGGTTCTGAAAAATGTAAAAAGATATCCTAGACTTATGAGCTCCTTGCTCGAATATTTCAAAATGTTTCAATTGACTTCGAATTTTACACAGGCCATTCTTTCGATCAGGCTGGTGCTGAGTGCTATCAAATTGTATATTTGGTAACAAATATGTTTCCGTTCTAAAATGTTCATTGGACAGAGGATGCTAAGGTCTTTTTTTTATGGAGCGAATAATAAACTAAAGAAATATAGTCACAATGATCTTGATTCTACTGCTGCAACAATTTCACCCAAATTCAAACTATTTGGTGCACAAACAGTTAAAGCAATTCAGCTGTCTGTGTAAAGTTAATTAATACAAATTCGACATTATTAACGTCTCACAATTATTTTTACAGAGAAAATGTTTTACCAAGTTGAAAGTATATAATGTCATTGGATTATTCACTTTGCACGATGGTTTTAAACAGTTGTATATTTGCATTAGTCTCTTCTTTCATGCTCAATGCTAAATGCTCATTGCTCACATTGTTTTTATATTTTCACATAAATTTCTTTGATAATAATTTGGTTGAAGGAATCAAGTATACTAACACAATTTGTTTTTATTCTTATATCGCGTGAAAAAAAAAATGCCAACAAAAATGTTTATACAGACAAATGATGCACTCGGTGCATTATACAATTGGGTGTACTTCGTGCCGTTGATTGTGCTTGGATCGTTTTTTATGTTGAACTTAGTTCTTGGTGTGCTCAGTGGGTAAGTCATTGTCAACAATATCGGATAATGTTTAATGTTTCTTTTTACGCAATATCGGGATACTATCAGACTCACATATAAACTGTGTGACTTCAATATTTTCTCTGCTTAGAGAGTTTTCCAATGAAAAAAATCGAGTCGATCGTCGAGTTCAATACTATAAAAGTCGATCTCGAAAGCTATTTGTTGAAGATATGTCATCTTATTTAGACTGGATCACACAAGCAGGTTATTTTACATTTCGTTTCCACTGTATGAGTATCGCTTGACGCGTCGACCAATTGAATTTTGCGATTGAATTTATTATCAAAACGCTTCGATCCCCGAACAAACTGTTTAGAATTTAAAATCGATTAATTTACTGTTGCTCGTTTGATGATTGCAATTCATTTCCTTTTATTTACGTGAATTTCAATTCCTGTAGTGAATTTGCTAAAGAAAGAGAAAAAGTAGAAAATAGGCAAGAGTTTTTAAAGCTTAGAAGACAACAGCTCCTCGAGCGAGAATTGAACGGATATGTGGAGTGGATCTGTAAAGCTGGCAAGTATTTTATCGCTAAACATCACATTATATTTGCTATTCCCTGCATTTATTTTAATTGAGTCCACACATTCTTACATGTATAATGGTTTAATTTTCTTAAACACAAAACAGAGGAAGTCATTTTGGCTGAAGAGCGAACAACAGAAGAGGAAAAAATGCACATAATGGAAGGTACACAACTATTTCACTTATATAAAAAAGGAAAACATTTAAATTTAAACATTTTTATTATATAAATGCTTGTAGCACGGCGACGAGTTGCGGCAAAGCGAAAAAAACTCAAGAATCTGGGCAAATCCAAATCAACGGACACAGAAGACGAAGACGCTGATGAAGATTGCGGAGATGAAGGTTAGTCACATTATTATAAATTTGAATTTACATATTCTCTCTTGCACATTGTTATTTTTACTTTTAACTTTTGAAATAGCACTGTGTGTCGGTGCACAGTCGATGTTATGGTATTCCGAATGCAGCTCAGTCCAGTGATTCTAGAACGCAATTTGTTTGAATAGGGCTTGAACTGAAGAGCTTTCTAACATTTTGAATAGTTAAGAAATAAATACAAATATAAATACTAAGGTTGCAAAAATACCACAGCTTTGTAGGAAATTTTGGAGCATACGTCTACTAAATGACTGAGTCGAGCCGTTTCCGGAATGCCATACTGTGTACCGAGCAAAAGTTAAATGTTGACACACAATGCATATTTTTTTTAAACGCGATGAGGAGATAAATTATTCAGTTGAATTTACTCCAGTTCGATACGATTGATGCAGTGAAACTTTCGCGTTTTTACAGAGAAAAAATTGAAGAAATCGAGACGGAGACGTAAGAACTGTTTATATCTTTCATAAGATTAGTAGAGACTCTATTGAGGCAACTATCGCTACAATGATTTACAAAAGTTATTAATTTGCATCATGGAAAACATACTTTTTAATCTTCATTCCATTAATTTAATATTAAAAACAAAAATTCACTTTAGATAATTTTATCGATACAGTATTGCATTTTTTAAATGTTTTCTACGTTTTGCCACACGCATGATACAATATTTTTGGTCATTGTTTTATGGTCGATATTCTCAAGTAATTCAGGAAATATGTTTTCCTTTCACGCTTACCACATTGTTTAAAAAAAATCTACATTAACTTAATACGAGACAAATTTAAAATGATTTTTCGAAAAGTATCCAAAGAAGATTGAAAAGTAGGTTTCCATGATATTTAAAAATGCTTTCATGGGTATTTGAAAACTAACCCAATTGACAATTCAATCGCTATTTAATTCATGTATTTAGATTTATCCTCACTGCCCTCAATTGACCTCCAAGAAACATTAATATTACCAAAGCACTTTAAACATGACCGCCAAAGGCAAACAATTTACCAACATTGCTCTTTGATCTTGCGCAATTTTCATCCGGTTCCATTCGTTTTTAGTCTTTTGGCCGTTTCCCGCATTGTTCTGAAAGTATCGAATGCTATTCTTAAAACTTTTGTGCAAAATCCCAAGTCCAAAGCAAACACATCGAAACAGATTGAATTAAGAAGTTCGTCAAGCGTATTGATTATGCGAAAATTATACCAAAGCACAGAAACAGTATTTCCGTGTTCTAGAGTTAGCTTAATTGCTAGAATCAATAAATCGCTTAGTATATTTTAAATACTAGCCGACAGTAATACCACCATCTCATCTAATTGATATTCTGATAAATGCAAATTCCTCTTTTTTTCATTAATGCACTTAGTAACCGTAATATCTCATTCTCTTCTTTCTTTTCTGATTGTGTTGCCAAAAAAAACTGATATTACATGATTTCAGGCTATCTTAAACCAAAAGTTCCGAATCAAGGAAGCTGTAAAAGTTTTTGGTTGGCTGAAAAGAGATTTCGATTTTGGATTCGGCATACGGTTAAAACGCAATGGTTTTACTGGTTTGTCATCATATTGGTGTTCTTCAACACAGTTACTGTAGCTGTTGAACATTACAAACAGCCCCAATGGCTAACTGATTTTCTCTGTAAGTGAATGCTACTATTACATATTACCTTTTGATTGGTTCATTAACATTAAATTTCACCCATTTTTGTTTTCAGACTATGCTGAATACGTGTTTTTGGCGCTGTTCATGATGGAAATGTGGATCAAGATGTATGCATTGGGACCGCGAAAATACTTTGAATCCGCCTTCAATCGTTTCGATTGTGTTGTCATCTTCGGTTCGCTGTTCGAAATTATCTGGACACATTGGAAAGGCGGTTCATTCGGTTTGTCAGTGTTACGTGCTCTTCGATTGCTGCGCATATTCAAAGTTACCAAATACTGGTCATCACTGCGAAACCTTGTGATATCATTACTTAATTCGATGAGATCGATCATTTCGTTACTTTTCCTGCTCTTCTTATTCATTCTGATATTCGCTTTGTTGGGCATGCAATTGTTTGGTGGCCAATTCAATTTTGAGGATGGAACACCACCGACAAATTTCAATACATTTCCCATTGCACTGTTAACCGTATTTCAGATCCTCACCGGTGAGGACTGGAATGAAGTGATGTACCATGGTATTGAATCACAAGGTGGCAATAAAAAAGGAATGATTTATTCTTTGTATGTATTCTCTGATTGATTTAGATGCGTTTGATTGTGCCGCATTCTAAAACCAATTTGATTCAATTTTTTTTGCAGATACTTTATCGTCTTGGTGCTTTTCGGTAATTATACGTTGCTAAATGTGTTCTTGGCTATCGCTGTCGATAATTTGGCGAATGCACAAGAACTGACTGCCGCCGAAGAGGAACAAGTCGAAGAGGATAAAGAAAAGCAATTGCAAGAGCTTGAAAAAGAAATGGAAGCGTTACAAGGTGACAATGTACGCTTGGATGGTGGTCTATCATCGCCGCCAAAGAATCGCAAGAAAAAAGATGATGACAAGAAAGACGATGAGGAAGAAATTACTGATGGTCCAAAACCAATGTTGCCATATTCATCTATGTTCATATTATCGCCAACTAACTTGTAATTTATTGATCATATTTTTTGCTATTCTATATTCGATAAATTCGAACAAAGCGAACTAAAATAAATAATTTGGTTCATTATTCTTTTTAGTATTCGACGAGCTGCTCACTGGGTCGTAAACCTTCGATATTTTGATTTCTTCATCATGCTGATTATCACAATGTCATCGATTGCACTAGCCGCTGAAGATCCAGTTGACGAAAACTCGTACAGAAACGAAATTCTGAATTATTTTGATTATGCATTTACCGGCGTCTTCACGGTTGAAATGTTGCTAAAAATTATTGATTTGGGCATCATTCTGCATCCGGGTAGCTATTTACGTGAGTTCTGGAATGTAATGGATGCAGTGGTTGTAATCTGTGCTGCCGTTAGTTTTGGATTCGATATGACATCGGGTGGTGGCGGTAGCGTTGGCCAAAATCTATCCACAATCAAATCGTTGCGAGTACTTCGTGTGCTTCGGCCATTGAAAACAATCAAACGTGTTCCGAAACTGAAAGCCGTTTTTGATTGTGTCGTCAATTCGCTGAAAAATGTTGTTAATATTTTAATCGTGTACATATTATTCCAATTTATCTTTGCTGTAATCGGTGTCCAGCTATTCAATGGAAAGTTCTTCTACTGTACCGATGAGAGTAAACGAAATGCTGAAGAGTGCCAGTAAGTGGTCGTCTATTATGCATTTTAATTAATAATTTTGAATGACAACATGTTCTTCCAACATTGTTCGTTGAGCATAAATCTATTGTATATGCGATAGTTCTATCATATAGTGAATAGAGAGCACTAGAGTTCTCTCCGGCACACGTATATCATATACATTAATGTTCGAGGACACTGAAAACAGCGTGTACAAAATTGTATTCAACATTTCATTTACATTTTCAATAGGGGCTCATTCTTCGTTTATGACGAAGAGGAAGAGTTGCCACGCGAGGAAAAACGTAGATGGATGACCCAAAGCTTCCATTATAATAATGTTGCCACAGCGATGTTAACACTATTCGCAGTTCAAACGGGAGAAGGATGGCCTCAGTAGATATTTTTCCAAATTAACTATTATGATTCCCCGAACAAAAGATTTGAACCTTCAATTGTCTTCATCTTGTTTACTTAACAGAATTCTTCAACATTCCATGGCTGCCACGTATGACGATCAAGGACCAATTCAAAATTTTCGCATCGAAATGTCCATTTTCTATATCATTTACTTTATCGTGTTCCCATTTTTCTTCGTAAACATTTTCGTGGCCTTGATTATCATCACATTTCAGGAGCAAGGCGAAGCAGAGCTACAAGACGGTGAAATTGATAAGAATCAGGTAATTTCAACATTTGAAAGTCGAAGATAAATGTTCTTTGCACAAGACGTCAAATGAAATAAATTCTTTTATGACATTTCAAACAGAAATCTTGTATCGATTTTACGATCAGCGCTCGCCCGTTAGAGCGATACATGCCAAGCAAACGGAATAGCTTCAAGTATAAAATCTGGCGCATAGTTGTTTCGACGCCATTCGAATATTTCATTATGATGTTGATCGTGTTCAATACTCTGCTACTTATGATGAAGGTATGATTAACTAATATCCAAATCAAGTTTATTTTCAGTTTCACATTCATTTCAGTTCTTTTTTTTTATTACCTAAATGATTATTTAATCAAACTTGCGAAAAACTTAAATTCGCCGATATTTCGGACTGTTAACATTGGTTTATAAATGTGAATGGAGTAATTTCAACGAAAATTGCATAAAAATCCTTTTAAGGAGACATTGATTGCAAATGTACTGTGTTAATATACAGTAACATCTCAGAATACTATGTTGAAATGCAATCAATTTCACATCTAAGGGGATTTTGGATGCAAAACTCTGAATTGGTTATTATTTCATTTTTATTTTTATTTGAATTTTATATTCAATGGAGTCAACGATTGTATACTATTTTCTAGTAAATTTAAACTTGCTGAAAAGGTACATGAACATTCACAGAATTTATTACATTCCAATTTACATAACCCAACCAATTCAGTGACCCTTAAAAATAAACCAATAATGTCCAAACAACATAAAGAGATTCATTTCCACTCACATACATACGAACACATTCACACACACACAAACAGAAATTATTATTGTGAGCAACCCTAGTTAGAATTCTTTTATTTTAAATTGATTGTTTGGTGTATGAATCTGATTTCTAACACTCACATAAAACATAACGAAACACCATTGATTAAATCATACATTTATTCACTTTTGATTTTGTATTCATGCATTTGAAATGGCTTTAACATTTAACACATTCAAAAGTGTTTTAATTTTTTTTTTCTAAATTGTGTATTTTATTATTGTCCTTTCGATCTATCAAGAAGAATAATGCTTGCAAAATTGTATGATCATCAAAAAAGTTGATTTGATTTTTTCTTTGGTTTTGGTTTTGATGAGTTGCAAGCGCAAGCATTAATCCTTTTGCATGGACGTTCAACCATACAAACATTTCTGTGTCAATGTTTTGCATTGAAACGTGAAGAAGTTAAACGGCAGAAATGTTGTATGTGATGTTGTGTTTTGTCTTTTGAAGTGTACCGAAAAACACCAATTTTTGTTGTTTTGCACATTTGTATCGTAGTCCAGTTAATCCAAATCACCTATTTTACACGCTGATTTAATTTGAAATTTTATTTTATTGCCATTTTTGCCTAAACATTTTAGTTCGATTTTTGAACAGAATTGTTATTTTATTAGGGAGATTGGTTGCCATCAATTAATATGATCCTGGTAAAGCTTATTAGGAATTATACTTAGTATACTCTGAAGCTATGATTTTCGAAAGTAGCCACCTGGTGCTAAAAGCATAGAACTATGTATAGCGCGCTTCTTGTTGACGTTGGACTCTTTTCAATGCGCATTCCCATTAATTGATCAGTGGAGACGTGTGGCAGATTTTGCACAGAACTAACGCTCACAAGCATCCAATTCAAATTCTCATTACATTTGAAAAATCTGAGATATCAATCAACATCTGAGAACAATCGTCTCTTGAATTTTGTGCTCAAACCTCCTCAAAGTCTATGAATTGTTTTTCACTATATCAGAAGCACTACAGAAAATAATCGGGCTTGGTACAATCAGTCGTTGATAACGTTTCCAACAAAAATTGACAAAACTTTATGGATTTTTCGATCATAAATAGTGTTACAAATGCTAAGCCCTCGTAATGAGATGGTGCCAAATAATATTACTTCTTAATCCACGAATTTACAACCAACAAAAGTCGCCCCATTTATTACTAAGTATCGCTTCAATTCAAATTGCATGTATTTAACTACAAAATAAAAAAAAAGTTACATTTTTATCATGAAATGATGTGCAAGAAATTAAAATATCAGTACTTCTCAATATTTTTGGTCCATAAGCTGTGATTCTACAACAGACGGATTCAAAAGATTTGGGGCAAGGATATAAAAGGGAGATTTTGTATCTATCATTGATGGTCATAACTGATTTTAATTATTATTTATATGAGAACTGCTTGATATTGATTTCGCTTTTAGTTTGTATTTGATTTTTTTTTCAATCTTTTCCTTTCCAAATTACATGACTGTATTTTAAAAAAAGAAACGCCCAACACACATTCAATAATAAGTCTATAGAAATGAAAAACAAATCGTCAAAATCGAACATATATCAGTCGAAATCCCAATGATTCCGTTCTCAATCCCATTGTACATATATTAAAATCAAAATAAATATTCTTCAACGACGAATTAAATCGAATACGTAAAATACCGTATGGCAATGATTACTTCATTTCATAATTTTTGTAGAATAACAAAACACTTGAAGCCACAACAAAAACACATCTATTATTTTGGTTTTTTATTTTGCCTTTTAAACAAATATTGTTCATTGAGAACATAACTGTTCTTTTTTTATATGTTAACAAGTAAATATTTTATAAATATGTATGTGAACCTATTAACAGTATCATAATCAAAGTCAAACGTACGAAAAAGCAATGCGATATATCAACATGGGTTTCACTGGAATGTTTAGTGTTGAAACAGTGCTTAAAATTATCGGATTCGGTATAAAGGTTGGTATTATTAGTACAAAACACGCTCAAATCAATACACATAAACAGAATTCGAAACTAGCCATTTTCACGGAAAAACAAAGCGCTCTAGCTAGGAACTTGAAAGAAAAACGCGAGTCGTGTGAAAAAAAAATGAAAAAAAAAGAAATGCGAAAAATCTTGTACATATGCTTAGGGGAACTAGTCATAGAAAAAAAAGGAAGATTGATGTCACTTTAACTGAGATTGATGTGTGTTCGTTAAATTAAAGGCAATGTATTACAATGATGCAAATATATTTCAAATCTGTTGGCTAAGTGTTCTCAATCTACGCCTGAATATTTGAATACATTACTATTCACGCATGTATTGGCCAAGAATACAAAGAGAAAAAAAGACCGCATGACAATTGCACGGCTTACATTTTGATTTTGTACAGTTTTTGTTCTGTTTATATTTTCTATCGAACAGTTTCGAAGAATCGAACATGTTCAATGTATGTACATACACGGAATGCAAAATTGATTGATGCTGTAATTTTATGCAAATATATGTTTGCATTTGTTTCTTTTTTGTTGTAGTTTGTGTTCTACGTTCCATGTTTTATATTTTATGAACAATAAATCTGGTGCGAGAAAAACATTGGAAAAGCTTCTGAAAGTTGCATGGCGTGTTCTTAATAACAATATATTAGAACCGTACATCGTACATCCCTTAGGCAAACTATGTACTGTGCAGTGTGTGCTCTAAACATCAAAGGTCTAGTGAGTTACATATTTGTGATTATTAAATATGAATTGGTCATTGGTCAGAGTGAAAGGTTTAGTGCAAAAATTCAAATTTGTCAGCTGCCAGGAATTGTTTGCATGTTTGTCAGACCAAAACTACGCTGTGGGATATCCAAGTCGCTAGCACGTTGACGTTTAGTGTAGACACATGCACATTCGTAATAATGTTGTAATTAATTAACATAAATTTTTATGTAGCGGTCACAGTTTGTGTATTCAACCATATTTCCTGTTTTGCTCAATTGAGTTCAACAATATTACGTATAAGTTGGAAAAACGGCTAAAAACTAGCGCGTTGTACATTTTCTGTTTGTTTACATTAGATGCCCAAAATACACCAAACACAAGTTGAACCAAGATATACGATATATTCAGATTTAGAGACATTTGTAAATTATTTATCTAAATTCTTGGAATTGAAGATTTTGTTGCATTTTATCATTTGGATCATATTAAAAACAAAACAAAAAATCCTTTAAATTCCCATTTTTCATAGACTGCAAAAACCAAAACACAAGCAGTACAATGAAAATGATTTTTTATGTTTTATATTTATTTTGATGTCATAAACCAATGAAATATTTCACAACATTTCAACATTTAAATTATTAATGATTTTAAACTAAAATACAAATCGGACGTATTTAGTTTCATGATGCACCGCCAATGCTTCTCGATGTTCTGAGTTTTATGAATTTGGTGTTTACATTCTTCTTTCTACTGGAAACTGTGCTGAAATTAATAGCATTTGGAATTAAGGTTTGTAACAACAGAATGAAACAAGAAAACAGACATTTTTTGTTTCTTTTGTATAGTATTTCAATTTATATATTTTACGTTGAACTTTTATTTTTCTTTGAATTTTAATTTAATTTTTAAATTATTGTTAAATTTGGTTTAAATCTCAGATTCGCTAATGTCTTCATCGAAATTGTTGACACACCTCACTATTATTTGATTCAATTATATCCGAAAATGAAATATTTCACAATAATTCCTGTTGTAATTATTTTACTACAGTTCCAAACACTATTTCTAAATTGAATATTTAAATTTAGAGAACTTCAGTTTTATTGCCTATTTTAATCAAAACAACCTGAAACAAAAACAAATTGAAGCTTTAAAATGAAACTTTTGTCTTTTTCCCATTCCAATTTAATTCATATTCAATTTCGCCATTTGTCGATTGCCATTTAGAATTTTTAATAAATGTTTTTCTATATTAAACCCTCTAAATGCATGAATTTAATTGTTCGAGCATTTTTCGCATAGACTTAAATTCTATCCCCATACAAAAGGAAATTTATGATGCAAAGTTGATTTTTTAAACATTTTCTGTCTTTAAATTTGTCAATACAAAAGTCCAAAAGAAGCTCATTTCCAATTTAAATTTAAATTCATCAAATTTATGTGCGAAGCAGTATTCTACTGTAAGGGTACTCAGTAAACAGACACTGAGTACTGTGCGTTAGAGGGTTGACCATCCATACTAACACCAAACAAATTCGCAATTTTCTCTCTCGTTTCATCTTCAAATTTTATTGGCTTATTCAAAAGGTGGAACTCATCTTACAGAGAGAGAATTTTGATTTGATTTTATTTAGAAATTATATCGGTTTTTCGTAAAGTTGCAATAGCAAATGCACCATCAGCTGTAGTTTAAATGATTTAGTTTATATTGTTTCCATTTGTTTGTATTTTTGTTTTTTAAGTTTGTGTTTTCGTATGTTAGCGCAGCTTACCATAGAGTATCCCGATGAAATGGACAAGGGCTATGCAAATGCAGCTACAAACATATTCGTGTTTAAGACTATCTTGATTATTTACTTTGTATTTTCACACAGTTTTCATTTTTTTTTCGAACTTCATTTTATTTCATGTTTTCCTCTATGAACTAAACTATTTTTCCCATTATGTTTGTAGAGTAATTTCCATTTCTTAGTTTCCCATTAACAACAGTATTTTTGGCTAGTCAAACGCCCAATTTTCTTAGTATGTCATACAAGCTTTAGAGCAATCGTAACTAGAGCGCACGCATATTTTTTCTCTGTATAGGCAAACAATTTCAAGGTAAACAAAAAATGGCTAGGAGATGTTCCTAATCAAAAGCTTATTAAAACCTCAACATTGTAAACAAAAGTTGTTGTTTAGTTTTGTGGCCAGTACGCAATACAATTCGTATTTATATTTGAGTAGTAAACACTAGATCAGGACTAGATTGATTGACGTCTCAAAGTAATACAAACATATCTCCAGAATTTAATGTAAAAAAAAAAAACAAATTAAAAACAGATGAATTCTTTGCCTTAGTTTTGGCGGATATTTCAGTTTTCTCTTTTTCGTCGAAACGCCTTTTAAAACTTAGAAGAACGTGAACGGAAGAAAATTCGTAAGTGCCGAATTTCATCGGCTAGGTTCTTCTAATGAAACACACTTACAAATTCATTATTATTTTTTTTTAAAAAAGCGCTGTTCCCAAAACAATGACATTTTCATTTGAAGCTCATTTTTAAATAAATCTCATTTGAACATGTCATTTATCATAAGGAAGAAATCAGGGCTCTTAGGTGCAATATTTATGCAAATCACAATTTATTTTCAATTATTTCAAATCATTAATATGTTGTTTTTTTTTCAAATTTCACTCGCTTTCACAACATATAGAACTTTTTCAAAGATGCCTGGAATGTATTCGATTTCATTACTGTAATCGGTAGCATAATCGACGCAATGGTGTTGGAGATTGGGGTTTGTATCTCTATTTGAGTAGTATGACATTTTTATAAATAAATTGCATCCATTTGATTGATCTTTTTTCTAAAATTCAAGTTCACTTCAAAACATTTGATTCTTTAATTTTTGTATTCTTAATCATATAATATTTCTGTTCTTCAATTCAATTGAATGGAATTTTTGTGCGAAGAAAAACCGCTTATTTTTATATTTTGAATCTTTTGAATAGTTTGCACAAAATCCGTGTGAAATATTTGTTCACCTTCTTTTTTGTTTGTTTGAATAACACTAATTTCTTTAATTACACTATTCGAAAGATTTTTGTCTGCTCCAAAGACACTGGAATGATGCCGCATGATATTATGCTAAAAAGGACGGATCTGTTTTGCAATATCAACTATTGACTTGGCGATGTCATATAGAAAATGCAATAAATGTTATCTAATTGTTGAAATACTATGAAGTTTCTGCTTGAATGAATCAATAAATAATATTGAACAACAGTTGATTTGGCAAAACATCTGATAACCTTGGTTTCCTTCTATAAATATTTTAAAGCGTGAACGAACATCGTTCAATGAATGGAGTTTGTATCGAACAGTGTTACTAAAGCATTTTGATTGTCTTTAGTTACCACCAATCGGATTTCTTACATTTTTCATCTTTTTCAATCTATCTTTCCTTTTCTCGGAATGCAATTAACTGTCTCTTAATTTTAATTATTATATATTTTGTCTTGCCTTTTTCATTATATTATTCTCTTTAAAAAAAACATTTTCCGTTTCTTTTGGCAATAATTGTGTACATTCAAAGTAATCATATAAAAATAATAATATTATCATTTATTAACGCAATACAATATCCACACACACTTACACACAACACACGAAACTCACTGGCGAAACCAATGATATAAAAAAAAAAAAAATTAAAAAAAAAACTCATTTACGATGATCATGCACCGGATCTTGCGACATCGATTTACATCCATTCCAATTTTATCCGATCAAAATACAAAATCAATGAAACGTTTAGACATCTGTTGATTTTGAGGTAAAACATAATCCTGATTTTGATAGTTTACCCTTTGCCCAGCCAATTCCTCGCAAATCGGTAATTGAAATTAGTTTGATTTATTTTGTTTTTTTAACTATTCATATTGCTTGACATTGCTTTTCAGTGAGATGATACGATTTCATATTAAAGATTGAATATTTTCAAAATTACAAGTGCATTTGAATTAAAATGCTTATTAATTCATGTTCAAAATTAAAGAACAGCAATGTCATTCTATTTGTTAGGCTAGAATTAGTTCGACTAATCGTTATACTTCTTGATATTGATTGAGTTTACAATTTTATATGAAATCCGCAAAAAAAAACGCACAAAACAGAAGACTAAGCGAAATCATCTTTTAGGTATAAAATGAAATTTTTATCATCCTTTGGTAGTTCAACAGGATCCTTAAAAAGATAATTTATGAGATATATAGAAAATGAAAATGGAAAGTATTTGTGATGCAAATTACGAAAACTGGAATTTAACAGTGGAAATCAAATTCAAATTAATGTCATGAGGCAGAGAAATTTCTAATATATATATAAATTCAGTTACATATTAGAATAGATTAAAAAAAACTGCTTAGAATCAGCGTTTCATAATTTAACCATTTAGTTTTATCTTAATTCGAGGACTTTATGTTAGAATTCAAGTTATTAATTCAATATATACGAATAGATGGTAGAAATAAATTTAAAAAACATGATACAGAACGGACACAGACACATACACAGACACCAATAGCACAGAAACACAAGAACATACATTGGCAACACTGCATGCCACAAACTATACATTTCCACTGAACTAAGTTTGTAAAATCGCATGTTCAATTTTAACAAATCTGTAGTAATGTGTAAAATTAAGTGATTCGAAATAAAATTTCTCATGCGAAATTGGTCACGAAAAGCAACGTAAAAGTACATCCAAAATCATTACAATTGTTTTCAAATCAACACTTGTTTTATGTTGCTCTTCTCGACCCATTCCGTACCTTCATTTCGAACAACTTAATTCAATTTTTTGGTTATTTTCTCGCATTCGCGAACATCATTCGTATTATGTTATTATTAATCAAATTGAAATCAATTTTATTTTGTATTGTAGATGTAGTAGACACACTCAAATTAAATTATTTCATTCAATTATTGTTCATCTATTGAAAATAGACAATTGTTTTTCTTTGCAACAAAATTGTTAAAATGAATGTTGAACTGTTTGCATTGAAGAAGTTTTCGACATAATAAACGATCAAATATCTGATCGTATTAAAATTTCAATAGTTGCAGAGTAAATCAAGCTTTGTAATGCACAATTTTAATGTATTTCATATAGAGCATGTTGAATGAGTTAAATACTATGCATTTAGTTCGGTCGTTCAGCAACAATTTGTTTCAAGGAACAAGTTGTCATTTGATCAAGGGGGAAATGACAACCTTTCTGCCATTAGAAACGTCAAAAATACCTTCAAGTACCTTCCTAATATCGAAACTACCGCCAATGAATCGTATTTCTCCAGCAATACAGCATATTATCATAGTGCTGGAAAAATACGATTCATTGGCGGTAGTTTCGATATTAGGAAGGTACTTTTGACGTTTCTGATGGTAAAGCGGTTGTCATTTTCCCCTTGCATTTGATTGTTAAGGCATATTTAATTTTTGATTTTTGTCGTAGTTTTTTTTTGATATTATGACTGAGTTAATGTCTTAGCACAGATATAAAAATCCACACTCTTTAGATAGATGTTTAGATGAAATCCTCCTTCAAATCACTATGAAATTCCAACAGCAATTAAACCTATCAATGTAATTCTAATGAATATTGTTCTGTTCGATTTGTCACCCATTTCGGTTGATCGTAAAAATATACAGGCAAATACATTTAACGTTGGATTCCTGCGTCTGTTCCGTGCTGCCCGTTTAATTAAGTTGCTGCGACAAGGATATACAATCCGTATTCTACTCTGGACGTTTGTTCAATCATTTAAAGCCCTGCCGTATGTCTGTCTACTTATTGCAATGCTATTCTTCATTTATGCCATCATCGGGATGCAGGTACAATTGTTTGCTTCTGTTTTTGTTTATGCTTGATTTATATGTGCTTTCTCAACATATCGCTGTGATGAATCCTAGAGGAATGTAATTGAATTTAACGAATCAGTTCGGTATTAATGTTTTTTTTTTCTTCAGATTATAGAGAAACAAATGTTGTGCTTGAAATAATGGATTTTAAGCAATAATTTTCGAAAATTGAAAGAAATTTATTACATTTCTCCAGGATGATTCTACGATTAAAATGATGTGTATTTTTGTGTATGTTTTACGTGTTCAAGTGAATGTCAAAGGAGGGATATGGTCGGATGGGCGACAAAGCTTACACATAAGCGATAAGTGATTTTATGCATCCTGAACCCCAAGTTTCGATAGTTGACTGTAACGCTGTTGACTTTGATGAAAAAAAAAACAAAATTAAAAATCGCCGTAAATTGCTTTTTGTGTTATGTTTTGACACGTCCCAGTCGTGAAAGATCTTTCTGTGCATATCCCTTTTTTGACCGATTCGCTTGCATTTCGTTAAATTGATTGGACCAAAGTAGGAAAGAAAAACACTCTATAATAATACACCGAAACAAAAAAATCGATTCACAAAACACTCCAGCTCAGAAGTGTAATGCTCTAAATATTTGAATTCATTTTCAGTCAAATGCTTTTTACTTTATATTTCATAGAAATTTTTTTTTTAGCGTAGTGACGGATTCTAGATTGTCCATAATCATGGATGAAATTAGCTTAATATAAAAATAGCCTAAAACTAATGATTCTTTAAATAAATATTTACCACCGATTTTACCATATTTATTATCGTTTGACCGCACTACGACAATCAACTACCCCCTCAATTCAATTGAAAAACTGAATAATTCCACCGAAAACGGTTAGGTTTTCGGTAATATGAAGTTCGATCCAGCAACGGCTTTGAATCGACACAACAATTTTCAGACATTTTTTGGTGGCCTTCTACTTCTTTTTCGGTAATGCAACAATCACCTGAGCAAAGTGACAATTTTTATCATTTCTATATTGACACTGATCGCCCGATCAGTTTTGTAATTTTGTACAAAAGACCAAACAAAAAAAAATCCCATTCATTTGTTTATTCGTTTATTTGATCCCAACCGTTGAATATCATATTCAGTTAACAAGTAATTATAATTAGAATAAAAACCAAACCCTGTGCAAAGTGTTGTTGTTGGTATCGTGCCGTTGATTCCTCTGTATTTTCATAGCACTTGTGTCATTTTCACAAAACACGAGTGTCCATTTGTGACCGTAGAGTTGAACCAATTTTTTCTTTTTCATTTGTAAACATTTTAGTATTTTACATAAAATGCTAATTTTGCACAATGTTGTAATTGTCATTCCAAAATTAACCCAAAAATGGATTATTATTACAACCATTTTATACTAAACTGAATAACACTTAAACCAATTATCAAAGTAATGATGATAAATGATAAATATTATTCTTTATTTACAATTGAGTCAATTGTATTTTATCGATACGTCTGAGATAGCCGCATGCTGTAAATAAATTGTAACGAGAAACGGGTTCTATGATATTGAATACACTTAGCACTGTTGTCATAGGTTCCAGAACTGTTGTACTTACGAAGTAGCATTTTCAGAACATGAATCAAAGATACCATGCGTTTGACAAATACCATAACAAATCACTGGACTGTCTCCACCGATGAACACCATCTAGTTCAAAGACGCATTTGAGTTTGTCAAAGTACCATGAAACAAATGGCGTATGTTAGAGTTATATTTTTTGAAATAATCAGTGAGTGGTATCTTTGACACCAAACGAAACCTTGGCTTCTGGTCAAAGATCACTCGATCAGTTGGATAGAACGCTCTGTATAAAAACAGACAGTTATTAAAAGGTCCACCAAGCCAACATCACTCACATTCATTTCAATGTGGATTCAAATCACAAAGTAACTATAGATCATTACAATAAATCAGGATCTGTGAATTTCTTACACGACATATCGACAAGTTTCATACGTTTGGCTGGTTTCACCCTTTGAAGCAGCTGTTCTTCACTTTTTCCACTGAAGTTTGTTCATTCTTGAATTCAGTGAGTTGCAACCGAAGTCAACTAAAACAAGATGATATGTTGCATCTTGGGTCTCACCTAACTACATACGGAGTGGATGGCGATTCATATATATGGTTCCAAACCTATTGTGATTCTGATTCTGATTCGGCTTTTCTGCGCTTTGTCCAGGGCTATTAGTGTCAAATCTATTCCTCGTTCCCACTTTTTATGGTTAATTCGCTATTTATAGCCAAAATAATCGATGATTTTGCACAAAATGTATGAAGATTGTTGCACAATTCCCGTCATCGAATTCTGTTGATGGAAAAATGCCCGTTCAAAACATGGTTGTCAAATCCAATCGTGACCGAAATGTGTGAAACGTAATAAAGTGCCACAGAGATGGAACCTATGTATAATAGTGTAGTACTCTGTACTAATTTGAACGATTGAAATATGAGATGTTGAATGTAGAATTACAGTATTTCCAGAGTAGATAAATGAAATGTACTTCGAAACCGAGAACAATGACCACTTATCGATTCACTTAGATGAACGATTCTGGCGGTGAATGCGTTTCAGCCATCGCCCAATATAGTTTAGGCTTAGATTTGATCCAATCAAATATAAAACGAATTGTTTTTTTTTTTTAAAGATAAGACAAGTTCTTAAAAACACATGATAGGAGCTCCAATCTTAAAATACCAAACATCAAATATTTCTTTGCTCTTCTCTTCTGTTTTACTATTTCTTTCTGTCTATTCTTTTTTATTGAAACATCGATGTTGTGTGTTTGTATTTACCGTGATGAACGAAAAACCAAAAACAAAAACATTCCATTGCTCACTATAAAAAAAACTTTCTACATTTTTCTTGCGTATGCTCGTTCGTTCGAATTTCAAATACAAATGACAAAACCAAAATAAACAAATCCACAAAACAATTTCCAAACAAACCTCAAATCGCGATTGGCCTGTCAAATAAATATCATCTTCCAAATCAAACTCAAATCGAATCAAAAAGGTTTTTGGAAATATTGCTCTATCGCCCGATACCGCCATTACAAGGCACAACAATTTCCGATCATTTGTACAAGGATTAATGCTACTGTTCAGGTAAGTCGCAGCTTTTTCGCTGAATATCTACAAATAATGTGAATTTTGTTCAAATTCATTAATATTTTATTTTCGTTTCTCTTATTTCGTTAATTTTTTTGTTGTTGTACTCAAAAATTGGTTAATAGGACTCTAAATGAAAGAAAAACGAATTTCTTTTATTTGGCTGTATGTTTATTTTGTTCAATTCATCAGTGATTATTAGATCAAAAATGAAATAGACTTTTTTTTGCCTTATTTTCAATTTTAAAACAAACAAACAATATTTTTTTTTAGATGATGAGTATCAGCTGAAGAAATATACTTTTCTTCTTCTTTCTTAAATTAGAAATTAATGAAATACAAAACACAAATTAGCATTATTTACCAAAAAATTGAATGTCTTTTGATATCGGATACATGTTTGCCAGGAAAAAACATTTGCGGTTAAAATGTTTCAAAGAAAAAATAATAGAGAACATGAACACAACATCAAATAGAATAGTTAACCAAACCAATAGATTGAATATTTAATCACTAAAAAAAAATTAGTCAGCAAACGATGTTAGGAAACTCAGGTACATCAATACGTCGTGAACAAAACGAATTGTTTCATTTATCTCAGACACAAAATTTCTTTTGTGTATTGAGTAGAGAATGTTGTTCGGCCTTAGGTTCGTATTTGTGTAGAAAATTTTTGATGGTATTTTTCAACTAGCAAAATAATTAAAATTAAAGGGAATTCAATCGGAATGAATGAGTTATGGACGTGTATAGTAAAGCAGGGATACTGAAAGGGAAAAGAGTGTCCTAAAAATGTGTTGAAACATTTAATTTTACCAATACAATACATTCAGCCAGAATTAATGGAAAATCGAACGTTCCATGTTTTGTCTGTATGGAACTGTTTGTAAAGTTCAGTATTCCCGCAGAGATGAGTTCAGCACATTTGAATAATATTGTCACGACGCGCTCAATGACAATGTGCTACATTACTCTGCCGAACGTCAATGCTATCTATTTCTATCTATTCGCATGGATTTCTATAGTGTAAATATGTGTTTCATGTATTATTTATTGTTTTACACTGTAAACGTCTATCGAAGTTGATCAAGGTGGTGGGCGGAGAAGTTTGGATAGGTGGAACGTAGCCTTTGTTTGTAATGTCTGCTACATACCAAAATGCCGGTTCCAAGAGCTCCGACTTTGATTTTAAAGTTTACCTAATTTTTGACCCATTGAAATTTATCACAAAAATACAAATTTATCAAGCAAAATTTTCTCTATTGCCCTAAAAATGTATTCTGTTTTGATTTTTTGATTTTTTTACTTGGAAAAACCGACAAAAAAGTTAAAGTCTAATTTTAATTTTTAAAGTCGATTTTAACTGTTTTGCCAGTTATTCCAAAAAACAATATTTTATTAATACCAAATACATTTTTCGAACAGAAGAGAAAATTTGGCGTGATAAATTTTTATTTTTGCGATAAATTGCAATATCTCAAAAAATTAAAGTCGACTTTAATTTGTAAAGTCCGAGCATTTGGAACCGGCATAAGATCAAATTGTGTTGAGCAACGTCTGAATTCACTGCATATATTATTCTCTTTCTGCTGAAACCCTCGAACATAACAATTACAGTTGGAGTTGAAGTTGAATTTGAAATTAACGTTTGAATCCCACAACAATTGTATAGTATCAAAATTGTACAAATTCATCAAAAATTTCATTACAGTCTAGATAGTGCAATTTAGAGCATTTATTTAAACAATTTAGACAGTTTGCCATACATTTATACATCCTACCTCCGGTATAGAAATAAAATGACAATTGTTTAATTTGGATATTCCGTGATAAAATACAATTATATATTTTTTTTTAGAAACTAGCTACCTCATTATCAACTTTGTATCGTATATAATTTTGCAACTTACGGATCAAACCGTACAATTGGTTTGTTGCAACTACATCTAATTGAAGTTGAATATTGTTATACATTTTGAATACTAAAGCCTCTCTTTTTGTCCTAATATTATATATCCTATACATTATTTGTCCCATTGAATAGATTGTGTTGTTCACATTTGACCTAAATAAATAGAAAACATTTTTTTTTTTCAAAAAACTACTCTATAAAATGCATACGCAACAGCTGAAATAGAGCTTAAACTTAGAGCTGATTTTTATATAGTCCATTACATTTTTGAGTTCTTTTTATGTTTTAGATTCTTTTTAATCCACCTTATTTTGGGTAGAATGTTAAGAAAGTGAACAATTTTGATTATATATATATATCATAATAAATATACTAGCAACAATAGTTCTAACGAAATTTTTCACTTTCTGCCATTTATTTGCTTTAACATTTTAATTTTGAGCACGATTATGCCAAATGTTAAAATTAATATATTGAATTATTTTCGAACCTATTGCAATAGGTGTGCGACAGGCGAGGCTTGGCCGAACATTATGTTGGCATGTCTTAAAGGTCCGTGTGATTCCAAGTCAGGCAAGCAAGGCGAAGACTGTGGATCACCAATAGCATATGCATATTTCGTGTCCTTCATTTTCTTTTGCTCGTTTTTGGTAAGACACTATAAATGAATTTAAAAAAGAAATACTAATTTATTGACTCAGCGTATACCAATGCAAACATTTTACATTGACAATAACTTGAAAGCGAAAAATAATTAAGTGAAACTAACAAGCATAGGTTCTGACATGAACTTACACGAGATAGAATTCTTTCAATTTGCTAGGGTTTTTCCTAGAGTGATTCATCTTCGAAAATCGGCAGAGAATCCATGTGATTTTTACATGTACTTACGAATGTGTAAGGTATTGTACGAGTACTGCAGAAATACATGGTGCAAATGTGCGTGCACTCGCGAGTATCTACGAGTCCTATATTTTGAATCGCAAGTGCTCACGTGTTTTTGCCATGTCTTTCGATACAGGCACTCCTGGACTTGCGAGTAGAAACGCAAGTAATTAAATTCCCTTGGAGATTTTTGTCGAGAATTACGCCTTTTTTGTCTGGGTAGGTTTGTTCAAAATAAACCATAATGTCACAGACTATATGGCTTCAGACAGTATGACAAAATTTTAAAAAACGTCAACCGAATTAAAATTGTCTTGCACTGGTATCCAAATGAATGCATAATGCATGAGAATAAAAATGAAATGTATTTTACATGGAAATTCACATCCATTTAACTGAGACATTTTACTTAAAACATTCATATCATTTTAGATGTTGAATCTTTTCGTTGCCGTCATCATGGATAATTTTGATTATCTGACAAGAGACTCGAGTATATTGGGTGCGCATCATTTAGATGAGTTTGTGCGAATATGGGCTGAATATGATCCGAACGCAACGTAATCCATTCACAATTTTGCTTCTTATGTTTTATTGGTTGGCTCAAAATGAAATACCTAATCGGGTTTGGTTCGGTCTGTTTGTTTGTTTTTTTTTTCTTTTCTTTTCTAATTCACAGGGGCAAAATACACTATACCGAAATGTATGATATGCTAAAAAATATAGATCCGCCTTTAGGTTTTGGTAACAAATGTCCGAACCGCCTCGCCTACAAGAAATTGATACGAATGAATATGCCACTTGATGAAGAGAAACGTGTGAATTTTACAACAACACTTTTCGGATTGATTCGAGAAAATTTAAGTATTAAAATGCGACCAGCAGAAGAAATGGACCAAGCGGATGAAGAGCTGCGCGAAACAATTCAAATGATTTGGCCGTTTCAAGCCAAAAAGATGCTAGATTTGTTAATACCACGATCCGATCGACTGAATAAAATGAATTTAACAGTGGGCAAAGTCTACGCGGGTTTGTTGATATTGGAATCATGGAGAAACACAAAATTCGGCCAAATTGATAGCGGAATACCGGTAAGCTAATTCACTTCATGTGTTTCTTATTTCAAATCAAACAGTTCATTGATTCAAAAATCAAAACTGGACACCTCGCTCACACGGTGTGTTTGGTTATAGGGACACGTGTTCTTCATTTTTTTTTTTTTTAATATCAAATTTGGTTGATTTAAATTGCATTTTAGGGAATTTTCTTAAATTTTATCGGCCTAAATACTGATATCAAACTACGTATTCTAATCATAAACATATTTGTGTCACCTTTGAAGTATTGGCTTTAGTCTAACGTAACGTAATAAACACCAACAGTTGCTCCGTTAAATTGTGTGCGAAATAAATGTTGTTTATGTCGTTAGCCCAACAAAATGAATACAACTAAAAAGTGCAAAGTAAAACTTGTCATTAAAACACACATCAATAAATTTCCGAGTATGCCAAGACCCTCGAGCTGGGTGATGATTTGGACATTATATTGGTTTTTAAGTCTTTTTAGTGACTTAATATAATTGAGTGCTTTGTGATCTAGCGAATGTCACTTTTATGTAATGATTCATCAGGATTCGGTTCATGTGTCCATTAAAGATGACATTTTGTCTCAATCACAATTTTATTCACAAGACAAAAAAGTCCAAATGGACCGAACATTTATACTGTGCCCTCATAAATGATATCACAGTAGTATGAAATGAATATTCACATTTCGAATTGTTGTAAATATACAAAACAATTTCTGTCGAATCACGCAGCTCGGGATGCTCTGTATACGATATGTGTTTGCCAAGTGGGCAATCAAGAGTAAATTAATCGCTAGTATTCGAATAACCAAAAGATGTTTTAAAAAGTAAAATTTTAGTCACATTTGAAGTAAATTAATTTCATGTCTAAATGTTTTGAATTACCCGTATCGAAATCGACATGCAATTTAGACCCCTTTTCAATCGTAAAATCAGTCCAAAATAATGAAAACAGTTGAATTTTCATAACTACACACATTCACAATTTAGTTAGGTCAACAACAACAACAACAAAAAACACCAAACAGGGTTTCCTTTTTGTAATTTTGATATATCGAGAATTAATTAAATGTGATAATTTGTATAAAACAGAAATTAGTAGATATTATATGTTAAACAGCAGATGTTGAGACACTGTGTCGTAGCAACCTTTTCGGAAACAATGAAAAGGTTGATTCCAAATATCAACTTATTGCAAGTATTTTTGCCACACAACAAAAAATCTTATTCTTGTCAACGTAGTCGTAAGAATCACAGATGATAATTTCAGGGCACTATTCGAAATTTATTTAATTTTTATAGTCGTTTTTGATTTTTGTTAGCCTCACAAATTTTGAAATTGAGCTGTTTTTGAATACATTTTTTTCTTTCTAAACAACTAGATTTAATGTTAGAGTAAGAATTGTATAAAATCAAAAGAATTTCATTTTTCATTGACACTGTTCAATTTAAATTCTGTGCTCGATAGAATTCATTATATTTGACATGTTGTTGTTTTCTTTCTCTCTTTCATTTCCGTGATTGGTGAAACGATCTGATAATAAAAAAAAAACAATCCAAAATGAAATTCAATTTGTTGAAATGCAATAATTTATGATTAAATCTATACAATTCCATTCATGAATACAAAAATCATGTCAACGCTTCGCCATTTTCAACGCCCAAAATTCACATCGCTCAAATAGACGAAAGAGGCAAGCAAAACAAGTCCAACAAAACAGGCGGTATATAAATTGATTTAACAAATTTTGTTCATATTTTTGCCCCATTTATGTTATGTCATTTTATTTTTGATATTTAGTTGCATAGCATAACCGACTGTCAATTTTATTACGATATATTCTCGAAATTTCAATCAATCAATCTCTTCTCTGTCTTTACCTCTTCCCAACAAAGAACTATATTTTTGTATAAATTATATCTAAAAAAAAACAAAACCGAAGAAAATTGCTTTATGAATGAAAACATCAAACTCACATTCGTATATTGTAATATGATTGATTTATAGCAAGCCTTTTTCTTAGTTCTGAATAATTATGTTATTTAACAAATGAAAATATTTATTCTGAATGCATTTCGATTACTTAATTACAATATATATATGTAATCAAACGATTCAAACGCTTTTGAAATGCTATTCCCAAAATTTATATGGATTGAGAAAGAGAGCGCTTCACAAGTCTATTACGATTATTTACCTTTTATTCATAAGATTCCAAGAGTTTTTCTCCTGATATTGGTGTGCATTTCTATCAAAACCCAAAAAATAATCTCAGGAAAAGAATTCATTCAATTGAATGGAAATCCTAAAAAAATCTCACCATCAATGAAATTCAAGTTCACCATAAAAAAAATCCAAACCTCACATTATTATCACTCACTTCGTTCACTTACTTTACAACGGAAATGGCCGTGATAATTTGCATTTGAACATTTGCCTGCTCCAAATGCAAATTAATGTGGTTCAACGAAATGACAATTTTTTTTTTTTTCAAAACAAATAAATAGTCTATTGTTCGTCCATTTTGATTTTATTTTTTTGGAAAATAGACTGACCTCAATTTTTTATTTTTTAAGATAGAAAATCATTAAATAGAATAAAAAAACACACACGATCTTTTACAAATAAGTATTCAAAATTACAAATTAGGAAAGGAAACCAACCACTAGAAAAGATTGATTTTGACATCTGAATCTTATTGAACAAGAATAATAATGAAATTAAAAAAACACACACACATATTTGTCCTATATTTGAATAAGTAATTTAATTTAGTTGTTATGCGTGATTTGAGCAAATGTCAATTGAATGTCCTATTTCCTTGGCACAGTAATTTGATTATTTTGGTGATATTGTCTTTAATTTGAAGATTGATCCCTTAGAGTTTGCGGTATTTAGTGATATTGTTAGTTTAGTGCTTTGTTATCACTCGGGCGAGTGATCTATTCGTAGAAATTATAACCGATTTTCAGGAATGAGCACTCAATTTTCAAAGCCTTGAGATAATTTACAACATGTGAAATGAATGCGAATGTTTTACTACTTTTTATGGCATCAAAGCTAAGTTTTGATTATGCATGATTTGACATTTTTCTACACATCAATATTTTATGAAATGAACTATCAAATTCAATTTTTACTCCAAACAACTGGACAAATTTTGATTCTGACATTCATTTGATTTGCACGTGTCTTTGGTATTTTTTTTAGCGTTAAATTAATTTGAATTTTTTGAAGCTTTATAATGAAATGTATAAAATAATCCAAAATTTCTACAAATTTCATTAAATTTGCTTCATTACATTTACTTTTCTTACTATAACAATCATTTTAAAATACACAACCACATCACACAACACAAAATGTAATATACAAAATTAAACAAACCGACCAAAAAAACAAAACAAAAATCCACACAACAACCGTCACACACAAACACAACAACCATCTATGAATCATCAACCACTTTCTACCACCTCTTCTAAAAATTCTATCGCCGAAATTGTGATCGAAACAATCCGAATGAAAACCTATTTTGGGGAAAAACAAAATTGATATTTTAAACAAATCCACAAAATTGTAAAAATCGAACGGAAATGAAATGGCATTGCTGAGTTCAGCAGAAACAATCATTTTTCAATTGTTTACTGGATATGGCCGCGATGGAAAAGACAAATTCTCGAGCTGGCTCAATTAATATTGAAAACAACCTCGATGCTAACGCTAGCTCGCAAACACATTTACTACATGGACAAAATGGTCAAGAAGAAAGGTCGAGTCTATCGCAACTGGCTCGTCACAGCACTATTCGAAAACGCTCTTTACGGTAAGTAACATCGATTTTCAATTGTCATATCTCAATTACAGTGGTGTGAAAAGTTGATGGGCCTAAATAAATGCCAGAATGAAAGGCATCCAGAAAAAGTATTTTCCGATTGTTCTACTCTACTCGAACTAATCGGCTGGTTTAAAGAACATTCATTTATTAATTGTAGGCGCTAAATCAACTTTTCCAAAAGCCACATGTATTTGTTAACTGATTTTTAACCAACTTCCCCAGCTGACATATTTCTTTTTTTTTATCTTTTGATTCTCGTTTCAGGAGTAAAAAGGTGATAACCATATTACGTAATACACATTAACCTAACTAATATTCAAATCAAAATTATTTGACGAGAGGGAGGGAATTGAACAAGACAAGTCGCTTTCTAAATGTCTATGTCATATTATATATTGAGAAGGCGTTTAGTGTTGTATGTTTCCCGTGTTCGACTAAAACGCTCTTTTAATTTCTGTTATTCCGCTTAGTTTGAGTTGGCAAACAAATAACTGACGACTGATTTCGTAAATTATGTCATTTATTGGTTTATCGTAAATAAATTTGATTCCCGTTTAACATTTGATTTGTAATATTTGTGGGACCCCCATATCCATAATTTTGTGATCATATCAATTGATTAAATGTTTGTATAACTGTGTTTCAATTGGCAATTTAACCATAATTTCAAATACTTAGCCAAAAACAAGTAGTTACCGATCGATTCAGCCCATAACATACAAATTCAATAGAATTTTTTTTCTAGAAATTGTTTCGAAGTGGATTTTTCTAGTGTCCAGTTAAAATATAATAAACACACACATCCATTTTCTTTTTGGGGCGAATACGTATAAAACACATAATGAAAAATGTTCTGATGAAATACAGTGAATTCTTATGTAATCATGATGCATTTATAAAATATCACAATTTTAGTAAGATTTTATACGATGCCAGTAAATGTACGGGAATACACTTGCTTTGATTTGAACATTTTTCGATGGTGATTTAGATGATTTTTATGGTCAACTTAAGGTATGATTAAACTATAGGTGCTGTGCATTTGTCCGTTGACGTATTGGCTCAATATCTGGCACAAACAGTGAAGTTGAGGATTTCGAACAGTTAAAAATGTCTGTGTACACAAAACCCAACTGGCGTGCATATCACTATACCAATTGATCTACTGCGTTCAATAATGCACATTGCACAGATAGAATAATTGTGCCTTAAGAATGTCACAAATATAGTTTTAAAGCGTAGTCTTCGTTTGAAAACATCGTAGAGGTACGAGCGTTACTGGCTGAACATAGAATTTATAGCCAACGCCATTTGAAATGTGTTAACCAATCCGGAATTGTAGCGCGAAGCAATCCAACAATTACAAAAAAGCTAATTTTTTGTAGGAAACACTTTGATCATTTTCAATGCTAGAAAATCATGAAACAAAATAAATGAGTATGTGTTGATTTTTTTTTTCATTTAATTTTTTGGTAAGTATATATATATATATGGATGCTCTTTAATAGCAGCAATCGACATCAAAATTTGCCACTGATCTACACAATCAGTATGCTTTTAATTTTCCATTTAAATCAACACGTTTAAAACTCTGAACCTCACGACAATAACAGCAACAACAAAAAAACTCTCTTTAAACCTAAAAATCTAATCATGTCAACTCATCCGAATTCAAATTGGAATATTTATTGTAGAGACGAGTTTTTTTGCATGGTTTAATCCTTCTTTTTGTGTTCTTTCCTGCATTTTACAATACAATTAAAACTTGTAAATACAAACAAATTTCATTGAATTGTTGGCGTACTTATACTTTCTGTACAATATAGCTTGCCCATTTGATTCAAATATTTTCTTTTTACTCAACTGTAGCTCTTCAAATTAGTGCACTATATAAATGCACGTTAGTCAATTTCATATTTTAGCTTTTTTTCTCTCATTCTATTTTAATATTATAACAATGTCTAAATCGTACACTATGTTCAATTTTGACGTAGTTGATGTAGAAATTAGGATAGATGCTCAATGATTCAAACACAGTGTTCATATTGTTATTTTTTTAAAAAATAAAAACGAGAATATAGGACAAGTTCAAGCAAAACAAAATATAAAAACCTTAATAAAAAAAAGAAAATTAGCAATTCAAGCAACTTGTAACCTATAGTATAGTTTCCAGTGTTCTGATACTCCCACACCTGAATACGTATTTTATTTTTTTTTAAATTGATATTTATAGTAACTTAAATATTGCTTTTCTTTTGGTAATGTGTTAAAAATGTAGATGTTGGAATTGCAAGACATTGGATCAAGGCAGCCATCAATGGAATCGTTGACGGGTCCCAACGATGGATCGCACTTACATCCAGGTCATCAGTATTCGAGTCGACGATCTCCTAGTCTAAGGTAAGTTGGATCCATTATTCAGTTATTATGTTTAACTTAACATTTATTTCGTCTATTCACAGACGAACTGGATCACCACTTGCGCGAACTCCAAGTCCTCGGCGGCGCAGTCATTTGCATCCACATCATGATGTTGGATTCTCCGACACCGTATCAAATGTTGTTGAAATTGTTAAAGAAGAGCGTGGACATCGTGGCTATCGTCCCAACGGCAGATATCCTCGAGGTATACAATCATTTACTACTGCTGCACAGACTTTGAACTATTCAAATTTATTCGAAACACTTTTCGTTTGTTATCAATTAATTTACAAAAACCTTCATTTGAGCCCTTTATTTTGATCAATGTACGATTATTTGTTATTTTGTCTGTATGAAATCGAGTGCGCGTGTTTCGATTTAGATAAATGAAATGTAGTTTTGATTTAAAAAGTGTGACATTCTATATCGGCGCCCCTCTACTGATACGAGACGACAATTATTCAAGCCAATTACAGAGGTGTCACCGGAAACAATATGCATGATATGGCTGCTGCCTATTCGATTTCGGTTTATGAAATGATCAGCATTTATCATTATCTCAAACATACAGATGCCTTTGTTCTTTGTTCAGATCACTGAATGATTCCATTTGAATACAGATCTTCTTTTTATATTATTACAAAATGTATCACGTATAGTATTATGATCGACCGTTTTCGTGATTCTCAGTAAATACAAAGGGTATTATTTTATTCTCCCAGAGGGCTAATTTCTGCATTTTTTCTCCTTGGAGGAATATCGGGAGAATATATTCCTCTTGGGAGAATAATGCACTTTCTAAACACTGCTGCTGAATCGGTTTGACATCAGTCAAAATATATTGACATTTCAAAAATATTCCTCCATGGGGGAAAAAAGGAGTAGAATATTCTCCCATGAAGAATATATGCAAAAATTCGCCCTCTGGGAGAATAAAATCGTACTCTTCGTAGTTACTGAGTTCTTTTCATCGTTAGGACATTCCCATACAAATATACAGTGATGATAGATAGTCAGTGACAGACAGCGCCACAACTAATGAACAAAAAGTTTCTTATTGACATTTTTCAATATGGCGCCGGCATTCGGTACAAAATGTATGGAGCAGTTTCGAAAAAGAAGAAGCAGCATGTGGTACACTTGTGTCCTCACGATGGTTCTTTTCAATCGTAAATCAAAAAAACAACGGAAATAAATTCATTTATTATATGCTCAAAGATGCGTAGTTAATAGAATTTTCTTCACCAAAGCCACACAGGGGCTTTTCTTCACCAACACAGCCTTACATTTATTGTCTTTTGTGATATCGAAATTTTTCGAAATTTACTCTGTTTCACAGTGGAATGAAATACCAGATGGGCACTAAGAAATGCACACAAATTTCGCTTTATTTGCAGAATTATTATTCTGAGTTGTCAAATATAAAAAAAAATTGGGGTGCGCTCGTACAGAATGTCACGCTTTATATGTGTAAATTTGGCTAATTATAAAAACTCGAATGGTTTAACTTACTTATTTAGAACAATCGACTTTCCTTCTTTGCGTGAATTGTGAAAGTAACACTACATTGAATACAATCGAAAAGTAAAATCTGAAACATTTTAGCCTTGAATAGTGTTCAGGTTCACTCAAAGCGATGTCTTTGGGGGGAGAGATATAAAGAAATTCTTATTAATTCTAAAAATCAACTGTTGAAAGAAGGCTTTAGTTAATGTACTCTTCAATAACTTTCGAAATTGATATTTTTCTAAATATTCGCTGCGTAATCGTTTCCAATCGTTTTTGTCCGATCATGGGGTTATTCATAATAGTAAAACTAGCAGACAATTGCGATCCATCGATTTAATACGTTATTAGTTATTTTACCGTTTTTACCAATGTATTGGTATTGAACTGAGCGACAAACAGAAATGTTAAGTATTGCGCAAATAATATCGTCAAGGAGAACGATCCAAAAGGCGCCAGTATACTGTTCAATCACGTGAGCGCCCTCATTTCAATTGACAGAATCAATGCAATTTTGGAGTTCAAATCGGAACTAATGCAATAAATGTTGATGATGTTGCCGGCCTTTGGAACGATTAAATAAAATTGTGTTTTTATCCTGTTTTAAAACTAATAGAAAAAATTAACAGAGAGACCAGCAAAAACTAGAGCAGCTAGCATCCGTGAAGAACCTCATGCAAAAAGTGCTAGTATTTGAATATTCAAATGTTGATGCAACAAATAAAAACCGAGGGGAATTCAACACTCAATATATCTAGTGATATTTAGTATATTGACAGAAATTTTCGTTTTTCAATGTATCAAATATTTAGAAATATGGGAAGTATTTTTGGATATTTTCAGTTTAACGCCGCCATATTGGTTTTTGTGTGGTCGCCATATTGGATTCATGTCAATATATCGAAAATATCGAAAAAAGTCTATACAAATCGACATTTATTTAGTTTATTTCTGTTTATGCACATAATCTACTTTTATTTCCGTGATAATGAAGAGTATGAAGCCCCTTGATAAAAACCTCCAACTTGATATTTTTCAGCTATAGCTTTGTTCTTAGATATGTATGACTGTAGCCTTTATTAACTCACAGTACTGAAGTGAAAAATGTATTCGTAGAGCATATTTGTTGCACTGTGTTGTCTTCACGGCTTACGTACTGTTTTGATACGTATTGAGCCCACAAAAAATGCGCTTGAAGCGTTTTTTAGCTCATGTTGATGTGGAACGTTGTCCACCGTCCATTGTCCTTTGTTCGTTATCACGTTGCTATCACGATGGCTTTAAAACGCTCCAACCAATCGCCATATTTTGGAATTTATTATTTCCAATATCCAACCCTCTAGTGCATAGTACATAGCATAAGACGAAGTCTTTTGATCGTCCTTATAAAATTGTTTCTAAAATATAAACTAAATATCAAATCAATTCACTTTTCACCTAAAGTACATCAGGAAATGTTCAAACTTTCAATTGCCACCGTTTTTGAGAAACCGTTATTTAGTTACAAACAAGAATGTGCGTTACAAAAAAAAACATAGAATTGACAAGATGAATCATTTGAGATCGAAAAAAATCCCAAATTTGACACTTTAAAACAATGGATTTGTTTGTTCCCTGATTTTTATCAAATTCTTATTTTGAGTAAACTACTACGAATTCAGCATTTTGACTATTTTTTCAAGCATTTTCACCCCAAAATTAACCAAGATCCACCGTTCTTAACTCTATAAAAAATATATGCATTGGAGGGTTAATGAATTCTGGGAATCTTGAATACAATGATTCCATATCCGTAGTTACACAATAACATTGAATGTTAGATTGGATTAAAAAAAAATAGCTGAAATCACTGCTCCGCACCCATATAAATTGCTAAATTTTTATTGAAAAAAGAATCTAGACCAACTTTGAGGCCGATTGAATGACGCTTTCTAGTAATGTTAACTATAATGTTTATTTTCACATAAAAATTAATTTTATAAATCACTTGGTGTTAAACAGTGTGGATAAGTAAGCCCTACGCATGTAAGGCCATTTATATAAATATTAGCCCGAACGCAAAAAGCTCACTTATATTATTTCTTATGGGAATGTAAAAAAACGTGTTCACGGTTATTATTTCCCATGCCATCTAGTTTGACGGCCCTGCATTTGAGTATTTAGATATTTTCATATAGAGCTCCCAAAATAACAAATTTCCCTTTGGTGGATTATTGCTGCCAGTCAACACAGTCGTGCTTTGTATTATTATTGTTCAATTTAGATGGCACCTGACAACAATGAAACAATGATACAAGAGAAGCTATTTTGCATTCGGGCTTTGACATGAATATTTATCTGAGTCCTGTGCTTCAGTAGATAATTTAATATGTATTTGCTTTCTTTCCTGGGTTTTCTCAATTTCCAAAAATGAAAAGAGCTTTGATCACTGTAATGAATTCATCGGAAGTATCATTCAACATGAAAGAAAATCTATTCTACTAATATTGTAAACGTACGATACATGTGCACTATGATGCGGTTGATGTTCGAAATCTTCCCACGAATTCATCATGATGGTCACAGATCATTTTAGATGCGTTTATCATTTGTGGCTTTTGGTGAATGGAAATTATTTGTGTCTATTTATCTCATAATTGAAACTCGGTTCAATAATTATCATGGGATTTGTGTACACATTTGAACAAAGTAAAAAAATAAAAAGAAATGAACGCCGAATATCATTATTTTTTCTCCAAAGTATTTGATCGTTGTAGGAAGGTTGTTTTTCCATTTAAAATAGATTTTATTGAATTTTAAGTATAAACGTAAACCGGATTAGATCTTACAGAATAGTCCCAAAATGGTGTTTATTTTTGATCGACCAGATCAGATAGCTTCATTGAAATCGATGGTAAAAACTTGAAACAAGTTATGTTTAGAATATGCGTTATATACGATTAGTATTCATAGTTGGAATTAGGGATTGCTATCAAAACATACCGTCAGACATAGAATCGACCATGGACACTCACTCCCTTCATTTAGTTTTGGTTATTTTCAATTATTTTTAATCTCTTAGAGATGTGAATTTCGTTTTTGATTGATTTTGAGTTTTTCTTTTAACTCATAACCATTTACACAAAATACTCGATCAATTTACCAACACTAACAACAATCCAACACATTACTTATACGAATAATGTTCAAATGGCGTTCACAGTTCAAGCCAGCTTATGAGATTTATCACCAGATGTTTAAATATTCCATTGATAGAATGTCTATCATTATATATGCAATTTTGTAAACTAGTGTTGTCAACGAACTAGTGCTCGCGAACAGCTATTCGTGAACAGGGTGATTCGTGCTCGTGTATCGATGTTTGTGAACAGAATAATGTTCACGGACAATTTCAATGAACAATTCACGAACCAACTTTGTTCACGAACGTCATCTGTTCACGAATACGAGTTGTTCGTGTTCTGAAAAAGTTCGTGTAAAAATGTTCGTGTAAAAATGTTCGTGAACTGCACGAGAATTCGTTGTTCGTTGACAACACTATTGCAAACACTATATTTGTAGTACTACGTGGAGCTACTCTCATGAATGTCATATTTTAAGTAACAAATATGACATGTGTCAATTTATGATGATTCATATCTCAACTGTCCGTTTTACACGGTTTACACGATTTTTACTCGCTTTTTACACGGTACTGTGTATAGCATAGTACAACGTAGAGACAGGCCAAAGTCTCCGCGCATAAATTCGTCCGCATACATGTATGCGTTGTCAACTCTGTGTGCACTACCCAAGTAACACATTGTAATGCACATTGTGTAACATTATGTGCACATTTGATGGAAAAATGTCGATTTTATGCATGAAATTGAGTTTTGCACATAAATTTGTTGTTTTTCGGTCAAATTGTGCACAAAATGTCTGACAAAAGTACACATTTCATTTCGCACGCATTTGGTTAATTGGGTATGCTGTACATAGTGCCGTATATAAAACGTGTAAACCGTGTAACACGGACAGTGGAGATACCTAATGTTATCGTGTAGCTCCTCTCCGTATGTGTTTCGTCGCTATTGTTTTATTTGGCTATCGGCCAATGCATTGAACTGAGAGTCTGAAGATACCATTCTACCGAGATCAACTGTATCAACGTGTCAACTGATTTTGTTATAAAAACTGTGAACGCCGTTTGAATGTTGATATGTTGCTATACACTCACACTCATACTCACATTCACACTCACACTAAATACAGCCACAATCTAAGAAACTTATTCAGGTTGAGAATTATTTGAATAAGGATGCAAAGTCAACATAAAAACAAACCAATCAATCAATCAATCAATCAAACCAACAAACCAAAAACTACATACTATATATTTAGGTTCGTGGTCGGCATCAACTAGCCCAGCCAGATCACCATCACCATTACGTTACGCACATGGCCATCATCGCCGCAAACAAAATCACTTTCCTCCCACATACGGTACGACAAGTCTATGTCAAAGATCACGTTCACCGAGTCCAGCTCGATTACAGGAAATGCGTGAAAGAGGTAGACTTGCCAATAAAAATCGGTTAATTATTACTATAAAACAAAAGAAGAAAACTAAGCAACTATTTCACTTTCTATCCTTTGAATTTTCCTATAATAATATCTAACTATCTACATCTATTGTTATTTAGCCTGATTTATTACAATTCCATTTAATTTTCTCTTTATCTTTCTATCAGTTTTGTTTTGTTCCGTTGATTTTAGTATTGTTTTGTGTTGATTTGTCCTCGAAAATCAAAATTTTTCATTGAAATAATTAAAAAAAAAAAACGAACAGATTTGACACTATGTTTGTGCAACACTCAACACATCACCGTTGCCATTTCGAAATTGATGGAAATGAATTTTATTGATACACTGTTCATGTTGTGTGAATACTAAAATTGATTTAAGGATGTTTGGCAAATATGCATATTCGCGAACATAAATGAGGCAGACACTATAAATAATCTCTGCATGCGTACATTATTTATATATTTTTTTTAAATGTACCGTTTTGCTTGAATAAGTCACCAAATGCACTGTTTTTTGTGTTTTTAGATCAGATGGTTTTTTCTTTTTTGTCATTTTGATTTCAATTTGTACATTTTGCTTTAACTTATTCTTCTTCAAGCTAAACATTTATGTGGCTTAGAATAGAACTAGGTGTACAGAATCGTGCGAGCACATTGTAGCATGTCGCTTCATAGTCACACTTAAATTTAATACTGCTTATGCTACAAATCGTGTGATTTTGTACATCCGTTTGTCTTCGTCACTGCAACAGAGCGACCACATGTAATTCGTGAAAAATACATTTTTTTTTTAAACACAAATGAATAATTTATATTCAATAATAATCTGCAGATCATTAAATCTGCTATGTCATGCTGTATTTTTCACGCACTATGAATGTCGTCGGCTCACACTCAATAGATATTTTTGTAGCCACAAAAATATTCAGTGCTATGGATCTCCATACATAGTAAACAAATACTAAGATAGAATTCTGTTTTTCTTTCAAGGTGGTCATCATGTGCAATACAGTTATCCAGTTTTAGTTCAACGGCGAGGCCAGGGTCGACGATTGCCGCCAACTCCATGTAAACCGTCAACACTACAGCTGAAACCATCAAACATCAACTTCCCGAAATTAAATGCAAGTCCAACACATGTACGTGGAAAACTTCGAACGAATTCACAGTGCAATAAATTCAATCGTATTCGAGTCCAACAAAATATTTCCAAATTCCCTCGAAAGAACTCCTTAAAACTCGAAAAATGTTACCTTTTGTTTTCTTCAGAAATGTATAATGCCCGGTTATATAGGACTGTTACTATATGAAAATGGATCTAATTACCATTTATTAGTGGCGTTTTCAGTTTCAAAACCTGAACAATGAAAATCTGTTCAAAGGCTATACCCCATTTTTGGAAGCAACTTCAAAGAAGCAAATTTTTCAAATTTGAATGCTTTTTGAATTACGAAAATATCGTCACTGTGTTTCCAATCATTACACGCCGCTTTGACTAGTTTCTTAAAGGTTTTTTCTTTGATTCTTTTTTCATCAGTTTTACTCACAGACACACCATTCGACGCCACATAGTGTTCATTCGTTGCCACATTCACGTGAATTCATTCGGGACAACAAGGACTACTACTATCGGGAAAAAGACAGGGATTCTCGCAGAGAACATTTTCGCGATCAACGCGGGCCAACTCGATACATAGCTAGAAGTCGTGAGTACTCGTCATAAATCTGTTTAATTCTTTAGTTTGTCTAAACTGCATGAACCTGGCATGAACTCTTCATCGAATTTAACTCTTTCCGTATATTAACTTGGATATTTTTCATTGCTATTCTGCTTATAGTTGAGTATGACGACTCGGACTATGACATACGATATGAATATAGGGACCGTGAAAGGGAACTGTATGAACTCGAAAGAAATCGTGAAAGAGAGCTAGAACGCGAAAGGTAACCGATTTGAAATTTCAAAAAAAAAAACAATTGTAACACTTCTGTTTTTTCGGATGATCTTTGAATTCAATTTTTTACAAGAGGAAATGGTTTTTGATGAAACATAATAAGTATGTTTATCGAAAATCCTTTCTCCTAATTTGATGTTAAATTCGTCATTTTAACCCATTTTGATCCACATCCCAAGAAGAAGAATGAACCAAAAAATTAAATGAACTCCAAATTGATAAGAATCAATGTGAGTTTTGTGTTCCCATAAAAAAAATCAAACTTCATTGCTGTGGTGTGTCTGCTCCATACACTGCAAACACTAGTTTGCCGCTTTAAATTAGTGTACAGCATATAGGCACACTAATACCAAGCAGCAATGAAGCAGCAAGTAGTGTGAGACAGCAGCAGCACCAGCAGATGAAGTGTGCACTCACACTAATAACACTCACACTATTAATACTGCTTGTGCTCATGCTGTCTCACACTACTAGCTGCTTCATTGCTGCTTTGCATTAGTGTGTCTATGTGCTGCACACTAATTTAAAGCGGCAAACTAGCGTTTGCAGTGTATGGAGCAGCCACACCACAGCAATGAAGTGTGATTTTTTTTATGGGTTGTGAGAGTAAATGTAAAATTCTTCCTGTTTTTATGGATCTCAATGGATTAAATGAATTTTCCTTTCTCAATGAAAACAGCTACATGAAAACTGACAATAATTTTCATAATCATTTATGGTAATTTCCTTCTGCGTAAAATTTCGATTGTAGTTTCATGTAACAAAGTTTTATTGAGTATTTCTTTCGTGATTTTACAGACTCGATGTTGTAATACTATTCAATATTTATGTTGTTTTTTTTCTGATTTCATGTTTCATGTTTCTTTACACTATCCTGGCGTTGATGTTGATGTTTTTGTTTCGAAAATCGCGTTCGAATTCGGAATTTCTATGTGTTATGCCAATTTACTGTACTATTTTACACATCTTGTGATATTATGCATCCCTTCATAAAAAAAAACACTCTACAAACATCCCATTTTCTATGTGTGTTTGTGTCACGAAAACTCTGCTTGCTTAACTATTGTTTGTTTGGGTGTGTGTTGCGTGCAAAACGAAAATACCAATATGTTTAGTCTTCTTCAAAGGTTGGAATATCACACTCCAATGTCATTCGAGCAAGCATTGGCAATGGGACGAACCGGTATACTACCATCGCCAGTTTTAAATGGATACAAGCAAAAGGGATTAGGCGGTGGCTTAGCAAGCGGACGGCATTCGGATTCAGATGAAGAGGATTGGTGCTAGCAAAGGCTGAACAATGATCCACGACTTCCATTTTCGTAGATCAATCACACAGGCACTGACACAGACCATACATGCAATATAGCAATCATTCACCTGAATTCTTTGTTCAAGGCGATCAAGTAGCTCAAACGTCAAACAATATATATTCACGTCACGCTCTAGCAGAAAATGAAAAACATTTATTAGTGCAGCAAACATTGACATTTCATTTTATTTTTTCTTAAGCCGCAGTTCCTTACATATTCATCCAGTTAGATAATTTTCAAAAAAGTAGTTCACATTTTTCAAACTGTTTTTTTGTTTTGAAGTCAATTGAGACTTTAAAGTAAATGATTCGGTTTATAACCAATATGATCAGTCCAATAAAATATTTTCAGTTTGGCGCATTAAAGTACCTCAAAATAAAACCGAATGTGAATATTCTCTCCAGAAGACGATAACAAATTACTTTGTCCTTCGGAACGAAATGATACAAGTTTTAATTTTCGTTCGAGGAAAAACGACCATTTTAGTGTAAGGGCAACAGCGTTGATAATGTTCACTCTTCTCACTAGATGTGATCACTCTTTGCTCATGAGAGAGAGAATGAAATTTGTATCTATTTGGATCACATTTCATTAAAAATAACATAAAAAAAAATCGTATTTTTAATGCGTCATTTTCAATGTCTTAATGAACCATTTTATAGTAAATATACACACATCAAAAAGGCAGTAGATTTATTGTGTTTGTCGTACGATTTTTTTTGGTTAAATTTACAGCAAACTATAGTAAAACTAACGGCTTTTTTTAATGTGTGCAAACAGGAAGAAAAGCCAATTTCCACCGAAACAAATGCAGCGCATTCATTTATTTGTGAATATAACGAGTATGTAGTTTTGTAAAACATTATGAAATAACTAATTAGTGTTGTCTGAATACATTTTGTATTTATTTATTGAGAGTGCTAATGTAATTGGATAGCACTGAATGTTTTACAGTATTTCACGTTACACGAGCATTTGAAAAATGTATTTTATATATCACATATAAATTAAATGTTTGCATTTGTTTAGGATGAATATATCTTTTCTTGAAATTTTCACATAAAAAAACAAAAACAAATGATGATGACAATAAAAAGTATGTGTCGTTACATTGATAGTATCATAAGATTCATATATGTAATGATTCAAAGAGACGGATCACAGTGATGAGACAAATTTCATTAGCTGACATAAAACATCTTGGGAGAAGAATGGAAACTCTGTTCTCTAATACACTACTGCTCCACCGAATCTTTTCCTCAGCGAAGCAAAAGAATAGCTGAATATTTTTGTCACCAAAGAGACAAATTATTTTGCCTTCTGAAGGAATACTAATCTTCTTTTTTTTTGTTTTTAAATTGAGAATATTGATGAAGTGCAGGGTATACATTGATGTTTATTCCGTTTTGTTCACAATGTGCAGTGTATGTCCCATTTGATTAGTATTTTTATGCATTCATGTGCCATACGAATTAACTGAATATGTCCGTTCACTGAAATAGTCTAGTGTGCATATTTTTACGAGAACTATTTTCTTGTATTTGAGCATGGATTTACAGATGATTCACGTATATATACGTAACTAACATCAACGAAATCTGATAAAATGTAAAAAAAAAAAACAAATTGGAAAACAAAAATGAATCATAAAGAAATGAATGCTTCACATGGCCCGTAGATGTTGCACATTGATTACCTAAGATGTATTGTTTATAAGAATTTTATAACACATATATTTTACGAAACCTCTTCAACATTCACAATCGAAAAATACAACAAACACATTTTAAAACCAAATAAATAGCTAAATGAATTTTTGTTCGTTTTATTATATAGTCAAAGAACATATATCAAATATTATTGAATAATAATATAATGTAATAGAATACAAAAAAGGAAAAAAAAAACAAAAAACAAAGCAAAAAGAAGGAACACAAATGATGCGAACAGTTTAAAACATATTTCTCATAATACATATGAAAAACATAACAAAGAGAACTTATCGCTAATTCACTATCATTTACCGAATTTCATGTTTCATATGAACAATATATATCTCACATAGTGTAACGGTAACATATACACACACACACACACACATAAAAACAAAGAAATTGAAACGATGAATCAAATATTCATATTATTTATCGCTTTGAATCATATTTTAAAGATCATGATTCCAACAGACGATGAAAAAAAACAACTCAACCATATCCTTTGCTTCAATTTGTAAACTATCGATTTTGAACTGTTGACAGGCCCTTTTTGTCAGAGGAAGATTTCTCTGTATGAATTTCATTGAAATCCTGTACATATTTTTCATAAATTTCCACATCTCAGATCAATGCAATATATCAAATAAACGCCTAATAATCTAAATATCGAATTGTCACGAGATGTTAGTTTTGTGTATTGATTCCAAAGTTTAAATTCAATTTGTGCATCTTAACAATGTCTCATGTCGTTAAAATGTGTTGCGGCAAGATTAGCCTGAAGACTCAGGTCTGTTAAAAAATAACATATTCGCGAGTTTTCCTTGTAATTGTTTCTTATTTCAACGCAAACAAATAGTGATTGGCTTATTTTTCATGGTTTGAATATTAAATAATAATGCATTTTTTTTTGTTGAGTTAATTCTATCCTATATTCTTCAATTGTTTCAAAAGTATCGTCAACTGTCTGAATTCCGATTCAGTAGATGCCATCGCGAACTAATCGTCCAGAATTTGAATTACTGGTTCGGAATTAAAACGTTTTACAATAACAATAGTTCGTGTAAATTATTGTCAGTAAACTCAAATGAGCCACATTTCCCTTGAAAATATTCATATTGACAGTGATTCTAGTGATAGGCTATTAAATGTTAAAGAAAATTATGAAACTATGATCGTTATTCCTTAATCATGTGCTCAAATTACTGCTATGTTTCGGGATAACTGTTAAACCATACAAAAAAAATATGTTCATTAATTTGCATATTTATACACGTTATGTTAGAAGCATTCAAATCCTTTTATATGTAAATCCCTTATGGATCCCGCTAAACGAAATATACATATTTTGCGTTTTAATTTCTTCAATATCTTTTCTCTTCATTTATTTTACCCATAAATGAAGTCATGCTACGGGTACTTGGAACACATTAAACTTTTTTTTTTGTTATTATAAATGATACATTTTTGTGTGCGATTAAACCATTCAACCGTGTAATGTCGAAAGCTGACTAAATCCATACCAATAAACTGGATAAACGTTGAACCATTGAATATTATTGACACACATTTAGTTAAATATAAAACCTATGTAAATAGATATATTTCTATCATTTGTTGATTGGAGGCAATTTTTCGTTTTGAATAGCTTAAAAGTGTGAATGCACACAGCATTATCATATTGATTGTTAAGATTGCAGCTTAGAAAAAAAAAATGTGCAATACACCATGAAAACAAACGTAGGACATTTTTGGATTTTGGAATTATTTTAATGTCAATATAATTTTAATGCACTAAATCACCTACAATGCAACAAAAGTAGTAGGTGTGCACGGAAAAAAACGGTTAAGATTCAACCAACCAAAAGTAAAGGAAACTGCAAAATCTCCAAAAATTTCAAACAAATTTCAAATGTCAAACAAAAACGGTTTAAAATGTCTTGGGCAGTGAATGTGATTTACTGAGGAATTAGTCGCGCGTCAGCGTTAGCAACTGACGTTAGCTACTAATATGAAGTATCAACCGACGCTCGGGTGTGGTGCGGTAGAGAGTCGATGAAATGAATTTGAATGTGTTCTCTGTTTTCGACCACATTCTACAGCGGCCACTGTGTACCGCTCAGTTTAACTGCTGTTTCTCAACTTTATTTGAGATATGCTATTTTCTATATTTTGTTAGAACAAATCTAAACTTGTTTTTCGTATGTAGTGTACAACAAATAAATTAACACTCGAATTGTCCCAGAATCGTAAATATTCTCCACTTTGAGTTTCTTGTGTGTGTTTTCTATATTGAAAGAAAATCCGATAAATATATTGAACACCGTTACAAAATACTGTATCCATATCAGTTTCAAACATCATATCTGAATTTTAATTACTTTATACATATAACAAGATGTTCTAATTTGTTATGATTTGAAACAACAAACAAGATTATAAAGAACTCTTTACAAGTTGATCCCTGATTCATTCCGTTATGATTATATTACAAGCGAAACAATTCCCGAAATAAAAAAAGGAAAGAAACTTCTATATTTATTCGCTTATTTTGAAATTTCCCGCATGAAAACAATATTTAAAAAAAATCCTCGTATTTGTTCGAGACATTCCCATTCTCATGCTGTCAGTATTGATTCTGTTCAACGTGTTTGGAAAGGGAATCTACGTAAATATCGAATTGTGAAACTTCTTAGCTTTAGAAAATACATTCTATTTAATCATTATTATTTCGAACGTTCACTTCATGCAACATCCGCATATCATTTTATTGTTTTTGACACCCAGATTCTCAAGATCCCAAGTTATCATTTCACATTGACTAGCTCGCAGATTCAATATCAACTGAACCAAAATATAAAGCTCTCCAAACCATTGGTCGTACATTCACTTCGTTTAATGAATAATCGAATGGTTTTTTGTAAATCAAAGCCAAAGATGTCGAATTAAATTGCTGATGTAGACAAATTAATAATCAAAAAACTTTCTAATTTCGGAGTATGCTGTTTTGCGCATATATCAATGTACTTTCTGAATTCACTAGACTTGGCTTAGATCTAGATTCGAAAATAGAGCTTCTAAAAATCTAGACTCTGAACAATACTGAATCGTTAGCCAATGGTTAATAGCCATACAACAATATCATAAATATCATCAATATATAATGGAACAATTTTCAGTGGGAGTTGAAAAAATTATTTATGAGCGGTCCTTCAAAATTCTTCAGCCCGTAAATGAAAAAAAAAGAACAAAACTAAATATTTATACACTTTTCACATAAAAAAATGTAAATACATTTTCTGTGATATGATAATTAATTTTAAAAATGTGGAAATAATTATAATAAAAGATCTGGAAAAAAACGATATATTTCAGAGTCCTCGATTCCACTGCTGAAATAAATTAATTCACAAAAGACATATTAAAACGATTAAAATAACCAAAAAAAAAACGATAGCAAATCCTTTATTCATAATACACATTTACACATAGAATTATTAATTCGAAGAAGAGCAGAAAAATCCCTGTCATTCAATGTATAAATTTAATATTATTTATACTTAATAATAAAAAAAAAATAATATTTAGTGGATATTGATATAAAACTTCAACATTTTAATAAACCATAATGCTGTTTCAATAAAAATATATTAATGGCTGAGTATAAAAGCGAACATATAGAAATCTGACACAATTCAATATTTTTATGCATTGATTGCAATACAAAAACCTGTTTTTTAGATGCATCAAAATCGTTGATGTATTTTATAAGAATATTTTTGTGTTGAATTTGTATGCATTTAAGATTTCGTATTTACCCTTTTATCCTCACCCATTTGTATATGGATTATAAAATTCTATGCAACACTCTGCAAATCAAATCCCCGAACACAAAATCCGACAAAAATTTAAAAAAAAGTAATATTAAACAATTATTTATCAAATATAAAATATTTTATCATTTCAATTTGAAAAATGGTAATGAGAAATTCAAAAAAAAAATCAACAATAAAGAAAAATATCTATTGAAAATAAATGTTTGTATTTTTAGTGTGTTTTGTTGTTGTTGTTGCTTTTTGAAGAGAGAATCCATTATGAGGTGAGCATCCAAGTGTGGAAACGTTTCTTGGTTCCAAAAACATTTTTCTACGGCCAGTTTTTCTTCTATATATAATGACCCACTTTCAGTGCACACATCGGAAACGTAAGTTTATATGATAACAATTGGGCAATACAAAATACATGCCATGCTTTTTGAGTCATGAGTCAGTTAAAAAAAAAAATGATTGCAATATATCGGTTAAAATAAGATTTTGTTTAGTGTGAATGTGGTGTCACCATGCGAAACATTGAAATCTTTGTCCATTGAATAAAACCAAAATATTCGATACACATCGTTCGCTGTCTGTGTACTGTGTTTGCCACAATCAACTACATTTTGCACACAGAATATTGAGCATCGTAACATTTTCCATGAGCATCAGCTTTAGCTTTTGTTTGTATTCATAAGCTACACTTCACTATGGCTGTACTGACTCAAACGATGAATCAAATTGGAGACACAAAGTCTGTTCACTCACTCCCTTCTTCATTTATATATATATTTTTTTTATGTTCGAGGGAAGTGTGTGTTAGTGTGCGTTTGTCTATGTCGCGCGCGCCAACACACTCTGTTGTGTAGTAAATCCATGAAGAAATGTTTTCTTCAGTCCAGTGACATGTACATTTCATCTGGTTGTAATTGTGTATTTTGAAATGTTCGTGTGGTTAGTTTACTATTGTGAATGAGATACGGCGCGACAATATTATTTTGAGACTTCATTCATTTTAAGATACGTCTTTAACGGAATAATACCGAGCGAAAGAAGAAAAAAACAGGAGACAAATTTGGAAAAAAAAGCATGCGTACAGCTCGCGATAACTGTTATTCTGTGTTCTGGAATACTGATAGTACTGTTTTACAACATCAGTGATTGAAATTTCACAAAACGCATCATCATTTCAATACGTTATAACTTCGTTGCGGGCAACAAAAAAATTGTCTTCTTGTGTTTTGTGCAGTTTGATTGTTTTGTGATTTAATTGAACCACATTACCATCTGTAACGGCGAAAAATTGAAATAACCACGATTTGATATAATTTATAGATAAATCATACGTTCTCATTTATTCATCAATGTGCTTGGGATTTATCTAGGGATCTATTGACATTTAAAATAAAATAAGTAATTTCAACTAATTTGAATTAGTTATTATGTGTTGTTTGAGAGGTTTGTTTTTTGAACGATGAATTGATTGGTTTAGTTCTTTTTGACAAAATAAAGAATAAAATAAACGAATGTGACCAAAAATACATGGTGGAGAAGGGGGTTATTTTCTTGTTGAACTAGAGGATTGTTGACTAGAGATGGAATATTTTAGGTAAGTTTTGTTGAATTGAATTTATTACATGCTTCAACGAGTGAGTAGTGTGATCTTTGGTGAACGAAATCTCATGATATTTATTAAATCCATTGAGCCTTAAAATGAGTAAATTGAACGATATATATTTTTCTTAAAATATCATTGAGTTTTTCAGTTGACTCATTTATGCTAAAAAAGAAAATTAAATTCCTGGAAATGTTGCTTCGTTTATTCAGACTCTCCACGCAAGATGCACCATCATCAGTATCAAATCCAAAAATGGCAACTCAAACAACAGCTTCACCAAAACCGATGCCATCATTCACACCTTCCACTTCGCTTGAGTCTACATCGTTGTTTCTATTCGCCGAAGACCATCCATTACGGAAACTGATGCGATATATCATCGAATGGCCACCATTTGAATATACAATTCTTGTAACAATCATTGCCAATTGCTTGGTGATGGCATTGGAACAACATCTGCCGAATAATGATCGAACACCGCTCGCCGAGAAATTAGAAAAAACAGAACCAGTTTTTCTGTGTATTTTTTGTATTGAAGCAACATGCAAAATTATCGCATTAGGTTTAATACTACACGAAAATTCGTACCTTCGAAATGCTTGGAATATTATGGACTTTTTTGTTATTGTAACAGCGTAAGCATCGAACTACATTTTTTTCAAGCCGACAAAAGCAATTGAAATGATTAATTACGATCTTTTATTTTCAACAACTAGAATCATTGCTTTATTTCCTGATCTTGGTGCCAAAGTTAATCTTCGAACACTGCGTGCAATCCGAGTTCTTCGGCCTTTAAAACTAGTTTCGGGCATACCAAGTACGTGCTCCGTTAACGAATTTAAACATTGTGTTTCAATGTCAATATATTTCAATTGAACCGTTCTCCTGACAGGTCTCCAGGTGGTTTTGTTTTCAATATTAAAAGCAATGGCACCTCTTCTACAAATCGGCCTATTGGTTTTATTTGCAATTGTTATATTCGCCATAATTGGCTTGGAATTCTATTCTGGTACGATGCATAACACTTGCTATGACCTTGAAAGTCCATGTAAGCAACATTCAAATTATCATTTCATTGGCAAATTATACATAACCGAAAAATGAAATTGGCATAAAAGTGTGGACAATTTTGAATAGATGAAATCGTTAAAGAGGGCGGAAAAGAAGTGCCCTGTAATTTGAATAAAACTGGCGCAAATACTTGTGCAAAAGGCGTTTGCTCAGATGGATGGAGAGGGCCCAACAAAGGAATAACCAGCTTTGATAATATTGGTTATGCGATGCTGACGGTTTTCCAATGCATTACAATGGAAGGATGGACTCCAATTATGTATTGGGTGGGCATTGAATGAGATATTTTCATATTTTTCGGATTAATTCAAATAATTTTGTGGTTTCATTTCTATTTATTTCAATAAGTGTAACGATGCTCTCGGCCCACAGTTCAATTGGCTCTATTTTATCCCTTTGATTGTGTTGGGATCATTTTTTATGTTGAATCTTATTCTTGGTGTTTTAAGTGGGTACGTTTTTTTTTTGGTTTGTACGTTTTATTGTGTGTGGTCTTAAAATTGACATTTTGATTTTTAAAATTCAACATTTTCATTTTCAAAATGTGGTTCATAGTGAATTTGCTAAAGAAAGAGAAAAGGTTGAAAATCGACAAGAGTTTTTGAGGCTACGACGACGTCAACAAGTTCAACGAGAATTAGATGGTTATGTAGATTGGATTTGTAAAGCGGAGGAGGCTATTTTAGCGGAAGATCGAACAACTGACGAAGAAAAAATGCATATTATGGATGGTGCGTTCATTTGTCTAGCATTTATTGTTATAAATTAATGTTCAATTGATACACAGTTGAATATTTCTTTGTGTTTTGAATAATATTTGATGTGTTGAAAAATTAATATGAAGTTTGAGATTCTAATACGTGTTTGATTCAGTGCGTCGACGACTAGCGGCAAAAAAGCGAAAATTGAAAATGGATGGAAAATCGAAATCCACGGATACAGAGGATGAAAGTTTTTGCGAAGATGAATGTGAGTAATTGAGCTTCGAAATCTCATCTAAAGATGTTTACAATGTTTTTTTTTTGGTTCAGATTCCAGATATTCAAGAAATAAAACTGAACGCGAAGGAAGTTTTTGGATGGCCGAAAAACGTTTTCGATTTCGCATTCGAACCATGGTCAAAACGCAATGTTTTTATTGGATTGTGATTGTACTTGTGTTTTTGAATACAGTTACAGTGGCTTCTGAGCATTACGGTCAGCCACAGTGGCTGACGGACTTCTTATGTAAGTACTCCTATTCACTCCTATTGTTCAAACAAAAACAAAAACCGTAAAATTTCAATTAATTTATTTAAATATATTTTATAGTAAAAAGTATTTTTTAGTGAAAGTATATTTTATAGTATAGTAAAATATATTTAATATATAGTTTAGTATTCACTATTTACAGAGGATATCGATTTATTTTAATTTGTTCGCTACATTGATTCACTTTTGATAATTTTATTATATATTTTTTTCCGACAGTTTACACGGAGTACATATTTCTTGGTTTATTCATCTCAGAAATGTGCCTTAAAATTTACGCACTTGGACCACACAAATATTTTGAATCGGCATTCAATCGTTTTGATTGTATTGTTATTCTCGGATCATTATTCGAAATCATATGGACACATTTTACAAAAGATTCATTCGGTTTGTCAGTTTTACGTGCATTGCGTTTGCTGCGTATCTTTAAAATTACAGCTTATTGGTCATCCTTGCGGAATCTCGTGATTTCGTTGCTGAATTCGATGCGATCGATCATTTCGTTGTTGTTTCTCTTGTTCTTGTTCATCATGATTTTTGCGATGCTTGGTATGCAACTGTTTGGGGGCCAATTCAATTTTGATGATGGAACACCGGCTGCCAATTTCGACACATTTGGCATATCGCTATTGACGGTGTTTCAAATTTTGACTGGCGAAGACTGGAACGAAATCATGTACACGGGAATAGATTCGCAAGGGGGATATAAAGAAGGAATGAGATATTCAACGTAATTTGAATACAATTCATGGTTCAAAAATCGAAACAAAACTATATCTGCTTTTGATATTTTGTAGATACTTTATCATATTAACGCTCTTCGGAAATTACACACTGTTGAATGTTTTCTTGGCCATTGCTGTTGATAATTTAGCAAATGCCCAAGAGCTAACTGCTGCCGAAGAGGAACAAGAAGAAGAAGACAGAGAGAAACAGCTTCAAGAGTTGGAAAAAGAAATGAAAGCATTGCACGCAGACAATAATGCAACAAGAGATGAACATGTGACCGAAGTGTTGGTTGTAAAACGAACCGAGGAGAAGCGTAATTTTGAAATCGGAGTAAACGATGCTGGACCAAAACCCATGCTCCCTTATTCATCGATGTTCATTTTTTCACCAACGAACTCGTAAGCAACTTCACACTATTTTGTATTTTCAGCATCACACCCCAAATCGGTAGATTTTATTATTAATACTGAGATACATTCCGTTTTTGAGCAGAATTCGTTGTGCAGCTCACTGGATCGTCAATTTAAAATACTTTGACTTTTTCATTATGGTGATCATTGGGCTATCATCAATGGCACTAGCCGCTGAGGATCCCGTCAATGAAAATTCATCGACAAACGAGATACTAGATAAACTTGATCACGCGTTCACAGCTGTCTTTGCAGTCGAAATGTTTCTAAAAATTATCGATTTGGGTGTTCTGTTTCATCCAGGAAGTTATTTGCGTGAATTTTGGAATATAATGGATGCGGTCGTTGTTATTTGTGCCATATTCAGTTTCTGCTTTAAATATTTGTACGTGTTGATTTAATGTTCATGAAATCATAATTGCCTGTTGTTCCTTTACATTGAATTTTATTTGCATTTTAGCACTGATGGTGGTGGAAGCATAGGACAAAATTTATCAACAATCAAATCGTTGCGCGTTCTACGTGTACTGCGTCCTTTGAAAACTATAAAAAGAATACCAAAATTAAAAGCCGTGTTTGATTGTGTAGTTGGCTCATTGAAAAACGTTGTCAATATTTTAATTGTTTATCTTCTTTTCCAATTCATTTTTGCTGTTATTGGCGTTCAGCTATTTAATGGCAAATTTTTTTATTGCACCGATCCAAGTAAACACAATGCGCGGGACTGCAAGTAAGTATTATATTTTGCCACAGAGGTGGACGCGGATTTCAATTGGGTGAAAGATTGAGTGCGTTGAATACCATCAATATTTGTATGCCGTCCAATAGTTCAATACTATTTATACTATGAATATTGTGGATGGGTCTGAAGCTAGCAGACTTATCCGCGTCCACTTTTACTCTAAAGAACTATAGATGTTGGCTCACATTGCAGTTGATCTTTATTATACACGCGGCAGAACTGTTCTAATTTTGCTAAGTGTTAAAGTTTAAGATGACTCGACACTCAGATGTAAGAAGGAAGATAGGGCCCTAATTAGCCCAATTTTTCATATCACTAAGCAAAATTAAAATAGCTCTGCCTCGGATATATTAAGTTAAATGTTATGGATTTGTGATCGTGTGCGCTCTGACCTGCTGTCATATTCATTACAATAATATATATTCAAAAATAGGGGCAATTTCTTTGTCTTTGAAGAGGGTGAAGTGCCCAAAACGGAAAAACGTGAATGGAAAATAAAAAGCTTTCACTACAATAATGTAGCCGCCGCTATGTTGACTCTGTTTGCTGTACAAACAACCGAAGGATGGCCATCGTAAGATATAGTCTACTTTCTCTTTATTTGTTGTGAAATATTGTTTTTCTCGAGCATCGATTTTATTCTCTATTTTTCTGTGCTTTTGAATGAAACAGCGTTCTACAAAACTCGATGGCCGCAAGCTATGAAAATGAAGGACCAATCCCAAACTATCGTTTAGAAATGTCCATTTTTTACATCATTTATTTTATTGTTTTTCCATTTTTCTTCGTAAATATATTTGTTGCGTTAATAATAATCACATTTCAAGAGCAAGGAGAAGCAGAACTACAAGATGGTGGAATCGATAAGAATCAGGTATGGTTAAGGCAGTTTCTTATTTAAAATATTAATATTCCGATACAATTATTCATTGTAATTTTCCATCTGTTCGTTCCAGAAATCATGTATAGATTTTGCTATAAATGCTAGACCAATTGAAACTTACATCCCATCAAAACAAAAAGAATATAAATATAAAGTGTGGAAAATGGTAGTTTCTACACCGTTTGACTATTTTATCATGCTGTTAATTGTTTTAAATACTTTGCTCCTGATGATGAAGGTAACTTTTTATAATCCACCTCTAAATGTGTCGTCCGTCGTCATCCATTTATCATGAACACTTGTGTTTTTTTTTTTCATAAAATACAGTATCACGGTCAAAATGAAACTTATGAGAAAGTATTGCATTACATCAATGTGGTTTTCACCGGACTTTTTACAATTGAGGCGATGCTAAAAATCTTTGGATTTGGTCTAAGGGTGCGTAAAAACCGTTTTAAAAACAATTTCAAGTCGAACCTCTCAATTGAGAAGTTAATAACTAATCAACTATAAATAGATGAATCGCAAAAAGAAAAAAAAGTCTCCATCATTTATTATCATAAATTATACCAATAATATTGACAGTAACGAGTAACATTATTCAAGAATATTTCCGAGATTTTTTTAAACAAAATGTTTCTTCTCAACAGAATTACTTCAAGGACGCCTGGAACGTGTTTGATTTTATCACTGTTGTTGGAAGCATTATAGATGCGATTGTATCTCATTTCACGGTTTGTTTTATATTGAATGTTTTCTTATCATGACATTTTCTAAACAATACCCATAATAATAATATTTTCTTTTCAACTAGTCTAACAATCAACAAAAGGTAATACTGAAAATAAATTATGTAGAATATTGATATTAAGAGTTTACAGAAAAAAGCAGTGAATGTAGCGTTAGCTACTAATATTATGCGTCGATCGATGCTCTGGTGTGGTGCGGTAGAGAGTCGATGAAATGAATTTGAATGTGCGAGTATACACACTCTACAGCGGCCGATGTGTACCGCTCAGTTTAACAGCTTTGGCTCTCTGTCGCACCACAATCGAGTGTCGGTTCACGCTACATATTAGTAGCTATCGTTAGTTTCTAACGCTGACGCGCGACTAATTCGTCAGTAAAATACATTCACTGGAAAAAAGCAATAAAATTGATTAAAATGATTTCAATGTTTTTTTTTTCAAATATTTGATTGCAATAACACAGTCTATACTAAAAGCTAAACGTAGCTCGATAGTTTGTTTCATTGCAACGTAATTGAAAGTAGGCGAAGAACAAATAATAAATTGATCATCTATAAAATATAAGCAAAACTTATAAAAATAAGAAGTCATTGCTATAATACTCAACAAAAACAAAATCCTATTCCTTCAAATTTTTAGATAGCATATGCTGACATAAGAACAAACGACGATTATATTACTTGGGTGGAAAGTATTAATCAGTTGCTAATAGCTCTACCAAATAAGCTAATCTGTTTTATTCATAGTTCAAGTAGAAATTGCATTAGAGATATGGCTTTCTTACATCTACTTATCATTGATAGCATTAATCAATTACTTCGCATGTAGACATAGTGTATTTGTAGACCTGCTAGCGGGCGAGGGAAATGATGGAAATTCACGTTATTTAACATGTTTCTCGATTCCCAGTTTTTCATCATTTATTGCTTGTAATCACGATTTTTAAGTAAAATTGTAGGGAAAGTTTTAAATGTAGACCAATTGTTCACAGCAAACACCAGTTTTTATTATTTAAAGTCTCGTTCGGTCATAAATGTTTCAAATGATATTTTTTTGAACAAAGATCAGTTGATCATTTTTCAACAAGTATCTTTTTCAGTTGTTTAGAAATGTCGCTTCCTCCCATATTTTCCCGCTTTTTTTCGATGATAGGCTGGTCCATTTGATATGAGATAACAAGTCGCAGATCATAAAACACGTTTTGATCGTTAAAATGTTTTAAATTGAACCGTTGAGAATAGTCGTGATCTTCAAAAACATGTCAAAGTAAAAGTCCAATTTTACTTATGAATGTATTTAATGTAATTTGTGTTGCACTTCAATTTTAACGTTTTTTTTTTTCGAAGGTCATCGTTTATTCTAAACGATTTGATTGCATATTATATTTTGCCCAGCCTTTGATTTATTTTCGCATGCTGCGAATGTTTCCGATTAAATGTTAATTGCTCCGATAAACAGATGAATTTATAATCCAATATATAGGCAAATACGTTGAATCTGGGTTTTCTGCGCTTGTTTCGAGCGGCAAGATTGATAAAACTTCTTCGGCAGGGATACACGATTCGAATACTACTTTGGACGTTTGTTCAATCATTCAAAGCGCTTCCATACGTTTGTCTATTGATTGCTATGCTATTTTTTATCTACTCTATTATCGGAATGCAGGTATTGAAAAATCAATACTGATTAAATTAATAATGAATATTAATCTTAACCAAATATCTAAATATTTTTGAAATAAATTTGTATACATTTCAAGGTCTTCGGCCAAATTAAGTTGGATTCTGATACGGAAATTAATCGTAATAATAATTTCCGAACTTTCTTCGCCGGCTTGATGCTACTTTTCCGGTAAATTTGATTGTAATAACGATTCACTTCACGATTCAAGTATGTTTAAAATTGTATTTTTATATTTTAAAAGTTGCGCAACGGGGGAAGCATGGAACAATATAATGTTGACATGTTTACACGCTGAATGCGAGGTGCCAAAGAAAGGCGATCAGGATTGTGGTTCACCATTGGCCTATGCCTATTTCGTGTCATTTATATTTTTGTGTTCATTTTTGGTAATTGATAGGTTTCGAAAATGTTCTTCATGGCAAAATAAACTAATGATTTATTTGCAGATGTTAAATCTTTTTGTTGCTGTCATAATGGATAATTTCGATTATTTGACACGAGATTCGAGTATTTTGGGTGCTCATCACTTGGATGAATTTGTGCGTATTTGGGGCGAATATGATCCATCAGCTGAGTAAATTTCAATACCAATCAAACAAATTGTGTGATTGAAAGATTCAAATCAATTCAAATATTCTAGGGGAAAAATTCATTACACCGAAATGTATGATATGTTGAAAAACATAGATCCTCCGTTGGGTTTTGGCAACAAATGCCCCAATCGACTTGCCTATAAGAAACTGATTCGAATGAATATGCCGATAGATAAAGATAAAAAAGTCAGCTTTACAACAACATTGTTTGCATTAATTCGAGAAAATTTGTCCATTAAAATGCGAGCCGGTATGTTGCATTGTTTGTTATTTGAAAACAACGGACACATTTTATTGATATTAAATCTGAAGAAACAATTTATATTTTCTACAGCCGAAGAAATGGATATTGCTGACGATGAGCTCCGTGAAACGATTAGAATGATTTGGCCGCTGCAAGCAAGAAAAGTAATGGATTTGCTTATTCCGAAAAATGAGATGGTCAACAAATATAATTTGACTGTAGGCAAAATTTATGCAGGACTAATGATTTTGGAATCATGGAGAAGCACACGATTCGGAAAGAAAAAGAGCCGATTTGGTGTAAGGAAAAAACAATTTCATAATAAAAAAAAGGTTTTAGGAAAAATGAAACAAAAAGAAAAATAGGAAAATCAAAACTAAACTCATCATATCATGCATCTTGTATTTTGGTATGGAAAAGCTAGACTTTCTAAGCTAGATGAAAATAGCGAGTTGATAGACTAGATTCCTATGATAACTTGCATCTTCCGCTCAGTTCAACTGAGTCAATTAATTACTATAAAAATAGTGAAATGGTATGTTTTTTTTGCACTATTTTTCCATTGCATAAATGCTTTAAAACACATAGAAAGCTTCAATATTTGGTTGTTTGTTGGGTGCTGCGGCCAAGGAAAAGCCAGAGAAGAAACATCGTTCACGGTATGTTTAGATAATCATTTTACTTGTTGATCAAGATCTAATTTCCCGTGTGAAGTGTACTCTGTTAACAAAATACGCTTGTGTAATCGATTGATCTGTTATCCATTTCAGAAAAAGCCAGGTAAAGCGCAACTAATCATAAATTATGATTCTAAATATAATGTTATTTATCATTAATCTAGAAGTAACTCAGGATATGTTTGACTGAACATTACTTTGATCGTTGCATGGTTTTTTATTTTTTGAATGAATTGAAAATGTAAACATCAGTAAAACAGTTTTGATTATTTTATTAAATGCATAAATTTGCAATCTTAAGGCACGCAGGCTAACTGATATAGGTGGCATCATTCCTCAGGCCGAATCTATGATAGATCACTTACAAGTTCCCAACGCCATTGGTGATAGGAGATCATCACATCGACATAGCATCCAGTCTCAAGATGTGATGTTATCAGATACTGTTGCCAATTTTGTTGATTTTGTTAAAGAAGGACGACACACTCGACATCGATATAGACATAATATGCATACTCGATACAGAGGTGATTTTCTTTTTCAATTGCCATCATTCAATGAAATGTTCACTTTCAATATGCGATCATTCAATAATGAAAGGTTCATGGTCGACGTCATCAAGTCCAGTACGTTCTCCATCACCATCTCATTCAAGAAGGGAATCAAATGCTGGCCATTATGGTACTACAAGTCTTAAACAACGATCACGATCACCAAGTCCTTCCAAATCGAAAGATAAACATTTCAAAGGTTTTGAAGAAATTTGAATGTTAGATTACAAGGAAACCATTCTGAATTTGTTGTCATTTCCTTTCAAGACTATCAACAAAATTATCAGGTGCTGAATGCTCGGCGAAGTCGAGGACGAATATTGCCAGCAACACCAAACAAACCATTTGATGTGCATTTGAATCCAAGAGTAAGTGTATATCTGTATATATTGTCACTAAAAACTTAGTCCTAATCCAACTGTGGCCATTATTTTACAGTTCTACACACCACGGCATCAATCAATAGCTACACCACATAGTGTTCACACGTTTTACCACCGAGACCGACAAGAACATTTCGATACAGAAAATCGCCGTCCACACTACCACGATCAGGAGCGAGAATTCTACGAACAACAAATTGATTTTGAACGAGAACTTGAACAAGAACGGTTTGTTAATGGTTTATTTTCCTTTCTTGCTGGTGAATGGATTAATATGATTTTTTTTTTCTCTCAATGTAATAGTTTGAAAGTAGAGACCTCATCAGACACCCCATTATCATTCGAGGAAGCCTATCTGATGGGACAAACAGGACACATTTTACCATCGACATCATTGAATGATCAACAATTTAAAACATCGACTATCGTTAGTGGTAGAAATTTCGACATGAATGAGGAAGACTGGTGTTAATATACGTATTTGTAAACAAAAGCCTTTACTGAATTCACTAACAACCTATGGAAAATGTTTCGCACACCGAAACTACTCAACAATTATATATAATTATATAACTATAATTAGTTTAGCCGAGCATTTTGAACAGCTTACACTTGAATATTAGTTTCACATGCCTGATGAAATATACAATTCAACTTTATTAACCAGAACCATTTTAAAATTTGGAAACATTTTATCTATATTTTCTGTCTTTATATAAAAATCCTTCCAGATACATAGCAACAAATGCAGAACTGTGTAATGTCGTCAATTGTTTGAGTGTTTAAAATAATAAAACAATGTTCAAACAGCAAATGTCTCAATTATTCAATTGCATATCAGAATCTATAATCTATATAAAACCTTATTTGGTTTTCATATACATTTGAAACCGAAAATTGGAATGAATCGAAATTCACTCCGACGCCCAAAAGCAGGTTCTTAGAGAAAAGAAAAGTCAAGAAGTGGCCGAATGGGTTCAATGGTTGATCAAAGAAGAGGCATATTTTGAATCAAACACTGGTTTGAGTGCGTCATTCGGTAAAATGTAAAATCATTCACTTTCACAGCAACCAGGTATCAAGCAATCCGTTTGAATTAGTAAATCATCTGAATCAACACTTGAATGGAGACGGTTATGTGATGTGTAGAAATCTTTGAACTGGTACCGATTGAAACATACATTGACGTTAATGAACAATATTTCAAATGAAATAGGATTGTTCGTGTGATTCAGACTTCACACTTCGATCTTCTTTCATGTATAAATATTCAAATTAAGCAAAATAACAAGCATTTTTTCTATTGCTCTATTGAATATAGAGACATAACTACTCAAATCAAATTGACTGCACGCCCAAAAGAAAAAGTTAGTTATATGAAGATTTAAGAGGAGAAATGTCTCGTTAATATAAATCGACATCAATGATTCCAACAATGTTGTCCCGAGTTAGTATAAGTTTGGGCGAACCTTTCGATCGTTAACACTTTGGATACTCATTAAAAAAATTATTTCGTCCACATTTTCAAAATGCTACAAAGGACAACTCGAAATATTGTAATTAATCAATCGATTGCAATAAGTTGCAACTTGCCAACACTTTGTGCTTGACAACAACCTATGAGCACTCCCTGTTTATGCACAAACATTTCAATAGCTATGAGCTATTCAGTGTAAACAAAACAAAAATAAAATCGAATCAAATGGTTGCAAAAAACGACTCTACAGTGTACACTGTTGTACAGTGTACACACGTTACTGCTGTACAGATCTTATGAGTATGCAGCAAGCGATAAGATATGACGGCGGTAGTGTACGCGTGTGAGTGTGCGAGTAAGTGTGTGTGTGTGAGGCGATGAATAGAACAGAGAATACAAATGCAGTATGTTTTGATTCCCATCTGCTTATGTTTACGAATTATAACAAATGTGTTGATGTGACGTTGCGCTTTATTTTTTGTCGATCATGAACAAGTGAAATGAAACTGAAAACGTGTTGTATCCGATTCGTTTTCAGTTGATTATTGGCATTCGTTGCGACAAGTTCACACTTAATCAGCGCAAGAATTTAAATATTATCGCAATTTGTTGACATTCAAATCAACTGAGAAATTATTGACTTCATCGACTTCATCATTTGCGTAGTATTGAAATAATGTTTCTATTTCTGGGTGTGCTTTTGGCGACAGTTTTCGCGTATATTCTTCGATTCCATTTTGAAATAGTGCACGCATTTTATTTATCTTTAAAAATTGGTGGGCCTCCTGCACTTCCAATCATCGGCAATGGATTAATGTTTTTGAATAACTCATCAGCAGGTAAATAGCAAATAACGACCGTTCAAAGAAATTTCAAAATTGATAAAAATTACACTTAAAGATTATTGCTCAACTTTTGTTCATTTATTTTCAACAGAGAATTTTGATGTTATTATTAAATTAGTGAAGCAATATGGGGAATTTATTCGCGTCTGGATTGGTCCAGAATTGAATATTGTTGTCTCCGATCCAAAAGATGTTGAGGTATGTATACGAATACATATTACCACACATTGAAATATTTCGTAATTAAATACCGGAAGCAGGCCAAATTTGTGTGTTGTAAACACAATTTTAACATTTTAATTATGCACGTATGCACAACAAAAGTGATGACTTTTTTCATGAATTTTTGTTTATAGGAAGTTGAATTGCATATTGAGTTCAATGGTTAAAGTTTGTTATTCTGGGCATAACCCATTAAAAATCCAAACCGACGCAGTTTTAATAAAATAAATTCCAATTTGAATGTGTTCAAGGTTATCATCTTTTGCTGATCTTTTTGAGTAGATCACTGGTTGAGTTGTTGATTTTTTTTTTATTGTTGATTGTCACGTTTAATCGTATCACCAAATATTTCTGAATCATTCTAAATTATTATTATATGAAAATAACAACAAACAATTCCGAATAGTTACAGTGTGTGTAAGTGCGTGACGGTTAAATCACTTAAAAATGTTGAAATGATATCTTGATAGAAATTAAAAATTATGACAACGGATTTCGATTCTTATTGATTAGTAATTGGTGGTTATGGAACACAAATTTAAGTCGTAGAATGTGCTGAAAATAGTAACATGCACAAAAGTATTTCTGTCAAGAAATATCTCTGTTTCGCTACTCCTATGAATTGAGATGATTCGTTTTTTTTTTCTCCAAAGAACTCTTATCAAAAATATTTAAGAATGATTTTAATACTCCATCAACTGCTTATATCAATTTGGCGTTAAGTTCAAGTGGTGATTATTGAAAATATTTTTTTATGTAACATTTTCATACATTTGAAAGTTCAATGACTCGTCAAACAGACGAAATATTTTGCGCACGTTTTTCTCATTGTTATTATATTGTATTACGATTTTGGCCGTACGTCGACATAGTATACGCGTTATTTTTATCCATGACTGTTGTTTGACAAACGCAACCAGTGACCTTGATGCATCGAGACTAGACGGTGCGTAGTATAAAAAAAAGAATACCGGTTCGGTCCTCCACTTTTACTTTTTTTTCTGGTTTCTTGTTTATATTTTTAAGAAGGAACATGTCTCGCGGAAATGGTTCTGGTTTTTTTGTTGTTGTTTATCAATACCACTTCGTTTCGACTCGAATGAACAAAGTTGCATAGATAAACTGTTGGTGAACGCATTTTAAAAGCAAAAATACATTTAATTTGTGGAAGAAAAAAAGTGTGATCTAGGTCAAAGCATGTGCTACGACAAAAATGTATGTATTGAGTAGTGCAATTGATATCAATATACATATACTGGTTGAGTTTTTGATATTTTATTCTCTTGTGCGGTTAGTTTCATTGCCGATTATTCTGCTTAGAAAAAACCGGTTTCTTAATTTTAGATGTGTTATTGCAATAAAGTTATAACTCACGGTCATGATCGCCTATTCATTATTATCTTTCATATAAAAATCTTGACATTGAAATTTAAAAAAAAGAATATGCATGAGCAAAAGAAATGCTGTTCATTCGAAGATATACTTATTAAATACTTGTTAAATCGTCTTTAATTCATTGCAAAATAATATTAAAATTGAAAATATAATAATCGTTTTGGTGATCTTGCATCAGTTTCTAGAATCAGAAATAGTGAAGTATTATCATTAAATAGGACACAAACTTACAAAAACAAATAATCCGAAAAACAACAATTGAGCGCATTGCGTTTAAACTTTGCATTGCAACTACTTACAGAAGAGAATCATCATTGTGATTGACTTGACTGACAGTTACTGGATGTAATTTCATATATCATTTTGTTGTACAAATTTCAGATTCTTTTGAGCAGTCCACGCTATATTGACAAGTCAACCGAATACAAGTTCGTGAAACCCTGGCTAAATGAAGGTTTACTACTAAGCACAGGTAATTAAAACCAATATATCGTTCAATAATTTGAATTATTCAGATGCTAATAAGCGATTTTCGACGAATATTCAGGCAAAAAGTGGCATGATCGAAGAAAAGTCATTACGCCAGCATTTCATTTCAATATTCTAGAAAGATTTGTAGAGGTATTCGATCGGCTGGGCAACACAGTCGTAGACAAGCTGAAAAAATTTGATTCGACAGATGATGTAGATTTTTACCCAATCGCTGTACTATATGCGCTCGATGTTATGTGTGGTAAGCAATTACAGAAAATATACGAAATTGCATTTAGTTTTTACTTAGTATTTATAAACTAGACTCTCTTTTTTATTTCATTTTTGAACTGTTTTTGTGTGATAGATTTGAAATTGGGGCAGCACACTTCATAGTTGTAGTCAAAATAACAAAAAAAAAAAAACAAACAAACAACCGAGAGGAGAAACTGTACAAAAATGTTATACAATTCATTTTTTTTCTCTCGAAAGTGTATACTGTGAGAAGGGACGGAGGTATTCTCACGCAAATTAGAACGCAATAGCATTCTATCGCTTTCATTTGAGGTCAATTTTTGCATTGATCTTTAACCTTTTCAAATTGGCGTATCTCTTTACAAAATCAACGTTGTCATTTCTCAATAACTATGGAATCAAATATTGAACGGTGATTTTATATTATTCATACATTCACTCTGTGTGTTTGCGATTGTTGGGTTTTCTAGTTAATTTAAAGAAATCACAACTACGTGATACAAATGTTTAATAATAATCAAATTTGGTTTACAATCAAGTTTTAATTGATATTCAATGTGCCCATGTTTACTGTATTAGTATTGTTTATGTACAATTTTGATTTTATTCATATTTATTGTCATTTAAACAAACGACAATGTAACTTATACATAGACATCATCACTCTAGTTCATTTTATTTCATAGTCGATTCGATCAAAAAAAAACAATCGCTATTACAATATCAACGTCAAGCTAAAGTGAGTATGTGGAAATGCGCGCACTTAAGCACTGGTCAATATTCAAGTGTTTATATTAAGCGAGTTTTTTTTTAATTAATTCATTATTTATTAGCTGATTTTGAAATGTTCTTATTCATAAGCCTCTTTTAACTAGTCACTTTTAATAACTACTTAAATATGAAAGAAAACAGCTTTTGATAAATTTTATTGAAATTTGCGTCACTTTTACTCGTCTTTTGTACAGAAACGGCGATGGGAGTAAGCATTGATGCATTATCAAAGCCAAATTCCGAATATGTACAAGCGGTTAAAGAGTAAGTTTGATGGAGACGGTTAAATATTTTGTTGATGATTCGACAAAGTTGGGTTCAATGTAATTTTAATGACAATGTGATTTCATTTTTTCTTTTTGTAAATCAACTCAATTAGGATCGCTCACGTGCTTCACACTCGCATGCTTGATTTTATTCTGCGATATCCACTATTTTTTGAGTATTCAAAGCTAGCAAAACAACAAGCGGCAGCATTGCGTGTGTTACATGAATTTACAGATGACGTGATACGTAAACGTCGAAAAGAACTGTTGGCGATTAAATCAAATAATAACGAAAATAGTAGTCAAGAGGAGGAAGAGGACAAAGCAATTGGCATTCGAAGAAAACGCGCATTTTTAGATTTACTATTACATTCAACGATTGAGGGAAAACCTTTGACCGACCTCGAGATTCGTGAAGAAGTTGACACTTTTATGTTTGAAGTAATATTATTTGTTTTTTCTATCGCATACTTTGCAAAAACGACAAATCAATTCTTCATTCGTTTTGATAGGGTCACGACACAACCACATCAGGAATCACATTCTGTTTGTATAACATCGCAAAGAATCCAGACGTTCAGAGAAAATGTTTTAAAGAAATTGTTGAGGTATTTGGAACGGACACTAAGGAGCCAACTACACTGGCGAAATTAAATCAATTGGCTTACTTGGAGCTCACGGTTAAAGAATCTTTGCGTCTGTTTCCATCAGTTCCATTTATTGGCCGTCTGGCTATGGAAGATATTGAATTATGTAAGTGTATGCATCATTTTAGCTACATTTCTTGGCAAATTAGAACAAATTTGCTTTGTTATCAGGCTGAGTAGGCTGCGATAGTAAATAGATATATACTAAATATGTACTGATTATTATACTTGATACATTTTGCAGCAAAAAATCGAGTCATTCCAACGGGTTCAAATATTATCATTCCCATATATTCAATCGGTCACAATGAACAGTTCTTTGATGAACCAGAGGCATTCAAACCAGAACGTTTTTTGGGTGAACGATCAATGGAAAAACAGAATCCATTCACTTACATTCCATTCTCAGCTGGACCGCGTAATTGCATTGGGCAAAAGTTTGCATTTTACGAAATCAAAAGTATTGTATCAAAAATTTTACGTAATTTTGAATTAGTTTTAACCAAAGAAAGTGAAGCATATCCGGTTTTGAGCGCGGAACTCGTTTTGCGTCCAGAGAGCTCGATTTCGTTTTACTTTAAGCCCCGAACATATTAATTACCTTTATTTTTCGCACTGTCCTGTACATACTTGTTTTTATTTGCAAGGAGAAAACCAATTTTAAAATTAATTCAAACATTTGGAAACATGCGACTTTGAATCTTCTTAACTAACTGTCATCATTGTATAAGCCATTTTCTGTCAAGTTTTATTTGACACATCATGAAAAATATCGTCTTATGGTTTTTTTTCTGAAACTTCAATTATAATAATGAAGGTTTGAGGAAGATTTGAAACGGTCAAAAATGCATATACAATATTCATAGTTTCTCAAATGATGGACAATGGGTTAAAATTGTTGAAATCGAAGTAAAACATGGGGGAGAATTGAATTTATTTTTATTGAATTTATATGTATGGAAGAGACAGAGTATGGATCTCTAGCTCATTAAGCAAATATTCAAATTTTGGATTTTATTATAAATGTTGAGGAAATAAAAAATATTCCAATAAATTTCTTATCAGTCGTTCTTTTATTTAATTGTACGTCAAAGAATATTTGTTCATTCTGAAGCCTTCATTCACAATTCAGGTTTAGAAGGAAAACATCATCACGAAGTATCTAAGGTAGATTTCAGTTTATAAATTTAATTTGTTTTAGGTTTTTTTTGTCATTGTTGTTGGAAAGTACGAAACAGAATTAGGCCAATTTAATGTCAATCAAACTGCATCCAGTCAGTGAATCAGTAACAAAATTAAAATGCTTAAAAACTAATCTTCATCGTCGGTTATTGTCAAATCGATTGATAATGGTTCTTGTTCTTCATCATCTGATAAGGCAATGGGTTCCATGCTCTGAAAGCGGTTTGACTGGTTCATTGAGTAAATGCGTTTAGCATCCACTAAACTTTTTTCAAATTTATCATCTTTTAAAAAGTCCATCGACTGTGAACTTTTAAGCAAAATGATTTCGATTATATTTTCTTCGTTCGTAATTAGGTGTTGATGTTCATTTTCAAGGTGAACTGCCACATTTTTCTTTGATAATTGAATATAGTTGCATAGCGCACAGACGTAACCGTACAAAACATTGTCAACGAAATCATGTGGGCCATTGATACGTTCATTGCCCGTTGAGTTGCAGTCTTTGTGGAGATCTTGTGAAATTTCCTTGTGACATTCATTGCAGCGGAATTCAAATTCACCTACACAATTTATAAAAACGATTGAAAACAAATTAAAAGTTTTTTTTACAAATTCGATTTAAAAGAGCACTTTACCGGTAACTGACCTGTGTGTTCAATGAAATGCATCAACCATTTTGAGCTGCACTTGTTATACACTTCATCACAAATATAGCAAAGTGATTGGATCATTGTTCCAGCTGAACCACTGGTTATCATTGGATTGAGTGGATTCACCATTAGCTCCTGGGGATTGTATTTTTTAGCTAAACGTGCGATTGAAATCTCTTTACCTAAGATAAAAATCACAAAGAAAAAATATTGAAAATTATAATAAGTTTTAATGAAATTTAATGGAAACTGCATTTTCTGTGAAAATATGGGAGTAATTTCTCGCTACTCTTTACCCGGATGCTTTCGAACATAATGTTTTGTGAGTTGTTTCCAGCCGTTGATTGCTTGATACGAGCACAAGTTGCAATTTGATTTTAATTTGTCAACTGCATTCCGATCAGTGTTTGAATTTGGCAGGGTTAGTTCATCCATTCCACATGGTACATCGTCTTCATAGTCATCGTCAGATGTTTCAATATCTTTTTTCATAATTGATTTGAATGTAACACTGTTTCCATAGTCTGAGAAATCGTTTATAATTATTCGAGCTCGTTTGAAATTTTTTCTTTCATTTGAGCCACCTTTGTGGTCATGCAATTCTTCTGTCTCAACCAATTTTCCAATATCATCCAGTGACGAAACATCAAGATCTTTTGTATATTCTTCAATGTTGATGGTTTCGTTTGCAATGTAGATTTCAGTATTTGCACCAATATCAGGTACACCAAAGATTGAGTTAACTAACATTGCCGGAGACTCTGGCTTATTTTCACATAATATTTCATCAGAGTTCTCTGCAAATTTAATTTGGATACACGAAAAGCTCATCATACATTGAACATATACAATTCAGAATAGTGGATATGAAACAAACCTTTCACTTCGGCGGTTGATGACTGAGGCATCGAAACAAATGTCTCAGCCATACCGATCTGTGAGTTTTCATTACGGTTTGGTGATGATGGATCTGCTTTGCTGGGACAAGCCGTTTCAGTCAACGAAAGAAGTTCATCTAATTCACATGAAAATATAATTAAAAATTTGCATTATGCCATAAATGAGATGAAATATTACTTTTTGTTTCGGTGCTAGCACTTTGAGATTCAATTATGCTCTCGAAAGGAGGTGATTGCTCTTCCATGGTTTCAGTGCTATTATTGCAATCGGACAGTTTTGTGTCATCCACTGTTTCAACCAAATCGTCCTGTTTCGACAGAATATCCGTTAACTTTTCGCCTGTAAAAAAAAACAACAAAACAAAATTGTCATTAAAATTAAAGCGTAAAATAATTTTGGTTTTTATTTCACTCACTGGCTTGTTGGATACTCAATTCAGCATCATATTTTTGGGGAGAAATCATTTCAGCAAGCCGTTGCTCAATAGAACCAATTGATGTTGAACTCGTATTCGAAATATTTGATAATGCACAAAGTTCCGGCAATTTAGCAGAATGAGTATTTTGTGTGTGTAATGCATTTGTACTTTTTGTGTTTGTGGATGTTCCAGAAATTGTGGCCAATGGCAAATTGGAAATGGGCAACATTTCTTTTTCAGTACATGTCACTGTTGTTTTGGGGATGGTGCTATCCGGTGAGTTGTTATGATCATTAGATGGGTTCAGAAAAGAAGCACTATTGATCGGCGAAATGATCAACTTCGTTTTCTTTTTCTCGTTTATTTTTGTAATGTGAGTTTTTCTGTTTCCGTCGTTGTCATTTGCCATTTTATTATTCGTGTTCTCACTAGCATTCTCTTGGTCTGAATGTTAAGAAAGGAATTTTATAGCCTAGTTAAATTTAAAATATTATTTTATTTACCTTCACTTGTTGTGTCGTCGGTTAGTGCACTTAAAATGTCATTTCTATCGATAAACGGCGGTTTTTCTCGGAGAAGATTGGCTGTGGATTCAAAATCAAATTCATAATCATTCTTGTTTTCTAATAAAAAAAAAATTATTTGTAAAATTTACATTTCCTCTTGTTCTTTTTATCATTAACGAGAGTTACGCGACGTCTTTTTAGATCTATCTTCAGTGCGGGAACTTTTCCATTTGTCTTCTGTTGCTTCACAGCACGTGTGATTATTTTCCTTTTTTTGAATGAGTTGAATGAACAATCGTCGTCTGATTCGGAGAGGTCTTCCAATCCATCGCCGTTGATTGCAGTAGAGTTGTGACCCTTGAGAGGACCATCTTCAATGCTTGGAAGTGAGCCGAATGAATCGTTTGACAATGCCGAGGAATCGGATGACACATCATCGGTGCAGTCAAAAATTGAGGATTTTGTAATCGGCTGAGTTTGATTATGTCCTCTGGCTGGCGATACTGTTCTACGTGGCGGATCAGTGAACAAGCTCCTTTCAAGTCTGGGGTCAATACGCTTCTTAGTCACCATTTCAATTCTCTGACTTTTTTGAATTGCTCTTTCACGCACATACGAAATGCTACGCTTGAATGAACCATTTTGTTGAAAGTTTCGTTCGAGGTTTTTGGCATGCTCTGACTTTATAACTACTTCACGCCAGAATCTGGGCAATGGATAATCACAATCATCACTACAGTAGCAATAGTCGTTTGTCTTTAATCGTGGATCATTCGGTGGATCAATAAAGTCCACAATCTCCAGAGGTATGTCACGGACAGGGTGATATTTTTCCTCGGGAACTTCGATCGTTTCTTCCAACTAAAGATATAGCAAACATGAAATTTTTCATTTACAAATAAATTAGGAACTTCTTACTAGGATGCTAAGCTACCAGCAACAACAATTCATATACAATAACCAATTTTATTAAACTGAGGTTATTTCATGTCTAATTTTACGAATTTCAAACAAACAAATTTTTTCTTGCGCTCACCTTTTGTTTGACATCTGGTGTTTTTCGCGGTGGTAAGATTTCATGCGCGGATATAACACGTATTGGACGGTATTTCCCACCTTCGTTGATGAGAACGATGTTTTCTGGTGTTTTGTTTAAAACACCAGGTGATAGAATTCTCGAGTCATTGATACCAGATACGTTGCCGAACTTTTCATTTTCGCAATCATTTACTTGTAGTTTTTCCACGTGTTCGATGTTACTTTCATGAGTCAATAAATGGCTTGGCCAGTTAGCGCCATATTCTCCATTTTGAAAATCTTGGTAAAATCGCGTTGTCGTTCGCAATTTTGAGACTGGCCGTTCGTCATCACTATCACTGTCACTACTGGAGGAGAATCCCCAATCCTCGTTGTCCATCTTGTTCACAATGTCCGAAAATCGAAAATTTTCTTTTCAGTCGGATTTTTAAAATATTGTCAATTTTCAATAATTATTATTTTGTTTGATGTGATTCGTTTAACAGCTTCTATTCAAGTGGCACAAACAGCATCGCATAGAAAACGCTTAGCAAATCGATTTTCAGTTTAAATGTGTTGGTTTTTTTTTCGTTCGGAGAACGGTTCTCGCATTGATTGTCACTTATATCGTATTTCACACTCAATGCAGTATTCGTTCAAGCAGTTTATTTGGATACTGTGTTTGTTGCTTCGATTTGTTTACAGTAAAATCTTTGCGTGCTACACTTACATTCTTACACATACAATCCAAGCAATATTATCAAACATTCATAAATGCTCAAAATATTTAAACAGTTTAAATTGCATGTGTATCCTAAAACAACATAAATTTTATTGCCATTGGGAATTTCTCCAAAACGTCTTGCAAACAAATGTACAAGAGAAAATATGTTTCGTTCTGTTTTTTTTTTTTCTTTTTTTTTTGAATAAATTAATGTGAGGTGTTGTAAAATTACATTTTTGAACGACCTTTTTGCATCATACCCATTTTACGTGTACCTCAATTTATAAATCGAATTAGAATCGTTTATGTTGCGCGGCACAACACCGCAGTTGGTAGCACTGTGTCAAGCAAAATAATAAATGAACAAACACAGAGAGCGCGTCAGTGAGAGAAGCAATTTTTGGTCAGAATTTCAATACATTGAAACGTTCATTGGATTGACATGCACGTACACCATTGAGTTTCAACTATGTATGTACAACAGAAACGCTCGCGCTCCTCACGCATACAAACGTAAAATACGAAAATCCATAGAAGAGAATGACACAATCAATCGTCACACATGTTCATCTCTGTCTATTTTCAGATGTTTGTCCCCCTCTTTCACTCTGTATAGCTCTCGATATTTGAAGAAAAAAGTCGACAGCCAATTTTTGCGTGCTTCCATTCTTGATGTAAAGCATTTTATAGCAGAAAGCAAAATCTGTGAATTTTTTTTTTCGCTGTTTGGTGTGCAAATATCTCAAAAGATTTCCCCAAATTAGAGTGCTATTTACTGTATTTGGTGGCAGAAATACAAAAGAAAAACAATTTTAAAACGTAAGCGCGACTAACAGCCATTGAAAAAAATTTGACGCGTCCTGTGTAAGTGTTTTCAATATCAATTGCGATAAATTGATTTTTTTTTTCTTACAACTAAAAGTACCATTCCAGAAATGACACAACAGAATCCTACGAATTCAAATGATTTGAATTGATTTGAAGAAAAAAAAATCTTTATAATTTGTTTTTTTTTCTGTTCAAAAAATCAAACTCTCATCCAAAAGTAGAACCGCAAGAACTTCTCAGAAAGGGAGAAAAAAAAATCAAGTTTAAAAAGACGCATTATACAACAGATACCAAAAATGTCTGATGTGAATATTCTGAAAGTCCATTGGCATTTAGAAAATGAAGCAAATGATGGCTTCAATGCTATTGAAAACGCAGAGAAATAGCATAAAATGAAAACAAAAGTGTCTGATGCATAATTTTGTTCGGTGTTTCTATCGTGTTATTGTTATGTGTTTGTCATCGAAGCACAATACTGTTCGCACTTGCAATAGTCTGCATTGAATATATGAGACCTTCTACGTAATTTGGTGTGTTTGATTAAATGATGATGCACGCAATGCGGTAAAGTTGAATATTTTCTAATTGTCAAGGGTGCTTCATTTTTCTTGTTATAAATTCAAGTTTTTACTCTTTTTTTCCTGTCAATTTTGGTTCAATTGAACTGTTGTGCATTTTTTTTAATACTATTTCTTCCTCTTTCGATAAATATTTTTTATTTCGTTGTTTTTAACTAACTTATCGTTGTGTGTAAGATTTGCATATTCACTCCGATTATTCGATGGCTTCTATGTACAGTCTCAAATCGAAAAAAATGATATATTCGAATACTAAAATCGACAATAAACAGAATGATCTAGGATTGGTGATGTAATTAAGAGTTTTGTGTGAATAGATAAAAATACACAATCTGTGTAATCGATTGAAAAGCAATCGATATTCAATAACGAAGAGGAAACCTACAAATAAATGGACATCAACCAGTTGGATCGAGTTTGCGGGAATGGTTGACACACAGACACAGACACACACACTCACATACACTTACTCACAAAAATAACCCACGTAATGTTTTATAGTGCTCATGGATTTACTTCAGGAAGAAACGTTTTCATTGTTGTTATTGTTATATAGTTCATGGTTAGGTGCGTGTGAGGGAGGAAACCAAATAAGCTGTCAAAACATACTAAATGACTTATGAATTTTTGCTGCCTTTTTCAATCCATCGAATCTAATCGAAATATATCCATTTTCTCGTCTTTTCCGTTGATATTGTTGTTCATCGAAAATTTGCTCGTGTTACATGTGTTACATTGATCTAATATGACATTTATGGTCCATTTGAGTGCTTAACAATAAATTGTTGTCTGTTGGTGAAAATATAATGTGAGTTAAAAGATCTCCAGTGACGATATCATGCAATCTAATCTGCGCTCATGAATTGATGTCACAGTTTCGTGAAATAGCAATCCGAATATTTCACCGAAATCGAAATTAATTTGTGTGTGTGTGTGTGTTTTTTTTTGGTTTACGTCAAATTCATTCGCACGAAGTTGCATGAACTTAAAAGAAATCTCCGAATGCCTCCGTTTGGCATAAAACCTCCCTGTTGACTATAGTAAATTTCTACACACATCGAATCAGTAGAAAGAAGGAAGTACAACACGAAATATGTATAATAAATTAAATGGTTACACTCCATTTAGGTCGAGGTAAATTAAGTAACAGACCAACTAATCCACATTTTTAGCCAATTTACTTTTAAATTCATTGCTCATGCAAAGGAAATCAATAGAGGTCATGCATAATAAGTTTCATAGATTTTCGTCATCAATCATCACTGGCAAAGCCAAACCCTAATAATTTTATTGCTTTTTTCTCGAGTTCTTTTTTTTCGGATTGGCCCATAATTTTAACCAATCACTGAAACACTTGAAAATGAGAAAAACAAATATCGTATTCATTCTTTCAGTTCCCACTTGAGATTTTGTCGATCTAGACACCCACCAAAATCCTATCGTTTCATTGGAATCCAAATCTTGTTCATTTGTAGTTTTGTGTCGCTCTTTTTTTAAATTAATTGCATCCTTTTTCATGCATAGTCATTTTCATCGCTTATTTTTGTTTATTCTTGCACTTTCTCTATCGAATGTCGAATTTTTTTTTCTCCGTAGACACATAAATATCATTAAAATGAATTCTCTGAATATATTTTGATTGTTTTCCATTTTTATTATATTATAAAGTGGTTAAGTGTGCCTTGAGTCCAAACTTCAATCCCATCAATTCAAAATTGGTTTTCTGTTGAATTCATGTCCATATTCATATTTTTCATGTGTTTCTTTGTCATCATTCATTTATGTTCTATCGTCATACTTCATTAATTTTTGTTCGTCATCATTCATTTTATTCCGAACAAAAATCTTTCCATGTTTTTTCACTTACCTCAATTTTAATGTGTTGTTAATTCGATTTGACTAAATTTTAAATTGAAAAAACAAAAATACTATGCACATAACACTAAAACTTGCGTCCAAATCGAACAAAAAAAAAACATTTTTTTCCTAACTTTGTCCATTGAGTATAGTAGCGGCCGAATGTGGGGAATGTCACATTCAATGCCAACCGGAATGGTAAGTGACTGTTGCATTTGATCGAATTTAATGCTTTGCCATGCTATGCTAAACCGTGGGTTTTTGGTGTTGACTCAAATGGTAAAGGATTATGCTCGTAAATCAGTTGAAAATCGGTTCTAATAAAAAAAAAATGTTTCAAGCAGTTTTCTGTTGTTGTCGTCTCTAGATGTTTAAGCTGTAAGAATCGTCTATCGACCATTTTACCAATTTGCTCATAATAATTTTTTTTTTAATTTTTTTTTTAGTCAAAACAAACATTTGATTCAACACCCAGAGCCCAAGTGTATACGTGCACAAATTTTCGTTTTCCAAGTTCAAATTCGTTGCAATTTTTCAGTCACTTTACGCTGATTACTCACCATCTGCATCATTTATACCAAATCCGCTGTCTGGATACCAGGATACAGACTTTTCATCACAATATACGTCACGACATCGTTTCGATTTACCTTCGAGTCGTAGTTCATTTGGTACAAGCGCATACATGTCGACGTCCAGTTCGCATTCGTTGGCCGGTGGCAATTCAAATAATGCCGGTACAAACCTGATCGTTAATTATCTACCGCAAGATATGACCGATCGAGAGTTGTACTCGTTATTCCGCCATAGCGGGCCCATTGAATCGTGTCGTGTGATGAGAGATTATAAGGTAAGAAATTAGTAGATGACGATTCAAAGTACAATTGAATCTTTAGTGATGGTTTTAATTAAAAAATCTATTTAAAATGTTTAGAGATCACAATATACATTTTACATGATTTTCTCAAAGAAAGACACCCACTACGTTATCAAACAGCTGTTATCTGACAAGAGCAGCTGACATAAAATGGAAGGACACAAAATTAAACGCATAGAAGGACAATTTGTAATAATTGTTTTAAAGATCATATGTTGGGGTGCACACCAAATTCTTGAAATCATTGAAATAAACGATTTGGAAGAAAAATTGATATTATGAATTACGAAACAAAAATTATTATATTCTAAATCAGTAGAATCGATTAATTACAATGATAGGATTGATTACTGGAACAATACGGATTATTTTTTTAATACAAAATTTGACTTTTGTAAAATATTGTGTTTCTTAAAATACACAAAACAAATAGTCACACAGTTATTATTTACATAAATTTTTATTTCAAAAATATGTGTGTTACACGAATAAAAATATTTTATATTTCTTCATCAGAGAATTTCAAATTCATTCGCCCACATCGTTGTGGGCATCCCTGATTTCATTTGTTCGATTTTCAAGTGTTTGATCTTCCGAACCTTTTTTTTCGCTTTTAAACTGATTGGACCTACTAAGTTTAATTATTATTTAAGATAACAATTGATGCAAAAAAATAAATATTTCTCTTTTTTTGTCTTTCCAGACTAATTATAGTTTTGGCTATGGTTTTGTGAATTTCGTCAGCGAAGAAGGAGCCTTGCAAGCGATCAAGACACTTAACGGCATTACATTACGAAACAAGCGACTTAAGGTACATTAAATATTTTAAACTGCTAGGCTGTAGAGATTTGAGCCACTATGAAAATGCAATTTTGTGTTTTTCCAAATTGGAATATAAAGATGGGGTTCATGGGAGGGTTAGCACCGAAAATAATGGGACTCGAAGAGGTGCTAAAGCGCAAAACAATGATATCTGATGTAAGCTTGGTTTGGGTTGAGGAACGATTGGGTGGGATGTGATTTCGTTGGAATGTGAAACTCCACACAATGTGACTAGGGCACTGGGGGGAGGGGCCCCTCACGTGCATCAAAAAATATAAATAAACAATAAAAAAAAATGTTTTAAACAAATTATGGATTCTGTGATAATCAACTTATTATTCGTAATGTTTTATTTTATTTCAGGTTTCATACGCTAGGCCTTCTAGCGAAGATATCAAAGAGACAAATTTATACGTTACGAATCTACCACGAACTGTAAACGAGGATCAAATTGAAACAATTTTCGGTAAATATGGAACCATTGTTCAGAAGAACATCCTAAAGGATAAAATGAGTGGAAAGCCTCGAGGAGTTGCTTTCGTCAGGTAAAAATGTTCAATTCACAGAATTTGATTCAAAACGCATGCCCCCTAAAATCGATTATCTAATGCTATTTATTTTTCAACTCTCAGATTTAATAAACGAGAAGAAGCCCAAGAGGCAATTTCTGCATTGAACAATGTGATACCAGAAGGTAGCAGCCAGCCGTTAACCGTCAGAATCGCTGAAGAGCATGGCAAACAAAAAGCGAACGTATTTTATGGACAAAACATGCCAATGAACATGATGAACAACTACATGAACAACTTTAATCAAGTGCCGTCATCCAATGTGATGCGTGGAGGTAGAGCACGTTACCGTTTTCAGAATATGTGCCCATATTAAACTTCTTCATTCACCTGATTTGTTTTCGTACTGATAGAAAAGTCAGAACATTGAACAATGCAAAGTCAATATTTATGAGAGATACTATCATGTGATTAGAAATCAACCAAATTGAAAAAAAAAACAACAAACAAACACACATACACACTGAGAAACACAGAAAGAAAACAAACAGACATAAATAGAACCCAAACAAATGCACATTGAAAGAGCTTTTCGAAATAGGAAATGCACTTTTTAATGCTACAATTCGGAATGTTCTCGAAATCCATTTGATATTTAGTTTGCATCAATTTTTTTTTTTTCATCATTTTTAGATGTAGCGCTAATTCTTTTTTTCTACCCGCGGAATACATTGCGAGATTTAGCTGAAAGTTTGCTTCATTTATTTCAAGTTTAGCACGTTACTGTGTAAAAACAATGAATAAGACAGACACAATTCAGTTATTCATACTAGAATTGTCGCGTCAATCACATACGATCATAACAACATTCACTTTTTTTTTCAGTTTAATCACCGCTTTATCCTTTAGCTGTCGTAAACAAAAAATGAGGGAAAAAAAAGAATATAATAATCTCTCTAGACATTAAGTTAAATATTGGAATTTTTGTTTCAGTTATTTTGATAAAATACCTATAAAATAGCCTTGATGCGATAAAGAGAGAAAAAGAAATTCAAATACAAATAGGAAGTCACCGTATTCAAATCAAACTCAAAATAAACAAATCAACAAAAATATTGAATAAATGAGAACACATTCACAATCTATGTGAAATCAAGTAGATCGCTTATATTTTGTTTTAATTCATTTTCCCACCTCATGACTGCTTTGTTTTTTGTTTTTTTATTTAATTCATTTTATTTCCGTGGGACGACATTTTTATTTGCTCATTTTGTGAAATGCCACCGGTATACGGTTTCGGTTATATTATTGTTTGGTTCTTCAAACTTCTTTCCAACTTGATAACATGTAGTGCTTGATTTAATTTCTCAAACGAATTTAGTCAGTGAATGCATAAAGAAATATTGTTCATAGTCCTAATTTTATTTCAATCCTATTGTTTTGAATGCCATAACAACAATATTGAAATTGAAATTCCAATTAATCCCAATTAATCAATACACAAGCTGAACATTTCCGCTTGAAGTTTCTTGTGCGAAAGTTCGCAACACTAATAACTGCTGTTTGTTTCTTATTTCTTCTCTTCTATTCCATGCTAACGAAAATCCTCAAATTCCTCACTCAATACAATTTTGTGTCAACGGCATATTGAATCAATACACAAACAAAAAAACTGATAGGTGTTTCGGATTTATACAGCAGGAGAAAAAACTTTCAATATCTGTACTAAAGCGATAACAAAAACTAAAACAAATCACTCGAATTGGACTTAAATCATTACGTCGCCAGCAATCTGCCGGAGAAATCCGCAAAACCACACAGAAGCGTTTCAAATGTATAACTATTTAACGAAAAATACAATCAATGCAATCCAAACGACATATGAGATACAAAACACAAAATTGATATGCTAACGAATGTATGAAGGGAGTTTCATAAGAAGCTTCCTGTTAAAGACAAAAAAACAATTTAATACGAACAACTGAATTATTTTATCTGATGTCCGCATATTTGTGACGCTTTTCAACGAAAAAATGCGAATAATACTTACACATATTAACTCCATTTGAGGGGTAATGGCTCATTACATGGCATAACTTTGTAGCTATCTAGGCTTTTAGCTTCACTCCAAACTATTTCTACTTTCAATAATCAAACGATCATTTCTGATTGTGTTACTCCGAACAATTTAGACGTAAAATGTCTTTTTTTTCTTCATTTTAATCAATTCCCAGTAATATATATTGAAAATATGCTATTTCATAAAGGCAAGAAAATTAAATATCGATTAAATGTTTTTTTTCACAACACATACAAATATTACTTTTCTTTATGCGATTTCCAAATAAATTCCATTTTGAATCGAATTGAATATTTATGGTTTAGTTTTCAACATATTCAGAGTATTTAGAAAACTGACTCTTTTTTTTGTCGCAAAAAAGTTGTACATGACCCCATATGAAGTAGATAGAAGTGTTATGACGACCCCTCAAATGTTTGACCAAATTCGTTAAAAAAACAATTAATGGATTCTTCTTAAATTTTCTTAAATTAAGCCATGATTTACATTATATCCAAAAATTATTACTCGATTTTGGTATTTGGAATTTAGCTTAAATTCACTTTATAAGGATTGCATTGAAATTTCTAGTTTTATTCAAGCGATTTCCGAAGTAAATGTTCAGACGACTCAATATTTTGACAGATGTCTTTCAAATGAAACGATTCGATCTCTCATATTTTGATTTAGAAAAAAAAACCACTTTTTCAGTATGTTCCATCGATTCCAATGACAAATATGTGTTACAATTTAAAAGACAAAATGCGTCTAAAAATTTAGGTGAGTCCATAACGGAATATTTTTCAAAGTGCGTGATTATTTTGATAAGCGATTTTTAGAGCAATATGGCCATGTTGCAACACTTTGAAAGTTCCGCTCACGTGTCGAAGCAAGAGCTATAAAAACAAACCAATTGGATTGCCAATTGACATCAATTTACACAACAGGAAGCACTTAATGAAACACCCTTCATAATTATATAGATATATGTAAGTCGTAATTGTAATAATTTAACTAATAATCACAATAAGCTTAGGATACTCCACATCCTGCTAGTAAAATGAATAATTATCATGTAAATACAAGAACAACTTTTTCACGCCGTGTGTATTTTCCAAATTGAATGCCTGAGAATAATCATGACTCCAAATTATTATTGGTGAAACAACACTTATTCATTATAAAACGTGATTAAAGACCGAATCTTGCAATAATGTATCGAAGGTGTTATTCCCTGGATGATTGTATTCCAAGGAAATAGCACCTTAAGATGTTTGTTATTGCATGGAATTCAATCAGTTTTTAGTTGGTTGTTTGTATTACACGTTTTGGGTCAACAGAAATCTCATCAGGCAATGCATTTGGTTGACATTTCTAACAATATCTCATTTTTTTACACCTTCAAGTTAAAGTTATAGGTGTAAACACAAAAATATTCCGGTGAATGAAAACGCACTGAAATTTGATCACAATCGAATATCATGGGAACTCTTTTAATTTTTTTTTCATTTGGAATACAATCAATCGAAATGTTGTTGACCAGATTCATTGTCTGATTCTCAGGTGTTCAGCTCAGGTTTTAAAAGTTGTTGATCCGCGATAACTAAATATGTTAATATTGTTAAACACTAAATTTCACTTAATCGAATGAAAATGATATTTGCTGCCCAAATAATACGGTTTGTTACACGATGTATACAAATTTCCAAAAAAAAGAAGAAAAACTAACACATTGTTGAATTCAGTTGAAATGGAGAGAAAATTTATATTCAAAAACTTGAGAAAAAAAAATCCTTCCAAAAATGCATTTGATTAGAGACCATACAAAAATGATCTCGTGCTAAAATATCCATGTTTTACAAAACTAAACTTTGTTTTCTAATTTGTTCGATCATTAATCGCCCGGTCCGGTCCCTTCTGAAATAATTAAAATATTCGCAAATGTTTTATGTTAGTTTAAAATTAAATGTAAAATAGAAAAAAACTGAAAGAAACCCGAATTACAGCATTTCAATATTCCAAATGGATTCCAGCACCGTTAGCTTTTAGCAGAATAGAATAGAATAAATGCGACGATAAACCACGTATTGAATGAGTAGTCAAATACTCAATTTCTTCTTCATTTAAGTGCAACATATATTTTATTTCTATGTAATATTAATTTTAACATCCCAGGCTCAGCTTAATTTTTGATTACAAATTGATGCATTAATATTCAAATTATATAATTCAAAATTAAACACCGATCGACGTGGAAGCCATTTGAGAATAATTGTGTTTTCAATGTTAAATAGGTACCGTACCATTAGCAAGAGAGTTAAAGATTCCATATTACAGTGAACGCTCGGAATTTAGAATCTTCTAAAAATTAAGTTATTCTAAATATTTATTTAAATTATTTAAATCCACATCAAATTGAAAAATCAATCATTTATTGTACCCCATGAATACGGTAAATCCCGAATTGATTTAACATTAGAAATATGAATTCAAACAATATCTGCAAAAAATACTTAAGCTCTGACTCTGCATCACCAACTGTGTGTTATTAATATCGCAATAATGAACAATTTACATGTATATTAGCAAAATGTTGTTCTTCAACAATGTTTTTTTGTACCAACCAGCTGCGCACCAACCGGGTACGTCCAAGCACTTCGCACTTAGTAGGGCCCGCACTTGAATATGCAAACATTAAGCGTATTGCACACTGATATACACTGAGTGCGCGCACCAACGAGAGAGCCAGACTACTTTGACGAAATCGCACTATGTTGGTAGAAAAAAACATCTCTATTGAAGAATAAACAATAAAAACAATAAAAACAATCGTTTAACAACACTACTGTGTATACATAACATACATGTATTGATCATTTTTGACAGTTTTTTTTTCTATTTCCGAGCGAATCATTTTTGCACTCAAATATTTTGCTAGCGACAAATAAAATAAAATTGATGCTAGTGTGAATTGGTAAAATCCAAACTGAACCAATCTGAATGATATGTGACACTTACACAACGAATTGAATAAAATTGTTTAGATATTGGAAATCATATGTAGGAATTGGTTGGCAAGAGTCGATTCAATTGATTGATTAATAAATTATTCATTCGCTGTGTATGTTTATAAAACGATTATTCGTCCAATTTTTATTTCCTTCGAACAGTACATTTCGTAATATTGCTTTCTTAAATTGGGATACCAACGCCTGTACAAGGTTAATTTGAATTTTAGCATGTAAAAAATAAAAATGCCCCTATTCATTTATTCAAACAAAAATTCAAACATACCAAATAAAATGTATTTAATTGAATCGAAAAATATTGTTATTTTCAATTAGTTGGATTGTACCAATCTCTCTGGAGGAATATGGCCATGACTGTATCATAATGCATTGTCTTCGTGCATCAATCATTGAGAAATCTCTATTTCATTGAACACTTGAAGAGAGAAGTTTATGCAAGAAAACACATTTGTTATATTTTCTATTAAATTTCTTGGACCAAATCGCAATAAGAAGATAGAAATTACTTGTTTCTGCCAGATTCATGAATTCTTAACGAAATATATTCGTTTTGCATGGGTAAATGTGTTTTTATGTTCAAACACTTTTGAGCAGTACTGTATACGGTATACCATTGAAATAACTTGAAGTTCTAGTCGACACAAATTGAAGGATACCCAGAACTTCGAGCGCCATCTAAATGTTATTTATTTAAACAGTCATTTCCCCTGAAAAAAAAGATAACGAACTGACAATATTCACTCGATTTTCCATATCACGAATTGAACTATATCACGACCGTCTGTGTTCTGTCAGAATTGTCAAACGTCAGACGATATTAATTTGTATTGTTTACTATTGTTGACTGCTTATATGAAAGTTTAGATCAATTTGTGAGGAAAAACACATTTCAAGTCACCAAAATGGAAACTGTTTTTGTTGGTGAAACACCGATTGACCTAGATCAGTGGGCAAACGTTGGTGACGATTTTCAAAAATTGAAAATCGGTGAAATATTTCAATTGAAAGACAGCCGATTATCTATGACATGTACAAACTGTTTACAAGAGTTCCAATATTTTACTGAATTTACGCTTCACATCCAGGACCATTATTGGCGCGGAGAAATAACGCAATTGAAAGAAATCAAAGAAGAAGTTCCGGTTGAAATTCATCGTGAAACAGTGGAACCAGTCGAGTCAGAGGAGTCAGAGAACGAACAAGATGGATATGAACACTATGAAGACGATGATGAAATGCCAATGTCACCAATGGTTAAGTGTGAAGTAATCGAAAACGAGACACATGACAATTCTGCACTGGGTTGGTCGGATGACGACTTTGGTGGTGATAAGCATAGTATTTTCGATACCGAACGAAATTTCGATACCGAAATTGCTCATGATTCCATGCAAAAACAATTGCAATTTATCGAAGGTACTGACTATGAAAGGGTTGAAGATAAATTCAAGTGTTTGACATGTGACCATAAAACTGAAAAATTGAAACATTTAAGAGAGCACTTGCTAATTCATTCAAGTCCAAAAGATGTTTTATGTCCGATTTGTTCGAAATTATTCGCAACAGTGTCATACGTGCGAAAGCATTGCAGCCGAACACACAATGTGAGAATAAGCGCGAGTAAAATAAAAGAATCTCAACCAACAAATAAGCCCGTAGCTGTTGCTACCCCGACGATGACAAAAGAAGTTAAAAAGGTGTATGATGAGGATATTGATTATAAACGGGTCGATGATAAATTTCAATGTTTAACTTGTGATCGAAAAATGGCCAAGTTTGATCACATGAAAGAACACCTGCTTACGCACAGCACTACCAAAAATGTGTACTGTCCGTTCTGCGCTAGAGCATTTATAACTGAATCATACGTTCGCAAGCACGTTAATCGTACGCATAAAATGAAAATTACTGCTGATGAAATAAAATTCGCACAAGCATCGATTGATATATTGCAAGTGAAAACGAAATGGGCAATTGAAAAGGATAAGATTGCAGCCAAATCCAATAAGGGACCGAAATCAAAATCAAATTCAACAGATTCAGCGGAATATGGAACGATCAGCTGTTTATTTTGTGCGAAAAGATTCACAAAACCCCGATACGCCCAGAAACACATGCGCCTAATTCACGCCAAACCAATACCAATTAGTGAAGTTGTGAATTGTCAACTGCAGCGTGGCGGTGAAAAGTTAGAAACTCAGAACGTGGACGCGGATTACAAGAGTGAGCAACACATAGATGTTGCTGGCGAAGAGAATGAAACGCAGCCAGAAAAGAAATTCGAATGTTTTGAATGTCACAAGCAATTTGTTGGTTTGAATTCGACGCGAATTCACATGAAACTTCATAGTGGAATAAAATATCAATGTCCACATTGCGATAAATTGTTTGCCATGAAAAGCTATGTTCGCGATCACATTGTGATTATGCATGGTATTAAACGGGACGATATACCAAAAGAAAGCATCCGGCAGGCGACGGGAGATTTTCCACAAACATATCGACCTGTTATTGGTTCATACGAATGCTATTTGTGTAAAAATGAATATAAGAAGAGAAATCGGCTACGCGAACACATGAATTCACATATATCGGGTCCATACCTGTGTGTTATTTGCGGAGCTGTGTATAAATCAACGGACACACTCAGACATCACAACGAACGACACAAAGCCAATCCAGATGAACGGATCCAATGCCCCGAATGCATTAAAACTTTCCCGACCAGACGCTACATGCTCAGCCATTATCGAACTATTCATCTGAACAAACGGAGAAAGAAGTTGAGGCCGCTTGAGAAGAAAATTGAATTCGAATGCAGAGTTTGTGATAAGAAATTCTTCAATCAACATAATCTCAGACAACACATGATGGTTAGGACGATTAACACAGTCTTTTAATAAATTATAGTTTTTTTTTGTATTTGACAAATAATCACATTACTTTGATTTGACAGGTTCATAATCGTGATCCGAATGAGCTCATTTGCCATATTTGTGGGTGGGAATTCAAAGAGCGAAGCAACTTGAAACAGCACATGGAATCACATGGAAATAATAAGACGACATGCGAAGTTTGCCACAAAGTGCTTTCGATTCGTTACCTTCAAGAGCATATGAAAATCCATAACGGAAACAAAGAGTTTCAATGTGCAACTTGTGGTAAGCAATTTGTTAGCAGGGAGCGCCTTAAGAGGCATATGATTCGACATAACGGGGAGCCCAAGTATAAGTGTGATTTGTGTCCGAAAGCATACACAAGATCTGATAAGCTATTGTATCATCGACGAACTCATGACCAGCAAATGACGCACACATGCCAGAGCTGTGGGAAAGGTTTTTTCTCAATCAAATCGTTGCGAAAACATGAAAACAAACATTATTTAGAAGAAAACGGAATTTTGAAGCCAAACTCATCCGATCAACCCATTGAAATGAAAATAGAATAGATAATTTAGAAATGTTTTTCGTTGAAAATAAATTCATCTAGCCACCAAACTAAAATATGTTGCTTTGTTTTTTCCTTCAAATGAAAAATTGTTTGTTGTAGGGGAAATTTAAGGTGACACTGTTAGTGTAAACCCATCTTAAGCCGAAGTGACAAACGTCATGAGGCGGCTCTGTCAATAAATGAATTTATTTACAAGTGTTGTTATTGTTTACTTTTTATCGTTCTGAACGAAAATGTTTTCGTGATTCGCTCGAAATTGCTGATCGTATTTGTAAAATGTATCAAATCGAAAGTGTTTTCATTGGTGAATGCCAGCCGGACAGTGCAGTGGTGAAGTCTGAAATCCAGATTCAAACTATTGATAATCATAAAGTTGGTGATGTAACAAGATTGGCTCCAAACAATTTTGCACTAAACTGCATACGATGCTCGCAAACATTTCAACATTTTCCGGAGTTTACATTGCACATCGAAGAGCATTTTGTGCAAAGTGATGTTTTCATTTTACCAAACACAAATGAAACTGATCTAAGAAATGGTGTTAAATTCAATGATGCAACTCCAGATGAGTTGGGCAAAAAGAGTCCATTCGACATTGAATATGAACCCGAAGATAATATTGAATATATTGGTTGTTTCAAAAAAGAATGCACTGACCAATCGATTGAATGTGAATCGGGTGCCAGCAATATTAATAGCGATGTCAGCCAACAAATGACTGAAGAATATGAACCTACTTTCGATTCATCCAAATTGATTCAAGGTGTAACTTATAAACAGGTCGCAAATAAATTCGAGTGCCTAATTTGTGGCGTCAAATGTGCATCGAAAAATAATCTCAAAATACATTTGGCCGTTCACAAGACCGTTAAAAATGTATTTTGTCAGATTTGCATGAAAGGATTTAGTACAGTGCATTATGCTCAGAAGCACATTAAATCAATACACAAACAAACAATATCAACGACAGAGATAAGAAAAGCCCAAACAACATTAAAACAAATTGTCAAACCAAAAAAATCGGATCGAAATGGCAGCCAAGCCGATGAATTGGCCAAGGTCAAACTGAACGTACTCAGTTCAAATTACTGGCGAACTGAAGGTAAAAAATATCACTGTTTGCTGTGCGTTCAGTGGTTTGCCGTTCCAAAGTATGTTCAGAAGCACATTCGTTTGGTTCACGGTCGTCATTTGCCAATTGATGAAATATTAGCATCACAAATTCAACCAGAATTAAAACCAGAATCAACTAAATCCGTTGAAATGGTGAAACAACAACAAATCCAGTCGCTACAAAGAGAGCAAGCCAGCGATGCAAGTAAACGAGTAAAATCTTTTGAATGCTTTGTGTGCCATACAATGTTTGTACAGGAAAAAGCGTTGCGATATCACTTTCCATTGCACGAGGGTATACAATATGCGTGTCCGCTGTGCGACAAATACTTTTCTATGCAAAAATATGTACGTGATCACATGATTTACAGGCATGGTTTTGATAAAAAATCGAAATTACCACCACTGAAAACGCGAGAAATTGAGAATTTTGAGTATCACAAGCCGGTGGTGTCAAGATTTGAATGCTATCTGTGCCATCGAACGTACCCATCGAAAAGTAAATTAGTTTCGCACTTCAAGAGTCATATCGACATCATAGAGTGCAGTATTTGCACCAAAATATTTAAAAGCAGTGAATCGAGGAGACGACACTTGCAATTACATTCCGCTGATCCAAGTCAATTGCATCATTGTTTAATTTGCAATAAAGCATTTGCCGTTAGACGATATATGATGAGTCATATGCGCACAAGTCATAGAAATCCGAAAACAAAAATCGAAAAACCACCAAAAGATAAAGCGATTCTGACCTGCGAAATATGCCAGAAAGTGTTTGACAAACAAGGCAGATACAATAAGCATATCAAATGTCATAACAAGGAACCTGCCCGGTATATGTGCGATTGTTGTGGCCAAGAGTTTGAAAATCGACATAATCTCAGAAAACATCTGTCTTCGGCGCACAAAATTAGTAAGAAATACTTTAAATGCAATTTATGCCATAAAGTTGTACCGAAAAAACGCGAAGAAGAGCATCTTAAATTCCATAAAGGTGAAAAAGATCACCAATGCGAAATCTGTGGCAGTCAATATGTTACAGAGGGCCTTTTGAATACGCATAAAAAGCGCCAACATGCTGGCCTCAAATATGAGTGTGATGTTTGCACAAGTCGCTTCGATCAACCGAAAAAACTTCTTCATCATCGCCGTTCACATCCCGAACCAATGGGAATCCATTGCAGCGTCTGCAATCTTGGCTTCTTTAACATCAGATCCCTTAATAAACATGAAATGACAAAACACGCACATCAAGAAATCACATTCGATAGCGATAGTTAGTTTTATTATTACTTATAATTAACAAATATTTTCATATTATGTAACAGAATGATGCAGAATGTAAGAGGTCAACACCTGTTAACAGAATAATTTTTTTAACATATTTTTTATCATACTTACATGTTAAACGCACGAAATAAAAATTATCTTTGTAGAAATTTACAGTACAATCGTTGTTTCTCTGATATTTTAAATTTTTATTAAAGTATATGAATAGATTATGTGTCTTGTTGTAAGCATACGGTCAACGGATCGCGAAACATACACAAATGACAATCTGTAGAGGACCCTGAGTTGAATTGGCCTAAATAGCTTCAACTAAAAACATATTTGAAGTTATAAACATAATAAATAGATTGGATGCGCGGTCAGAGAGCTCTGCAGTGTTAGACTGAAATATGATAGAGAGAGAGAGTAGTCTTCGACTTTCCGTTTTAATAGTCACATTGGTTTTTTATAGCATAAAAACAGTTTAAAATTATAGGAACGATAAGAATAGCAGTCCAATTGCAATTTTGATTCAAAAATTTGAAGTGCAGATTTCACTTCTCTAACATTTTGCATTTGAACATTGTATCTGAAACTCTAATCTAAAATTCGAAAACTCAGCACAAATGATGAAATAATAACTTGAATTATATAGTTATGGGCTGCTGTGTTGAACGTATTTGTTGCCTGAAATGAATGCCTTAAAGTTTAATTGAATAATAGCCTCGATGATGCTGCTACGCTGTTGAGGTAATTGGCGTTCTCTTATTTATGTCAAAGATATACTGTGACGATTAATTGCTTACATTTTGTCGATTCTTCAACATTTCTCCAAACTTTATTTCATTTTCTAAAAAAAAAACATTTTTATGGAAACTGTGATATATTGTATAGTGGTCATGTATATAGTGGTCATGGTCATAAATCGTACGCAATATTCTGAAAATTCGTCAATTTGAAATGAGCTCAATAAATGCGCTGTTTTGACGATAGATTGTCTGACTGAAAAAGCGTCTCAGCAATATGAAATTTTCTTGCCAATATTTTGTTGGTTTCCAATGTATATATTTATAAATAGATCACATTTCACAACATACAGTCGAGACGAATGCGTTCGTTTTCGTTTTCGTTCGACGAGAACATTTTGATCGAAAAGAACAGGTTGCCCAGGAAATAAGACTGAATTCTTTTTTAAGAACGAATGCAATTCTTTCTATATGAATTCATAGCATTCACGGGGAGATTCACTGAACGATAAATGGAACGCTTAGATTTCAAAATATTGCCGTTGAGTGCATCTTCACTGTATTCAAAATTTTGTTTTATGAGCAATAATGATTTCAAATAGAAATTGACTTGAAATATGTATTTCAATTAATATTTTCATTTTTATTTCTGGTGCATTCAAAATTCGTTCTTTTATGGCCGAAATTTATTTCGATTGCAATTGAATTTTCATCATTCCAACATGTGTTACACGGATGTTATTGTGCCACCCTAACGTGACGACGATATGTGAATATAACGTTATGACGACAAAATGAGCTGCTAGTTACTAGCTACTATACCAAATGATCTGGGATTGGTTTTATTTTTATGTGCGATGCGAACGATCAACCAGACGTCGTAGAGAGGTAGTCATCAGTCGTATTTGTCGT